>JASDDO010000022.1:694364047-695008345 GCA_030015575.1 Agapanthus africanus | reverse complement strand
TTAGCTCATCAAAGGTTTCCTGTCCCCCATCTTCGAGCTCTTGAGGAGCTTCTTCTGGCTCGGCTATCTCGTCATCATCATTTGATCTTTCGCTGGCCTCACCCACATGGATCATGTAGCACGCTTTGGAATTAGGTTGAATGTAGCCTATGCCCCGTCTATCTGGAATTCGTCCATCGATGAGTGCTCGGACCTGGGGAGGATACCATAGCCCTTCATAAAACTTTGCTTCGGACTCCATTTATATTAACCGGCATCCGCACTTTTTGAAGTATTCCCGCATCTCGGGCGCATAGTATCTGGGATTGAGGACGGCTCTCATGCCTCTCTCATAGGGAAGGCACGCGACAGAAAGATCGTCCGGGTGCACAACGGGGTTTGACCTGTAAAACAGGATGCCCTTCTATCCAATTTTCCTCCCGGGCACGTAGAACGTTTTCAGCTGGTCCACGGTAGAGACTGACAATGCGTCGAGCTCTTTGCACATCCGTTCCGGCACCCTTGTGATGGCCAGGGACCCTTCTGCGACTTCGAAGGTCTCTCGTAGTTTCGCTTGCTGCATGGGGGGCCAATCTGCACAGCTGTTGCACGGCAGGTCCTCTTCTTCTGACTATTCAGTGTCACTGCCAAGATGAGGGCGGACTTTGCTGCTAGATGGGCCATCAGTAACAGATTCGTCCGTATCGCTGCCGAAATGAGGGCGAGTTTTATGGAAAGACGGGCTTCCAGCGTCGGACTCATCAGTGTCGCTGCCGAAATGCGGGCGCACTTGGGTATTTTTGCTTTTGAAAGTGACAGCCGGCGCAGATTTTCTTTTGAGTCTTGGGGCCGGTCTATCCTCAGTTAGTTGTGGCTTATCATTTTGGTGGTTCATAAAGTACCGAGAATCTTCATATCGGACTTCATGCACACCAAACGGCTGGATGTCTCCGTCGATGCGTCTTTCTTCGCCATTTTTAGTATACTTCATGCATTGATGGAGAGTTGACGGAATGATGCCATAATCGTGGAGCCACGGCCGCCCCAAGAGATTCTTATAAGACGTGTCGGCGTCGATCACGTATATCTTAGCTTCAGTTTGCAGATCCCCGAATTTGATTGGCAAAACTATAGACCCCAGAACTTGCTGGCAATTTTGGTTGAAGCCTTGAATGACAATCCTTTCCCTTGACAGGTGTCGGACGTCCATTGACAAACTCTTCAGAGTTCGCAAGTTCATGATGTTCACTGAGGACCCCGGATCAATCAGTATGCGATTAATTCGATCTCCGTCGCTGTACCCGGTCACGTAAAGCGGCCGATTATGCTCAGCCGTTCCCAGTAGCAAGTCTTCATCCTTAAATGTGACTGCGGCGGCATGCAGAGCGTGCTGGGCTTCTTTCATATTAATTTCCACAAAGTGAGCCTGATACTGCTCGGGGTTTTGTAGAGCGTGAATGAGAACATCTCTAAGCTCCTTAGATAGGACCAAGGCGTCGTAGATGCTCAGGAGAGACGGAAGCTTCCGGAGATGTGCCAAGACATTATAGTCCACCGAGGAAGGACTTATGTTTTCATCAGTCGGTTCTCTGCCATCTTCTTCATTAGCGACTTGTTTTTCCTTCCCTTTTGGGGCGTTGCCCTGATTTGGCGGTAGAGCCCTGCCGCTTCTGAGCTGGATTTGATTGGCCTTTTTGGTGAGCTCCTCGTCTTCTTCGGGAAAACAGAGCTCATCCTCGGAGTCGCTGCCAAGATGGATGGCGTAGCAGGTTATTACTGGGATTTCTTCATTGGAGTATTCGTCTAACTCCTCCAGAATTTCAGCCGCTTGTACAGGGAAGAACTCCTTCAATTGAATCAATGTTCTTTCCTTTTGTTCAAATTCTTCGAGGGAATCGATATATTTTTGAATGGTCGATCACCCTGTAGACTCTCTTTCGTGCCGAGCTGCACTTTTCTTCTTCTTGAGCTTCTTGGATTTTGAGCCTGATGGAGCCGCATTGGCAGCTGGACTGGTAGGCTTTTTCTGCCCTTCCCATTCCGTCCTGGGTTCTTTCCGAAGTAGTTTTATCATCTTCTTCGTCTTATTAGATATGTGCGTACTCCACGGAGGCCGTGATGATCCCGTTTCATTTCTCGGGGCAGCGGGATCGGCTGTCTGCTCCCAGAAGGCTTCAACTTCTGTCTGTATAAAGTTGGTGGTTGCAACTTGATTGTTCACCAACACGCTTTTGGACAGCTCGATCTCTCCAGCCTTGTACTGCTTCTCGACCCAGTCTTTGAAGATATAGCAATCTTCGATCGTATGGCTCACTACTCGGTGGTACGGGCAATACAGAGGATTGTCTGTCATTTTTGCTTCTTGGGGTCTTTTCGACTCCGGCAATTGTAGGCCATTGTTCAAGGCATCTTTAAATATCTTGCGGACCTTGTCTCTTCTGAAAGAGTAAACCTTGTTCTTTTTCTCCTCTAGGGAAGGCCCATCTCCTCCCAGCAATGGCTTTCGAGACCGGTTGGTTTTGGATTCGCCCGCCCTTCGCTTTTCTTCATTGTCGGACGCATTGAAGACATTGGTACTGCTGGAACTCCTGCTTCTACGGCTGTCGTCCCTCTTGCTTTTCCAAGTTTTGTCTTTCTGAGAGTCCGGCGGGGACTCTTGCTTTGAGCGTTCCAGCATTTGGACTTTCTTGGTTAGCTCCTGAAATGTCTTGAGGCCCGCTGTACACAAGAATGGGACCATCCAATTGCTGAGGTTCCCAATGAGAAGGCTGACGGACTGGTCCTGCTCCAGCGGCGGTTCACACTTGACTGTGAGATTACGCCATCGGGCGATAAAGTCGGTGTTGCTTTCATTCTTCCCCGGCTTGGTCCTCACAAGGTCGGCAATGGAGATTTTATCACTGACACTCATGAACCTTTGTCGAAACAGGGACTCCATTTGGGCAAAGGTAATGACGGACCCGTCCGGTATACTCGCATACCAGTCGAAGGCGACGCCGGTCAGGCTGTTGACAAACTGACGAAGAAGGAGCGCATCATTGCCCCCTGTTGTAACACCCGAGCCCAATAATACTATTTCTGGTTGTAGTTGAGTGTTATACATTGCTCATTTCAATTATCCTGATTGTTTGGTGCTTATTGCTAAATTTTAACCGGTTAAGTCATTTTGGCATATAACAAATTTTAACACCTAAAATGGAATTAAAAATATCCATGTTGGCCTACTCGTCGCCACTAGTCGCGTGGTAGCATCCGCGCGTCGAGATTTCATCCCGTTCGGCGAAACGGGTAAGTTTGGACGGCTACGCGCGCGTGCAAGTTTCCGACTTGGGGGCATGCATTTTAATCATAAAACACCTCTTTTCAAAATTTGGAACTCGCTTAAAATCCTATAATTTGAATTTGAAACAATTGGGCGCAACCCGGGCGCGATTTGGAAATGTTTCATTTAGCGCCGAAATACCCATTTTAATTTAATATTATAAAACTAAAATATATACTATATAATCTAATTCTGTTACTGTTTAACGTTCAAAATCCTTTTTTTAAAATCTTTTAAATTATATTTTAACCTCCCCGTACGCCTCCCAGCCAATCACGAGGGATTATATCCCTCGTGGGCCCCATCTCTCTCTCCGTCTCTCTCTTATTCTCTCTCTCTCATTTATATATTCCCAACTGTTCCCTCATCTCCTCGTCTTCACAGAACTCATCGCGAACCCCGAACCCTAACCCTAGCCACCTCCTGCCGTCGCCGTTGACCTCCCCGCGACCTCTCTGTCACCGTCCTCGCCTCCACAGCCTAACCGCACCCCCCTACCTCCTCTCCTCCCTCCTTCCCGAGCCTGCAAACCCAACCCCGACGCCACCTCCTGCACGCGGTGCCCGCCGTCGCCGCCGCCTCCCATCGCCGACGACGCCAAGCCTTCCTCCCTTCACCTTCGTCCCGACCTCCTCATCTTCTTCCTCCTTCCCTCGCCGGCCACGACAGAACCCGAGCCTAACCCCATCACCTAACCCTAGTTCGCCGGGAAGGACACCGTCGACCCTCCTCGTCGTCGCCAGCACACCAACGACCACCTCCTCTTCCTCCTGCAGCCCAGACCAGGCCCTTGCCTCTCCCCTACTCGCTGCATCTCGATCCAGCCACCTCCAAGCCCTCGCCGCATTCCCTGTTCGCCGCCGGCGCGCCCCTCGCCGCCGGCGCGCCCCTCGCCGTCGAACCCCGTCACGTTTGCACCCTTGCTACCCCTGTAAGCCTCCTTTCACCATCTTCCTTCGTGTAACCCTTCTCTGGTCGTTACTTGATGTGTTTTGTGTTTTGCTAACTTCGTCGCCATTTTGACATTTCGCCGGATTCCGGCCGTGCCGACGACTGGACCCGACTCTCCAGCGAAGTATTCTGGTCCGTGTGGTTCCGCTGTTCGTTGTTTGCACTCGATTCGTGGCCCGTGCAACTGTCGCGTGTTTTCCGCCGACGCTACGTTCGTGTTTGCGAAACCGTCGAGGCAAGTATTACTTGCTACATGCTATGCTATACAAATTAAGTGTGCTTGACTCATTAAACCTGCAAAGATTAACTAGTGTTGTTACTTTTCTCATTTGGACGAAATATGATATATATCACGATACTGTAACCTAAACCGTATTTTGCCACTGTAACCCTAATAACAAAACTACCAGTTAATCATTCTGTTATTTAGAGGACGATAATCGTACACCTATATCTTCATTACTTGCTGTTATTAATATTGCGCTACCCTGTGATTGCTGCACCCCAAGGGTGCTCGAACCTGCTAGTATAATACAACTGCATCATATTCATGTACCATTGTGATTAAATGACTATTATTGCTGTTTACTTTAAATTCTTGCTGCTGTTACTTATTCGATTGTATACCTGTTGAGAGCACATACCCGATTACATTACATATTGACCCGACCCTGCTACACCTGACATATACATACATACCGATGCACCGGACATGGTACCCTATACATACCGACTCATTCTGTTGTACCATGACATGACCTGTTACCTGATCTCATGCCTGATGCCAACAAACCTGACTTGGGGTCCTCATGGACCATTCCTGCTGTCTATCCAGACAGACCTGCTTTTACCTGATCCTGTGTTGGCATTAGTTCGTGATTACTGAATACCTGACCTGACATACATAACTTGGGGGTATGGGGAAATCAAAGGTGAAACCGACTTGTAACTCGACAGTTCGATACCTGTTCTGATCAGTCTTACGGGCTTGGCCAGTCCGGGAGTGATGATGCTGACATCACTCGTCCATCCTGCTACCTATTTACTGCCTAGCGGCACGTCTCGGATTCAGCCCCGAGGGTCTTGACCGTGGTCTCGGGCATGCACGGGATACTATTGAGTTACATCGACGAGTCACCAATTGATTTCATAGACTTTAGAGTAGACACCTGATAGGACAGTTTGGTTACCACTGCACATTACCCTGCACTGTTATTCATAGTACTGCTTATTCATGTTCATCCCTGCATTGCTTATTACCATGTTCATATTATATTATTGGTTGACATGACGCGGTGACGTCTGGGTTTTGCATGGCCCAGATTCTGTCGCCGACCGAGCAGGAGTACTGCAGCCAGCAGGCTGATTTGTGAGTTCTGTAGTGGTTAGTTTACTTATTGCATTTTATTTCTCGGTGCGATCCCGCAGTACGGGACGTACTATTTATTTATTGCATTGGATCACTTGCTTCCGCACTTATTGTTTATTGACTCTTGTTATTATGGATTTGGACATGTGTTAGATTAGTTTATTTATCTTGTTCTTGATATCTCTACAACCGTAATGTGACTGTGGATGGATACTTCCTACCCACAGGTAGCATGGTTGGCTATGTCATGTGTCCAATCTTGCGTACTCTGGGAAGCGGGGCGTGACATGGTTCTTTTGGTATCAGAGCCATAGGTTAGTTGGGTTGATTATTTGTAGTTGGGTATTGTACCCAATACACGAATCAGAATACCCGTGTTTAGGAAACATGTCCTGCCACCTTGACCGTTTTACCATTCTTGAATCACATTCTTCCGGATTATATCTTTTACGACGTGCAAACTTACTTTGCATGTCGACTCGGAAACCTGATTTCTTGTTATCCCTAGGACTTGGGCGACTTGGGTGGAGTTAAGTAATTGCGGCTATGATACCGCGGCATAGCTACAATGCGGTACTCTATTTAAGTATCTTGGAGTTCTAGCCTTGATCCACATTCAGAATCTATCATCATGCTAATGTTGGGTGTTTTGAGTTCAGGATTATGACAGGTAAGAAGTTGAAGACGTACCAGAGGCGTGTGAACGAAGCCGCCATGCTTGGAGTGATAAGAGAAATGCTGGAAATCAAAGAGACAGACTGAGCTGATCCAGCAATAGCAGATTCGTTTCAGGAAGGTTTGCAGATCGTTCAGCAGTCTGTAAACAACGATGGAACTAGACCAGTCGAACGAGTAGGGACTGTAGCAGATTTCAGACTTTTGGGTCCGTCTACTTTCACTGGTCTGGAGGAGCCGTTGCCAGCCGAGCAGTGGCTAGTGACACAGAGAATTTGCTGATAGCGGCACAGATCCCAGAAGACAAAGGAGTTGATGTGGTGCGCATTCAACTAGTGGATTACGCCCGAGAGTGGTGGCCTGCGGAAGAGACCCGCTTGCCCAAGCCGATCAGTTGGGCGAAGTTTTCTAAGAACCCCTGGAGAAGTTCTTCCCGCAGACTGTGCGGAGGAAAGGGAAGAAATTTATCGGACTAAGGCAGAATGGAACAACCGTGGACATGCATGCAGCAGAGTGGACGAGACTCAGTAGTCTCACTGGACCTTTCGCGGCCAACGATGCAGACAACAGTTGCGGTAAGGAAGCAGTTCTGTCGGGCCAATCGAGTTTAAGGCTAGGCCGACACACATGGTGTTCTCGCAGCTATGGGAAGTTGATGGTTGTGAAGAACCGGTGGTAGTTCGCGATCTCATGGAAGTAGTAAAGATATATCGGGCTTACCGCCGAAGTGAGACGTGGAGTTCGCGATTGACCTTATTCCTGGTGCAGCGCCAGTATCGAAATCATATTATCCGATGGCACCAGTGGAATTGGAAGGAGTTACGAAGCAAGTTGGTGAATTACTTGAGAAGGGTTGGTTTCGAAGCAGCAACTCGCCTTGGGGAGCTCCAGTTCTTCTAGTAAAGAAGAAGGATGGCACGAGAAGGATGTGCATCAACTATCAAGAATTAAACCGGGTGACTAGTAAGGACAAGTACCCGATCCCTTGCAGTGGAGAACTTTTGAGCAGCTTAGTGTCGCGAGAGTATTCTCGAAACTGGACTTGCGATCCGGATATCATCAGGTCCGAGTGAAAGCAGAAGACATTTGCAAGACGGCATTTCGAACTCGATATGGACATTTCGAGTATCTGGTGATGCCCTTTGGAGTGACGAATGCGCCGGCAATATTCATGGACTTGATGAACCGAATCTTTCCACCGTTCTTGGACCAGTTTATTGTGGTATTCTTTGACGACATTCTGGTTCACTCGAGGAGTCCGGAGGAGCATGCTGAGCATTTGAATATCGCACTACAGACACTGAGACGAGAGAAATTGTATGCGAAGATGAGTAAGTGCGAATTCTGGCTGGAAGAAGTGAAGTTTCCGGGGCATGTCGTGTCGGGTGATGGAATCGCCGTCGATCCCGAAAAGATTACAGCAGTTCGAGATCGGCCTATTCCACGAAGTGTGGCTGAGATAAGAAGTTTTCTTGGTTTGGCCGGATACTACAGGAGATTTGTGGAGAACTTCGCTCGTTTGGCAGAGCCGTTAACCAAGCTTACGCGCAAGGAGGTACCTTTTGTTTGGACGGATGGTTGTGCATTGGCCTTCGAGATGTTGAAGCGGAAGTTGATAACCGCCCCTATCCTAACTGTACCGGATAATTCGGGAGGACTGGTGATTCACAGCGACGCATCTGGAAAAGGATTGGGATGTGTTTTGATGCAGAATGGGAAAGTCATCGCTTACGCATCGAGACAACTGAAGACTCATGAGAAGAATTATCCGACTCATGACTTGGAGCTTGCGGCCGTGATCTTCGCTTTGAAGATTTGGAGACACTACCTTTTTGGCGAGAGAGTCGAAGTCTTTACAGATCACAAGAGTTTGAAGTATGTGTTCACTCAGAAGGAATTGAACATGAGGCAACGCAGATGGTTGGAGCTGATGGCCGACTACGACCTTGATCTTAAGTACCATCCGGGAAAAGTTAACGTCGTGCCAGATGCGCTAAGTCGGTTACCAGCAATTCAGGTATTGACCGCACAAAGGGAGATCATTGCGGATTTTCGGAGATTTGACTTGGAGGTTGTGCTACCACATGCTACGGGACCGTTGATGCAGTTGCAAGTACAGTCGTCCTTAGTTGAGAAGATTAAAGCGGCACAGTCGCAGGATCCTAGACTGCAAAAGTTTCGAGAGCAGGTTGAAGCTGGACTACGAACCGATTTACTGATCCACGAAGATGGTTCGTTGAGGTATGGTAGCCGTGTGTGTGCGCCTAAAGGGGATGTACGTGAAGAGCTCATGAAGGAGGCACACAGTTCTGCTTACTCTGTACATCCGGGAGGTACAAAGATGTACCGAGATATTCGACAACACTTCTGGTGGGAAGGTATGAAACGGGAGATTGCTTGCTTCGTGGCTAAGTGCTTGGTATGTCAGCAAGTCAAGGCTGAACACCAAAGGGTTGCTGGTTTGTTGCAACCACTTCCGATTCCTCAGTGGAAGTGGGAACATATAACTATGGATTTCGTGACGGCTTTACCGCGGAGTCCAAAGGGCAACAATGCAGTATGGGTGATTGTCGATCGATTGACCAAGGCGGCTCACTTTATTCCTTTTCAGGTTGGTCAATCAACGGAGACTTTGGCGGGGCGGTACATGCAGGAGATGGTAAGATTGCAAGGAGTACCGGTGAGCATCGTGTCCGATCAGGACACTCGGTTCTTGTCACACTTCTGGAGGAGTTTACAAGAAAGTTTGGGGACTCGATTGAAGTTTGGCACAGCTTATCATCCTCAAACTGATGGACAATCGGAGAGAACGATCCAGACTCTTGAAGATTTGTTGAGAGCATGCATGTTGGACTTCAAAGGTTCTTGGGAGGATCCCCTACACTTGGTGGAGTTTCATACAACAACGGTTGTCAAGCAACAATCCAGATGGCTCCGTTTGAAGCGTTGTTTGGTCGTAAATGCCGTTCACCTGTTTGTTAGGATGATGTCGGTGAACGAAGATTGCTGGGACCAGATTTGGTGGTTCAGACAGTCGAGAAGGTGAATACAATCAGGAAGCATATGAAGGCAGCTCAAGAAAGACAGAAAAGTTGGGCTGACACGTCAAGAAGACCTCTAGAGTTCGCCGTGGGTGATTTGGTATTCCTAAAGATATCACCGACAAGAGGAGTGATTCGCTTTGGGAGTTGGGGAAAGCTTAGTCCTCGATTCGTTGGACCCTTCGAGATATTGGAGCGTGTTGGAGAGGTAGCGTACCGTTTGGCGTTACCACAGTCCTTGGCAGGAGTGCACGATGTGTTTCATGTATCTCAACTACGGAGGTATGTTCGAGATGAAACCCACGTCTTGGATCATTCGGAGTTGACTGTACGGGAGGACCTAACTTTTGAGGAGCGACCGGTTGAATCAAGGATCGAAGAGAAAAGGTTCTTAAGAACAAGGTTATCCCCCTTGTGCTAGTTTCTTGGGGTAATCGATCGCATGGAGAATCCACTTGGGAGCGAGAAGACGAGATCCGGCAGAAGTTTCCTCACCTTTTCTGTAGCTATCTATCTTGTATTCTTGGAATTTCGAGGACGAAATTCTTTTTGTAGTTGGGTATGATGTAACACCCGAGCCCAATAATACTATTTCTGGTTCAAGTTGAGTGTTATACATTGCTCATTTCAATTATCCTGATTGTTTGGTACTTATTGCTAAATTTTAACACCTAAAATGGAATTAAAAATATCCATGTTGGCCTACTCGTCGCCACTAGTCGCGTGGTAGTATCCGCGCGTCGAGATTTCATCCCGTTCGGCGAAACGAGCAAGTTTGGACGGCTACGCGCGCGTGCAAGTGTCCGACTTGGGGGCATGCATTTTAATCATAAAACACCTCTTTTCAAAATTTGGAACTCGCTTAAAATCCTATAATTTGAATTTGAAACAATTGGGCGCAACCCGGGCGCGATTTGGAAATGTTTCATTTAGCGCCGAAATACCCATTTTAATTTAATATTATAAAACTAAAATATATACTATATAATCTAATTCTGTTACTGTTTAACGTTTAAAATCCTTTTTTTAAAATCTTTTAAATTATATTTTAACCTCCCCGTACGCCTTCCAGCCAATCACGAGGGATTATATCCCTCGTGGGCCCCATCTCTCTCTCCGTCTCTCTCTTATTCTCTCTCTCTCTCATTTATATATTCCCAACTGTTCCCTCATCTCCTCGTCTTCACAGAACTCATCGCGAACCCCGAACCCTAACCCTAGCCACCTCCTGCCGTCGCCGTCGACCTCCCAGCGACCTCTCTGTCACCGTCCTCGCCTCCACAGCCTAACCGCACCCCCCTACCTCCTCTCCTCCCTCCTTCCCGAGCCTGCAAACCCAACCCCGACGCCACCTCCTGCACGCGGTGCCCGCCGTCGCCGCCGCCTCCCATCGCCGACGACGCCAAGCCTTCCTCCCTTCACCCTCGTCCCGACCTCCTCATCTTCTTCCTCCTTCCCTCGCCGGCCAAGACAGAACCCGAGCCTAACCCCATCACCTAACCCTAGTTCGCCGGGAAGGACACCGTCGACCCTCCTCGTCGTCGCCAGCACACCAACGACCACCTCCTCTTCCTCCTGCAGCCCAGACCAGGCCCTTGCCTCTCCCCTACTCGCTGCATCTTGATCCAGCCACCTCCAAGCCCTCGCCGCATTCCCTGTTCGCCGCCGGCGCGCCCCTCGCCGTCGAACCCCGTCACGTTTGCACCCTTGCTACCCCTGTAAGCCTCCTTTCACCATCTTCCTTCGTGTAACCCTTCTCTGGTCGTTACTTGATGTGTTTTGTGTTTTGCTAACTTCGTCGCCATTTTGACATTTCGCCGGATTCCGGCCGTGCCGACGACTGGACCCGACTCTCCAGCGAAGTATTCTGGTCCGTGTGGTTCCGCTGTTCGTTGTTTGCACTCGATCCATGGCCCGTGCAACCGTCGCGTGTTTTCCGCCGACGCTACGTTCGTGTTTGCGAAACCGTCGAGGCAAGTATTACTTGCTACATGCTATGCTATACAAATTAAGTGTGCTTGACTCATTAAACCTGCAAAGATTAACTTGTGTTGTTACTTTTCTCATTTGGACGAAATATGATATATATCACGATACTGTAACCTAAACCGTATTTTGCCACTGTAACCCTAATAACAAAACTACCAGTTAATCATTCTGTTATTTAGAGGACGATAATCGTACACCTATATCTTCATTACTTGGGGCGTGACACCTATATTTCCGCACGATGCTTTGAAGTGGGCGACGTGCTGGTTTGCATTCCCCGTTCCATCAAATCTTCCGAACTTAGGAATGACGTAGCCGCTTGGGAACTCAATCAGATCGTACTGCGCGGGATATGGCCGCCCACTACTGCCGATTTCTTTCTGAGCTTCAGCTTCAGCCACCAATGTTTTAACCTTGCTGGTGACCAAATCCATTATCCGATCCTGTGTTAGCGGGATAGTGCTATCTGGGGCCAAGGCGTCCCCAGAAGCAGAATGTGGCCGGCTTTCATTCGGCTCGACCAGTCTTGGTCCCAAATGAACAGGTATTGGCTGCCTCGGATTGTCATCACCCGGCTGATTAGTAGCGGCTTGTGTCTGATTGGGAGGCGCTCGAGCAATTTGAGCCGTAAGCTGCATCACCACGTTCGTTAAGTCGTCAATCTTCGAATAGAGCTTGGCCATCTCTTTATCTTTGCTCCTGAGTTGTTTTCGAAGCTCTTGAAGCAGCCCTTGCTCTGCGGTCCTGGGGCGGAAAGTCGGCTCTTCCTCGCTGTCCGAGCTTGACTCTGCATGGACCGAGAGGTCTTTCTGCCCATCTTCCTCCTCGAGAGGGTTTTCTTCATCCAACGGGGGCGGCTGTTCTTGGGCGGCGGCAACCACATTCAGGCTAGATTGGGCTTGGGATGTGGTGGCCCCGTCCTTGCTTTTGCTGCGAAGGTTGTCGCTGGGGCGACCGCCCGCCATATAGACCGTATGGACGATATATCCGGCCGTCTTTCTATCGTTGGCGGCTGATTTCACGGATCGCTGTCTTGACCCCCTTACTTCGGTAGCTGGTAGTCGATTGAAGGCGGCTGGCCTAACCAGGTTCTTGAATGGTGCTGGCGCTTCTTTTCTGGATTTTCCTCGCTGCTTTCGTGCGGCACAGAGCGCCTGATAGACCCTTGAAGAGACAGTGTCATACTTTTTCTGTTGGGGCCGGGACACGTCTCTTTGTTGCACTGTTCGGACCGCTGTCTTCTTGATTCTGGCGGTCATGGCGTTTTTCTGAACCCACTTCAGAGGCTCGTAGGAATTGCTGATCCTTACGTCCGACTCAGTCGTCGTCGCGGGGCAACTCTGCACTTGGAACTTCATACGATTCCATTTGGCCGAAGCCTTGGCCCTCTTATTGGCTCGATACTTGAGCCGCTTCTGCCTTAACTTTTCTGTTCTAAGCACCTTGCAGACTTCGGCTCTTTGGGAAGACGCCGCAGACCGGGCGATGGAGGGCCTTGGAGATACGCTCAATTGTGCATTTGTTGGAGTCATCGCCTGAGCTCGTCCGCAACATTTGATGTTGCCCTTTGTACCGAAGTTCTTGCCCCCCGCTGGAGCACCAGGGAGTCGTTCAGACACCATCTTAAGTTTCGGTTGTGGTGCCTTTGCAATCACGACATTCGGCCTCTTACCCCTTGAGACTGGCTTGGCCAACTGTTCCGCCGGGATCTCCGCCATATGAGCGCTTCCGGCAGGGTAGATGATGACGGAGCCAAACTAGCGGGGCGGTTCCTCCCACTGTCGACTGAGGCTTGCGGGGAGAACTACACGAGCGTTGATCTTGACCACGTACGGAATCGGGGTCACGTAGGAAGCTGAATTCGTCTGGGGAGACATTGTCGTTGAAAGTTGATTGTTGCACGAAAAGAAAACACCATTTCAGTATAGGCAATCGATATGTATATTGATTGAGTTCGCATGAACATTTAACCCGAAATATGGGAGGAGAGAAAGGTCCCACCGGGCGTGCCAGAATCTGTAGGGTGTTTTTCGTCACCCCATTGAGATGGGAATACACACGCGCTTGTCAGGCGTACTACAGATTCCCCCTGCCTAGGGTAGGCCGGGGTTTAATGATTGTGGGGATCCGAATCTCCGGCAGCCGCGGACTAAGCTGTCGTTAATTACCCCTCGCCTTTGGAGCGAGGGAACCTCCGATTGACGGGTTAAACTGGTCATGCGAACTCAATGTGCAGTGTGCGTGTGTGTTGTTTTGGAGGGGGTGTTTGAATATATCGGGAGCCACGCAGAGTTTTTACGGGGGTCCCGCTACCCGGATAGCGGGCTGGGGGTCAAGGGGGCTAGCAGCCCCCTTGCGGGGTGCGGGGCAGCGCCCCGTTAGAATTTTTTTCTAACAGGGACAGTGTCGTGGAGTATGTGTATGTGTACATTTGTATACATATGTATATATATACATGTATATATAAATAAAGGGTAAAAAGACATCCAAAGGATGCGTGGGGCCAGCGCCTAGGCGCTTGAGCGCAAGCGCACCACGTGTCGGCACGTGGGCGCTTTGCGCTCGAGCGCAGAGTGCTGGAGCGCAACGCGCCACGTGTCGGCACGTGGGCGCTTTGCGCTCGGACGCTGGGCGCTTAAGTGCAAGCGTGCCACATGTCGGCACGTGGGCGCTTTGCGCTCGAGCGCAGAGTGCTGGAGCGCAACGCGCCACGTGGACGCTTTGCGCTCGGACGCTGAGCGCTTGGGCGCAAGCGCGCCACGTGTCGGCACGTGGGCGACTTGCGCTGGAGCCCAAGAGCGCCACGTGTCGTCACGGGGGCGACTTGCGCTGGAGCGCAAGAGCGCCACGTGTCGGCACGGGGGCGACTTGCCCTCGAGCGCTTGCGCTGGAGCGCAAGCGCGCCACGTGTCGGCACCGGGGTGACTTGCGCTCGAGCGCTTGCGCTGGAGCGCAAGAGCGCCACGTGTCGGCACGGGGGTGACGTGCGCTCGAGCGCTTGCGCTGGAGTACAAGCGCGCCACGTGTCGGCACGTGAGCGCTCTGCGCTCGAGCGCCGGCAAGAAAAAGAGGCTTTTAGCCTAAAAGATTTCTCTGAAGAGAAATCAGAGAGGAGTTGGACTCCTGAGTGTATTCTTCTTCTCTTTTTTTTGGGTTAAGTGAAAGGGGTTCTTCTTCTTCCTCCTCTGTTAGCTGGATCTTGAAGATCAATAGATGTGAGATCTCAAAATCTCTCCTTTTAGGGATCTGAAGACAGATCCAAGTTCCCCTTTGTGGGTTTTGTGGTGAAAAACTATTTCGTTTTTGAAAAGGGAGAGTAAAACTCTTGATTTAATTCAAAAGAAAGAAGAAGATTTTGGAACTTTGAAGAAGGAAGAAAGATCTCAGATCTGAAACTTTTTTTTGGAGAAAGGAAAGTTGTTGGGATATTTCATTATCCTTGCCTTTATAGGCTATACACTTTACACATAGCCCCTTGGGCTTCACAAAATGGCATTTTGCCTATCCCATGGCTCATGTGCCATTTCTTTTTGCACATAAGTCATGGGCTTTACAAAAATTTGGCTTTATGCCTATTCTTCTTACATTTGTCCATAAAATAAAAATAAAAGAAATACAACAAAAATGTTTATTACAAAATTTTTATCTTGGCGTGGTGGGAGGCCGGCCGCTTCATGTTCGAGCTCGACCCGGGCGTGGGCCCACTTGGCTTGGGGTTGACTTTGATTTTGACTTGGTCAACCGGGGTGTAAATTTTTACCCCAACAACGAGTCCCGATGGCCATATATTAAATGGATCTAGACGATCCCGTTAAGTAGATCTTAGTCTCAAACAGGATTAACGTATCCTTAACGAATGTTTAAGTTGATCTTAACCTCAACATGGTTAATGTATCCTTAAACTAAAAACACCAAACCCAAATCTAAATAAATACGGAT
Source organism: Agapanthus africanus (assembly GCA_030015575.1). Lineage (NCBI taxonomy): Eukaryota > Viridiplantae > Streptophyta > Magnoliopsida > Asparagales > Amaryllidaceae > Agapanthus > Agapanthus africanus. Next base: position 694,993,080 of record JASDDO010000022.1, on the reverse strand, counting down.
TTGGACTAATCCACGTCCTACGGGCGACGACATTACTCAGTCTCCGTATACAATCCACGGGCAACCACAAACAAAACAAAAACACACGACACGAAGTGAAATTCTGGAGAAGGAGAAAGTTGCTGCCGCGATGCGGTAGCGTAATTAACTGCAGGGGCTTGCGCCTGCAGGGAAGAGCGTCCCCACAATCAAAAACCCCTCAAGCGAGGGGGAATTTGTCGAAGTCTGCTACATCGGCCGCATCCGTCTAAACCTCCGATACACGGTGCCATAAATCAACCTGGCATCTTCGGAGAGGTCGACGGATAAAACCATATAGCATCTGTCCCGAATCTCAGGCAAGACGCCCTTGCGTCGTCTTGGCCGCCGTTCGGAGGGAACAGATTCTGGCACGCCCGGTGGGACCTTTTCCTCTTTCCACTCCACACTTCGTGTGTCGTCCTCGCGAACCAATCACGGTTTGTTAAATGGTTGCCTTTGGATTTCAAGTTACTAAGATTTGGTATTTTGCCTGGCGCAGAACTCAAGCATCAATGGTCTCTAACTGCACCAACTGCTCGAAGTGCCACTGCAACGGATGCTCCACCTCCCCTGGAGGTGTAGTATACGAACCCCAAGCGGCTTCCTTCCTCGCTCTACCGGTAGACCAGGTGACCCAGGCCACCACCGGCCTGTTTTTCGGGACCATGATCCCACCTACAAACTTCTCTATGCCAATACCTGCATTGGAAGTGAACAAGAAGTCGGTCTTCGACCGGCTCCCTGCTACGACGACCCCCGTTAACGGGTCGCCCACTACCAAACCAACAGCCTCTGTTTTCGCCAAGCTGGATCAGAACTCTAAATTGGCTGTTCCAAGGAAGGCAATAACTGCTGCTCCAGAAGTCGTCAAGGCGGCTTCCCCTGTCAAGAAGTCAGTCTTTTCAAGACTGACGATTCCTGCTCCTGCCTCTGCTCGAGGATCCGTCTTCGACAGGTTGAATATCACTCCTCAAAAGACAACTCAGTCTTTAAGAGGTTAACACCAGCGGCGCCTCATTCAGACAGGAGGAAAAAAGAAGCTGTCTCAATCTCCGAGCCAGTCCCAACGGCTCGTCACGCTCGACGTCGCCATTGACGATGAGTAAGGGAGGCAGGGGGCAACTCCCCCTCAGGGCTAACTCCACCGGCTCCAGTGGTGGAAGTCAACGCTGCTGTTCCAACTGGGAACAACTTTGAACTGCTGACGAGGGTACGTAAGAATTCTCCAACCGCTACACTGAAAAGATTTCCTCCGCCCGCGGAGAGAGTTCCGGAAACAAAGCGAGAACAGCCCCCTCAACGGCTGTCTTCAAAAATTTATAAAGTTTGGCGGAGAGTTCAAGACTCCGTAATTGACCCAGATCACTCTCGTCAACAAAAGAAGACGAAGGTGCAAAAAGAAAAAGACCGTTCGATCAAACAGGAAAGGATGACAGTCACCAGGGTGCCCACTGCAACGGCCCCTTCAACTTCAACGGCCCACAAAAGAAGGAGGCCGGAGAAAAACCCCACGCCGGCGACAAATATCCGAGGTGGTGAACTCAAACGCCCTAAGTCAGGGGGCATTGTAGTTCATACCGTCTACGTGGTGTCTGGTAAAGAGGACAGTCGCATATCTACGGGTCATCGACCGCTTACGTGATCGGTGACCAAGGCGCAGGAGCAACAGCAAAAGCTCCAAGAGATGATGAACGCTAAGGCCGCGCTTACAGGGCCAAAAGAAAACCCTGAAGCGTCCTCAGATGAACGCCAGGAAGAAGAAACCGACGCTGAATTCCTTCATCGAATATTGGAAAAGAAGGACAAAGAGGCTGCTGAATAAGCAGCCAACATACAGCGTATGGGTCTCCTCTTCCAAGACATGGTAGGGATGATGATACAACAAGATCCTCCGGCCAAAGAGCCCCCGATCGTCCTTGGAGACGATAGGGGAGAGACATCAAATCCTCTGCCAGCTCTGTCAACAGCTAAGGAGGATACAATCTCCAAAGCTGATTTAGACGAGTACATAGCCCAACAAATACGGGTTCATCATGCGACCGAAGCAGCCGGCCAGGTCGTGAAAACAGGGCGGCCATATCCAAGTTGGTACGATCAAATCAAGTACCCACCCGGTTACACAATTCCTAAGTTCCATGTCTACAAGGGGATGGGCAATCCTCACCAGCACGTTGCCCAGTTCAGAGCACTCTGCGGCAACACCGGCGGTGACGACAAGCTGTTGCTTCGCCAGTTTGTTGGAAGCTTATCAGATACGGCGTTCGAGTGGTACTCTGAGCTCCCGAACGACTCTATTAAGACCTTCGTGGAGATGGAGTTGCTGTTTACTCAGCGTTTTGCAAGCGCCAGTGAACGCACTCCGATGACGGTACTAATTAACGCCAGGGTAAAACCAGGAAAGACATGGGTTCAATATGCTATACGGTGGCGGAACTTATGGTCGAAGTGAGAGCAACGCATTGAAGAAGCTCCCGCGGTGGGTATGTTTGTGGGAACCCTTGATCCGTAAGCAACCATCTCACAATTTATGATGTTTTTCAAGCCGACTACCTTCCAAGCCTTGATTGACAAGCTAGCGCAAATGGATCAGATGGGCCATAAACCCCCTCTTCCGAAGCCGGACTCCCGAAATGACAAAGGGAAGGGAAAAGCGATAGTCGTCGCTAATGCTTAACAACAACCGAGCAACTCAAAGCCGGTTGTGCGTCAAAATAATATGCGCCCGTACGTAGACCTTGAGGAGAGGCTAGGGCGTCCTTACTCGTTTTCCCGCGATAAAACGAGAAGGTTATTCGAGCAAGCGTTGCGCAACCGACTCATAAATCTGCCGGATCCAAAACGTCCGTTGCAACCAAGTGATGTCAACGGGCCCAACTACTGTCCTTATCATCGAGTACTGGGCCTTCCGATTGAAGATTGCTATGTTTTCAAAAATTGGCTTGAAAACCAGTACCGACATGGCAGATTCGCATTATCTGACAAATGGAAGGTGAATCCCCCGCAGCCCCACACCTCTAAGGGGACGAATACACCGGGGGCAACATGCTCCGTCGTTGAAAAAGCCCCTTGGGAGGTTGTATTATCAGCCAAGACAAAGAGGATGCTAAACGATCTTCAAGTGTGCCCAACGATCAAGTAGAAGAACCCGTTGGAACCACAGGTCATTGAAGTGATGTTGAAGCCACGTCCAACTCCAAAGACCGATGGTGGTGGCTCAAGCACTCGCAACCAGCCATCAAAATCTTCGAAAAAGAAGAAGAAGAAATCTAAGAAGCCCGTGAAGCCTGGCGACAAGCGCACGGACTTGCAAAAACAAATTGACGCGCTGGAGGAATACAACCAGAAGGCACGGACTCCCATTACACTCCAAGAATTTCTCAACCATGTCTTTCAAGAGGAAGGTGAGGGAGAAAGTTCGTCAGATGAATCTGAAGAATGCGTGGCGAGCTGTCATGTGATTCCCATTCGTTCATGAACGATGAGGAAACTCCTTGTACTGAAACGCTGGGGGCAGATCCTGAACCAGAAATTCTGGGGCCATCAGATGAAATGATTGACGCATTCCTTAATGAAGCTCGGTTGAAAAGTAAAGCTGATCGACAACGCGAGACAGCCATATTTGAAAGGGCCAAGCGCCAGCGACTTGATGAAAGAGCTGAGACGATCCTGCTGGAGCAAAACACCTCCGCTACCGAAAAAAGCCAATTCAAGATGAGGAAAAAGTTTGCTAAGGCCATATCAATGGGCATGAAGCTACCATCCTCTGAAGGAACCATCACCGATGAAATAGAAATGCACCCATCCTATTGCTTATATCATCAGAAGGTTTCGCACCCCACCCAAGAGTGCAAAGCTTTCGATAGATGGTGGCAAGGATACGTTGCTCATCGGCAACGCTTTAGGCGGGAAAAGCGTAAAACTCGTCGGGAGAAAAGAAATATGACTGAAGGGCTTAAAAGAACTACCGGCGATTGTCGCATGGTTAACACCGGCGGGCCACAAGTGCCTACATTCGGGAGCGATTCTGATGGGGAGCTAGAACTTGCCCCTCTCTTTAAAGAGTCCACTTAGGGAAAAGAAGAAGAGCCGAAGGTCTGCGAAAATATCCGGCTACGTAATCGGACGCTGCCTGAAAAGAATCTCGGACCCTCAAACAGAAAAGATAAAGGGAAAGAAAAGGTCTCTGAAGATATTGTCTTAGATGACCAAGTTCTGGAGGAGCTAAGCGCCAGGAACGCGCCGAAGAAGAATAAGGTGGATTACAACGTCTTGGCACATCTGAGGAAGCTGCCCTCACAGCTCAGCATTCTTGATGCCCTTTTGCTATCAAAGGAGGCGAGAGATTCGTTAATCAAGGCACTACAAGATCCGGAGCAATTTCAAGCTTGCCTGGCCGAGGAAAAGATGAAGGATGAATTCGCGGAAGTGCACACGGCCGATGTCACTTTCGGCGACGAGGACCTTCTCCTTGGGACGTGCGAACACAATCGCCCCCTCGTCTCAGGATACTGCCACGATATAAACATAGGCAAAATCCTGATCGACAATGGATCCTCCGTTAATCTCCTCAACGTGCGGGTGTTAAAAGAAATCTGCATGAGCGTCCAGCACCTTGCTCGAGACAAGATCACCATCTCCGGGTTTGACTCCCGGTCATCAAGAACTCTTGGGTCTGTGATACTGACGCTACGCTTCGGGCTACTCATCACGGACATTAAGTTCCACGTCATAGACGCCAAGACATGCTACAACGCTTTGCTCGGCCGACCATGGTTACACGAGTACAACATCATCCTTTCTACGCAACATCAGTGTATGAAGTATTTTAAGGATGGTTTCGAGTATACCGTGACGGGAGAACCGAACCCGTTCTCTCTGAACGAGGTCTGCAAATATGAAGATGCCAAATACTTCTTATTGGATTTCGAAGACACGGAGAAGTGTCACAAGCCGGAGAACAAAGCTAACGCCACCATCCCTGTCTTCGGCAGTGATACTGAGGAGGAAGAGGAGATAGTTTATTCGGGTCCATCCCAACACAACAACCCAGGGCCGTCCGCTCCTACGTTGATCTTTGGTAGCGACTCGGAAGATGAGATCCGTGTTGTATTCTCTGCTCGACCTTCAATACAAACGTCCGCCGACGAAGAGCAAAGTCTACAAGTCGCCATAGTGCCACTTAAACACCATAAAGAACTGGATGCACTTAATATTTACAATGTAGAAAAGCTGCAAACGTTCTATATCCCTCCCAGGCGAGAAAGTGAAAAAGAAATTCTATTCTACCGTTCTGAAGAAACCAAAGTGGAGAAAGAAATCTGGCATGGAGCGGATCCTACGCTCGACAGGCTTCAGCCTATCCGTCTTCCCAGATATTATACGGAGGGTTTGAAAAAGCTGCTGAAACGCCAGGGGATATCCTTCAAGCAGACCGTTCGAAAAGCCAAGTTCTATGACAAAGTCTGGAACGTTCCCGGGACTCAATGCAAACTGCCTAATGGGAGAATGGAGACAAAAGGACTTGGATATATCCGGTGAAAGAAACGAGAGCTACTGAACAGCTGCTATGTCATGTATGATTTAGACGAAGAAGCGGATGCTCAATGGGAGGACGCTAATCCTGAGCCAGTAAAAGTTCCAGATGCAAAAGAGCCCAGTCCGTCATTCGAAGAACAATGGACAAGCTTATAAGGGAAGCGGGTCAAAAAGTCCGATACGACCATAACCGCGAAATGGTCATCTACAAGAAAGCCAAAACGCAACGCCTTCTCCAACAAGCCGTGAAAGATGAAAATGCCGCTCCTTGTCAACCTGTTATAAAGAAGGCTCGACGCAAAAGCAGAAATAAGTCGAAAGGCCAAAAAGGCGCTCAGCAGCAACAAAGCAGGACTAAGAAGCCACGCAAACAGGAGTCGAGCATTATTGATCTATCACTCATGAAGAAAATGGGCCGAGCATACTCGTTTCCGCGGGAGAAAACGAAGAAGATACTTGACCTCGCTCTAAAACATCAGTTGCTTACATTGCCGGAGTCTAAACATCCCGAACAAGCGGGCGAGGTCTCACACCCAGACTATTGCTTTTATCACCAAGTGATAGGGCACCCTCTCGAGGACTGCTTCACCTTCAAGAATTGGGTCGAAGATTAGTATCAGCTTGGCAAGTTCGCTCTGTCCGACAACTGGAGGGTAGCGCCGCCACAAAAGCACGGGGCCAAGGCCATGAAAGAAAAACCAGTTCCGCATTGGGATTGGAAGCGAATTCGTACTTGTCACATGATAACGATATCAAAAGAAGAGCCCGAGAAATGGATGACCTTCCCTGATGCTTCGAAAACAACAACGACGAGGTAATCTCAGAATTTCCGCCAGCGCCAAAAGAGCTGGAAGATGGAATTCATACCACTGCAGATAACCTTAAGAAAATTGAGTTGGGAACGGCAAATGACCCGCGACCGACATTCATCAGCGAGCTGCTATCTGAAGAAAGGGTGGCTGCGTTAAAGGACGTGCTTCTACAGCATAGAGATTGCTTCGCATGGAATTATTCCGAAATGCCGGGATTAGATCCAGAAATTGCTGTGCACAGATTAGCGATATCTCCGGACGTCAAACCAGTCAAACAGGCGCCGAGAAGAATGCGGCTCGAGCTTGAGATGAGTATCAACCCCGAGGCCAAGAAGCTGATCGATTCTGGCTTCATCCAGGAAGTTCAATACCCTGAATGGATCGCCAACATCGTCCCGGTGATGAAGAAAAATGGGACGGTGCGCATATGCGTGGACTTTCGGGATCTTAATAAAGCCTACCCGAAGGATGATTTCCCAGTACCAGTCACCGAACTGATGATAGACAATACATCCACTCACGAGGTTTTCTCCTTCATGGACGGCTCGTCAGGATATAATCAGATAAAAATGCATCCAGAAGACCAGAAGCACACCGCCTTCAGGACTCCTCTGGGAATATTCTGCTACAAGGTGATGCCCTTCGGTTTAAAAAACGCCGGTGCCACCTACCAAAGGGCCATGACGAAGATCTTCGATGACCTTATACACGAAATCGTCGAATGCTATATCGACGACCTCGTGGTTAAAAGCAAATCATACGAAGAACATCTTGAACATCTGAAGACCGTATTCCAACGCCTTCGGCAATACAACTTGAAGATGAACCCCCTCAAATGTGCATTCGGAGTTTCCTCGGGCAAATTCCTGGGATTCATCGTCCGACGCCGGGGTATCTAAATAGATCCGTCAAAGATCAAGGCGATCATGGAAATGTCTCCGCCAAGGACTCTCAAACAGCTGCGGTCTCTCCAAGGGAAGCCCGCGTATATACGGCGATTTATAAGCCAACCTTTCAAGAAAGTGCTGTCCTTACAGCCACCTGAAGAAGAAGGGAACCCCGTTCGTCTGGGACGAAAAATGCCAAAGTGCGCTAGACGAGATCAAACAATACCTGCAAAACCCGCCAGTGCTGGCTGCTCCGGTCAAGGGAAAGCCCCTCATTCTTTATACAACCGCCCTCGAAGGTTCCTTAGGCGCATTATGGGCACAAGAGAACGATTAAGGAAAGGAAAGAGCACTCTACTACTTGAGTCGAGTTCTGCTGGGGGCAGAAAGCAACTACTCCCCCATTGAAAAACACTGCCTGGCGTTGATCTTCGCGATAACAAAGCTTAGACACTATGCGTTGGCGCATGAAGTCCGTCTTATTTCAAAAGTGGACCCCCTTAAATATTTGATGTCAAAGGCCATATTGACAGGACGACTTGCTAAATGGGCACTGCTCTTGATGGAGTTCTCGATAATCTATCAGCCTCTCAAGGCAGTGAAAGGCCATGCCATCGCCGACTTTCTCGCTGAGCATCCGATACATGCCGATTCTCCCCTGAATTGCGATCTTCCAGACAAACATGCGTTTGACGCGATCGACGGTGGTGATACCCAATGGGACCTTTATTTCGATGGGGCATCTTCTATGAAGAAACGCAAACAAAGTACCCCTATAATCAAATCGGGGGTAGGACTCATCTTTGTAACTCCACAAGGAGGGATAATGCGCTTCGCTTTCTCCTTGATAGAGCCGAGAACAAACAATGAAGCCGAATACGAAGCTCTGATAGCAGGCCTCGAGATCGCCATCGACATGGGAATTGAAAACCTCCTCGTATATGGAGATTCCCAGCTGGTCGTTAGTCAAGTAAACGGCGACTACCAAACATGCAAGCCGGAGTTGGTAAAGTACGGTGAAAAGGTGTAACAACTGTTGACCCAAATTCCCTCCTACACTTTGGAAAGCATACCGAGCGCGGAAAACAGCAAAGCAGATGCACTAGCCAAACTCGCTAAAGAACTGGCCGACGAGAACCTCGATGACGTAAGAATCGTGGTACAAAGCCGTCGGGTGCTTGCCCCAGCAGAAATATCTCCGAAATCATCCGAAGAAAAAGGAGCGAGTGAGCAGACGATCCTGCAAGTAAAAAATTGGGAAAATACCGAGGATTGGAGAGAAGTCTTCATAGACTACTTTAAATCCCACCGAATGCCTGAAGAAGCGTCCACAAGACATCATCTCATGAAACGAGCTCTGTTTTTCACCTTCGTCAATGATACTCTGTACAAGAGGTCGTTTAATTCTCTATGGCTGAGATGTCTCGGACCTGACGAAGCGAAAAGAGTCGTTCAGGAAGTTCACGATGGACTCTGCGGTTCTCATCAAGCGGGCCCGAAGATGAAATTGAAGATTAAACGGATGAGCTACTACTGGCCCACGATGATTCAGGATTGCCTCGAATATGCGAAGCAATGCCACTCATGACAAATTCATAGGGACTTCATCCACTAGCATCCAAATCCACTACATCCAACGGTGGCTAGCTGGCCGTTTGAAATGTGGGGAACTGATATAGTCGGCCCTATCGAACCAGCATCGTCCAAGGGACATCGTTTCATCCTGGCGACGACTGATTACTTCTCCAAATGGGTAGAGGCAGTGCCGCTGAGGGAAGTTAAGACGGAGAATATCCTCCATTTCTTCAAGATGCACGTCATATATCGGTTTGGAATGCCAAGACGGATCATCTCCGATAACGGGCCAGCCTACAGAAGCCACAAGATCAGTCGCTTCGCGCAACAGCATAATATAGATTGGAGATATTCCTCGGTTTATAATCCGCGAGCTAACGGTCTAGCTGAAGCCTTCAACAAGACCTTGACAAAGATCATGAAGAAAACGGTGTCACGAAATAAGAAAGACTGGCACGAGAAGCTACAAGAAGCTCTCTGGGCGTATCGAACTACGTTTAAGACGGCCACGAACACAACTCCGTACGCGTTGGTATTTGGGACGGAAGCAGTACTCCCCCTCGAGATAGAGTTACCCTCTCTACGAGTGGCAGTTCACTACGAGCTGACAGACGAAAAAAATGCTCACCTTCGGCTTGAGGAGCTCGATGCCCTTGATGAAACACGGCTCATAGCGCAACAAAACCTGGAAACTTATAAAGCAAAGATGACGCGCTCATATGAAAGATTGACCCGACCGAGGACATTCCGCCTAGGTGAACTCGTGCTAGTGGTCAAAAGGCCTATGATCCCCAATCGTGCCAAGCGGGGAAAATTCGAGCCAAACTATGAAGGCCCGTACATCATAGAAAAGGTCTACCAGGGTGGGGCCTACTTACTCATGGACATGCACGGTGAAAGGCCTTTTAGGCCAATAAACGGTCGTTTCCTAAAGAAATACTACGCTTAATGAGCCGTAGCCTAGGTCCATGATAGATGACGACGACTATGTCCGCTCGCTATCTTCCTAAGCTCAAGCTTTATAAACAGTAGCCAGCCTTCTCAATGACGGACCGAAATGTCCTTAAACTAATAGCGGACCGAAACGTCCTTAAACTAATACCGCAGCATCCTTAGGCTGACGAGATGAATAAAAAAAATAATAAAGAAAGAAAAATATAGTCCATAAGCAAAAAGGGCACGGATGAAAACCCGAAAGGGCTCCGTGAGTAAAAACACCAGGGCTACCGGCGAGTGTTCGTGAAAACCCGAAAGGGCGTGACCTCGTAAAAAAAGAAGAAAATAAAAATATATATATATAATAAAAACGGTATGTCCATAAGCAAAATAGGCACGGATGAAAACCCGAAAGGGCTCCATGAGTAAAAACAGCAGGACTACCGGCGAGTGTTTGTGAAAACCCGAAAGAGCGCAACCTCGTTAAAAGACACTTATAAGGTCCCCTCAACCTTGTAAGGAGAAACCACCCGCGTGAGATCCTTACGACTCACATGGGAGCAACACACTTAGGGATCCCCACGATTACTAAGGAGAAAATACACTTGCGAGATCCTTACAACTTGTAAGGAGAAATCTCTTATGGGACCCTCACGGCTCATAAGAGTTAAAAGTCTTAAGTTACAGAGAGCTAAACCTGTGCTTAAGCAACCCCCACAACTTCCGATATTGCCCTACAACTGTTTCAATACCGACCCTTGTATACAATCCACGGGCGCGAATAAACATTTCCCGAATCAAGTTTCATCCGTGATTGGGGATATGTTCGTATGGTGAACACACCTACGAAATCCTCTCGACTTTGAAGGAGAAAACCCTCCTGTAGGATCCTTACGACTTACAGAGGAACATGCACTTAGGAATCCTCACGATTCCTAAGGAGAAAATACACCTACAAGATCCTCACGACTTGTCGGGAGAAATACCTTTGTGAGACCCTTACGGCTCATGAAGTTAAAAGCCTTAGTCGACATCGTCTTAACCCTGTTCGCTAAGCCACCTTTGTTCGACATCAACAAAGGCAAATGATGATTCGCTCCTGGCAATATCCCAGTTGTAGCGGTGCTGATGCCGAAATCGGTGTCTAATTTCAGGTTTACGGTGAAAAGCCGGTAGGCCGCACATGCATACGAAACAGCCGAAATGATGGGGCAACTTGCAATAAAAAGCAGCAAGTAAAAACGTATGCATACAAAATAGCCGAAATGATTGGGCAACTCGAAATAAAAAGCAGCGAGTGAAAATAAAATAAATAGCCGAAATGATTGGGCACCGCAAAAAATGGCCGAAATGATTGGGTAATCGCGACCTTCGCGATATAAAAGCTGAAATGATAGAGCATTGCGGAAATAAAAAAAACAAAAAAGATGATAAAACTTCGGCCCTACAGCTGAGATCACATCGATCCCTGTATACAATCCAAGGGCACAAACAAAGAAGGAACCATACTCTCCCAACAGGCTCCGCCAGAAAACGAAGCCAAATCTCGACGGTTCATTCCAACTCCGAAGATACCAGTGTCTTCAGCAAATACCTCAACTCAAGGAAACAAACACTCTTTGATGAGAGCCTCCTGATTCGCGTCGACTCGCAGGGCAACCAGTGCCTCCGTGGGAAATTCTCGATCCGTTTCAACACCAAGGAAACAAATAATCCTTGGCGCTGGGGAAACAAATAATGCTTAGCAAACACCTCAACTCAAGGAAACAAACACTCCTTGACGAGAGCCTCCTGATTCGCGTCGACTCGCAGAGCAACCAGTGCCTCCGTGGAAAATTCTCGATCCGTTTCAACACCAAGGAAACAAATAATCCTTGGCGCTGGGAAAACAAATAATCTTTAGCAAACACCTCAACTCAAGGAAACAAACACTCCTTGACGAGAGCCTCCTGATTCGCGTCAACTCGCAGAGTAACCAGTGCCTCCGTGGGAAATTCTCGATCCGTTTCAATACCAAGGAAACAAATAATCCTTGGCGCTAGGAAAACAAATAATCCTTAGCAAATTCCTCAACTCAAGGAAACAAACACTCCTTGACGAGAGCCTCCTGATTCGCGTCGACTCGCAGAGCAACCAGTGCCTCCGTGGGAAATTCTCGATCCGTTTCAACACCAAGGAAGCAAATAATCCTTGGCGCTAGGGAAACAAATAATCCTTAGCAAATTCCTCAACTCAAGGAAACAAACACTCCTTGACGAGAGCCTCCTGATTCGCGTCGACTCGCAGAGCAACCAGTGCCTCCGTGGGAAATTCTCGATCCATTTCAACACCAAGGAAACAAATAATTCTTGGCGCTAGGGAAATAAATAATCCTTAGCAAACACCTCAACTCAAGGAAACAAAAAATCCTTGACGAGAGCCTCCTGATTCGCGTCGGCTTGCAGAGAAACCAGTATCTCCGCGGGAAAATTCCCGATTCGTCTCAACTTGCAAGATGAAGCCTCAGGCAGCAGGGACTAAAAAGCTTGCTTCCTGAACAATGGAACCCTGCAAATCGATCTAAAACGGTCTCTTGCATACTATTCACGGGTCTCACTCTCTGAGGTCGAGTTTCGACAAGGAGGGAAACAACCACTTACGAGTCCTCTCGACTCGTAAGAGGGGAAAATTCTCTTACAGGATCCTTACGACCTATAAGAGAAAACACACTTAGGAATCCTCACGACTCCTAAGGAGAAAAACCCACCTACGAAATCCTCTCGATCCGTAGGGAGAAAAATCTCTATGAGACCCTCACGGCTCATAGAGTTGAAAAGTCTTAGGAGGCAGATCTGAACCTGCAGCCTAAGCCATCGCTATCCTATGAAGAAATTAAGAGGCCTACTCTATTATATGCTAATTGTGACAACATGCTGAGAAAGAAGAAAAGCAACAGAAAGAGGATCCGATTTACATTTGATCAAGCATTCAAGACACATTCATTCATGCTTGGGCAAAAGACTCAGGACAAAAAAATATATAATAAAGACAAGCTGGGATAAATTTTTTTCCATTAATATTGCCCGAAGTCCTTACAATCATAAAAGCAATAAACGAAAGTTACAATGGAATAACTTCAGATCCAGGGCATGGATTGAGGAATTCAAAAGCGACTCTATCTATGACTTTCCAGGCCTCGCAGACCATCCTAGTGTGCTTTCTTTCGCGAGCACAAGCGTCAGGGTCCCCCCGATGTCTTCCACCCTCCGATAAGCAGCAAGTATGGCGGACTGTTGAAAGACCTCGTGCAAGAGATCGATAAGACTGTCTCGCCGTCTCTTCGAGATAAAGTTCAACAGGTACACCGAGTGCGCCTTATCCTCAGCAGCATCCAACGCCCTAAGCGGCACGCCAGAACAGAATAGGAGAAGCGCTTCCCAGATGGCCCCCACGATAAGCTTAAGGAGGGAAGAACGTCGGGGAAGTAGTGGACCATTGTATGCGTCGAAGCGGCTCATTATTTCAGCACACTCCGTGTTTGTGAACTCTCGATTTTGAGAGCGGCCAAGTCGGCGGTTGTCCCCATAAGAGATGATCTCGTTAAGAGCATACATATGGGCGTCCATTGTTCCTGTGAAAGAAGATCAACGGAATTAGCAGACCGACTGATTAAGCGAATTCTTGTTAAAAAACGAGCGCAGAGAGTTAAACTCCTCGAGAGCAATGCTCTACGAACATGAGTGACTATCAAAATCCTAATAAGGGAAATTTAAAGAAGTCCCCCAAGACTCTGAGATCATTATTATTAAAAAAATGATATAATCCATTAAAACACAAAATTCCATTTTTAATTTTCATTATCCATACTCAAACTCTTAAGAATTCATCTTTTTTTAGATCAAAGGGATCTATGTTTTGCCAAAGATGCAAGGTTCTGTTCATGGGTCAAGAAACCCTGAAACAGATTCTTGAGAGCAAGGCTCTATTGGTGAGACCCCAAAAGGGTTTTTCTTTAGATCAAAAGATCTATGAGAGCAAGGCTCTGTTAATTAAACTTAATTTAATTTAATTTAAAATTTTATCTAAGAGGGTGCTGAGTTCTGAACTTTGAAAGTTCTTAAAAAGAAACAAGAGCAATGCTCTAAAAGTTCTTAAACAAGAGCAGGGCTCTGAGATTCTGAAAATAAATTTTTTTGGAGATGATGATCATCTGTGAAGGACCAAAGGTCCTATTTATAGGCATCAAGTGCCCTTTCAACTTTCAAAAGCTACCGCAACGGTAGGGGGGGGCATTTATTTACCCCAATCAGAGCAAAGCTCTGTTCAAATTCCAAGGCGGGAGATGAAGCAACGCTTCATCTTTCCCCCCAATCAGAGCAAAGCTCTACTTTGAAAATCTAAAATTTAATAATAAATGAAGCAACGCTTCAGATTCTTTGCACTGCGCGCAACGCGCCACGTGTCAGGCGCAGACGCATCAGCGCAGCGCCCAAAGCAGCGCACCCAATCAGAGCAAAGCTCTATTTAAAGCAAAAATTAAAGGAAGCAACGCTCTAATTGCGCAAGTGCTGCGCTATGCGACACGTGTCTGTGCAGGCATAGCTGCACAAGTGCTGCGCTGCGCGACACATGTCTGCGCAGTTGCGCAAGCACAGCTGCGCAAGCACGCCGAACGACGCGTGTCTGCGCAGTTGCAAAAGCATAGCTGCGCAAGTACAGCTGCGCAAGCGCTGCGCTGCGCGACACGTTTCTGAAAATGAAAATTTAAAAGATAATAATCATCTGCGCAGGACCAAAGGTCCTATTTATAGGCATCAAGTGCCCTTTCAACTTCCAAAGGTTGCCATAACGGTTGGAATTCTGCCACCGTTGCGCTCGCATTCGGAACCATGCAAGTGCAACGGTGACGAAACTCTACTTCTAAAACTGAAAAGCAAAGCACTGCTTCATAAAAAAAAGACTGAACACCAAAAGCAATTTATCCGTGCAAGAATCACATGCACTTAATGATAGCAAATTAAAAATCATACGATGCACAAGCACAACGGAGAGCTAAAATAAAAAGAACACTTAACAGATAATAAAATACTTAATTAAAACATTTATTTATTTATTATTACATTCAAAAAAGATCACCAAATATGGGATCAGAAAGACAAGGGTTCACAAAGATAAAAAGGAAATTCTCCAGTTCCCGCTCTGTCTTCTCCACCACGAAAATCGGCGGTCCTCCCGAGAAGTAGACGCCCAACGATCATCGCCACATTCGTCAGAAAAGGTGGCGATGACGACCCGGCGAGCCCGTATCTGGCTCAGCAAGTGGAAAGAACAGTCCTTCAGGGTCTTGGTGATCAAATGCGCTTCAAAGAAGCACTCGATCTTATCCTCGGCCGTATCGAGCATTGCCGAGGACATCTCTACTAGAGGAAGGGAAAGATCGGCGAGCACCAAGGCAAGGATCATCCGGAGCCAAATGGAGTCCGGAGGAAGAGGAGACCCCACACGAGTCGAAAGCTCGTACATTGCAGCATCGCACTGCTCGTCCGTAAAAGAAGAGTCCACACAGCAAAACGGGGAACAATATCCCGGATCGGCACTTCCCATGGTTGTCGGCGGGCGTGAGGGTGGTTGCAAGCCATGATCGAAGAAGTTCTCTGAAGATGAGAGAAGAAAAGGCTCGGCCTTGAACTATATATAGACCCAAGCACAAAAGATTCTGTGCACAATGGAATTATTTCCAAGACCCGGGAAATCAAAATTTTGGAAATACAAGTTTGAATTGAAAAAAGGAGATGAAAAGATATCTCTGGTGAAGCAACGCTTCAGATCCTGTGCGCTGTGTGCAGGATGCCACGTGTCAGAAGTTGATGCGTCAGCACAGCGTCCAAGGCACTGCATCCAATCGGAGCAAGGCTTTTTAAAATAAAAAGTAAAGGAAGCAACGCTTCAGTTGCGCAAGCGCTGCGCTGCGCGACGCGTGTCTGCACAGTTGCGCAAGTACAGCTGCGCAAGCGCTGCGCTGCACGACGCGTGTCTGCGCAACTGCGCAAGCACAGCTGCTTAAGCGATGCGCTGCACGACACGTGTCTGCGCAGTTGCGCAAGCACAGCTGTGCAA
This sequence comes from Agapanthus africanus, assembly GCA_030015575.1. Classification (NCBI taxonomy): domain Eukaryota; kingdom Viridiplantae; phylum Streptophyta; class Magnoliopsida; order Asparagales; family Amaryllidaceae; genus Agapanthus; species Agapanthus africanus. The sequence continues at coordinate 694,977,218 of JASDDO010000022.1, read as the reverse complement.
GCGCTGCGCTGCGTGACACGTGTCATGCGCTGGAGCGTTTGCGCAAAACAGAATTGAAATTTTAAAGAAATCTTTTCTGTTCTTATTAAAACAAGAAGATTTTCTTCTGTAAAACAGAGGCCTTTGGATCAAATATCCAACGGTGGGGAAAATTCCCCAAATCACTCAGAGAAAGATTTCTTTAACAAATTTAACTAATTTATGAGCACTATAAAAAGGACCCCAGACCTCAATTCAAAGGGAGAGGAACATTTTTTGTGAAAAATTAAACAGATAAGACTCTGAAGAATTGGAGAGAAATCCTCAAGAACAAAGAAAAAGGTAAAAAAAAAACCTTTAGAAAAAGAGAAAATTCTCTCATGAACAGATCATTGATCTGAAAACAAGATCAAGGATCTCTAATGAAAAGAAAAAAAACAAAAAAAACAGTGCCTTGCACTTCTTTTTATAAACCGTGGGTTCTGAATCTAAAAGATTCTCAAGATAACAGTGCCTTGCACCTTATATGAACCACTGGTTCTTTCAAACAAGAAAAAAAACTTGTTTTCTTTGATCTGAAATTGATCCAAAAGAATAAGAACAGTGCCCAGCACTTGCCAAAACTGCACTATTGCGCAAGCCGCCAGTAAGTGTCACGTGTCAGCAGTGCAGCGCACTAACGCAGCGCATTACGCTGTTGCGCTTGCGCTCACCAGAACGTGACACGTGTCACCACCACGAGCGCTGGCGCTCATTAATTGCGCAAAGCACCTGACAAGCCATGTGGGGCACTATCAGAGTTTTAAATGCAATGCATTTCCTAAAGGGCCAGGCCTAAGTCAAAAGTCTAAACAGACCAAAAATGATGCTATGCATTATTTAAAGGGCAGAGCCCAATTGAAAGGTCCAATGGACCAAAACAAATGCTCTGCATTGTAATAAAAAGGGCAGAGCCCAGTCAAAATAGGCATAAATGGCCTGAAGTAATGCTATGCATTATTCTAAAAAGGGGAAAGCCCAAACAAAGGCCTAACAGGCCAAATGCAAACAAAATGTAAACATTTCCAACCGGACTTAGCCCAATTTTGGCCTTAAGTCCTTAAATTAAATTGACAGAGCACAACTGCTCTCTTAAAGCAATTTATATCTGGTTCGAGGGTACATCTCTGAGCTCCTCTGACACATGTCTTTGTAATCATTCAACGTCGTCAGAGAGGTGACGGGTCCCGACGACCACACCCATCAATACGGACTGCGGGGTCCTTAAACTCGTGGACCGAAACGTCCTTAAACTAATGTTGGACCGAAACTTCCTTAAACTAATGTTGGACCGAAACGTCCTTAAACTAATAATGGACCACCACGTCTCTAAACTGGAATATAGACCACCACGTCCCTAAACTGGAACACGGACCACCACGTCCCTAAACTGTAAATGGACCGCAACGTCCTTAAACTACCTATGGACCACTACGTCCCTAAACTGGAACAATAGAGCCCTCAAAATGCTCTTTTGCCGGATCTAATCCCGTTTAAGTCGATCTTAGCCCCAAACACGGCTAACGTATCCTTAAACATTCAAATGGACTATAAAACTCCAAATCAACTCTGGTTCAAGGGTACATCTCTGAACTCCTCTGACACCTGTCGTTGTAATCCTTCAACGACGCCAGAGAGGTGACGAGTCCCGATGACCATATATTAAATGGATCTAGACAATCCCGTTAAGTAGATCTTAGTCTCAAACAGGACTAACGTATCCTTAACGAATGTTTAAGTTGATCTTAACCTCAACACGGTTAATGTATCCTTAAACTAAAAACACCAAACCCAAATCTAAGTAAATACGGATTTAGACTAATCCACGTCCTACGGGCGACGGCATTACTCAGTCTCCGTATACAATCCATGGGCAACCACAAACAAAACAAACACACACGACACGAATTGAAATTCTGGAGAAGGAGAAAGTTGTTGCCGCGACGCGGTAGCGTAATTAACTGCAGGGGCTTGCGCCTGCAGGGACGAGCGTCCCCACAATCAAAAACCCCTCAAGCGAGGGGGAATCTGACGAAGTCTGCTATATCGGCCGCATCCGTCTAAACCTCCGATACACGGTGCCATAAATCAACCTGGCATCTTCGGAGAGGTGGACGGATAAAACCATATAGCATCTGCCCCGAATCTCAGGCAAGACGCCATCACGTCGTCTTGGCCGCCGTTCGGAGGGGAACACCCAAGAGTAATGTCGAAATCATACAGCTCACGGGAAGGATCGCTGCTCTGAGTCGCTTTATGTCCAGGTCAGAGAAAAGTGCCTCCCGTTTTTCAAGGCCCTAAGGAAGATCCCTAAGTTTGAATGGTCCGAGGAATGCCAGAATGCTTTTAAGCAAATTAAAGCACATCTAGCAACCCCACCGCTACTCACCCGACCAGTTGAAGGTGACGAATTGTTGCTGTATCTGGCCGTCTCCGACCTAGCAGCAGGCTCGGTGCTTGTCAGGGAATTCGAAGGCATACAGAAGTCAGTCTACTACGTGAGCCACGTTTTTAAGGACGCGGAAAAAAGATACCCGGCCATAGAGAAGATAGTCCTGGCACTTGTCGTCACCTCCAGAAAACTTCGGCACTACTTTCAGGCACACACGATCCTCGTCCTTACCGAGCGACCTTTAGGAGCGATCCTTGCCTCCCCCGAGTCATCAGGATGCCTGGAGAAATAGAGGTGGGAACTATCCCAATTTGATATCAAGTACCGACCCCGACAAGCCATCAAAGCACAGGTTTTGGCGGATTTCATTATCGAATGCACCATCCCCACTAAGGAAGGAGCACCGACACGGGGCCCCGAACCTCGTCCCACGGTCGAGGTGGCGCTTAACTCCATCCCGAATTGGGTGCTCTATGTGAACGGGTCCTCTACCGAGGAAGGGAGCGGGACTGGCCTGATTATTCGCGACCCAAACGAAGCAGAAATGGAATACTCCTTAAAGCTCAGGTTCAGAGCGTCAAACAACGCCGCGGAATACGAGGCCTTGTTGGCAGGACTGCGAATCGCCTCCAGGGTAAGACTGAAGACCATCAGAATTCACAGTGATTCCTCATTGGTCGTTGGCCAAGTAACCGGGTGCTCCAAGCCCGGGAACCGCTTATGATAAAGTACCTAGCCGAGGTAAAAAGGCTTCGGAAAAATTTCGACGAAGTCCAAGTGGAGCAAATCCCCAGGAGCTTGAACATCCGGGCCGACGCCTTGAGCAAGCTCGCTTCCTCCTACTTGGCCACTCATAAAAGAAACATCCTCTTCGAAGTCTTGCCACGACCCAGCGTGGAAGAAGAAGAGGTAACGCTCTAAATCTATCCAGCCTAAGAAGAAGGCCAAGACTGGAGAAAACCTCTTGTGGAGTTCCCGAAAGATGATATACTTCCTGAAGACTGAGAAGAAGCACGTCGGCTACGGGCTAAAGCATGACATTTCATCTGGAGCAACGGAAACCCATACAAGAAGTCATACACCGAGCCTCTACTCGGATGCATCGACCCCCACGTGGCTGACTACGTTCTATGAGAAATTCATGAAGGGGTCACAGGGGCACATCAAGGGGCCCCCACCTTAGTCCAAAAGATGCTGCTCCAAGGGTACTACTGGCCGAAGTTACACCAAGACGCTGAAAAGCTGGTCAGAAGATGCAAGAACCGCCAACTCTTCAGCAGCATACCTTGTCTTCCCACCACAGAACCAATGTCACTCAGCTCTTCCTGGCCATTCGTGTAATGGGGGATGGACATGGTCGGTCAACTCCCCGCCGGCGCGAGCGGACACAAGTTTATCCTCGTCGCTGTGGTCTACTTCAAAAAATGTATAGAGGCAGTACCCACCAGAAAACCGGACGCCACCTCTACGATAAAGTTCCTGCAGAGCAACATAATTTCCGGATTCGGGAACCCGAAGTTTATAGATACCGATCACGGGACTAACTTCGAAAATGATAAGGTCAAAGAGTTCTGTAATGACTACCACATATTAATGAAGTTTGCCGCAGTCGTGCATCCTTAATGCAACGGGCAAGCCGAGGTACCGAATCGCGGCGTCATTCGAGGTCTCAGAGCCCGCTTGGAAGAAAGGCAGGACGGCTGGGTTGAAGAACTGCCGCGAGTGCTATGGGCACTACGAACATCGAAGAAGACACTCATGAGAGAAACCCCTTTAGGCCTCTTCTAGGACACCGAAGCAATGGTCCCCGCGAAGATCGGGCTGCCTAGCTACAGGGTCGAATACTTTGATGATGAAGCCAACACCTCTACACTCTAATGCAACTTGACATCTTACCAGAGAAACAAGACCGAGCACTGATTGATGTGTAAAATTGTTTGTAGAATAACCGCAATCAGAACGGTGTCGCGTGTAGCTAGACCGAGATGAGTACGGGTCATCCTCTGCGAAACGTGGAACCTTTTACTCTTACTTTAGATGTGTTGAAAAAGAGAGGAGGGATAAGAATGTTGAGGAATGGTTTCTAGATCTACGTTAAGCACTAATGCAAAATATAGATCTAGATTACTTATGATGTAGTTAATATAAGAAGAGGGCTTATAGGGTTCGTTAGGATTTAGTAGTTATTGACGATTAATTAAAAGTTACCCTTTTATCCTTTAATAGATTTAAAACTAGAATGACGGTGATGCGTGTAGATTAGAGTTTCTGGAGGGAAAAGGAATCCCACTCTTAACCCTTATCTCGATACGGAACCCCGTTCATATCTAGCCTTTACCAAAATAATCATTAATCTAATCTCTAATCGCGGTCGGAACTAACAAATAATTGTTAGCGCGTCCGAATAAGATGTTAATGATTCTTTTGATAAAGTTCATATACTTTATAGGACTTAAAAAGGGTTTAGAGATGTTCATCATCCATTAGCCTACCCTAATCCTACGAACCCTAACAAGCGGAGAATTACTCGCTCATGTTGGGAGAAAAAGAGATGGGGAGAAAATGCATAATTAAACTACGAAGAAATAGAATAAGAAAAAGAAAGCTATCTTTATTAATCAACAATATTCATTACACTTTGATTCCTTAGAAAATGATTACAAAGACTAGTTTGCTTCTCGATCTCTTCCAAGGAGGTAGACGAACAGTTGATGATCAGTCTGGATGCGTGAGCCGTCTTGGACTTCGTGATCTCGTCAACTTAATGATTTTTCCAAGAGGCTCTCGGTCTTTATTTATAGTCCCAAAGGCCAGAAATTTAGCTTCCAAAATTGAAAGTTAACAGCAAAGATTCACCCCCAAAAAGTGCAGACCCTAACTCTTCTTACTTGCCGCGGATCCGTGGCCAACAGGGGGGTTTGACCGCGGATCCGCGGCCAAGGGTGTTGATCACTTGATCAATTTTTTAGGGCTTCATCCTTGTAACATGTGGAAATATCTGGGACCTTTAGATCTTTGAAATCTTCTCGTAGTTGCTGCCAGACTTGGTCTCCAAGTTTTTCTTTCTTAATTAGGCAGGTTAGCTTTAACAACTTGATTTCCTTGATTTAAGACCTGGAAATTCTGCACAACAACTTAAATAATATTTAGTAGACTTTGTTCTACTATGATTTGGTCAATGATATTATTTGCATACATTTTCCTACCAAATGTTAATTACAATATATCAACACATGGAAAATAGTATTTTTACAGATAAACCCTCATATGTATCATTTATTATAATAAATACCATTTTAAAATATGAAAATAGTAGGAAAAATGTAATAACAAATGTGCAGTTTTATCAACTGAACAAATACCCCCAAACTTATCTTTGATCGTCCCGAGCAAACTAGTTTATTCAAGAGAAGGAGAAAAAGAAAGGAGAAAACTAAGCACATTTTCGTAGGCAACACGATTGCACTGAGCACGTGCAACAAGCCGTTAAACCTCTAGGTGTCCCTAGTAGGAGGAGTGTTGTCTCCTGAGGGTTTTCAACGGATTACACCCACAAAATCCTATAATAAAAGAGAGATGGTGAAATTTATATATAAAGATAAGAACCATAAAAGAAAGACTTTTGAAAATAAGAGTTTCCAACTACACAAGCTTTTCAGTTGTCATGAACCCTATCTTAATAGTCATGAAAAGATGTTAGAAATTACATTATCCCTCAATAAAACATCGTCTTTATTCTTCATTTCTACCTTTCATCCAAACATCGATCATATAACCCTACGTGTGTGTAATGGACATCCCTACACTCGGAGAATTCAATTCAAGCTATCATACTCTTGTCCATCTACCTCAGTACTTTTTAACTTGATGAATATTTAGATTTGCTCACACATTTTCATGCGACCGTTAATACTTCTTGAGGTACTAACCGACCGATTACTCATGTGCTCGCTGATTAGGTGATAATATTTTCCCCGTCTTGCACCACCTAAGGATTAGCAGTGACTCCCAAACCAGTTGGTCTAAGGCACTAGGTGATGAAGCACCCTCGCTATATTTTTTATTGCTGCCTTGGTGATAACAGAACCAGTGTTCATTTTTTTTCCTTCACCGTTTTATATTTTATTCATTTTCTTTTATTATTTCCTTCATACTTTGGCTTTTAGACAAGAGCATTTCAAGGTATCCTCTACTATCCCGAGTTTCAAGACGTGTGTAAGTGCATATAGTAGGGTATCAACATTCAAATGTTTGGCTTCTAGAATAGAAACTATTTTTCAGACTTATTTTTATCCTCAGATTAGTGATTTCTTTCATCTTACTAACCCTTGGGACAACATCTCATAACTACTTATTACTAGTTCGTTTAAGAAAACTTCTAATTTTCTTGGTTTTCTTAAACTATTCTTATCTTTCATATATAATTTTTCACTTTCTATTCTTTTATTATCAAAAAATTTTTTGTGCTTATATATAGTATAATGCAAAATATGTGTAAATAAGCACAAACCTCCCCCAAACTTGTTTTCAATAGTGTCCTCACTGTTGCTATCTGCTGGATCACAAAAACCTGTAAGCTTGGGAGGACATTATTAATAGGGGCAAGAATATATGAAAGTGAAAATCCTCCCCCAAACTTATTTTTGGCTCACAAATTTGAGGACAAAAGTTATGTTCAAGAGCCAAAAATATAGCCCCCCCCTCAAACATGGGTTAGACAATATGAAGCATTTTAAGAGGGGGTGAGTTATTTGGTCAAAGTAAGACTTTATAAAGACCAAAAGTTAACACCAACCATTCAAAGATTTTATCAGTATAGCGTATACGTTGGTGGAAGAATGTGTTGTATCGAGTCAAGAAAAAATGGGAAAGGGATAAGAGGTGGTCTGGAAAGGGTTTGAAATTAGAGAAAAGAAAGAATGAGGATGAATGTGAATGATTAGGAAGAAGGAATGGTGACGGTTCAACCTCTATAGGTGGAGATTGATTAATCACAAAATCCGTATTGTTTAAAAATTCAAGTTCGTGAGCAAAAAGTTCTTCAAAACTTTTATCAATGGTGTGATTGAACATTTTGCTGTCAAAGAGTTTTGTGCCAGAATTTATCCTACTTGATTCATAAAAAATTATTGAGGCAGAGGACTCGAAAATCTCATCTACCTCATTTTCAAAAATATCCAAATCAAGTTGAATTTCTGGTATTATTGAACTTGAATTAACGGATTGTGATTTATCAAAACTCACTGAAGCTATAGGAATAGAAGAAGAACCGGAGAAAGTAGAAGGTGTAATGGGTAAACAAATTGGTGTGTCGAGTGTTGCTGAACCAGATGTGGAAGATGGAGGCTGTATTTCTTCGGGTATACCTTTATCATCAACTTCAAGACATATTTGGGGTTCGGGAAGAATTAAAGGCTCAAGATGATGATCACAAGGAAGTGAAAGAATTTGATGAATTGGTGGGACAAAATCATCCAAAATTTCGGGTTCATCAATCAATATATCCCCAACGTCAATCACCTCATTCAAGTGAAGGTTAAAATTCTCAAACACCTCATCAAAAGTATGGTTTTCAATCAGTTTTGGTTCAAGAGTGGAGGTGTAGAGATCACAAGGGTTGGGTATGGTTTCACTTGAAATGGACCCTTCCCAGTCGGGTAAATCAAACACTACAAAGTCACATAACTTATCAGACATTCTATTTGGTGTACTTGATGAATCTATGAAACTGGAGTTGTGGATTTCAGTTTGGAATGGGGAGGTTTGATTAGGAAGGGTGTACAGTTCTGTCTTACTACCCAAATCCTTCCTAATTTGGTTCGACAGTTCCAGAAATTTTTCTAATGTCTGCTCCAGACTAGTCTTGGGTTGATAAGGGGTTTCAGTATAAGATTGAAATTCCTGTGGATAATTAAAACTCCCAAATGACTGATTAGAAGAACTGTCTAGAGTAGGTGGAAAAGTCGGATTGGATTGATAGGAATAGAATGGTTGCAGAACTTGGGTAGGAGTAGGATCAATATTATGATAAGAAGAATATTGATATGGGTTGGTTGGTTGGCTGTTTTCAACAGACATCTTATATGCCACAAACCGCATATCAAACTCTTCTCCGGACAGTGGTGGTGATGGTTGATATTGGTCCGGGTTGAAACTTTGGCCTCTAGACCTAGCTATGTGCTCAGCAATGGACATTCGTCTAGGAGCTTCCTCACTCTGGGTATCAACTGAAACAGGTGTAGGATTAAGATACGGTTGATAAGACCAAGACTGAAGTGGCCAACTGTTTCTTCCTGCTTGTTCTATATGATCTCTTAAGGACATGGAAGAGCCGAACGGTATACCGAAGGGATTTCGAAAACAAAAGATATCTGGTTGTGGACAGCAAAGCTCGGCAAGTGTTCTTCTGTTTAGGTCACCCATTATAAGAAGAGAAGAAGGGGGAAGGGGTAAAAAGGGGAGAAAATAATTGGTTTGTTTTGAAGAATGACGGATTTAGACAAATCACACAAAAATGCACAAACAACCCTAGAACTATGGTTAGCTAGGTCCAGTCTCTAGACCGCTCCTAGACTTCCAAAGGACAAACCGCAGGATAAATCCTCTACCACCTCTTTACTACCCTTGTAGCCAGGTAAGTGCCAGGTGAGTGGGAGGCTCCCCACTACAAAAGTAGTGGTCCTAATTAAGTAACCACTCGCCTTGGACACACTTGCCTAGTCACCACAAAAGTAATGCGTATAAGCGATAGACTATCTACGACCTTCCTCTATCTTTATTCAGCGCGACAGTCCTTAGAGTCTGGTCTAGATATTTTTTAAATTAATGTAGGGTTGATGCAGATGCTCGGTTTGTGATTTGTGGGGCTTAGGAAGGGTGATGAAATCCCCACCTAATCTGGATTTGGTCTTGCCCTTAAAAATCCGTATTAAAATATGCAAAAACAAACCGCAAAACAAAACTTTGCAAAAAGATTTTTGAGCGGCAATATTTTGCAAAGAATCCTGCAGAAAATAGATTTTATTGGATTTGAGAGAAGAGAGAAGGAGTTAAGAAAGATACCAGAGAAGTGTGAAACCCTAGATCTCCTGCTTCCTCAAGTCCGTGACTCCAGATTCTCTCGCAAAATTCACACACAAATCGTAAAATATGCAATTTGCAGTTTTGTTTTAATAATGATATGAATCGTCTAAGAATTCAACACAAATAGTGAGAATAAAAAAAATTACGCACGTATCCCCGGCAACGGCGCCATTTAATTGATGTGTAAAATTGTTTGTAGAATAACCGCAATCAGAACGGTGTCGCGCGTAGCTAGACCGAGATGAATACGGGTCGTCCTCTGGGAAACGTGGAACCTTTTACTCTTACTTTAGATGTGTTGAAAAAGAGAGGAGGGATAAGAATGTTGAGAAATGGTTTCTAGATCTACGTTAAGTACTAATGCAAAATATAGATCTAGATTACTTATGATGTAGTTAATATAAGAAGAGATCTTGTAGGGTTCGTTAGGATTTAATAGTTATGGACGATTAATTAAAAGTTATCCTTTTTATCTTTTAATAGATTTAAAACTAGAACGACGGTGATGCGTGTAGATAAAGGTTTCTAGAGGGAAAAGGAATCCCACTCTTAACCCTTATCTCGACATGGAACCCCCGTTCATATTTACGCATACTTTGCATTGTAGTATAGTGGTGAGTATTCCCGCCTGTCACGCTGGTGACCCGGGTTCGATCCCCGGCAACGGCGCCATTTGATTGATGTGTAAAATTGTTTGTAGAATAACCGCAATCAGAACGGTGTCGCGCGTAGCTAGACCGAGATGAGTACGGGTCGTCCTCTGGGAAACGTGGGACCTTTTACTCTTACTTTAGATGTGTTGAAAAAGAGAGGAGGGATAAGAATGTTGAGGAATGGTTTCTAGATCTACGTTAAGCACTAATGCAAAATATAGATCTAGATTACTTATGATGTAGTTAATATAAGAAGTGGGCTTGTAGGGTTCGTTAGGATCTAGTAGTTATGGACGATTAATTAAAATTTACCCTTTTTATCCTTTAATAGATTTAAAACTAGAACGACGGTGATGCGTGTAGATTAGGGTTTCTGGAGGGAAAAGGAATCCCACTCTTAACCCTTATCTCGACACGGAACCCCGTTCATATCCAGCCTTTACCAAAACAATCATTAATCTAATCTCTAATCGCGGTCGGGACTAACAAATAATTGTTAGCGCGCCCGATTAGGATGTTAATGATTCTTTTGATAAAGTTCATAAACTTTATAGGACTTAAAAAGGGTTTAGAGATGTTCATCATCCATTAGCCTACTCTAATCCTACGAACCCTAACAAGCGGAGAATTACTCGCTCATGTTGGGAGAAAAAGAGATGGAGAGAAAATGCATAATTAAACTACGAAGAAATAGAATAAGAAAAAGAAAGCTACCTTTATTAATCAACAATATTCATTACACTTTGATTCCTTAGAAAATGATTACAAAGACTAGTTTGCTTCTCGATCTCTTCCAAGGAGGTAGACGAACAGTTGATGATCAGTCTGAATGCATGAGCCGTCTTGGACTTCGTGATCTCGTCGACTTCATGATTTTTCCAAGAGGCTCCCGATCTTTATTTATAGTGCCAAAGGCCAGAAATTTAGCTTCCAAAATTGGAAGTTAACAGCAAAGATTCACCCCCAAAAAGTGCAGACCCTAACTCCTCTTACTTGCCGCGGATCCGCGGTCAACAGGGGGGTTTGGCCACGGATCCGCGGCCAAGGGTGTTGATCACTTGATCAATTTTTTAGAGCTTCATCCTTGTGACATGTGGAAATATCTGGGACCTTTAGATCTTTGAAATCTTCTCGTAGTTGCTGCCAGAGTTGGTCTCTAAGTTTTGCTTTCTTAATTAGGCATGTTAGTTTTAACAACTTGATTTCCTTGATTTAAGACCTGGAAATTCTGCACAACAACTTAAATAATATTTAGTAGACTTTGTTCTACTAGGATTTGGTCAATGATATTATTTGCATACATTTTCCTACCAAATGTTAATTACAATATATCAATACATGGAAAATAGTATTTTTACAGATAAACCCTCATATGTATCATATATTATAATAAACGCCTTTTTTTAATATGAAAATAGTACGAAAAATGTAATAACTAATGTGCAGTTTTATCAACTGAACAAGCACAAATCAGAGCAGCCGTCTATCAGTAACAAACCGCTCGTTACTATAATGCCCGAGTTAAACATCGGGCCTTCAAGAGAGGAGACATGGTCTTATGAAGAAACGAGTTCGTGGACCAAGAGAGACTGCACAAATTCTACCCGAAATAGGACGGACCGTTCTTCATAACGGAAGCATTGTCCGGTGAAGCGTACCGCCTGCAAGACGCCGAGGGGCATAATTTTCCCCGGCCTTATAACGCAGAAAAGCTCAAATTGTATAAGTAAATATGTATCCTCTTTTGAACTAATGGAATTCCATTTTGCATTTAACTAAGTCTTCCGGGCTAGGACCACCATAGGACTCCAGCCCTTTGTCTCTTTTCTCGGTTCCGAGACCCTAAGGTTTATTCTAAAAAACATAATAATATAAAAGGTACTGAAGAGATAAAAAGAGACAACACACTTCAGCGAAGGATAATTTTATTTGTTAAAAGGTATTGTGGGCTCCCCGGCCTTACAACTATTACAACAAAGGGGGACAGGGGTTAAGAAAACACTGTCGGTGGTATACCGAGGAAAGCTCCTCCAGCCGATCCCGAGCAGCTTCAATCTTCTCCCTCCGACGGTACTCGTGGACCCTCAAAGTCACGGATTCTCCGGAATCCTCTTCCGCCGAGCATGAAGCAATGACCAACCTTTGTTGGAAACTCTCAAGAAGTAGTTCCACTAAGCGATCCCGCCTACTCTTTGAGATCAAACCGAAACCGTGGACCGTGTGCATTTTGTCGATCGCCTCGTCCATCAACCGCGGGGACAGTGTATTGTGCAGACCCAGCGAAGTCCTCCATATCGCATAAATCAACACCTGAAGAATGGGAGATCTCCGGGGGAGTAAGCGCCCACAGTGGCCCTTCAAGCGGCTTATCACCGCCTCGTACATTTCCTCAGAACGATCAAGGTTGTAAAAGTATACGTCATCACAGGAAATGATCTCCCTGATAGTATACACGCGGCCGACCATCTTCGGGGAATGCGAGAATAGAAAGAAATCAACATGCCTTCGCTATTTATAGCCTTAGCAAAAATCTTCCAACGGCCGAGATTTACTCGCGCAAAGACGCAAATCACGTAATATCGCGTTTTCCCAATGTGGCACTACTACGTGTCGTCCACGACAGTCACCATCCCCGCCCTTTACGGGTCAAGGAAGATTGAACGACGCCCCAAAGAGATACCGGTGAGATAATAAAGCCCTCTTCGTTAGGCCACCGAGTAGCTTCCTGCTCGGTCCATCTGCAGCGGGTAGTTTCTTGCCCATCAACGCTGCGGAGTAAAAGCCCTCCTCGCGAGGCCACCAAGTAGCTTCCTGCTTTGTCCGTCTGCAGCGAGTATCTTCCTGCCCATCAACGTTGTGGATCAAAGCCCTCCTCATGAAGCCACCGAGTAGATTCCTTCTCGGTCCATCTGCAGCGGGTTGCTTCCTGCCCATCAACGCTGCGGATCAAAAGCCCTCCTCGCAAGGCCACCGAGTAGGTTCCTGCTTGGTCCATCTGCAGCGGGTAGCTTCCTGCCTATCAACGTTGCGGATCAAAAGCCCTCGTCGTGAGACCACCGAGTAGTTTCCTGCTCAGTCCATTTGCAGCTGGTAGCTTCCTGCCTATTAACGCCGCGGATCAAAAGCCTTCATCGCAAGGCCACCGAGTAGTTTCCTGTTCGGTCCATCTGCAGCGGGTAGCTTCCTTCCCATCAACGCTGCGGATCAAAGCCCTCTTCACAAGGCCACCGAGTAGCTTCTTGCTCGGTCCATCTGTGGCGGGTAGCTTTCTGCCCATCAACGCTGCGGATCAAAGCCCTCCTCATGAGGCCACCGAGTAGCTTCCTGCTCGGCCCATCTGCAGCGGGTAATTTCCTGCCCAAAAACATCGTGGATCAATGCCCTCACCACGAGGCAGCTGAGTAGAAAGGATGGTACTGACCTTCCTACACTTGGCCACCAACGCACGATAGCGACCTCTGATCCAGGGAAAAGTAGGGTACCGACCTTCTTATAGACCGCTATCGTTCAACTGATAGTACTTACAAGATAAAAAGACCTACGAACTAAAAATACTTGCAGAATGAAGATTTAAACAAAAGTATACGAGCTAAAGGCACTTGTGCAATGAGCAAACATTTGGACAATGAAGAAAAAGGTGCACTTTATTTATGATCCGGAAATAAATACAAGGTATTCTGAGCTCCTCAACCTTACCAAAATGCCCGGGATCTTACAAAATTTTTAAAAAGAAAATATCCCAAAGGAAGGAAAGCTCAGGCCTTCTGCTCGGGGAGGATCCCGCCCTGCTCAATTTCAGCATCGGGGACCAAAACTGCAGTCTCTGGGTCGGCGCTTCCACAGACAGCCTCACCCTTAACGGCCGCCCCGGTAACTTCCCCCTACGGCTCCTCCCTGGCCAGGGGATATTTAGCGCGGAGCTCGCTGATATCAATCCCCGGGGCGGACTCCGTGACGGCGTCAAGGGTGCTATACCACACGACGGCCGTGGATTCGGTGAGATCGGAGTAGAATTGGTCCGACGCCTTATACGCCTCCACGACCTTCGCCGCCCAGCATTCAGCAAATTTCACCGCGTCCAGAGCCACCCGGACATCCCTCTTGAGGGCATCCCTCGACTTCTTCACCGAGTAATAAAAGCCATTTACCTCCTCCAACTTGGCTTGAACAGCCCGGTTGGACTCGTCCAGAAGCCGATGAGACTCCTTCAACTTCGAGTTCATGAGCCCCTCGGCGACCAGACGAGGGTCGAGGAGAGCGGCCTTCTCCTCTGCTTGCCGTAGTTGGAGGCGGAGTTCCTCCTCGAGCTTCGAGGACTCGCCCGCCTTTTTCATGGCCGGGGCTACCTCCTCATACTCTATGGCGACGAGGAAGTGCGCAGTGGTGGAGGACCTGGAGAAAACAACAAACGGGTTAGAGAGCTCAAACCAAGAAAATAAGACTTAAAAGAAATTTTGAGAAAAGTCAAGAACCGACCTGAACCACCTCCTAGGCTATGGCGGCCACATGGGCCTTCATGGTTCCCCAGGATATTTTAACCCCGACCTTCTGCTCCATGTCGGAAAGCAGGTTGTCGGCGACGAAGAGCCCCGAGGGCACCTCAATACAGAATTCTCCCTCCTGCACTGGGGTCCCGGAAGGAGGTGGTCGGGAGACCGTCCGCTTCTTCCTTTTGAGGGGGACCTCAGCGGGCCCAGCCTCCTCCTCCTCTTCTCAAGCCCGGGGTACCGGGTCTCGCGAGTGCTTATGGCTCCCCCCGCAGCGTTCTTCTGGAACTTGGGGAGCGGCTGAGGGCTTTGATAGTGGAGATGGCCTCGGGGCCGATCTCGGACCAGGTCGGGAGGAACTTGCGCCCATGGCCTTCTTTCCCTAGGTCTTGGCGGCTAAGGCAGCCAGGATCTTTGCTTAGTCCATGGGCTCTGCAAAAGAAAATGGGAACACGCAAACACAGGGGGTTAGCAACACAAAAACAACGAAGGAAATTTGACAAAGTCTAAACAGACCGTCGAAAGCTCTAACTTACCCAAAAAACGCACAGGACTGAGTCCAGCCCAGCTTAGTGCCTGCTTGGATAGCAGGACATCCGCCATTGGATTGGCTCCTACCGAGACACTACCCTTGCTTCGGAGGAAGTCGACTGCTTTGCCCTCAGGCAGTCGGCCCTGTGCCACTGCGTGGGCACAGGCCAATCCTCGCACTAAGGCGACCCGATGAATATAAACTTCTTATGGATGGAAGAAGGGACTGCTACTATCCCTGACTCCGCCTTTGCGTTTTTTGAACGAAAAATACACCTAGCTCGGCTCATACTTACTGGTGCCGGGATGATTCTTATAACAAAGGAAAAAGACGAGGAGAATCAAGCTGAAGGGGATATTTTCAAGTTTTAACCGGACCAGAAACCTAAGGAGAATCCTCCACGAGTTCGGCGCTAGCTGGCCCGGGCGAGATGAAAGCAACGGAGCATCCCGCAGACTTCAGTTGGGAAGGGCATACGCATTCCTGCCCGGAACGCTTCCAAATACAGGGAAATCTTCTTGCCCTGCACCCGGTCTGCCCGCTCACCCTCTCTAGCTAAACGGATGGAATAGTTAGAGGGGATATGAAATCGAGCCCGAATTTCGGAAAGCTCGTCCAGACTCTTCAAAACGGAGGGCGCATCGTGGGTGTTCACGATGTGTATCTTGGGGGCCCTTGTCGCCGCCCGACGGCGAGCAACAGGGCCGGCCCTGACTCTAGGGGCGAATCTGACATAGAGGACGAAGAAGAAGAACCCTCTTGGCTATCTGAACCCGAAGAGGAGGAAGAATCACTGGAATCGACCCCAACAACTGGAGCCTCATCGTCCGACTCTATCCTTACTACCTTTATGGACTTCTCAGATGAAAACATCAAACCTGATTCAAACGAAGGGACTCACCGAGAAAAAAATCTATAGAGGACCCGATCTAAAGGAAGCGCCGGGCAATCTTCAGCAATGAAAGATAATTTGAGCAAAATATCAGCCCTAAGATGGTCCCCTCCTATTTATACACCCCAAAGGGGAACATCCAACGGCCCCGATTGATTCCCGACAAAACGAAACGTCGTACCCAGCGAACCGACAGGGCTCCATGTGGCAATCAGCCATTGGGGACGTCTTTTCGACTGTAGAAGTCAGGGACGGCTCGTCACTTCCGCCAACCGACGCTCGACATGTGGCCCGTATCCCAACTGGCGAATGACTGAAACGGCGCCCCCTCCTTAAAGCGCGATCATTTCATTGATCCGCTGACGCTATCGGGGATGCACACGAAGATTCAGGCGCGCGACGAGGCAACTCGTGGGCCCAAAGATCAAAACAATGCAACCACCAAACGCCGTGCCGTTCCCAGACGATCCGCATTATGATTCTTGGTGCCAAACCGAGCAGGAAAAAAACCGAGCAAGCCACTCTCGATCCGACCCTTGAATAGGCCGGAATGAGACCGGGGGGGGGGGGGGGGTAATGATGATGCTCACAAGTGGTATCTCCTTAGATTACGACACGTGGCGGATGATGTGTCTCGAAGGCTACAGAGGTGGAATATATGAGTTGCATTATTAGGATTCCTCCTCGGGACTTCGTCTCGAAGAACGTGTCCGACCTTCCCAGAGACCCCCCTGAGTACATTCCACCTTCACCTAGGAAACTACCCACAGGTCATCTCCGAGCAATCTCAGTCTCCTTGCTCGTCTTCGAGCCCCTGACATGCCGAGCTTTCTTGGTTACCCGGCTCGTCTTCGAGCCCTTGACATGCCGAGCTTCCTTGGCCTCCCGGCTCATCTCCGAGCCCCTGACGTGCCGAGCTTCCTCGGCCTCTCCCGATCAACCAGGAGCGCGGATCCCATGCGCCCCGCAACGGCTCCGCGTATATCGCCAGGGCGAGATATCCGCCTCCCCACGATCCGAGTCTCACGCTAACGTATCCCTCCATTAATGGGCGCATCCCGCCATTCAAGGCGAGGATAACGCTGGGGTGTAATTGACGGCGATGATCTCGTGCCTGCTCGCTCCACGTGACCCCTATATAAGCTCCTCTCTCAGACGATTCAGGTATCGCAATTTTTCCAATACGCCGTTACTCTGCGCTTATACCTCGGCACTAATTTGATCGTCGTAGGGTCCTACGGTGGTCACCCATCCCGGGGTTTTTTTGTAGGAAGCTCGGCGTCCAAACACCAACCCATTGAGATCCATATTCAATAACTCCGAAACGAAATCTCAGCCGTTGAAGACCGCCATCGCAGGATCGACGGAGGACAACATCTGAAGGAGATTCAGAGCTCCATCATTTTGCATCGGCCATCTTGATCCTTATGACCTTTAAATATGTGCATATCACTTTTCAAGTGAATGGAATACCTCTAATTTGAGCATGCATTGCCTCGGGTAATTGCAAATAACAGTTTTCCATCGATAGAACAACATTTCACGATGATATAATAATGGGTAATTAAAGAGCATCCAAGCTTCAAGAAAATTTGTGTACCCAAAGCCTTGTGACATAATTAGATTCAATTTGGTCGATGCTCGTGATCTAGGAAATCGAGAGACGGTTGTCTCAAGGATGCATTGAGAATATTGTTCAATCATGTCATCTTTGACCTGAGATCAGGCCCTATTTATAAGCATCATATCAATAGTAATATTTTGGTATGCTTTATGTGTGACCTGATCCATCAGTATTTGCCAAAGTAACCTTACATACGTTTCACATAATATTGGGGAAATAATCAATTTCTTCTCGGGTCATAAATGATCACTGTCAAATGATCAGCCCAAAAAGCTGATCATATAGAATATTGAGATGAATAAATGACAATATATCTATATTTAAAAAAAAGGTTTTGCTTGTAGAGCAAGTACTATAAATATAAACATGAAGAAAAATTCTACATACAGAACAAATATAATATAAGCATCGCTTTTTGCATTAGGATTTTGAGCAAAAATAAATGAATAAAACATGCAATGTAATCGAGTTTCGCTGGAATGAGAATGCCAAGCTGGACGAAAACAATACCTTATAAAATACAATAAAAGCAAGTGCATATGTAAAAGACCTTAAGAAAACTCCATCATAAGAATAAAAAGGATAAAATTTAAAATCTCTTGGAACATGTAGAAGGTTGGTTATGAAAACTGTGAAATTACATTTAATGGTGCAACGAAGATGTAGATAGTGAAACAATCTTCTTAAACAGAATATTGTTGCGCCTTTCGAGTATGTGTTTTGCGGCATCGATAGTGAAACCGTGGAGCATTTATTTTTTGAGTGCCCAAAAACGAATAGGATATGAAGTTGGATGGCGAGAAAACTAAACATCGAACTCAGCTGGCAAGGATGCAAATTCCCTTTTTGGTGGGGCAAGTACGAGATAACCTCCGGGGATCCGATTGTCGAGCTAAATGGGATACGATGGCGGCGGCGACCATTTGGACGATTTGGTTATATAGAAACGAGATTTGTTTCCGTACAATTGACTTCTCAGAATGCAAGCTTGGAAAGAAAATCAAAGAGTCTTCCTTCAGATGTTGCTAGAAAAAAAAAACAAGTTATTGCTCGCGGTGGGCCCTCTTCATCAACATTACTTCATCACAAGATCTTTGAGATGGTGCTGGGTATTTGGGGATATGTATATTGATATAGCTATGGATCGACATGATGCTAATAGTGTGGTGCTTTGAGTCCTTATTTGTTTAATTGTTTTCTTTTGTCTTTTTTTTCCCCGTATTTGGGTTATTTTTGGTTGGCTACCGAATCTTATGTCAGAACCGTTGAGTTTATTACCTATCTATAATAAATGCTGATGCGGCCCACACCAATTTTTATATTAAAAAAAGCAAAAATAAAGATAAACTTGTTATTTAAAACTTAAATTTTTTTTGTTTAGGACAAAGGCTTGATAATGATGATCAAATGGGTAGCTCATCCGAAACTAATTAAAGCTATGATTATTTTATGAATAAAATTAAATTGTGCGAATATAAATATAAATAATAATAAGAAAATAAAAGTAAGAATGTGGATGACGCCTTTGGTTTTGTCGCGACTTGTTGTTGCGTTGGGCGCACGCAGGAAACTTTGGTCGCATCCGCAAATCCCTTCCCCATTATTTTTATCATATCGTGACGGCCGCATAATAACTCTCATGCGTGTATTGAGGCTGGCCACACGTTTTAATGAACTTCTCTCATTTATATTGCTATGATAACTTGAGAGTGGTCTGATAAATTTTAGCCCACTGTTTGCTTGCGGTTGTACCCACCTAATTTACACTATACAAAGAGTTGTATGATGTATTTTTAAATTTTTTTATTTTGTTTTAAAAAAGGGTTATATGATGTTGATAATGTTCTCAGGGGGGAAAAAGACTTAATAAATCATGGATGGCTATTTTTGCCGGAGAACTAACACACTTTATCTTGTTCTTGAGGAGCTAATAAATGAATATACCAAATTAACACACTTTATCTTGTTCTTGAGGAGCTAATAAATGAATATACCAAATTTCACGTGCTTTGGATATTTTTACTTGTTGATCTAGAATATAAAATGTTGGATAGTCGGAAAACCGTCAATGTATTGCAACCATCCAATTCAAGAGTAAAAAGTATTAAAAACCGGTGTATACACTCATTAGGTAATACAGATCATGAGCGGTGTCCATTATCGAAGAAAGTGGTTGATAGTGTTTAATCGAGACATTACCTGAAAATAATATTCTGGAAACCATTTTTCTCATATATAAAATATCTATCTTTTCAAGAAATGAACTTCAGTATTGAAACGACGGGTATTCGTTGAAAATAGTGTATACATGGCCGCTTTAGAGTATGAATTACTGGAAATTCTACTTTTTCAAACCAACGAGGCGGTGCCAGTAATTTCATGAATATTGTTTCTTATTTTTCCATGGGATGAATTTGCAAGATCAAACAGAGGTTTTCCCCTTTACAACATCATTTACGTACCTACCTAAAATATTGAACAAAGAATATGAAAATCACAATATATTTTGAGAATAATTAATGTAACGAGGATTTAAGCGCAAAAGTTAACATGATGCAAGTCATGATCAATCAAAAGTGAACAATCTTTTTTCTTCTTCTTTCAAATAACAAAAATAACGGAGAATAATATTATTGTCCGAAAATTAGAAGGAGAAATATCTAGTATGGTCCCTATGTTGAGTACTAATTTGTTTTACCTCCTCTGGTTGGCTTTTCGGACACGAAACATCTTTCTTTGGTTAGGTTTTTAGTGATAACGATGTGTTTGTTTGGTAGCAAGAATCAAAAGGAAGAATAATTGCAAACTTTTACCTAACGAATTATAGTGCAATCAAGTTAAGTAACTTCCTGTTATTATTATTAGATAGAGGATATGCATGGGAAAGCCATTTCACTTGGAAGTAAAATTTGTTATCTTTAAAGTACAAAAATGTTGGGTTGTTTGCCCTAAAAAGGCTAAAAAAAATACCATGTAATCATTCAATCCAAATAATAGGGTTTGGAATAGAACTATTAGGTGATCATTTACATGTGTGATGAATGTGTACACACTACTACAAATAAGGGTTGTCCCTACGGATTTATCAGTAGGGGCAAACCACTGCTCCTACGGACATCTTCGTAGGGGCAAAAAAAGACCCCGTAGGTGCAAAGGCCGCAGGTGCAAGTTGAAGCCCTGCACTTGCCCTTACGGGCTAAATCTTGCTCCTACGGAGTTCTGTGTAGGGCCAGTTTCACCTACGGAGTAGGCCGTAGGGTAAAAAAAGTTATATTATTTACGGTTTTTTTAAATATATTAACTGTACCTACGGAGATAGCCGTAGGGCCACGTACTATCCCCTACGGATATCTTCGTAGGTACTTATCCGTAGGGGCCTTTGTTTGCCCCTACGGACATATCCGTAGGGGCACTCCCAACCCTCCTGGTACTGAGATCAGGGGGGAAATATCAGTTACTGCTGATATTGTGCCCTTACAGGTTAATCCGTAGGGGCAATATGTGTACCTACGGGTTAATCCGTAGGGGCAACATGTGTACCTACGGATTAATCCGTAGGTACACATTATCTGTATTTTTTTTAAAAAAAAGGGCTGCCTGATTTTTACCCGTCCTGTGCACAATAATATATATATCAATAAAATATAAAATTAATCATCACACAACATATATCGCAGTATTCATAATCACATCTCACGCATATAATATACAAAAGAAACCCAAAAACTGAATATGATATAAATATAAACCAATATCAATATCAATATCATTTCAAAATGTAGTACAATATGTATGATATAAATAAATACATGTTTCAAAAAATATGAATCAAAAAGCTACCCTAACTCGGTCCAGCTCCACCCCTGATAAACGATAGAATCAAGCGCGCCTGCTCCTCGGTCAATAAACCCTGCAATTCGGCGCGTGCGGGAGTCTGAGCGGCCTGTGGAGCTGGCGATGTGGTCTGCGCAGCCGCCGTCGAGCTAGTCGCTTGCGGAGCCGCGGCTGCGGGAGTCTGAGCGGGCGGTGGAGCTATAGGAGCTGTCTGCGGAACCGTAGCCGATGTAGTGGCTTGCGGAGCCGCAGCCGAAGGAGATGCATGTGGAGGCTCGGCCGATGTACCCTGTCGTGTCTGGACCTAACGTGTTTAAGAAGCGTGTAAGAACTGTGTATTATTCGAATTCGTATTATTATTAAGTTATTTCGAAACCCCATTTGGATATCTAGTTTGGAAAACCGTTGTTTATTTTAATTACATATGTATGTATGATTAATCAAACCTAAGTCTAAAACCAAATAAGCTCAAGCTACGTACTAATTATGGATATGTTGATATCTATAATATGACATGATATTTTACTATAAAGTAGTATACATACCAGCATCTCCTTCAACTCTTGAACGGTGGCCCTCAAGCTCTCCAGTTCCTGATGGACACGTCGCTCACTGGAGACGGAGGAAGTAACCGCCGGGGTAGAGTCCAATCTCATATGGGCCCTGCTAAGGCCCAGTCCTCGGCCTCTCTCCCAACCTCCGTGGTGCCCTCCGTGTGCGGCGTCCAGAACTGGGGTCAGCAGCCTCGGATCGCTCTGTCCGGTAAAATCGATCCCCGAGGCCTCGGCCTGCTCAACCACCCACTCCTACACCCACATTAAGCAGTAAAGTATAAGTATAAAATTTAAACTTGAACCTTACAAAACTAAAATTTCAAATATGGGTAGAATAAATATTAACAGTTACGCAATACTCCTGGGTAGCGGCGTCGGGATATCGAAGCTCGCCCGTGGCGGGATCTGTCGAGGTGCCGTGGATGGCAAGATATGCGGACAGAACGCTCGGTGTACCACCTGACGCCACGGTCCGAGCTGTCTGCAATATTAGAAAATAACTCTTAATATTAGAAATATTAGAAAATAACTCTTAATATTGCAGAATATCACAAAGGTCGGTCTATTGTAATTTACCGATAACTCCACGGCTCGAGTAATATTCCTCGAGCCACCTGTGTAAGTAGGGCGACCCCTCTTCGCCGACTTCCTGTTCTCTGTATTCTGAGCGGCCTGTTTCTGCACAACGCATTAACATTTAGTTTTCTAATTAAGGAACACAAAAAATAAATTATATCCTAAACAATGAATTACATTTAAAATACATACCTGTTTGCGCTGGGATTCGAAATATTCGCACAATAAAGGCCATGTCTCTACGTCGACTCTCGCAAACGCCGGAGTAGATAGGAAGGCCGCTCTCTCTGCCTCGGGGGTCGCCATTCACAGGGAGTAGCAGTCGACCTTCAGCTCATTCCTGTTGTATCGGACCTTGGCCTGCATGTTCTTCATCAGGCCATTATACAGAGCATGAAGGTCGAGCACCCTCCCCGGGTGATCAGGGTCGGCTACAGGCTGAAAATCGTAATCCAACCGAAAATACAAAAAAAACCATTGTTATTAGATTGCAAGTGTTAATAATAAATATGATAAGAGGATAGATCAAATGAAAATATATATTAATACGTACCCGAGCCTGATCAAAGAAGGGGGCGAATGAGCGCTGGTGCGGCTCGCCCCACTCAACGTGAAGTGGATAGTTCTTCATGAGCCGGCTCTCATCCCCCATATACCGGCCGAACCTCTCGGCATGAGGACCGGTATAGCAATAGTCAATGGTAAAAAAAGGGGGAATGCTGCCTCCCCCCTAACTCTGTCAGGCCTCAGCCTATTGGACTGATTCGGGCCTTGAGTCCCCCTCTGGGGATGGGGAGGCCCTGCGTCTGCACGAAATATCAAGACAATCAATATTAAGACAAAGTTGTATTAAGAAATCAAGGTTAAACGAAAATTCAAGTGTGATATATACCTCCGGTGACTATCGCACGAGCCTGGGCCCGGGCAGCAGCACGAGCGGGACGATAGTTCCTCCGGTAAGGAACAACCGGGGTCCCGGATGCAGACGCATCCCCTCCAACTAGAAAATAAACATTGACGCTAAATTTCCATGAAGTTCATATTTATTCTATAGAGTATATGTAAAATGAATAAATATTTTATATTTATTCATACTAACCTGCAGACGATGCGGAGGGTATGGAAGCGGCAGGAGTGGCCCCTGCGGAAGATGTGGACACACCACCTATAATTAGACAATTAAAAATAGATTATATAAGTAATTGAAAAAAGAATGTGTAGATCAATAATATAACGTTCTAAATCAATATGCATGCACTATAGGATATATAAACATACCCGCAGGTGCGGTGGTGTCACCACCTACAACTAGACAATAATAAAAATTGCTAAGTAAGAGCAAAAGGAATGTGTGTATTTATGATATAGCATTCTAAATCAATATACATGCACTATATGATATATAAACAATACCTGGAGGAGCGGGAGTGGCCTCTGTCCCAGATGTGGACGCATCACCAACAAGTAGACAATCAAATATTGACAATATAAGTAATTTTGACATAAACAGGCATGAATATCTGTAATATTACATTCAAAATGGATATGCGTGTAGTATACCTGGAGGTGTGGCAAAATCCACACGGAAGGAGGCATCCGAAGGGGTCTCCGATCTGGGTGCAAGACCGGCCCTCTGAAGCTCCCTACGGAGCTCTCCGGGCGGCAGAACCGCTCTGCCTCTGCCTCTGCCGCGGCTGGAGCTCCTGCCGCCCCTCGCTGCTCCCGACAATCGTCATCAAATCTAGATAAACGGTTCGTGGACGCATTAGACAATCATTAAAAGTATTGACTATATATGTATAGAGCGTAAAATGTGAAGTAATAATATAACATTACTGATAACCTTTTTCGTTTCGTGGGCGCATTATACATATCTACTTGGATTTCATCGTCGATGTCATTTCTAACCCCACGTAACTTCATGATCGGTCGAAGACAACCCGTTCTTCGAAACAGACGGTCGGAGCACTTTAAGCCTTCTCTCTTCTTCGTCCTAATCGCTGTCCTTGAATTCTGGACATCGTAGACATCTCTGGATTTCTATCGGCATACAACACTCCATCCCGGATGCTTCAAACACTGTGAGTAGTATACTTGGAACGCTTGGTTCGGAAAGATAAACGGATCTTCCTGACCGTAAAATCGAAGTATGTTCACACTAGTCAATCCATATTCATCTTTCCAAGTCCCAAGATTGCTTCTCCACCTGTCCGTATCGGTTCGCGTATCGTACCAAGTACACTGGAATATATAAAAGGGTTCTGATCGTCTGGGATAGTGGATGCCGAGTATACAATTTAAGTACCCATAGTAAATCACACCGTCCGATCCTACCGTCGCAATCCCACTATTTTGAGTGGTTCTAGATATTTCTATGTCCTTAATTTCGAATTTGTATACAAGGACACCAAATCCTTTGTAATATGCAACCTCCATACTAGAAATTGGGCTAAACATCTTGAATTACTCTCAAATGATGCAGACAAGTTCGGATCGTGGATCTAACAAAACAAATTTTACGACAAATACATAACGATACAAGTTTAGATTAAAACTGATAGCAATAAAATGTTATTCGAATAACTTACATGATCTGTGACCCAATCAAAAAAATTATCCTGATGATATTTTTCCAAACGTTCTTCGTTCCAATCAGGATGCCTCTCACGTACCTCGTTAAAATGAATTCTGTTTTCGACAAATAATTGTGACATTAATATTATATCATTTCATACACACACAAACACAGATATAACAATTAATCCAAAAAAAACTTACTCTCTAATTTGTTCAAGACATGCGCAATTAAGCAAGATAAACCGGTATATCTTGTTGATAAACATAGTGTCTACCTTCTTATACTCGGCTTTACCATATGGCCCATCTTGAATTCTTCGTGGTCGGTTAAGCCTTGTCTCAATGTTCTAGTCCAGATAGCGGGAACAAATGTGGTTGCTTCATCAAGAAGATAACCTTGCATGATAGAACCCTCTGGTCGATTTTTATTGCGTATATACTTCTTAAGAGTGTAGAGGTACCTAATGAAAATATGTTGAATAAATAAATACGGGCATACAGGACAACAATAAATTTATAAATTGCGCGAAACGAAAAATTACACGTACCTCTCGACGGGATACAATCCATCGATATTGTACCGGTCCGGCTAACTTCCGCCTCAGTTGCAAGATGAACCGTCAAATGTATTATGATATCGAAGAATGAAGGTGGGAAAATACGATCAAACTTGCAAAGTATCAACGCAATAGAATTTTTCTAGTTTATCCAGCGTCGCAACCTCCGGTGTTTTAGCACACAACTCCCTGAAAAAACAACATAGGTCGTTGATTACTAGACCAACCGAGTCGGGGAGAGAAGTCCTGAGGGCTAATGGAAGAAGGTGCTCCACGATAACATGGTGATCATGACTTTTCAGCCCATCGATCTTGCCCTTCACAATTTTTATTTTCTTGCTGAATGATCGTGAGAAACCTGTGGGGACTTTCAAATCATGCAACACCTGCAGGAATCTTTCTTTCTCCGGTTGTGACATATGATAAGCGGCATTGGGAAGTACAAACTTGCCTGGTTTACCCGCTACCGGTCTAGGGTGCAATTCACTTCTTATTCCCCACTCTTGTAGATCCATCCGAGCATTCATGTTGTCTTTCGATTTCCCGTCTTTACAAAGAAGCAAGTTAAGTATGTGCTCTGATACTCCCTTCTCTATATGCATGACGTCCAGACAATGACGCACTGAATTTGTAGACCAGTACGGAAGCTCGAAGAAAATGCTTAAACTTGTTCCAATATGGTGGTTTGACCTGTTTCGTCGGATCCATCCCGAAGGTCACGTTATTGTAACCATCCCATTTAGCAGTCACGTCCTCTCCTGGACAATGGAGATGGAGGTCCAAGAAGCTCCTGATGACCATCAAAGTGAACCGTGTCTAACCTATAGGGGTGGTCTGGAGGAAGGAAACGTCGATGGCCGCAATAACAAACCTTCCTGCTAAAATTCAAGAATTTCGATGTTGTGTGTTCATGGCAACGAGGACATGCTTTGTGACCATGTACGGACCAACCTGATAGCATTCCATACGCAGGAAAGTCATTAATTATCCACATATCATATGTCTCTACACCATCAATGAACAAAGATTTCAACTCCTCGATCAGAGGTCGGAGATAGACGTCGATATTGTTCCCCCCGGTGAGTTTGGTCCGTCGATAAGAAGAGGCATCATAAAATATGATTGGTCCATAGCCAACCAAAGCGACAGATTATAAATTATCATTACAACGGGCCATGTGCTGTAACTTCCAGCCATATAGTTTGAATGAGCAGAAGCCATCAGTAGCCAGTCCGAGCCGGACATTGCGAGGATCGCTACTGAATATTGCGTGCCTCCTATCGAAATCCTTCCATGCCGGTGAATCTCTTGGATGGCTCATTTTTCCATCTTCGCTTGAGGAGCATGGTGATGCCAAATCATTGCCTCGGCTGTTTTCTTACACCTGAATAGCCTCTGTAGCCTCTGTGTTATCGGAAAGTATCGTGCTATCTTCACAGGTATATCAGGCTTCTTATCAGAATCTTTCGGCTTATACCTGGCCTCTCCGCAATGTTGGATACTCTTTCAAATCTGAATTCTCTTTCCGGTACAACACGCAATTTTTAGGACATGCTTGAATCTTCTCGCACTTTAGACCCAAATCAGACATCATCTTCTGGGCTTCGTACCAGCTGTCGGGCACATTATTTCCCGGAGGCATAGAATCTTTCAAGAACGAAAGAAGCATTGTGAATGACTTGTTGCTCCATCCATTTAGGCACTTAATCTGGAAAAGTTGGACGAACCATGAGAGGGTGGAATACTTCGCATTATCATAAATTGGTTTCCTAGCACCATTCATGAAATTTTCATATTTATCCGCATGCGGTCCTTGACCGGAAGGAATGTCATCTTCGGTACGAATAGATTCACCTAGGGCGGCCTCTACCATATCCTCCATTTCTTCTGATGGAAATAAATTACCGTCTCCTGCCGCATTAACCGAATTCTTCTTCTTCTCCTGCCGCATTATCGTGTTCTCCTTCTTCTTCTGCCGCAGTACTACATTCTTCTCCTTCCCCGTGATATTTCCAAGTTGTATAAAGTCTAGTAAACCATATTTTACAATATGAAGCTCCGCCAATTCTACCTTCTGCCAGTACTTATTGCCACATCTATCGCACGGACAGAGAATCTTCTCTATTATGATCTTATTATGTGCGCGTGCAAATTCAAGGAAAGCAGCAACTCTTGCGACAAACTTAGGTTGCATACGTTGTTTCCAATCCACATACATCCAGTCCTTAACTCTGACGTACTCATGGGCCATGGTTAGACTGTATAACATATAAATTGTAGGTTATGCTGACTATATTGAGAAATATAAGAACGGGATAGTTACTGATAAAGGAGAAAATCCGTGTATATGCTTTTGTGTGTGCGTTTGTCGTTGAAAAGAATAAATTATCGCACGTATGATAACCGATAGACGGGGACTAAGTGGCGCTTTTAGTTTCATATATGGGTATCGATGAGAATATAAAGGTTTCATATTATCATATATTGGTTTTAACTTGAACATCTCGAATCACTCTCTAATTATGCGTTTGTTATGTATTCTTGTTGTATGTGTGTGTTCCGGCTGTCGGGGGATAGGCTTCTATCCCATTAAGAATGTATAGAGCGAACACCCATCACTTGTGCTTTCAACCGTTTCGAGTAAATTCGGCAGCACCTCCCCGCTGTTCTCCGAGTACACTGTAATAGAATAGACAATCATTTCAAAGCTGTGAAACAACGTTGAAATGAACATCTAATCTATCTTTGTACACGGAGAACTAGCGGAAAGGTACCGACGAAATATCTCGAATCGGATGAAAACACAAGTGAATGAAGGCGTTTGCTTTATACATTCTTAACTTGTCCACACGGGACAAATCTATGGGTTACCATACGATTGAATTTTCTCGTCGCGTAGACTATACGACGGTTGTTAGTATCGAGCTATACCGTCCGATATTTAACAACCTTCGTATAGTTCTATGTCACGACGAGCATCGCATGTATGTTAACCGATAGACGGGGACTAAATGGCGCTTTTAGTTTCATATACGAGTATCGATGAGAATATGAAGGTTTCATATTATCATATATTGGTTTTAACCTTGAACATCTCGAATCGCTCTCTAATTATGCGTTTGTTGTGTATTCTTGTTGTATGTGTGTGTTCCGGCTGTCGGGGGGTAGGCCTTCTATCTCATTAAGAATGTATAGAGCGAACACCCCATCACTTGTGCTTTCAACCGTTTCGAGTAAATTTCGGCAGCACCTTCCCGCTGTTCTCCGAGTACACTGTAATAGAATAGATAATCATTTCAAAGCTGTGAAACAACGTTGAAAATGAATATCTAATCTATCTTTGTACACGGAGAACCAGCGGAAAGGTATCAACGAAATATCTCGAAACGGATGAAAACACAAGTGAATGAAGGCGTTAGCTTTATACATTCTTAACTTGTCCACACGGGACAAATCTATGGGTTACCATACGATTGAATTTTCTCGTCGCGTAGACTATACGACGGTTGTTAGTATCGAGCTATACCGTCCGATATTTAACAACCTTCGTATAGTTCTATGTCACGACGACCATCGCACTGTTAACCGATAGACGGGGACTAAGTGGCGCTTTTAGTTTCATATATGAGTATCGATGGGAATACGAAGATTTCATATTATCATCGAGTATCATATATTGGTTTTAACCTGAACATCTCGAATCGCTCTCTCATTATGCGTTTGTTGTGCATTCGTGTTGTATGTGTAACATGATTTTAAACCATTGAGATCAAGATTTGAGAAATTTTATCCGTAGCCGTTAACATGATAACAATCATCTCTTCTTATCAGTCCATATCTGAATTCTAAAGGGCAGTATATTTGCTATTAAAAGATCATGTTCAACTCTAAAGCAAGGGAAAAACAGAGGAATATAGATCTATTAAAGTCAAGCCATAAAGCTAATCACATATTTACAACATTGCAAATACATTAACGCAAAATATAGTTATGATGCTTCAAAAGAATTAATTATCAAGGATGAAGAGAGCTTGTGATAAAGCAATTAAATTTAGCTTTTGCATTAAAATGGTTTATGATAAAACTTTTGAGATCCTTCAAGAAAGTTTTGGCACTATGAGGTTCCACAACTTATCATAACCAATCGCAAATTTTCATAGTTCTTTACTGGTATAAGACTTGTACTTCTATGAGGCGGAGTAAATAAATTTGTCGAGAGCTTGTGATGCATGTGTAATGATAGAATCCAACAAAAATTATTCTCATGTACTAATAATAGCATCCCAATTGCAACTTTTTTATTCAATAAGATAACACATTTGCAAGAGTGCATCATTTACATTATGTTTTACTCCCTCCAGGGCCACCAAAATATACGGTATCTATAGGATGGCTATTGTCAATGGAGTAACAGCCGGGTCTAACTTGGCCAATTTGAAAATCATTATCTCGTTGTTTATATAGATTACCGCTATTGTTTGTAAATCGTATATTGCTTATATATGCTAAGCCTCCCGCTGCAAAACGACCGCTCTCCATTGGCGGACTCTGTTCACCATTGTTAAAGCTCACTACTCCAATATTGATACGGGTTAATCTCTTGAAGAGAGTTTTTGGCCAATATCCCTAACCCTAACCGAACCCTACCCCAGCCCCAACCCCAG
Source organism: Agapanthus africanus (assembly GCA_030015575.1). Classification (NCBI taxonomy): domain Eukaryota; kingdom Viridiplantae; phylum Streptophyta; class Magnoliopsida; order Asparagales; family Amaryllidaceae; genus Agapanthus; species Agapanthus africanus. The sequence goes on along the minus strand of JASDDO010000022.1, from coordinate 694,946,775 downwards.
CCCCAGCCCCAGCCCAACCGATCCTTAGCCCCAGCCCCAGCCCAGCCCCAACCCCAACCGAACCCCACAACCTAACCCTAACCTTAACTCTTACCCTAACCGAACCCGATCGATACCGACGCCGACGCCGACGCCGGTGCCCTCAACCCTACCCGAACCTGGCCTGAACCCTAGAGTACAACGTCAAAATTAAAAATTATTTCAGATTTACTTACAACCGTGCGCGCGGTGGAGGAGACAGTAGAAATTGGTGGTCGCCGACGATCGGCGAAGGTGGCGACGAGGCGCGGGAAGTCAACGAAGGTGTGGGGAAGACTGACGAAGCTGGCGCAGGCTCGCGAGCGTGGTGGCGACGAAGCTCGGGGAACGGGCGACGAGAGGTGCGGGAGCGAGAGAGAGAAATTTGGGTACGATGAATATAATTTTTCTGTGTTTTTTTTTATTAATAACCTATATTGATGCCCCTACGGACATAACCGTAGGTCTCTGGCTTGCGGCTCCGTAGGGCCAAAGAAAAAATTAGAACGTAGGACACCGTAGGGACAACGAGTTGTCCCTACGGATTTATCCGTAGGGACAAGAAATATTTACCCCTACGGATTTCTGAGTCCGTAGGGGCAACCCCATATTGTAGTAGTGGCATACATTAACATTGGGGTGTATAGGAGAGAGATTTTAACCAACTGTGTATGTGAGAGAGAGAGAGAGAGAGAGAGAGAGAGAGAGAGTGAGTGAGTGAGTGTGTGTGTTTAATTTGATGTTGTAGACGGAAAAATCTACTATGCAATGACTTGCACCATGCAAGTTATTTGCGAGCCCTTAGATGGTTTTGGGTTTTGTGTAAGAGAAACTATCCAAGAACTTACATGTGGCTTGCACCATGCAAGACTTTATATAGAAGTTTTTTCCGTGTAGACCGCTTGGGAGGTTAAAGAATTTTTCTTATTATTTAATATTATATTTGAGAAAAAGAGAAGAGTAAGACCTCTTAAAGATTTGGGTTATAATAATAGAAATAAAAGTTTCTAATGGATGTAAATTTAACTTGAATAATTTTTTTAATATCTTGTTTGTGCTGCATCAATTAGAAACAATCCTAAGTATAGGATTGTAACTGAGAAACTCTGCTCAATACTTCTGCCATCTACATGACTGCTGCTCCTCTTTGTTCTGAGAGAGCCACTAAAACCATCATCTCATGTATATCTTATATGCTATATTAACACAAACAGAAAGAGTTTGCTTATCTAAACAAGCCATGCAATAAAAGAACTCACAAATTTACAATTACTGGATGACATTTGTTGAACTAAACTGGTATACGGTCAGTATGTACCAATAAAAAACTGGATACCTTCCAATACCCACTAGTATACAGATATTCTTCACAATATTTTTGATATATATATATATATATATGTGTGTGTGTGTGTGTGTGTCTGTGTGTGTGTGTGAGGTTAATAGAGGAAAGATGCCATATGAGGGAATTTCCTCATATGGCGTCGAAAAAATACATCCTCCATCATTTTTTTCCGACGATCGGCACCCACCATCTTCATCGTTATCATCTAAAATGTGGGTACACCAAATTTCATGTAAGTCTACAACTTTTTCACCGTTGATTTAGTATATATATATATATATAGAGAGAGAGAGAGAGAGAATAATGGAAGAAAGAGGCCATAAGAGGGAATTTCCTTGTATGGCGTCGAAAAAATACATGCTCCACCATATTTTTCGACGATCGGCATCCATCATCATCATCGTTATCATCTTAGATGTATATACACCAAATTTCATGTGATATCATCATCATTATCATCTAAGATGTACATACACCAAATTTCATGTGATTCCACCACTTTTCACCGTTGAATTAGCAATGTAAAAAGTCATATTGTCGGTAAACCATTAATTTTGCATCAACTAAATCAATGGTGAGAAAATGGTATAATCACATGAAATTTGGTGTATCCACATCTTAGAAGATAAAGATGGAAGTGATATGGCACCTTTCCTCTATTAACCTTATATATATATATATATATATATATATATATATATATATATATATATATATATATATATATATATATATATATATATAATGGAGGAAAGAGGTCGACCTAGGAGGTTTTTTGTTAGGTGGCGGCAAAAATTACACCCTCAAACCGTTTTATTCAACGATCGGCACCGTCCATCATGATTTTCATCGTTTAATATGTCGATACACCAAATTTCATGTGATTCTAACGCTTTTTCACCATTCATTTAGAAATGTAAAAAGTTTTATTGTCGGTGAATCGTTAATTTTGCACCCACTAAATGAACGGTGAAAAAGTGTTAGAATCATATGAAATTTGGTGTATCGATATCTTAAATGATGAAGATTAAGATGGTCAGCTCCGATCGTCAAATAAAATGGTGGAGGTGTACTTTTTTCCACCACCTAACGAAAAAGTCTCCTAGGACCTCTCTCTCTCTCTCTCTCTCTATATATATATATATATATATATATATATATATATATATATATATATATATATATAGGAGCGATCCATTGCAAATCTGTCCGTATTTTTTAAAAATGGGAACTCTCGATCTACGGCATATTTAACGATCTGATTCATTCAAGATGATCAGCCTACTTTCAAATACATGTGCACACAAACAACAAGCCATAGCTAGGATATTAAACTAATATACATCATGTATAGAAGTTTCTGCTTCATAATTAAGATGATCTTAGTCTACAACAAGATTAATGATACTTAATTAAAATATTTAAGTTGGTCTAATCTCATATACGACTAACGGTCCTTAATCAGAACTTAAGTTGATCTTAGTTTACAACAAGGCTAACGATCCTTAGATGAAAACAAATATCCCATGAACCAATGGACCTCATCAAGATGAGAAATGCTACATAGGTTCAAATTCCAAACCTGATATACGAATTTGGACTAATCCACGCCCTACGGGAGACGACATAAATTAGTCTCCGTACACAATCTAAGGGTAACCCCAAATAAACAAAAAACACGACACACAAAAATTTCTAGAGCAGAGAAAGTTGTTATCGCGCTGCGATAACGTAATTAACTGCAGGGGCTTACGCCTGCAAGAAAAAGCGTCCCCACAATCAATAAACCCTTCACATATGAAGGGGAATCTGATGAAGTCTGCTATAACGGTCGTATCTATCCAAATCTCCGATATATGGTGCCATAAATCAACTTGGTATATTCGGAGAGATGGACGGATATGTTCTATATAGCATCTACCCCCGCATTTAGTCTGGACGCGTTCCCCGCGCCTCAGTCCGATTTCCGGCGGTAAACAGATTCTGGCTCACCGGATGGGACACTTTTCTCTCTTTCCGCTCCATACTTTGTGTGTCGTATTTCACGAGTCAATTGCGGTATATATGTTTATGTTGCTTTTAAATTTCGAGATACTGAAGCTGGTGTTCTCCTTCCTATATAGATCTTAATGGAATCTTGCAACTGCAAATCTAGTTCCAACACCTCCGCATCTCAACTGATCATGTCTAATCAGTTCATGGCCCCGCTATTGTGCATTCCTACGGCTCAGGTCCAGCAGACCCTGAACGGACTTCAGCTCAGACAATTTCCTCCACTCTCAATTGTTGGTGCCTATAACATTTTGAAAAATAATAAATATTAATTTATAATTTAAATATGGATATTATGAGTTTACAAAAATAATATCATGTATGGATGTTTGGTATTTCGGATTGGTATCCGTAAAAATATAATTATTTTGGAGAAAATAAAAATATGAGATATTTTAAAAATGATAAGTATTTTGTTTTAAGAATAATATGGGATTTTGGTATAAAGTTAATGTTTTATTTGTAAAAGAGAGAGTGAGGGAATATCTTAGCATGTATTATACCCTTATGTGTATCACAACTTCCATCAACATAATATGGCTACACCTCATCTTTAATGTTTATCCTCTCATTTCATTTTCTTTTCATGAAAATATCCTAACTCCTCCATCCTCCTCCAAACCCAAGCCTCTCTCCATCAAAATCACCATCGTTCTTGAAAATTTCTTCAAGTAAATTGATCAAGACACCAAGATATACACATATCTCTTCATAGAGTTTCATCATGACATCCCAAGAGTTGAATCCCTCTTTTTCTTCACCTAGGAAGGTAAAGATCCCGCTTTATTATGTCTTTATCACTCTTTCCATGTTTACTTATAGTTTCAAACATAAAGTCATAGTTTTTATTGGTTTAGAGCTTTCAAGATTAAATTTTGAAGTGATTGTGAGTTTTACTTGATGGCTGAAAATCAGTGACATCTTAGGAGTTTCGAATTTTTTGATGACTCTCTATTGATAATTATCTAAAGTTTAAAACTACAAAGTTGTAGATAATTGGCTTAAAAATTTAGCAAAAAAGTTTTGGTTAAGTTTTACTGTAAAATGAATTTTGTATGATTTTTTTTAAAAAAAGGGTTTACAATACGAATTTTTAAAGAAATGGTTTCCAAACTGAAAATTTCATTTCCAGTGGCTGTTTTTCACTTAAATTGTAATAATTTTCTTAATTTTTATATTCACAGTTTGGAAAATCTGAAAATTATAGGATGTGGATAATTTTTTTTAGATATCTCTAAAATTTTCATTTTTCTTATTCTCTTTACAAAATCTAGAGATATCAATTTTTTAGTGAAGATTGTTTTATGGTTTCTGCAAATTATCCAGAAACATATTTTAATTTTGCATTTTATTTCATATTTTATCCTTAGAAATTGGAAAATATATTTTGGGTTATCAAAATTAACTCCTTTATCTATATGGAGAATTTTAGTTTGAGTCTAAATATTGTTTTTACGATTTTTCGAAACGGGCCTAAAAACTGCTGTTTTCTGAGCTAGCATTTTCAAACAATATGCATCCGAGCATTATATTTTCCTCATTGTATTTTACCAGCAGGATAATGTTATTGACGTGTGTGTCCTTACATTTAAAGGAGCATTAGCGGAGGCACTGGAGGCATCGAGACTAGGAAAAGCAGTCATAGGTTTCGACTAGCTCGAGACGTCGGTGAGTAGATTTATATCTACGGGAGAAGTCGGGTGGATGGTGTATAACACTCTCACAACCAATTAACTAGAACACTCATACTACAAACCTAGGCTATAGTGTTATGTTAGATAACTTAGTCTATAACTAAGTTAATATATAGTTTGTATCTAGTAGTCTTATGTGCGGATATATATTTATATATGATTATTCTTATATGAGTACGCGACTATAGATCCGTACGATATTAATTGGATGCTTGATGGATATCGAGGATAGTTTGCCAAATACGGCCGAGATTCAGTTGGACTCGTGAAGTCATGAGTTTATCTCGATTGGGATATTTCGATTGCTTGAGCTATACTCTTTTAAAAATTAACGATTCGTTTTCGACTTTTAAATGACAAATGGAAAAAATGCGTTGCAAATTTTAAACGGGTATCTATTTTTAATATACTGCAACTTTCTTATTTGTAAATTAACGTTTTGTTCTATTTTAAACTATAACCATATAGCTCATAATAGTTAGTTATGTTTAACGATTGTTCACGTTACAATTAGGTTATTCTTTATACGCTCACGATTCGATTACCTATTATATATACTAGTTACGTTGCTATTCTCGTATGAACACATTGATAGAACAATGCATAAGTACCAATGATTTCTATGTTGCACAAATCACGGACACGCATGTTACACTACACCTCATTGTTACTGCCATGACACTGTAGGATTTTCACGCTTGATAGCGTATTATATGAATGTGATGATTGATATATTCATAGGATTAATCATCAACTAACGTAGATGTATGATGCATTGTTAATGATTGTGATAGCGATGTTCGAACACCATTGATAGAACACTTGCACAATTACTAATGATTGCCATATGACACAAACAAAGACGCCTACACATCATTAGTATCTCCATGACACAGCAGAACTGCCATGCTTACTCGTGTTCTAGATATCCATGATGGATGTGTTGATACCTATCATGATTTTGATATATGAATACCATCGTATGGATATTCGTATATGATTGTTGACAATATGGCAAAGATGATATATGCGTTATGTTCTTATGAACTTGGGATGAATTATATATGTGTTCTTCGGAACTTGATGTTTTCCATAGATTTGAGAAGCCGCGATATGATTTATAAAACTTGTGAATATTTTAAAATGCGGCTTTCTCTTGATATGATGATTTGCCATTCACCATGAGTTTTCTTGTTTTGATGATATGAGTATTATCTGAATTGAGATAGGGGTTAACCGATTACGGATATATGGTGGACCCGGAACGACATCGAGAGGCAGGAAATCTGTAACACCCGAGCCCAATGCTACTAATTTCAGTTACCGTTTGAACGTAGTATGGCACTTATTTCATTTATCTTGCTTGATTGTTAATTACTGTAAATTTTACCCGGCAAATTCATTTCTGCATATAACAATTTATGGCATCTAAATAAAATTAAAAATATTCATCTTGGCCTGCTTGACACCCTAGCCCTGTTGTAGCGTCCGTGCATCGTGTTCTCGTCCCGTTCAGTGAAACGGACGAGTTTGGACGGCTACACGCACGTACGTGTGTTCGTTTGGGGGGTATGCTTTTTGATCATAAAATACTTCATTTTCACTTTTGGATCCCGCTTAAAATTCTATTATTTCAATTTCAAATTTTTGGACCCGACCCGGGCGCGATTTGGAAATGTTTACTTTGCGCCAAAATCCCAATTTTAATATATTTAAACCGGCGTATATTTTTACTAACCATATAATATTTTACTGTTCCCCTAAATTATTCCAAATCTTTTATCTTCAACCAATCAGAAACCTTCTTTGCCGTGGGCCCCATCTCTCTCTATCCTCTCTACCTCTCTCCTCTCTCTCTCGCTCTCTCTCTCTCCCCCGTCTCTGTTAGTGTTTATGCCCTAGAAGGCCATTACTGTATCATACTAGCTTGTATATTACTTAATGGAAGCTTGGGATATTCACATGTATATAACAGTCTTGCTAAACATGGTAGTATGCTACTTGGTTTTTCTATCTTAATATGTGAGTGTACGTATTGATAGAGCTCTTAGGATCTTGCTTGTCTACCAGCGTTGTGATGGCAGTCACACTAGTGGGGGCTGGGTAGTCTACAAGCACATCCTTATTCAGGTCCCTGATCGTTGGATTATCGAGACAGAGCATCGATACTCCGGAGTAGACTGGTGTGTACGCTTCTCATCCCAGTTGGGGAGATGGTCTGTCCCACAGCCGTCAGTACGTCGTACTGGAGATAGTATACAGGTGCTCGTTAGGTTACGGGTACACCGGACAGGACTCACAGGGGAATGTTGGTTGGTTTGATACCAGTCGTCAGTGAACAGTTCCCAGGTGACATGAGTACAGCGTAGTCCGCAGACTTGACACTGCTACTTCGCCTCGAGTGTGTCCCACTGTTCTTAGATTGCTACCCTACCACGGCTCTAAGGAGTCGTGCAAACAGGTAGCAGTTGGGTGCAGTCCCGAGCACTTGGAGGCAGTAGCGGTTAGACAGGATTCGTCCCTCCCGGTATTGGGAGTAGATATCGTGCTGTGTCAGAGAGCCATTACGCAAAGTCCCTGGCCAGGGCAAGCGAGATTTGCTGGTAGGTTCCAGTAGTTTCTCAGGGTGTAATGAGCTTCCCTCCGACACGACTTATACCGCTATTAGGGGACTGACGCTTGCCGCCCCCCTAGGCCCGATATGCGATAGTCTTGGACGAACGGACCGGACTGTATGGAGATTGTCACATCAGACTCAGTAGGAGTTCGGATGGGTTTACTCATCGGCCTTCTTATCGACAACTACCTGGGGACCGTTACGTACAGCTAGTGCCGCTTGCGGTCTGTGGTTAAACCCACTGCCAGCGTAGTAGTCGAGTCTCTAGAGTCCCACACAGAGAGTTTCCTACTCCAGGCGAAACGATATAGAGGTTGCATGGTTTTGCGACAAAGGGTTCGGACGCATACGTGCGTTTACGCGCGTACGACTTTCGGACAGTTTTTACCAGTCGGCTTTGGTTTAAGCCAGTTACTGGTATCCGGTTATTGGATTTTTACAGTCTAAAGTTTTTCCGTATTTTTGCGGATTGGAGGGGCGTTCTCGTAATTGTACGAGAAGCTTCTAGAAGATGTGACTAAGGAGGTTTCTTTTGGATAAGAAAGTGAGTCATAGTGGTGATCCATTCATTTCATTAATGCACATTTATTGCTTAATGACTCATGCTAATGAATCACCACTAGATATTTTATGAAGCATGCTTATTCATTTCTTTTATTCATTATTGATAAATAAGAATGCTTCATAATATTATGATACACTCTCTCTCTTCTCTCATTATCTCATCTCACATTCTCTCTCCTCAAGCTCTCATCTTCAAACCCTAATCCTTAATCCTCATGTGTTGAGATCAAAGGATTAGTTAGACTAAACAATCCATAACCTTCACTCTACATCATCCTTTCATCTTTGATTAGCAATCAAAGTTGATTAGTTACCTCAAGTTAGAGGTTTAGCTTGGAGTTTCGCTCTCGGGTGGATCGTCTACTACCTAGAGAAGGCCGAGGAGAACAAGGAGGACACAAAGACGAAGGACTAGTTTCAATCGGTATAATCCCTTAACACTATAGTTTAGTATAGCTATGTGTTTGGTTATTATTTGTTTAGCTTCGATTTAAGCGGTTAGTCGATGTTCGTTCCTTAAACTTGATCGTTTTTGTAAAATCCGCCTCCCCACAAGTACTGGGGTGTACTACATCGACTTATAGTGGTATCAGAGCCTCGCTAAACAATAAATAACTTAATTGCAAATTTGTACGAATTTCGAACGGAAAAACGAAGCCGGAAAACCCTAAAAAATGTAAGTTTCTGTCGAATTTAAAACGATGTCAGAAAATTTTTCAGGTGAGTTCAGAGAGCTTGACATGACACCAGAAGAACACCCAAGAAAAACAGTCGTCTGAATCGACCATCTCGCCGCGGAACCGCGGCCTCAGCCACTGAGTTGCAGCGCTTCCGCCGCCGAGTTGGCGAGTCAGCGGCCGATTTTTCTTCTGTTGCTTCTCTGTGAAATTTGGGGTTTTCTGGAATATTTAATTATTGCTCAGGTTACTGTTTAACAGAGCAGATTTTGGAGCAATATTGATGTTGTTTATTCGATCGAATTGTACAGTATTTGCGTATTGGATTATATCTGTGATTGTTTAATGTGTTCGTAAACCTCCCCCAACTGCTAGTATGTCGGTTGGCAGGGGGTTGCACATTTCTGAAATGGTTATATCTGTTTGTGCATATAAACTGTATTGGACTGTTGTGGTGTATAGCCGGGGTTAGCAATGGGTTATTGATTAATTCATTTGTTGTAAATGTAATTTGTTGTAATATTATTTTCGCGGGGCACTTCCAGGTTGCGGTCGTAGCCACCGTTGTATTATTTCATTTTACTGTTTTTGCTCCTAGGACTGACCCAAGGTGGGGTACACAGACTGCCGGGTGGGTAGTTTGCCGTACCCGTAGGGGTCGAGGGTGGGGTAACGGCTATTCATCACAACTGTGTAATCTGTCTTTTCTTGCAGGCTCAAAAGAAATACAGATTGCTTGCAAATCCAATATTGTTTATCTGTGTTCTGGAATGAATATCATTGCGTCAGACGAATGTAAAATATCTATATTTATGATAGCTATTTAGACGCCACTTATGTTTTACACCCGCGCTAGCCCAGCCCCCGCTCTGTCGTTAGTTAAGTAACCTAACGGGTGATGACGGGACCCCGTGGCGAATGCGGATGGCATAAGAGGACGTTGTATTTTCGTTGTTTTCTGCAATGATAGGTTAATGATGGGACGCATTATCTATAATGCAAAGTAAAACAAACCAAAGTTTAAATCGTTGGAACAATTTAAAAGAAACCACTCGGTTATTTTTAAAAACAGATATTTTTAAATGCGGAGTCTTAACCACTCCTTTTAAAAGCTATCAGGTTCCTTCGGTTATATCAAGTTCACTACGTTCACGGTTTCGCCAAAACCAGTCGTAGCCCTCCGTCATTTCTTATGGATGGTCAGTAGTATTCAAGCTATGCTTGTTGGCATACGTCAAGGCATAGTGTTTGGTAGCTGCTGGGGTATTCATTTGTTGCATAGATAGATGTGTTGGTTTGGGACAGTCGCATTACCTTGTTGGCATACGTCAAGGGTATATACGGATGGGTTCAAATTAACAAGATAATGATGGGCAGAACTTGACATGTGACTTATGATTTGTTGGCATACGTCAAGGTCATAAGAGCATGGGGCAAAAACTTATATCGGGAATTTCTAAAGAAACTGAAATTTGCAAAGAGATGCATACCATTTGGAGTTTGATGAATGTTGGTAGGATTCCTTCAACATTATCATACGATGATATTTGGATCCCGATCCTACTGTGAGTATATGCTACTTATCAGGATATTCGTCGCTTAACGATCAATGCTATAAACCTAGTAGGTGTCCAGAAAAGTGTCAGCGGGGTTACGCCCCCAGAGAAAAGAGGTTATTTAATTAAGGAACTTCGCGAAAGCGTTGGAAAACCTCCCTCGAAGTATCGACACCGGCCTGGCTGAACGGTTAAGCAAGTATTGTACGGTGAGAATAGTCTTGGCTAATTCTTCTTTTATGGTTTGAGGAAGGATTCGAGAAACAGTGGGAGCCATCCAGTTTAGATAAACTAAAAACCATTCTAAACTTGCAAGAGCATCATGCTAAAGAGTTTTCTTCTCTCTCTCCTAATTGCAGCGACCCTGAAAATGACTGGACTTAAGTTACTTTTAGAGAAAAATATACTGACAGGGCCAAACTATAAAGATTGGCTGCGGAATGTCAAGATGGCTTTGACCTATGACAAACTGGGGTACGTCCTCACCGCTACAGCACCTGCTGTCCTTGGTCCCAAATCCAGTAATGCGGATAAGGAAATCCGCAAAACCTGGGATTTAGATTGCGCGAGAGCCAAGTGCATCGTGCTTGCCTCGATGAACAATGAACATCAGAGGAGGCACGAGGATATGTCCCTAGATGGCATATTTCTCCATACAAAGGAACTTTATGGAGAGCAATCTCGTATAGCAAGATACGAGACCTCTAAGAAATTGTTTCGAGCGAGGTTGGCTGTCGGGTCATCGGTAGGTGAACATGTCCTACAGATGATCGGCTATATTGAAGAGCTCGCGGACCTTGGGACGACTTTGGATAATGAGCTCTATACAGACCTTGTTCTCCAGTCCCTTCCTCCCACCTACGCCCAGTTTATCCTCAACTTCAATCTTCAAGGAAAAGAAGTTGAACTTGCGGAACTCCTGAACATGTTAAGGAGTGCAGAGGGCACCTTGCAGAAGGCAAGGGAAACACCCGCTATGTTTGTTGGCGGTTCATCTTCTTCCGGGTCCAAGGCTAGGGCCAAAGGAAGGAAGAAGAAGGCCGCACCCAGACCTAGAGGAGGTGTTAGTAAGGTGGGAAAGAAGGGAAAGAAAAAGTTTACAGCACCGGTAGTTGGCCTGGATGAGTGCTTCCATTGTCACAGGAAAGGGCACTGGAAGAAGGATTGCAAGGCGTGGAACGCCAAGAACCAGGAACCGAAGCAAGCTGTGGCTTCGACTTCAGGTGTGTTTGTAATTGAGAATTGTCTGTCGATCAACTCTACTTCCTGGGTATTGGATACCGGATCAGGATCTCATATTTGCAATTCATTGCAGGCACTGAGAAACCGTAGAGTGCTGAAGGAAGGTGATATGATCCTCAGGGTTGCTAACGGAGCTAGCGTGGGAGCTGCGTCCGTCGGGGATTATCACCTAGGATTGACGAGTGGACACATTTTGGTTTTACATAACTGTTATTTTGTACCCAGCTTAACGTGTAATATCATATCAGTTTCCTTGTTATCAAATAAAGGTTATGATTTCACGTTTGTAAGAGATGTTGTCAACATCCACCTTAATCATGGTTTGATTGGGTCCGGTACTCTAAATAACGGCATATATGTTTTAAACCAACTCCAAATTTTCAATGTCCAGAACACACTAAAAAGAAAGTCTCCAGATTTAAATAAAGCTTTCTTATGGCATTGTAGACTGGGTCACATCAATGAGAGAAGGTTGACTAAGTTGCATAGAGAGGGATATTTGGACACGTTCGAATATCAAACCTATGACACTTGTCAATCCTGTCTCAAAGGAAAGATGACAAAGACTCCATTCACTGGACAAGGAGTAAGAGCGAGCGAGCTCTTAGGACTCATACACAGCGATGTATGCGGTCCAATGTCTACACATGCAAGAGGTGGTTTTTCCTATTTCATTACTTTCACGGATGATTTCTCTAGGTTTGGACATGTCTTCTTGATGAAGCATAAATCCGAAGCCTTTGAGAAATTCCTGGAATACAAGAGTGAAGCGGAAAACCAAACAGGCAAAAGTATTAAGACACTGAGATCTGATCGAGGTGGAGAATACTTAAGTGCCGAGTTCCTAGGTTACCTAAAAGAGAAAGGAATTCTCTCTCAGCTTACTCCTCCATACACTCCACAGCACAACGGTGTATCGGAGAGACGGAATCGAACCCTATTGGATATGGTACGATCCATGATGAGTAATACTGAGTTACCGCGATCTTTCTGGGGGTATGCGCTAGAATCAGCGATACATCTTTTGAACAGAGTTCCAACCAAAACTGTGCCTACCACACCATATCAGATGTGGAGTGGGAAGAAACCCTATCTTCAGTACCTCAAGACGTGGGGATGTCCAGCTTTTGTAAAAAAGCAGCGTCCGGACAAGCTCGAGGCAAGCTCAGTAGAGTGTAAGTTTGTGGGATATCCAAAGAACTCTACAGGATATTGCTTCTATTACGCAGAGGAACAAAAGGTTTTTGTTTCTCGTCATGCCCGCTTCTTAGAAACTGAATTTTTGGAAAATCAGAAGAGTGGGAGCGAAATAGAACTGGAAGAAATTCCAGAACCACAAACTGCTACTGAAAGTTTGGTAGAACTAGAGGTTCAAGAAGAACAGAACATTCCCGCACCCCTCCGCAGGAGTAGTAGGCCGTCTCGTTCGCCTGAGAGATACTACGGTTTTCTCATAGACGGGGATAGAGAGGATTGCATCATAGTTGATGATGAACCTACTGACTTCCAGCAGGCCATCCAGAGCGGCGACTCGGTACGATGGCTAGATGCAATGCGGACCGAGATGGAGTCCATGTACACCAACAAAGTATGGACTTTGGACTTTGCTCCAGATGGGGTAAAACCCATAGGATGCAAATGGATCTTCAAGAAAAAGATTGGTGTAGATGGACAGGTGGAAACCTATAAGGCTAGACTTGTTGCAAAGGGTTTTCGTCAAAGACCTGGTTTGGACTATGATGAAACTTTTTCTCCAGTGGCTATGCTCAAATCCATTCGGGTCCTTCTTGCTATTGCTGCCTTCCATGATTATGAAATCTGGCAGATGGACGTAAAGACGGCTTTTCTGAATGGAAATTTAGAAGAGAGCGTCTATATGGATCAGCCAGAGGGTTTCAATCAGAGTGGGAGCAGCGGGAAAGTATGCAAGCTGCTTAAGTCCATTTACGGACTAAAGCAGGCATCGCGGAGTTGGAACATCTGTTTTGATGAGACAGTCAAAGAATATGACTTTATCAAAAATCCAGATGAACCGTGCATATATAGTAAAGTCGTGGCCAGAAGTGTCGTATTCCTCGTCTTGTACGTGGATGACATTCTATTGATAGGAAATGACATTCCTATGCTACAATCTGTCAAAGGATTCTTGTCACACAGGTTCTCCATGAAAGACCTGGGTGATGCCTCTTACATTCTGGGGATCCGGATCTATCGTGATAGATCCAAGAGGATGTTGGGACTTTCGCAGTCCAGGTATATCGACACTGTACTGAAAAGATTCAGTATGGAAGATTCTAAGCGCGGTAATCTACCGGCTTGTCACGGAATCACCCTCTCCAAAGAGATGTCTCCTAAGACTGATTTGGAAAGGGAACGCATGTCTATTATACCCTACGCTTCTGCGGTAGGCTCTATAATGTATGCGATGTTGTGTACCAGACCAGATGTAGCTTACGCACTGAGCGTGGTAAGCCGGTATCAGTCAGACCCAGGGGAGAAACACTGGATAGCAGTAAAGAACATTCTCAAGTACCTGAGGAGGACTAAGGAGATGTTCTTGGTTTACGGCGGAAAAGACCCCAGGTTGGAGGCCTTTGCTGATTCCGGCTTCCAGAGTGATAAGGACGATTCCAAGTCCATGTCGGGTTATGTCTTTACCCTCAATGGAGGGGCGGTGTGCTGGAAGAGCTCCAAGCAGGACACCGTTGCTGACTCAACGATGGAAGCGGAGTATATAGCTGCTTGCGATGCCGCAAAAGAAGCAGTCTGGATGAAGAAGTTCCTAACAGAACTTCAGGTGGTTCCTACCATAGTTGATCCAATACCTCTGTATTGCGACAACAACGGAGCTATAGCTTTAGCGAAGGAACCAAGGTCCCATCAGAAGTCCAGACACATCTTGAGGCGGTATCACCTGATCAGGAAGATCATTGATCGTCAGGAGATCGAGGTTCGAAGAGTTGCTTCAGAAGAGAACATTGCTGATCCATTCACGAAGGCCCTTCCTCAGATTCAGTTCGAGCGGCTACTCGAGATCATCGGTCTTCGATACGCCAGTACATGGCCCTAGTGCAAGTGGGAGATTGTTAGTGTTTATGCCCTAGAAGGCCATTACTGTATCATACTAGCTTGTATATTACTTAATGGAAGCTTGGGATATTCACATGTATATAACAGTCTTGCTAAACATGGTAGTATGCTACTTGGTTTTTCTATCTTAATATGTGAGTGTACGTATTGATAGAGCTCTTAGGATCTTGCTTGTCTACCAGCGTTGTGATGGCAGTCACACTAGTGGGGGCTGGGTAGTCTACAAGCACATCCTTATTCAGGTCCCTGGTCGTTGGATTATCGAGACAGAGCATCGATACTCCGGAGTAGACTGGTGTGTACGCTTCTCATCCCAGTTGGGGAGATGGTCTGTCCCACAGCCGTCAGTACGTCGTATTGGAGATAGTATACAGGTGCTCGTTAGGTTACGGGTACACCGGACAGGACTCACAGGGGACTGTTGGTTGGTTTGATACCAGTCGTCAGTGAACAGTTCCCAGGTGACATGAGTACAGCGTAGTCCGCAGACTTGACACTGCTACTTCGCCTCGAGTGTGTCCCACTGTTCTTAGATTGCTACCCTACCACGGCTCTAAGGAGTCGTGCAAACAGGTAGCAGTTGGGTGCAGTCCCGAGCACTTGGAGGCAGTGGCGGTTAGACAGGATTCGTCCCTCCCGGTATTGGGAGTAGATATCGTGCTGTGTCAGAGAGCCATTACGCAAAGTCCCTGGCCAGGGCAAGCGAGATTTGCTGGTAGGTTCCAGTAGTTTCTCAGGGTGTAATGGGCTTCCCTCCGACACGACTTATACCGCTATTAGGGGACTGACGCTTGCCGCCCCCCTAGGCCCGATATGCGATAGTCTTGGACGAACGGACCGGACTGTATGGAGATTGTCACATCAGACTCAGTAGGAGTTCGGATGGGTTTACTCATCGGCCTTCTTATCGACAACTACCTGGGGACCGTTACGTACAGCTAGTGCCGCTTGCGGTCTGTGGTTAAACCCACTGCCAGCGTAGTAGTCGAGTCTCTAGAGTCCCACACAGAGAGTTTCCTACTCCAGGCGAAACGATATAGAGGTTGCATGGTTTTGCGACAAAGGGTTCGGACGCATACGTGCGTTTACGCGCGTACGACTTTCGGACAGTTTTTACCAGTCGGCTTTGGTTTAAGCCAGTTACTGGTATCCGGTTATTGGATTTTTACAGTCTAAAGTTTTTCCGTATTTTTGCGGATTGGAGGGGCGTTCTCGTAATTGTACGAGAAGCTTCTAGAAGATGTGACTAAGGAGGTTTCTTTTGGATAAGAAAGTGAGTCATAGTGGTGATTCATTCATTTCATTAATGCACATTTATTGCTTAATGACTCATGCTAATGAATCACCACTAGATATTTTATGAAGCATGCTTATTCATTTCTTTTATTCATTATTGATAAATAAGAATGCTTCATAATATTATGATACACTCTCTCTCTTCTCTCATTATCTCATCTCACATTCTCTCTCCTCAAGCTCTCATCTTCAAACCCTAATCCTTAATCCTCATGTGTTGAGATCAAAGGATTAGTTAGACTAAACAATCCATAACCTTCACTCTACATCATCCTTTCATCTTTGATTAGCAATCAAAGTTGATTAGTTACCTCAAGTTAGAGGTTTAGCTTGGAGTTTCGCTCTCGGGTGGATCGTCTACTACCTAGAGAAGGCCGAGGAGAACAAGGAGGACACAAAGACGAAGGACTAGTTTCAATCGGTATAATCCCTTAACACTATAGTTTAGTATAGCTATGTGTTTGGTTATTATTTGTTTAGCTTCGATTTAAGCGGTTAGTCGATGTTCGTTCCTTAAACTTGATCGTTTTTGTAAAATCCGCCTCCCCACAAGTACTGGGGTGTACTACATCGACTTACAGTCTCTCTCTCTCTCTCATATATTCTCTCATCTTCCTCCTCTTTTCTTTTTCACGAAACCTAACCCATGCAACCCTAGCCGCGTACCCCTCGCCGCCGACGATCACCTCGTCGTCGCCTCCCGCCATCATCCTCATCATCCTCATCTCCATCACCTCACCTTCATCTCCTATCTCCAACCCCGGCAACCTTCACCTGAGAACCCGAACCCATCTCACGCGACCCTACCGCCGTCTCCCTTCGCCGCCGCAGCCCCAACGCCGACGCCCCTTCTCCATCGCCTATTCTCCTTCATCCTCACCTCAACAGAGCCTCCCTCTCCTCGCCACCTCCTCCTTCTTCCTTTGTTTACCGAGCCCACGCCTGCACCTCGTCGCCGGCGGTCTCTCGTTGTCGACATCCGCACCGCCGTCACCCTTCTCACCCCCTGCACACTCCAACACCCCCAACCATCTCCTCTTCATCTCCTTTTCTCCATTTTTTACACCAACGACTCCTACCCGAGCCGACCCCAAACTCTTCCAAACAAACCTTTTCGCCGGAGCTCCGAACCCTTGCCGTCGACATCACCACCCCCTCTGCAAACACAGAGCACAAGCACGATAAGCCTTCTTCTTCTTCCTTCTTCTCATTCTTCTTCCTTCTTCTTCATTCCTCACTTTTCTCCATTCTTGATGCTTGTTATCTATAGTTCGCCGGAATCCGGCCGTGCCGGCGACGTGTCCCGATGTTCCAGCGCGGTACCCCGACCCGTGTGGCTTCACTGTTCGTTGTTTGGGTTCATTCCGTGAACCGTGCGTCCGTCGCGAGTTTTTCCCCGACGACGTTTCACGTTCCGTTTTCCCGATTCGCGACCCGTCGAGGCAAGTAACCCTTGCTACATGCTAAACAATATTTACTTATAATTAATGACACCCTAAAACCCGCAATTTAACTTTAGTATTATAATTTCCCACTTTTCATGTACAATATTGTTATATATCATTTTATCTTTAAACTTGGAACCTACAGTTTGCAATTGAACCTAATAACCACATTTACCTGTTTAATCATATTTTTAATATTGACATAGATTATGGCATTTATCTCTATAGTTTTGTTCCATTCGGACACTCGTATGCATTTTAACCTGTAATAACTGTATTGAACCTTTATATAAATCATTGCACCTCTAAAGTGCTTAAACTTGTTAACATGATTAAAAGGCCATAATTGTCATACTGCATTCGCATAACATTGAATTCATCTCTGTGACACAACTGACAACTGTACTACTAATTCAGTGAATCTGCCTATTGCTTACTTCATTGCTTATCTCATGTTGTTGATACCCATGCTTGATTATATAGCCGATTGTGAGTACACCTA
Organism: Agapanthus africanus; assembly: GCA_030015575.1. Taxonomy (NCBI): domain Eukaryota; kingdom Viridiplantae; phylum Streptophyta; class Magnoliopsida; order Asparagales; family Amaryllidaceae; genus Agapanthus; species Agapanthus africanus. The sequence goes on along the minus strand of JASDDO010000022.1, from coordinate 694,928,677 downwards.
TGATATCGCTTGCTTCTTGAACTGTCTTGCTACCTACACATTGATTGACCCGACATGGTACCGTATACTGCTTGACTTGACATGATGTACCATGACCTGATCCGTTACATGATCTTGTGTCTAATGCCAACAAACCTGATATGTAGTCCTCATGGACCGTTCCTGTTGTCTATCCAGACAAACCTGTTTACCTGATCCTGTGTTGGCATTAGTTTCTTGATTTCGGGATACCTGACTTGACTTGCACATATAACTTGGGGGTATGGGGAAATCAAAGGTGAAACCTGACTTGTAACTCGACAGTTTACTACCTGTCCTGAGTGTACACATTCCTGTTTTGTGCCTAGCGGCATGTCTCGGTTTCAGCCGAGAATATTGTGGCCGTGGTCCCGGGTATGTACGTGATACTATCGAGTGTACACATTCCTGTTTTGTGCTTAGCGGCATGTCTCGGCTGCAGCCGAGAATATTATGGCCGTGGTCCCGGGTATGTACGGGATACTATTGAGTTACATCGATGATTCATCAATTTGGTTTCAAAGACTTTAGAACAGAGAACCTGATAGAACAGTTTAGTTTACCCACTGCACACTACCCTGCACTGCCCTGATTCATATATTGTTACCCTTGCTTTATTCATGTTTATATTCGCATTGCCTGTTTATTATGTTATTACTTGATGACTTGACGCGCTGACGTCTGGGTTTTGCATGGCCCAGATTCTTCTACCTTGCTGCAGACTGATTAGGAGTTTTACCGCTGTTAGACGAGTGGTGAGGTTCCTGTCGGTACGTAGTTTCACTCCAGGTATTTCATTTATTGTATCTTTTGGCTTCCGCATATTGTTATCTCTTGACTCTTTTACTCTGGCTTATGGACATGTACTAGGTAGTTAGTTTACTTTCCTGTTCTTGATATCTCCACAGCCGTAATGTGACTGTGGAAGGATTTTCCTATCCACAGGTAGCATGGTTGGCTATGTCACGTGCCCACTTTAGTGTACTTTGGGAAGCGGGGCGTGACAAAATCCGTAGGGAGGCATGGAAAGCTTAGCGAGGTGGATCGATATCGAAGATAGTTTTGGGCACGGCGGATATCCAGAGGATTCCGACCGGTGCGAGATTATGGACACGGTGGATTTGGCCGGGGATTCTATTGATAGAGAGGATTGATCAAAGGGACAATGCCTAAGGAAACACCTGAGATTTATGTATCGATGATTGGCACGGTTTTCTGATGATTTTATTGGTGATGTGTTTCCTTTTTGTGTGATCTGATTATGATGTGCTTTATTGATGTGATATGTTGTATGTGAGGGATCAATATGGATGCCCTGCACAGATTGAGATGGTTTAAGCTATATTGTAGCCGAACATGACTGATCCTAGAGACAGTACCTAAAATACTATTTTCATTTATCGATGTATATTAAGAGGTTTTCAAAGGAGCTATAAACTCCCTATTTCCACGTGTCAAGGACGACACAAGTAACCTTCAAATGAAAACCTTCTTTAAATCATTTTCAGAAAGCGAGACGTATACTTTAAAAAAATTGCATACATTGCTTATAAAATCAATGTTCGTTGCTTGTCCCTGATATACATATCTTACAGCTATTTTAAAACGATTTACATACATACATCTTCGGGTACTTTATAGGCTTATACATGGATGCATGCTATATATATATGATTTATTTCCATGATTACGCGATCCATTAGGATGCACTTAAAGTACTTGTGCATTATACATATATTAGTATAGTATATGATAATACTATACTTTATGACCTAGATAGACGTTATACATTTCGATTTCTACCTTGTGATATATTTTTATTCATCGAGTTGGCAACTCACCCCCGTTGTGCTCCAGTTTCTTACAGGAATGACCGCTCGGATCAGTAGCGGCTTGTCGGTACACTTTTTTCTTCGGTGATTGCTTTGGTAGGTGGGTTATATATTGGATCGTAACCGCCCATTATATATGTATATTCTTTTGGATCTAGTTAAAAACTCCATCAACCAAAACTTGTATATTTATGGACTTAGAAGTTAGACTTAGATGTTTATGTATTTTTAGGTGTCACACTCATTTTGGGTCGGCTTTATATTGTATTTGTTTATGTTTCTCTTTCTATTCTTCGCCTTGGGCGTCATATATTAACTGCGTAGTTGCTCCGCTGCTTGGGCATAGAAGCCATCTCCCGTTGGGGATGCTTATTATATGTTATGCTTTGTATGTGGTTTTACTCAAAATTTACAAAGGAGGTGCTGCCCGATTTTTAAACGACATGTGTGTTTTCAAACAAACTTATTTATACTTTAAAAATGAACTTGATTTCAATTAATAACTCTTTTTAAAACTTCACCTCCACTATTTCTTTAAAAAGGTTTAGATTCCGGATTTTTGGCTTATATGGGTTACGGTGGAGTCCTATAGACTTCATATGATTCATGTGCCGGTCACGTGCCTTTTAGGGTCATGATAGTGCTCCAACGCCAAAGGAGGAAATCTTAAGAAAGTCGGTCTTTGTTAGACTGGCTACTGTCTCCGTAGGTTCCACCGACAAACTTGTTAAATCCGAAAGCACGGTCTTCGGCAGACTGGGCTCGAGTTCCGCGGGATCACTGGAGAAGAAGCCCATGATACCCAGGAAGGCAATCCTTGAAAGGCTGGCCCTCCCAACTTCTCAGTGACCCAGGGATCCTACACCCTCAAGGAAATATGACTTCTACAGATTGGCCCCTCAGACTACTTCCCCAATAGCTACGAGGGTATCTATATTCAAGCTCTTGGCACCGACTGATGTCATTAAGTAACGCAAGGGGTGTAACATTTCAGAAAATATAAAATATTATTTTTGGAATTTAATATTAAAATAATATATTTCGCGAAAACTACCTGATTTGCGAAATTGGGGTTTTCGTAAAAAGGTATAAATATATACCAATAATTGTGAAATAATTGGGGATTAAAATGATTTATTCATTTAAAAAGATATTTATTGGATTTGGCATTTTTAAAATTTATTATATGTAGTTTAAAATTAAACCCGATTAGTGCACTACTAATTGCGATTAAGCCAATTCCGTGTTTCTACAGTTTTCCATGGCTAGTGCACCATGTCATGTTGCGTTTTGGTTACATGTTGTTTCCTTGTGTTGTTTTTGGGGTATTATGTGATTTGGTTTTAAAAGAAAAGAAAAAGAAACGAAGAGAGAGAGGGGGGACCACATCATGACTTGAGGCAAGAATAATTGAGAGAGATTGAGATAAGAGAGAGAGGGGAGGCTGCCTCATTTCCCCTTCCCTTTTGTTTTCTTCTTCTTCTTCTTCTTCAACTCCTCCTCCACCTCCTCTACCCTCATGACCCATCTCAATTCCCTCACCAAAACCCTATACTCCCTTTACAAAAGATGATCCCCACCTCTCTACAAACCCATTGGACCTTTCAAAGTTGGATTTTGATGACCTTGGGCATCTAGGGTTTTTCTTGAGTTTCCCAAATGAGATATAATTCCTTTTATTTAGTTTAGTTTTTAATTTCTTGCATTCTAGTATAGTTTAGAAGTTGATTAAGTGTGGAATTGTGAAGTTAGAAATCCCAAGAGAAGGGTTTGGGTGTTTGTGTGGATTTTTGATGTTAGTGGCTGTTCACAAGACCTTAGTGTGGATTTTATGCCCAAAAACAGAGAATACGGACTTAGGATATTACCCATGTCGGTTTTGTGACATTTAGAGGCCTACAGGGAATCTGGAGCAACCCGGAAAGTTTCTGAGAAAAACAAACAATACCAGAGACCTAGTTGGACCAATAAGAGACCACCCTGAGAAGACGAACCCCATCAGAGCACTCTGGGCCGAGCTGGCCGGATTTTTGAGGCATGTGACCGGCCAAATGTTGGGGTTTGGTGTTTAGGTTGGTTCAGTAGCTCACATACTTCATATACAACACCCTATACTTGCTAGTTTTGTTCCTACTGACCTGAACTAAAATCTGGGAGCATATTGGTGTGTTTTTAGGCTATGTTTTCCGTATTTTGGAATTCGTGGATTTAGTATTTGATATTGTATTGGGTCGTTGGATGTTTGTACGTCAACGACGAGGGTTGTTTGGTTGTTTTTGTAGGCGTAGCCTATAGGTTCTAACCTATAGGCAATTCGTGTGCCGTATCGGATTTCGGAACTTGATATTAATAGCATTTACGATTGTGTATTTATTGTAGGTACCCTCGAGTGGACTTCCGAGATGACGAAGCACATCGACTACGGCTGAACGAGGAGTTCCGCGAGTGAGTAGATCTATATCTACAGGGGAAGTCGGATATATATAATGTTGTGAATGAGATTGTTATAGAAGCGACCTGGGATATAGGTACATAGATATATATAATGTTGTGAATCATGAGTGATATGCCGTACGAGACGTTAGGTCCATACCCTCAGTGTCATATAGGTTGATAGGATCCCCAATGGTTTAATGCCGCCGTACGATGATTTATCGTGCGTGATGAGTTTTATGATGAATGATCCATACCCTTGACTAGAGGAAGCCGTACGATGGGTTATACCGTACATGATGTTATGAGGGTGGATGCCGATTGATAGATTCACCGACTTGGTCAAGTTAGATACGTATACCTTATAGCATTTAGCTGACGATTTACCTTATGCTACGTTCATGTCATTCTCATTTCATTATGCATACCCGTGCTAGTACACCTACACCATTATCGATGATGCGTATGTTACACTTACACAGATTGGCCGGTTCACACACTTCATCATCGATAATTGCTATGTCACTCACACAGTAGAATTGCTACATCATGCTATTATATTGCTATGCTCTCATTATGATGATATGCCCATGCTCACATCATTGTTCCATATTGCATGATATACGGATATTCTTACATTCTGTTATATGTCGCATACGTCATGCTTTATGATTATACGCATTGAGATATGCTGGTTTCATGAGATTTTTGGATTTGAGAACCGTGGTTATGTTTCAAAAGAAAGTATGTATTGTTTTAAAAAACCCGTTTTCTTTTGATATGATATTTCAATGTGTCCACCATGCGTTTTCTCGGTTCTGAGACGTGTGATATGTGAAACCCGATTCGAGGAGTTGGATGATCCGTTTATGGGTTCATGGTGGACCCGGTATGGTACCCCGGGGCGAGAATGGATGGTTGTGCAGTAGACGATGAGCTTGGCAGAAGGACTAATACCTACCGGTGATTGGTTGGACCTGGCGGTTATCCGGAGGATACCGATTGGAGTCGAGAGATGGATATGGGCCGACCCGTTCTGCCGGAGCCCGAGGGCCGATCCCGCAGACGGAGCCGGTAGGCCGATCCGGACCGACGGAGCTCGAGATATGAGGATTTACGTGTCGATACTGGACACGGGTTTCATGATATTTCGAGTGTTGATGCTGGACACTCAGGTTCCATGATTTTGATGTGTCGCGAGGGAAACATGTTGATTTATATCCTCATACTTTCATGCATATGCTTTCATGATTTTACATGCATGATGTTGTTGTGTCATTTACGGACACGTAGATGTTAGCCACATGCAGATAGGCATTGATTATATTGTTGGCACATATGCAGATACGGTCACCCTAGATATCATAGTATTACCTTTATGATATAGTTGACCTAGAAATCGTTGTTTAATCGATTTCTACCTGATGATGTTTTCTACTCACGAGTTAGCAACTCACCCCCGTTGTGCCACAGTTCTTGCAGGTTGACCGTATGGATCAGTAGCGGCATCGCTGGCACACAGCTGCATTCGGGTGTTTTGCTTTGGTAGATGGTACATGTTGGATCGTACCACTCTTGTATTTATTATTCCTGTTGTATCTAGTTAACTCCATCAAATCAGAAACTAGTATTTGTATAAGTCTTAAGACTTAGCAAGACTTGTAGTTGCGAGACTTGAGCGATGGGTTATATGTTCGCTTGGTGGGTTTGATGTCTTGCTTTACTTTATCTTTTGTGGTGATCTTCGCCGTTGGGCGTCGTATACTTATATATTGTATTTCGTGGTTATGATTCCGCCGATTGGCGAAGAGCTAGCCCCCGCTTGGCGATGCCTTTTATATTATCATATGTATATGGTTTTGGATCAAAATATACAAAGGGGGTGCTGCCCAAATTTTTAAAAGACGAAACATGTTTGTTTTCAACTAGTAAATCTACTTGCATTTTTCATGTTTCTCTATCTATGCATTTAAGAAAACGTTTTGATTTCATCATACCTTTATTTCAAAACTTCACTTCTTTTATTTTCTTAAAAAGGTTTAGATTTCTGGGTTTCGGCTTACTTGAGTTACGTTACGCCTTACGATGTCGCATGATTTAAGTGCCGGTCACGAGCTAATTTCGGGCCGTGACAAGGGGTGTTAGGAATATGTATGCCCTAGAGGCTATTATTATATATTATAGTGGATGCTTGGACATATATATAGAGGACTTTCTTGCTCGACATGATAGTATGCTATCTGGTTGCTCTTTATCTTAACATGTACACTTGTTTTAGTTTACTGTCTTTGTGATACATGTTGATAAAGCCTTTAGGATGTTGGCTTGACTACTATGACTATGATGTAGATCATACTATTAGGGATTGTGTAGTCCACAGGCATATCCTTTAACAGTTCCTAGTCGAGGGAGTATCGAGACAGAGCATCGATGTTCCAGAATAGACTAGTGTGAACGTTTCTTGACCCTGTATGGGGCGATGGTTTATCCCATAACCATTGGTGTTTGACATCAAAGATTGTACACAGGTGCTCATTGGATAATGGGTACACCGAACATGACTCGCCGAGAACTCCTAAATGATACCATACCTATCGTCAGATAGCAGTTCTCTAGTGACACTTGTACATGTTAGTCTGTAGACCCGAGATCATCATAGTGACTTGTGTGGTTCCCGCCATGCTTTGATTTCCTCCCTACCATGGCTCAAAGGAGTCGTGAAAACATGTGGATTTTGGGTACAGTCCAGAGTCACATGGAGGCAGTGAGCGATAGGAGGGGTTTTGTCTCTCTCGGTATTGGGAGTTGATGTTGCGCTATGCTAGATTGGCTATAACAGCAAGTCCCTGGCCAGGGCTGATGAGATTTACTGATAAGTGTTATCAGTGGTTTCTCGAAAGGTTACAGGCCACACATCGGCATGACTTATTAAGTTAGTGGGGTCTGACGATTCCACCCCCAGATTCGATATGCGACATATCAGACGAAGAGACCGGGCAGTATGGTAAGTGTTGCTTATAGGCTTTACGGGAGTTTGGACAATTTTTCTTATTGATCTTCTATTTGTTCAATACCTGGGTAGCCGTTACGTCCAGCTAGTACCGCTGACGGCTTGTGGGTATCTGACGTGATCATTACCTACTGCTGGCATATTGACGAGTCTTTAGAGTCCCACATAGAGGTTTTCTAGGTCAAGCGAAACAAAATAGGGTACATATGGAGATATGTGCGGGAGCTTGATTAAATACGAGTATATGATACCGTATTCTAATCTAGCGATATTTGATATCGGCCTGGTTATATGTGATATAACCGGATGATTGAATCAAGTGTTGATTCAATGATTTATATATATATATATATATATATATTTGATATTGGCCGGTTATATACGATATGACCGGATTATTGAATGAAATGTTGATTTAATATCTAATATTGAATATTAGCCGGTTATATATGATATAACCGAATATCTGAATCAAGTTTTGATTTAATATTTTGATATAATACATACATACACACACACACATATATATATATATATGATATTAGTCGGTTATATATGATATAACCGGATTATTGAATCAAGTGTTGATTTAATAATTTGATATATATATATATATATATATATATATATATATATAAACTAATATTTAGATCACTTAAGATTTTCTTCTCTTGAAATATATATATATATATATATATATATATATATATATATATAGAGAGAGAGAGAGAGAGAGAGAGAGTAATAGAGGAAAGATGCCATAGGAGTGAATTTCGTCCTATGGCGTCGAAAAAACACATCCTCCATCGTGTTTTCCGACGATCGGAATGCATCATCTTCATCGTTACCATCTAAGATATGTGCACACCAAATTTCATGTGATTCTACAACTTTTTCACCGTTGAATTAGTGGGTTCAAAATTAACGGTTTACCGACTATAGAACTTTTTACATTGCTAAATCAACGGTGAAAAAGTTGTAGAATCGCATGAAATTTGGTGTACCCACCTCTTAGATGATAACGATGAAGATGATGCATTCCGATCGTCGGAAAACACGATGGAGGGTGTGTTTTTTCGACGCCATAGAAGGAAATTCCCTCATATGGCCTCTTTCCTCCATTATTCTTATATATATATATATATATATATATATATATATATATATGGATTTGTATCATGGTTGATGATACAAGGAACATGGATGCATGAGAATCACATTAAGAAAAGATAAGGATAAACATTTTGGAATTAAAAGAAATGAAGAACGTGCCATGGTTTAAGATGCTTGTAGAAGCCATGACTCATCTTCAAGTCTTGTTTTATTCAAAGATATTTATCATACACATCTTATCTCATTGGTTCATGATTCATTTTCATCCTCATCCAAGTTCATCCTCATCTTCTTCTTGATCTTCTCACTAAATATTTTCTAGGGTGAGAAAAGAAAAGAGAAAGAAGAAAATTTTGTGAGCAAAATTCTCGCTTCATCAACCTACACTATTTTAGCCCTTTAGTTTAGGTTGTTAACTTCACTAATACCTTGATTAGTGAAGTGTGAGCTTGAGTGAGAGAGACTTCAAGGTGGATCATCTTCGGTAACGAAGATAACAAGCATGCTCGATCCTTTCTTCAAGTGGAGTCTCAAGAAGAGTTCTAGGGACTACTACTTGGAGGTTTAGAAGTGAATGACTAGACTACAATGGTTGTAGACTCATTTCACTTAATATAGAATCTTGTTTCCTAACTATAAAATCCTAATTCTCTAGTTCGATTCTTGTTTAGTATACTTAAATCTCTAGATTTTTTAAAATCGTATACTTGATGCTCTTATCAAACTAGTAGAGGTGCTAAGACATACTTTCATGGTATCAGAGCCATGCTGGATACTTAGGCGAAGTCTAGACGACGTTAAAGTGTTCGATCGAAGTTTTAAACACGGTTTTTTTGGCTATTTTCTGTCCATTTTTCAAAAGTTGATATTTTCACAATTAAAAATATTCAGAAAATCATGTAGGTAAAACTATGAAGGCCTATGAAAAACGAGAACCTAATTCCTCTAAGTGGCCGCGGAACCGCCGCCTAAACCTTGTCTTGGCCGCGGTTCCGCCGCCGACTTGATGAATTAATGCCTCGTTCTTCTTCTGCTGCTTCATGTTGACATTTTTTATTTTATGAAGATTTTTAATGAGGCTTAAGTGGTTGAGGTCTCTATGAATTGGTATTGTTTGAAATATCGATCGAAATGTTTAACATCGTCTAGATAGCTTTGGATATGTGATATAATTTTTGGAATCCACATTGATTAGTTTTGCGAAAACTAGTTAACGAAATGTAAATCTCGCATTTTAGTCTAAAATGATGGATTACCACGGAGTTTGGATTCGGATCGAAACTCCATTGCAATCTCGTATCATACGCGAATACTCGCTGGGAGACATTACTAGACAGCCACACTCCATAACCTCGACCAAGTGACTATAGGAGAACCCCATGGCCAAAAGCATCCACTCGGGTGCTTGCGGCCACGGTGTTCCGTCCAAGTGCACTTCGTTGACAACCTCATGGGTGCATCCTGTAGGGTTCCTAGGCACTCTCAAGGGGTCTCACAAGGCATCAACCATGCCCGTTTCAAAAATTACGGTGCCGAGAAACCCTAGACTACGGATCGTTAGCTAGATGTCTAAGCGAAAGAAGCAACTAGTAAACTACTTTACTAAGGGAACGGAAATACAACCTTTGTAGATCCGGTCCTCCACCTCCATAGCTCCGCGATGATGTCTCCTCGCTGTCCAAGTCAAACCCCGGGCTCTAGCATCGGCTTCATCGGAGAATGGACGGGCTAGGTCATCGACGACGATGCCGAAGATGATCTACGTCGAGGCATCGCTAGATCAAGCTCCCACTTCACCAAGTCAAGAAAACTTGTGAAGGAAACACACTCTACTACTTAGCAAGAGGTAGAGGATGAAGAAATAGGAAGTGGGTTCACTTTAGAATTGGATTTCTCACTCTTTTTCTCACTTTGCCATTGATGGAGGCAAGGTTTTCTTCAAGTAGAAGATGAAGAAGAAGAAGAAGATGATATGATAAGAATTAAAGAATAGAAAAGAATAATCATTCTTATCATAATCAAACCATAGTTAAGTGTAGAGAGCTAACTAGAGTTTATGTGAGTGGTTAGGGTTAAAGAAGAAGACAAAATGGTCACTTGGTCAAAAGCTTCATGAAGCTTCAACAAGCTTCATGAAAGAAAGAATGAAATAAAACCATTTTGTTTTTTCTCTTTATGCTTTTATTTTCCAAAACTAATAAATAAATAAATGAATAAGTAATCATAACCCTAACCATTCATATAACCAAGGTTCAATCTTTACACTTAACCAATTTTGCATGTATCATCAAACATGATACAATCAAGTGCACAAAGTATATCGCATATACAATGCGCACATCCGAGTGAGAAAATCCATCTTAAGTGAACCGATACTAGTTAATGCAAAGTAATATATCAAATATATAACTATGCATTAAATCATTAAATCAACACTTGATTTAATGATCCGGTCATATCGCATATAACCGACTAATATCAACAGTAACAACTGATCGAATCAACACTTGATCCGATCACCCGGCTATATCGCATATAACCGATCAATGTCACAAATCACGAGAATCGAATACAGTATCACATACTGGTATCATTCTCGGTCCCGCACATATCTTATATGCGCTCCTATTTCGTTTCGCTTGAGCCAAGAAACCTCTGTGTAGGACTCTAAAGACTCGTCAATACGCCGGCAGCAGGTGATGATCATATCAAACACCCACAAGCCGCAAGCGGTCTGCTAAACGTAACGGCCACCCGGGTATTGAGCGATCAGAAGATCGACGAGCAAGCCCGCTCACACTCCAGTGAATCCAACCAGTAACACTACCGTACAGTCCGGTCTCGTCGTCTGATATGTCGCATATCTTGCCTAGGGGTGGTAAACGTCAGACCCCAATAGCTCGATAAGTCGTGTCGATATGAGGTCTATAACAATTCGAGAAACTACTGGTAACACTTACCAGTAAATCTCAGCAACCCTGGCCAGGGATTTCCTGTTATAGCCAATCGAACATAGCGCAACATCAACCCCCTATACCGGGAGAGACGAATCCCCTCCTATCGCTCATTGCCTCCATGTGATTCAGGACTGTATCCAAAAGCCACCGTTTTGCACGCCCTCTTGGACGTGGTAAGGTGGAAATCAAAGCATAGTGGGAACCACACAAGACTCTATGACGATCTCGGGTCAACAGACTACTCTGTACCAGTGTCACCAGAGAACTGCCATCTGACGTAAGGTATAATACCATCTGGGAGTTCTCGGCGAGTCCATCCAGTGTACCCAGTCTCTACTGAGCACCCGTATATCTCCTCTGATGTCAAACACCAATGGATATGGGATCATCCATCGCCCATCTGTATGGGTCGAGAAGGTACACGCTAGTCTACTCTGGTATATCGATGCCCCATCTCGATACACCCACGACCAGGGACTTTGAAGGATGTACTTATGGACTACCATATCCCCACTAGTATGATCCGCATCATAGTCCAGATAGTCAAGTACACATCCTAAGGGCTTTACCAACATGTAACAGAGAGACAATCGGTATACACGTTAAGGTAAAGAGCAACCAGATAGCATACTATCATGTCGAGCAAGAAAGTCCTCCCTATATATGTCCTAGCATCCACTACAATATACATCCTATGTACAGTAATGGCCTCTAGGGCATACATATAACTAACAATCTCCCACCTGCACTAGGGCTATCTGTAGCAGTGGTCGAAGTATCTCATACTCAACCATCCCATAAAAGTCTCTCTCTGGGAATAGGCCTTTGTGAGTGGATCCGCCGTGTTGTCCTCTGAGTCTGCTCTCCTAACCTCGATCACCCTGGAGATCAATCATCTCCATGATCAGGTGATACTTCCATAGATCATGTCTGGATCACTGATGGGACCTTCGTTCCTTGGCATAAGCCACAACTCCATTGTCTCACAATTGTGGGAACGTAGTTCATCTCATTAACTAATATACACCCAAACATCCTCTTTGGTAGCATCTTAAGTAGCGATGTATCCAGCCTTTATCGTCTAGTATGTCACGGTATCTAGCTTGGAACTCTTCCAACATAGCGTCCCTTTACTGATGGTAAAGACAATGCCTGCGACTGACATTCAGTCATCTTTATCACTCTGGAACACTTCCAGTGATTCTCGCTAGGATCGATTGATACCATCTCACTACTACTAGTGAGTATCTTAACATCCAATTAGATCTATCTCATAGATCCAAAAACCAGGATATAGGAGGTATCACATTGATCCTATATGGAGAATCATTGTGATAAGCGGAGATTGATCGAGCGTAGCATAGGAAACTCCTTCCCTATCAAGAGTATGTCATCCACGTACTCTACGAGGATCACTACCATACTCTCTACTACCTTTTTGTTCATACAAGGTTCATCTACCATTTTGATGAAGTCAAACTTTTTGACTAAAACATCAAAACAGACGTTCCAACTCTGCGATGTCTGCTTTATCGTATAAAGCATCTTGCACACGTTTCCGCTGCTCCCACTGTCTACGAGGCCCTCTGGCTGTGTACTTATAGACGCTTTCTTCTAAAATATCATTTTAGAAAAGCTGTCATGACACCCAACCGCCAGATATCGTAGTCATGGTATGTAGTCGTGGCAAGTAGGATCTGGATGGACTTAAGCATAGCTCCTTAGAAAATGTTTCATTATAATCCATGTATGGTCAATGATGCAAACCTTTAACAAGTCTAGCGTTGAAAGTCTCAACTTTTCCATCTACACCAAGTAATCTTCTCAAGATATACTTGCTCCTGATGGGGATTTAACCCTTCAGATATAGCAACTAAAGTCCATACTTTGTTGGTGTATAAGGATTCCATCTCAGATCGCTAAGCATCCAGCCATTCTTACAGAGTCTTACTCCTGATGGCCAGCTCGAAACTAGTTGGGTCATCATCTCATGATGCAATCCTCGCTCCCACTGTCATAGAGAAACAGAAGTATCTCTCAGGTGGGTGAGGAACCCTACTAGATCGGCGGAGAGGCTGAGGTTCGTTGGAATCTACTGAATCCTTTGGTTCTGTCAAATCATCAGCTGCAGTTTGTATAGCTGGAACATTTCCAGTTGTACATAACAGACGTTGCCTCGAGCTTTTCCGGATTTTGCTTTTAGACATTGGCCGGACAACCCCAAATCTTAACTAGCTTAAAAGATGGGCTCTTCCCTTTCCATATCACATATGAAGTGGTAGGCTACTGATTTGATCTGAACCCTTATTCAATAGGTATGTAGCTTCTCTAGTGCATAAATCCCATAAGGAAATAGGTAACTCAGTAGTACTCATCATAGAGCACACCTTATCATATAGGGTGTTTCTGCTCCGCCCCGATATACCATCGTGCTATGGTGTATACGGAGGAGTAATTCTGAGAGAGAATCTCATTCTCCTTTAAAATAGTCTAGGATTTCCGTGCTTTAGTATTCTCCTCCTTGATCACATCAAAGGACATAATACTTATACCCGTATTTTGGTTCTCTACTTCTAATTTATATTTTGTGAATATCTCAAAAGGTTCGGACTTGTGTTTCAACAGGAACATATGTCTGAATCTCGAGAGATTATCAGAGAATGTAATGAAGTACAAAGAACCAGTCCTAGCATGTGTAGACAGGAGACCTTGCATACATCATCATGTATCAGTCCCAAGAGTTCATTAACTCTTTCTCTGTTTCCAGTAAACGGAGCTATGGTCATCTTATCTCTGTGACATGACTGGCAAGTTTCATAAGATGAAAATTCAAACTGTTTTAAATATGCATCTAAATGTAACTTTAGCTAGTCGGGTCGCATTGATATGACCTAGTCTACAATATCTCAAGAAGGATCCGTTCATTTCTGAACTCTTCCTCTTGTGTGTGTTCTGTATACTAAGAACTATAGTTTGATTTAGAACATCAATGCTTTTAGATAACGTGCCTGAACCGATCAACTTTTGATATAGGAAATGTTCAAAACATTATCCAACAATACAAAATTTTATCATTTCTTTACCAAATAAAGAGACAGATATGATTTTGTATATCGGGTTCGGTATCTAATAACATTCGTTCAGAATCAATGTATTACAATACAGGGTGACAGTGACCAACAGACTTGGCTGCAACACTTGCCCCGTTTTCTGCCTCATGAAACTTATCACTCGTTCTCAGTTTTTCTACCCTTTTGTAGCCCTATGTAACAGATTACATATCTGGGATCCTGATCCGGTATCAAATACCCAGGATTTAAAGGACATTGAGAAACAGTTCTGTATAATAAACACACCCGAAGATGATGCATCAGCATGCACTCTCTTCGTTTGGGCGGCACGGGAATTCTGGTAATCCCCAATTTCCTGCTCTGTCTTATAACAATTATAAGTTGGAGCGGGACCAACGTTTCCCAGCTCAGTATAACAAGCGGGTTCGGTCAATTTATCCGTATTATTATCTTGATTAAGGCGTGATATGGTCGCTACCTGGAGAGAGAGAGAGAAGAAAACACTCAGCGTGCGCTCTGTCAAGAATAGATTGGTTATTATTTTATCTAATCAGGATGGCTCCCACTGCTTTTTATCAAATCTTCCTTCAAACCCTAAAAGGAAAGACTAGCCGGGATTAATTACACTCTACAAGTTCGCCAATCTTTCAGCCAGGCCAGTGTCGGTACTTTGAGGGAGGTCCCCCGTGCTTTCGCATGAACCTAATTAATGTAAACCTCGTTTTCCCAGAGGCGTAACCTCGTTAACACCTTTCTAGACACCTACTTGATCGGTTAATTGTAATGTGTAAAACTCTCCCAGGAGTAACAATTACTCGCAGCGGGTATCGGGATCCAACTATCTCATATAAGGTATGCAATCTCATTGCAAATTTCAACACTTGAAATTCCCGATAATATTTTGCCCCTAACCTCCTATGACCTTGACAAAGACCAACAAACCATAGGATGCTAGTCAAGTTCAACCCGTCATTTCCTGATTGAATTAAACCCACCCGCACGGCCCTTGACAAAGGCCAACAAGGTCGCACGACTACCCTAACCCAATCTGCATCATATGCATAAGCAGATAAGCACCAGTTAGCTACCGCACACTGCGCCTTGACAAAGGCCAACAAACGCAGCACGAATACTAACTACTACTTATCTGAAATGACGGAGGGCCACGACAGGTTTTTCTGAAAACCTATTGCGTAATGAACCTGATATCGTTGTAGGATCGAATGATTTTTGAAATGGAGTGTTTTTGAGGCTTTTCTAGTTTTGCTAAAGGAGTCACTCCCGGTGAAGGGATCGTCGGTCCTTTCCTCGTCGAATGAGGTGCGGGATATATCATATATATCACTGTGCAAAGCAAAAACACTTAAAAGCAATCAAAAGACAAACCGAGTGTGTAGCATCTGCCAGTTATTGCTAAAGGAGTCACTCCCGGTGAAGGGATCTCGGACCTTTCCTCATCGAATAAGGTGCAGGATATATCGCATATACCGCTGTGCAAAGCAAGAACTGTAGCTACCTGTTTTAATTTTGAAATTCGATTCCACAACATCTTAGGTTTCTTTTATTTCATTAATCTCATTAATGAAGTCCCATCATTTAAGTACCTAAACATCACAGATAAATACGACGTACACTTATGCCATCCGCATTCGCCTCGATGTCCCCTCGTGCACCGTTAGGTTAGGTAACTAACGGCAGAGCGGGGCAGGGCTAGCGCGGGTGTAAAACATAAGTAACGCCTATATAATATATCATATATGCTATATACTGTATCTATCATAGAACATCACATGATCACATCACAGATATCGCAGCAGAAGAATCATATGAAATATTGGATATACTAGGACGTCCGTGTTTTCAATACGAGCCAGTATAAAACACGGATTCCACGGTCGTGATGAATAGCCAAACCCACACTCCTAGACCCCTACGAGAGCAGCAAGCAACCCTACCAATTCTGGAGTTAGGAGACCCGGGCTCGACTCCTCGAGTTGGTCTCCCACTGGACTCCAGAACCCGGTTACTTGTGCCCTCCTCCTTGGGTCTATCCTAGTGCAGAAAAGTAAATAATATACAAACGGTGACATCTTCCGCTACCTGGAAGTGCCCCAATAAAAAGAATATTACATACAAGTTTTTACATGAAAGAAAAAGAAAAACACTCATCTCACATAAAAACCCCCGGCTATTCAAACACGACGATCCAATATAACATATCCAGCAACACATAACATCACATGTCATCAACGTAAGTAAATTTGTCCATCCCAATTGTCGTTGACATATAGCAACGAAACCGGCGATATCACATATTACACTTATGGTCACAGAAAAGAAAGTGTAAAACTACATCAGTTGGAATCCGCAACCCTTTTAGACATCGCATGCCTAATCAATGAATTACTTAGACATCGCATGCCTAACAATTATAAACCCCGCATTTTAGTCTCAATATCGAAAACACTTTTCAATATCAAGTCGGGCAATTCAACAGGATTCCCGAAAAACTGATCGAATGCTCGTCGCAAACTTCAGTAGGCGGCCGCACCCCCGACGCCGTCGACGAAGCGCACCAAGGCGGAACACCGCTGCCGCGAGCACCCGAACGGATGCTTTCGGCGACTGGGTTCTCCTACAGTCACTTGGTTGGGGCTATGGAGTGAGGCTGTCTATTAAGTTTACCCGGCGAGTATCCGCGTACGCTACGTGATTGCGACGGACTTTTGATCACATCAAAATTCCGTGGCAACCGATCAAGTGAGACTAAAGTGCTATGTTTATAACATTCATTCAGTTATCACATAACTACTTGTGAATTCCAATTGTTGTATCACATTCCGAATAAGATAGAAAATGTTAAACTTTCCGATTGAATAATCGAACACCCAAGTTTTCCCGAAACAGCTCATCACATGAAACAAGTCTAAAAACATTCAGTTCGTGCCTCAGTACCAACGGTCCAGCCGTAGAAGGGTCAAGCCAACGCCTCACATGTGACACGCCGTACTGCCCCAAACCCGAAGGTTCAAAGGGCAGTTCAAGACGGTCACATAATCGAGTTAAGGTTTGTTGTCTTCTAGAGGGTCCATCGAGTTACTTGCACTACTTAGAACGTCTTTAAACTACGGAAAAATCCAACACTTGGAAATTTCCCGACAGGGGAAAAATTGGGTATTTATATCCGGTCGAACTTTTTAACTTATTCTAAATTTTATCCGGAAAAAACACACTGACAAAAATTAGACAATCCGATCGATACACCGAGTCCCTAATACAACCCAGAAAATTCAACTCTTTAAAAATTATTAAAAATTCCCAGAAACACCAGAAATAATATATAAGAATTACTGTGCAGGAAAAAGTGACTGAAGATTCAAACCTGCCGCGGAACCGCCGCATTAGGCATGCATATGCGGCGGTTCCGCCGCACTATTAACGATTCAAAGCCCCCGTTTTAAACAGTAATTCTTAGAATATTGTACTGAGTTTTCTGAATATTTTTAATCTGGAAAAATCCCAGTTTTTCAAAATTGTCCAGAGAGCAAATTTGGGTTTGGGTTTTGATTCGATCGGACTTCTAATTCCGTCTAGACTTCGCCTAAGGCTCTAGCTAGGCTCTGATACCACTGTAGGGTTCCTAGGCACTCTCAAGGGGTCTCACAAGGCATCAACCATGCCCGTTTCAAAAATTACGGTGCCGAGAAACCCTAGACTACGGATCGTTAGCTAGATGTCTAGGCGAAAGAAGCAACTAGTAAACTACTTTACTAAGGGAACGGAAATACAACCTTTGTAGATCCGGTCCTCCACCTCCATAGCTCCGCGATGATGTCTCCTCGCTGTCCAAGTCGAACCCCGGGCTCTAGTGTCGGCTTCATCGGAGAATGGACGGGCTAGGTCATCGACGACGATGCCGAAGATGATCTACGTCGAGGCATCGCTAGATCAAGCTCCCACTTCACCAAGTCAAGAAAACTTGTGAAGGAAACACACTCTACTACTTGGCAAGAGGTAGAGGATGAAGAAATAGGAAGTGGGTTCACTTTAGAATTGGATTTCTCACTCTTTTTCTCACTTTGCCATTGATGGAGGCAAGGTTTTCTTCAAGTAGAAGATAATGAAGAAGAAGAAGATGATATGATAAGAATTAAAGAATAGAAAAGAATAATCATTCTTATCATAATCAAACCATAGTTAAGTGTAGAGAGGTAACTAGAGTTTATGTGAGTGGTTAGGGTTAAAGAAGAAGACAAAATGGTCACTTGGTCAAAAGCTTCATGAAGCTTCAACAAGCTTCATGAAAGAAAGAATGAAATAAAACCATTTTGTTTTTTCTCTTTATGCTTTTATTTTCCAAAACTAATAAATAAATAAATGAATAAGTAATCATAACCCTAACCATTCATATAACCAAGGTTCAATCTTTACACTTAACCAATTTTGCATGTATCATCAAACATGATACAATCAAGTGCACAAAAGTATATTGCATATACAATGCGCACATCCGAGTGAGAAAATCCATCTTAAGTGAACCGATACTAGTTAATGCAAAGTAATATATCAAATATATAACTATGCATTAAATCATTAAATCAACACTTGATTTAATGATCCGGTCATATCGCATATAACCGACTAATATCAACAGTAACAACTGATCGAATCAACACTTGATCCGATCACCCGGCTATATCGCATATAACCGATCAATGTCACAAATCGCGAGAATCGAATACAGTATCACATACTGGTATCATTCTCGGTCCCGCACATATCTCATATGCGCTCCTATTTCGTTTCGCTTGAGCCAGGAAACCTCTGTGTAGGACTCTAAAGACTCGTCAATACGCCGGCAGCAGGTGATGATCATATCAAACACCCACAAGCCGTAAGCGGTCTGCTAAACGTAACGGCCACCCGGGTATTGAGCGATCAGAAGATCGACGAGCAAGCCCGCTCACACTCCAGTGAATCCAACCAGTAACACTACCGTACAGTCCGGTCTCGTCGTCTGATATGTCGCATATCTTGCCTAGGGGTGGTAAACGTCAGACCCCAATAGCTCGATAAGCCGTGTCGATACGAGGTCTATAACAATTCGAGAAACTACTGGTAACACTTACCAGTAAATCTCAGCAACCCTGGCCAGGGATTTCCTGTTATAGCCAATCGAACACAGCGCAACATCAACCCCCTATACCGGGAGAGACGAATCCCCTCCTATCGCTCATTGCCTCCATGTGATTCGGGACTGTACCCAAAAGCCACCGTTTTGCACGCCCTCTTGGACGTGGTAAGGTGGAAATCAAAGCACAGTGGGAACCACACAAGACTCTATGACGATCTCGGGTCAACAGACTACTCTGTACCAGTGTCACCAGAGAACTGCCATCTGACGTAAGGTATAATACCATCTGGGAGTTCTCGGCGAGTCCGTCCAGTGTACCCAGTCTCTAGTGAGCACCCGTATATCTCCTCTGATGTCAAACACCAATGGATATGGGATCATCCATCGCCCATCTGTATGGGTCGAGAAGGTACACGCTAGTCTATTCTGGTATATCGATGCCCCATCTCGATACACCCACGACCAGGGACTTTGAAGGATGTACTTATGGACTACCATATCCCCACTAGTATGATCCGCATCATAGTCCAGATAGTCAAGTACACATCCTAAGGGCTTTACCAACATGTAACAGAGAGACAATCGGTATACACGTTAAGGTAAAGAGCAACCAGATAGCATACTATCATGTCGAGCAAGAAAGTCCTCCCTATATATGTCCCAGCATCCACTACAATATACATCCTATGTACAGTAATGGCCTCTAGGGCATACATATAACTAACACATCCATGTAACACCCTAGTTCATTTATACCAGTTCTATTTTGGGTAATTCTTTATTTATGGCTATTTCTTGATTTATTGTGTTTTGGGTGCGGATATTGTAATTGGTATCTGTATTTGCATCCGACCCGACCCGCTTGCTGGAAACCCGTCTTGATTCCTGTTTATGATTTATCCCTGCTAATTATGAGGATCCATACACTTTCATATTGCTTATTCTGCATACTGGCATTATATCTAGTGTGTCCATTTTTTTTGTATAACATGTAAAGTCAAATAAAATATTTTAAAAATATCTAGCATGACTTGCATAATACTCCTAACCCTGTGTTAGCAACCGCACCTCGTGTTCTCGTCCCATTCAGTGAAACGGACCTGTTTGGATCTCTACGTGCACGCTACGTGCATCCGTTCTTAGGGGTATGTATTTTCGTTACCCGGATATCATATTTTGGTTTTTGTTAACACGTATGTTATCCTTATTTTCAAACCGTAAATTTAGACCCAACCCTGGCATTTTTTGGAGTAATTTTTGTATTAGCCAAAATCTCAAATAAATTTAATATTATATTCATTATATATATACTTTTTATATATTAACGTTATATATATATTTTTAACAAAATATATTTTTATCTAACCAACCTGTGTCCCTCTCTCCTCTGCATATATATATATATAATATTATATATTATATTTTTTTATTACAAAACACCCCCGCTACGTCTCTCTCTCCTCTCACTTCTTCTTCTTCTTCTTCTTCTTTATTTTCTATTCCCGCCTTCGCTGCCTCTTTGCGAACCCACGCCCGTGACCGCACCTTGCCGTTGCCCTCGCCGCCGGAGATCCCTCGTCTTCGCGGCCATCTCCCCTCCTCGACCACCTCCTCTCCCCTTCTTCCACACCTCGTTTTCCTGCTCAAACCCACGCCCGCCGTCTCGCCTCTGTCCTCGTCGTCGACGTTCACCTCGTCATCATCGACCATCTCCACACACTCACCTCACCTCCTCACATCCCTCTCACTCACCTTTCCCCGAACGTCTCCATCCCCAAACCCAACCTTCACCACGCCTGCAACCTCACCCTAGCCTCGTCTGCTCCTCTCTGGAGCTCGCCTCCCCGTCGACCACCTCGTCCTCGCCACCACTTCTTTCTCCACCTTCTCTTAACCCGACACCACCCTCACCCGATCACCATGAACCCGACTCCTCTGCAACCCAGTGCAAACCCACTGCAACCATCGCCTCTGCCCGAGTTCTGACTCATCGTCGACATTCCCTTCGCCTCGCCTCTGTCCCTAAGAACCACTCCAGAGAACCCAGAGAGCGCAGCCCATTCTCTTTTTTCTTCTTCTAAATCTTCTTCTCTTCTTGATTCGTGCGTTTCCGGGTGATCGCCGGAGCTGTGCCGTCACCGACGATCCAGGCGACCTAGTGGGCGTTCCCAGCCAGCGTGGTCGTATTTTTGCTTTGCATGGCTCTGTTCTGGACGCCGTGTGTGTATTGCGACATTTACTTGACGTCGGACGTGCCGTACGCACCCGTCGTGAGATCCGATCAGGCAAGTTTATCTTGCTACATGCTATGATACATATTTTGCATCCATATGAATAAAAATATCACATGTTGACTGCATTGTACATCCATATTATTGTTTTACTGTTTTCGGATATCCGTACGCATCCATATCATTAATTACATATCTGGTTGCATGCAAGTTAGCTTAATACAGACCATGTTATTATATTTGCATCCATATTAATAATAATATTACATGTTCATCACATTCTGCATCCTATGTTACAGTTTTACAGTTTTACAATATCCGTTCGCATCCGTATAGTTTATTACTTATCTAGTCGCATACAAGTTTATCTTGCTACATGCTATGTCTATATATTTTCATTTATATGAATAAAAATATTGCTTGTTCATTTCTTTGTGCATCCCTGTTATAGTTTACCGTTTTTACGACACCCGTTCATATCCGTACTGTATATTACATATTTAGCTGCATGCCGGAACCTGATTGCTTCATGTTACTGCTAGATTCGTATATCATGCTTTCTAGTATGCATCATACGACTCATGAACTCATTATATGATATCTCTGATTACTATTCGTGCATCCGTGCTTTTACTATGTTTCGGTACTTGTTACATTTTATTGTTGGGCATTCACTTGATACATATGCACCACATGAGCGGTACTTGTTACAATTTACTGTTGGGCATTCATTTGATAAATATCCACCACATGACATGACCTGATATATCACTGCTTGACCTGTTACTTGATCCTGTTACTAATGTCGACAATCCTGACTTGTTGTCCCGACGGACATATCCTGTTAACAATTCATACAAAACCTGTACCTGCTTGATCCTGTGTTGTCATTAGCTCCAGATTTATTAATACCTGACTTGAACACATAACTTGGGGGTAAAGGGAAATCAATGATGAAACCTGACTTGTAACTCAACAGTTCGACGCTTATACTGATCAGTTTTACGAGCTAGGCCAGCCCCGGGATGATGCTGCTGACATCATTCGTCTGTACATGTTACCTGTTTATTGCCTAGCGGCACGTCTCGGATTCAGCCCGAGAGTCTTGACCGTAGTCCCGGGCATGCACGGGATACTATTGAGTTAGATCGATGATTCATTAAATTGATTTCAAAGACTTGAGAGTAATTAACCCAGTAGCATAGATTACTCACCACATGCACATACACTTCACTGTTCCATATTCGTGTTACTGTTATACACTCATTACTGTTCATACTCATGCCTGCATATCTTGTTACCTCTTGATTATATTTTATTGTTTGATATTATGACGTACTGATGTCTGGGTTTTGCATGGCCCAGATCCTTTATCTCTTTCGCAGGCTGATCAGGAGTACTTCAGTCGACAGGCCGAACAGTGAGGAGTAATTTGGTATTTAGTTTAGTTTAGTTTAGTTTTCTTTCAGCATTTTCATTTCCTGATGTGAGCTCGTATTTGGGACGTACTTTCCAGATGTTATTGCTTCCGCACATGTATATTTCTTGACTCGTTTATTCTGTCATATGGACATGTACTAGATAGTTTATTTTATTTTACTGTTCTTGATATCTTATAGACTGCCGTAATGTGACTCTGGAGGGATGTTTCCTAGCCACAGGTAGCATGGTTGGCTCTGTCACGTGCTGATCTTAGCGCACTCTAGGAAGCGGGGCGTGATAGGGTTTGTTTGGTATCAGAGCCATATGATTTAGGTTAATCGGGTTTAATTCTTTTGTATTTGGGTATTGGACCCAATACACGAATCAGAAAACCCGTAGTTAGGAACATGTCCGGCCATATTGCTATCTTTCTATTCTTGAATCTTATCTTTCTCTTGACCCTTCGTATTGACGATATGCAAACAACTTTGCATCTCGGCTTGAAATCTTTTTGGTTCTTTATTGATTATCCTTTCCTATTCCTTCGATTCTGATACTAGGATTTGGGCGACTTGAACGGAGTTATGTGATTGTAACTATGAACTGCAGCATGGTTACAATGCGGTACTCTATTTAAGTAACTCGGAGTTCTAGTCTTGATTCATTTCCTTGATGTATGGTCGTGATATTACCTTGCTTCTCTCAGTTTCATTGATTACCAGTTCATGTTTTATCGCAATCTTGAATCCTGTTTACCATGCTTATCTTCTTCATTGTCTTGGCATCAGATGAAGTCATTTTCGGTATCCTACTTGTTCATGATTTTCCCGCATTAGCATTATTCGATTCTGGTGCATCCCATTATTTTATGTCGCCCAAGTTTATTGCTGCACACTTGTTGCTTGTACGGCCCTGTCTTATTGTTGGGACATACATACTGGGAATGGGAAGATCATATCTAGTAGTGAGTGCAAGGATTGTTCGGTTGTTATCTGCGGACGGGAGTTATTTGCAGATTTCTTGGTGATTGATACAGGCAGTTATGATGTCGTCTTGGGAATGGATTTTCTCGGCACTTTCCATGCTCACATTGATTGTATGGCAAAGAAAGTGATTTTCCAGATTCCCGGACATCCGGAGTTTGTTTTTGCTGGGGGTATCAGTTCTGTCGGGCCAGTCGAGTTTAGGGCTAGGCCGACAGGCGCCGTTCTTTCGTCGATGGAAGTTGATAGGGAGGAAGCGCTAGCTGTAGTTCCGAGAGTTCATGGACGTGTTCGAGAAAATCTTGGGTTTACCGCCAAAACGAGATGTGGAGTTCGCGATCGATCTTGTTCCTGGTGCAGCGCCAATTTCAAAGGCGTATTATCCAATGGCACCAGTAGAGTTGGAAGAAGTAAAGAAGTAGGTTATCGAATTGCTAGAGAAGGGTTGGATTCACAGCAGCAATTCATCTTGGGGAGCTCCAGCTCTTTTAGTCAAGAAGAAAGATGGCACAAGGAGGATATGCATCGATTATCGAGAATTGAACCGGGTGACTATTAAGAACAAATACCCGATCCCTCGCATTGGCGAATTATTCGAGCAACTCAGTGGCGTGAGGGTATTCTCGAAGCTGGATTTGCGATCCGGATATCATCAAGTTCGAGTTAAATTAGAGGATATTTGCAAGACTGCGTTCCGAACTCGATATGGACATTACGAGTATTCAGTGATGCCATTCGGAGCTACCGGCGATATTTATGGACTTGATGAACCGAATCTTTTCACCGTTCTTGGACCATTTTATAGTGGTGTTCATCGATGATATTCTGGTCTACTCGAGTAGCCTAGAAGAGCATGCAGAACACTTTAAGACCGCACTGCAGACATTGAGGAATGAAAGATTGTATGCAAAGATGAGCAAGTGCGAGTTTTGGCTTGAAGAAGTGAAGTTTTTGGGGCATGTCGTATCCGGAGATGGAATAGCCGTTGATCCCGAGAAGATTGCAGCAGTTCATGATTGGCCGATTCCGAAGAACGTAGCGGAGATCAGAAGTTTTCTTGGACTTGCCGGATATTACAGAAGGTTCGTGGAGAATTTTTCTCGCTTAGCTGAGCCTTTGACCAAGCTTACACGAAAGGAGGTACCGTTCGTATGGACAGATAGTTGTGCGTCATCTTTTGAAGCGTTGAAGCAAAGATTGATAACCGCTCCTATTTTGACCGTACCAGACGGTTCCGGAGGATTGGTGATTCACAGCGACGCATCTGGGAAAGGTTTAGGATGTGTTTTGATGCAGTATGGGAAGATTATAGCATACACATCAAAACAGTTGAAGACCCATGAGAAGAATTACCCAACTCATGATTTGGAGCTTGCAGCGATGATTTTCGCTTTGAAGATTTGGAGACACTTTTTACTGGGCGAAAGGGTCGAAATACTCACCGATCACAAAAGCTTAAACTACGTGTTCACACAGAAAGAGCTCAACATGAGGCAGCGTAGATGGTTGGAGCTGATGGCTGACTATGATCTTGATCTTAAGTACCATCCGGGGAAAGTTATTATAGTGTCGGATGCGCTTAGTCGGTTGCCAACAATTCGGATGTTGACTGCACAGAAGGAGCTTATCGATGATTTTCGGAGATTCGAGTTGGAGGTCGTGTTACTGCATTCTTCAGAACAGTTGATGCAGCTGCAAGTACAGTCATCATTGATCAATAATATTAAAGCAGCACAATCACAAGACCCAAGATTGTAAAGGTTTCGAGAACTGGTTGAAGCGGGACTTCGAACAGACTTGTTGATTCATGAAGATGGTTCGTTGCGATATGGTAGCCGTTTGTGTGTTCTAAATGGAGACATTCGTGAAGAAATTATGAAGGAGGCGCACAGTTCCGCATATTCCGTACATTCAGGAGGCACGAAGATGTACCGTAATCTACGACAGCATTTCTGGTGGAAAGGTATGAAAAGGGAGATCGCCCGTTTTGTAGCGAAGTGCTTGGTGTGTCAGTAAGTTAAGGCTGAACATCAAAGGGTACCTGGTTTATTGCAACCACTACCGATTGCTCAGTGGAAGTGGGAACATATAACCATGGATTTCGTGACAGCTTTACCGCGGAGTCCAAAGGGCAATAATACAGTTTGGGTGATTGTTGATCGATTGACCAAGGCTGCTCATTTAATACCATTTCGAGTTGGTCAGTCAACGGAAGAATTAGCAGAACGGTACATGCAGGAGATTGTGAGATTGCATGTAGTACCTGTGAGCATCGTTTCCGACCATGATACCCGATTCTTATTGCACTTCTGGAGGAGTTTACAGAAAAGTTTGGGGACGCGATTGAAGTTTAGCACCGCTTATCATCCCCGGACAGATGGCCAGTCAGAAAGAACGATCCAAACTCTTGAAGATATGTTGAGAGCTTGCATGTTGGACTTCAAGGGTTCATGGGAGGATCATCTACACTTGGTGGAGTTTTCGTACAATAACAGCTTTCAGGAAACTATTCAAATGGCTCCATTCGAAGCATTGTATGGTCGCAAGTGTTGCTCACCCGTTTGTTGGGACGATGTTGGAGAACGAAAATTTTTGGGACCGGATTTGATCGTTCAAACAATAGAGAAGGTTCATACTATCCGAAATCACATGAAGGCAGCACATGATTGGTAGAAAAGTTGGGCTGATACATTGAGGAGACCTCTAGAGTTCGCTGTTGGTGATCTTGTATTCTTGAAGATATCACCGATTAGAGGAGTGATTCGTTTTGGGAGTCGAGGCAAGCTTAGTCCTCGATTCGTGGGGCCTTTCGACATTATTGAGCGTGTTGGAGAAGTGGCTTATCGATTTGCTTTATCACCATCTTTAGCGAGTGTTCATAACGTGTTTCATATACAACTCCGTAAGTATGTTCGAGATGAAACACACGTACTAGATCATTCGGAGCTGACAGTAAGGGAGGACCTGACATATGAAGAACGACCGATGTCGATTGTTGATCGAAGAGAAAAGGTCCTCAAGAACAAAGTTATCCTACTCGTACTTGTTTCATCGGGGAATCGCTCGCACGGAGAATCGACTTAGGAACGAGAAGACGAGATTTGATAGAAGTTTCCACACATCTTCTTGTAGATTCATATTTGTTTATCTTTTCTTGTTCCGGGAATTTCAAGGACGAAATTCTTTTGTAGTTGGGTATAATGTAACACCCTAGTTCATTTATACCAGTTCTATTTTGGGTAATTCTTTATTTATGGCTACTTCTTGATTTATTGTGTTTTGGGTGCGAATATTGTAATTGGTATCTGTATTTGCATCCGACCCGACCCGCTTGCTGGAAATCCTTCTTGATTCCTTTTTATGATTTATCCCTGCTAGTTATGAGGATCCATACACTTTCATATTGCTTATTCTGCATACTGGCATTATATCTAGTATCTGCATATTTTTAGTATAACAAGTAAAGTCAAATAAAATATTTTAAAAATATCTAGCATGGCTTGCATAATACCCCTGACCCTGTGGTAGCATCCGCACCTCATGTTCTCGTCCCGTTCGAAGAAACGGACTACGTGCACGCTACGTGCATCCGTTCTTGGGGGTATGCATTTTCGTTACCCGGATATCATATTTTGGTTTTTGTTAACACGTATGTTATCCATATTTTCAAACCGTGAATTTAGACCCAACCCTGGCATTTTTGAAGTAATTTTTGTATTAGCCAAAATCTCAAATAAATTCAATATTATATTCATTATATATATACTGTTTATATATTAACGTTATATATATTCTTTTAACAAAATATATTTTTATCTAACCAACCTGTGTCCCTCTCTCCTCTGCATATATCTATATCTATATTTATATATATATATATATATATATATATATATATATAATATTATATATTTTTTTACAACCCCCCCACACACGTCTCTCTCTCTCTTCTCTCTTCTTCTTCGTCTTCTTTATTTTCTTTTCCCGCCTTCGCTGCCTCCCCGTGAACCCACGCCCGCGACCGCGCCTCGCCGTCGCCCTCGCCGTCGGAGATCCCTCGTCCTCGCGGCCATCTCCCCTCCTCGACCACCTCCTCTCCCCTTTTTCCACACCTCGTTTTACCGCTCAAACCCACGCCCGCCGCCTCGCCTCTGTCCTCGTCGTCGACGTTCACCTCATCGTCGTCGACCATCTCCATACACTCACCTCACCTCCTCACATCCCTCTCACTCACCTTTCCCCACACGTCTCCGTCCCCGAACCCAACCTTCACCGCGCCTGCAACCTCACCTTAGCCTCGCTTGCTCCTCTCCAGAGCTCGCCTTCCCGTCGACCACCTCGTCTTCGCCACCACTTCTTTCTCCACCTTCTCTCAACCCGATACCACCCTCACCCGAGCACCATGAACCCGACTCCCCTGCAACCAAGTGCAAACCCACTGCAACCATCGCCTCTGCCCTCGCCTGCACACCTCGCCACCAGAGCTCTGACCCATCGTTGACATTCCCTTCTCCTCGCCTCTGTCCCTAAGAACTACTCCAGAGAACCCAGAGAGTGCAGCCTCTTCTCTTTCTTCTTCTTCTAAATCTTCTTCTCTTCTTGATTTGTGTGTTTCCCGGTGATCGCCGAAGCCGTGACGTCACCGACGATCCAGGCGACCCAGTGGGCGTTCCCAGCCAGCGTGGTCGTGTTCTTGCTTTGCCTGGCCCTGTTCTGGACGGCGTGTGTGTATTGCGACGTTTACCCGACGTCGGACGTGCCGTACGCACCCGTCGTGAGATCCGATCAGGCAAGTTTATCTTGGTACATGCTATGATACATATTTTGCATCCATATGAATAAAAATATCACATGTTGACTGCATTGTACATCCATATTATTGTTTTACTGTTTTCGGATATCCGTACGCATCCATATCATTAATTACATATCTGGTTGGATGCAATTTAGCTTAA
Source organism: Agapanthus africanus (assembly GCA_030015575.1). NCBI lineage: Eukaryota > Viridiplantae > Streptophyta > Magnoliopsida > Asparagales > Amaryllidaceae > Agapanthus > Agapanthus africanus. The sequence goes on along the minus strand of JASDDO010000022.1, from coordinate 694,899,518 downwards.
TACAGACCATGTTATTATATTTGCATCCATATTAATAATAATATTACATGTTCATCGCACTGTGCATCCTATGTTACAGTTTTACAGTTTTACAATATCCGTTCGCATCCGTATAGTTTATTATATATCTAGTCGCATGCAAGTTTATCTTGCTACATACTATGTCTATATATTTTCATTTATATGAATAAAAATATTGCATGTTTATTTCTTTGTGCATCCCTGTTATAGTTTACCATTTTTACGACACCCGTTCATATCCGTACTGTATATTACATATTTAGTTGCATGCCGGAACCTGATTGCTTCATGTTACTGCTAGATTCATATATCATGCTTGCTAGTATGTATCATACGACTCATGAACTCATTGTATGTTATCACTGATTACTATTCATGCATTCGTGCTTTTACCATATTTCGGTACTTGTTACATTTTACTGTTGGGCATTCACTTGATACATATGCACCACATGACCTGACCTGATATATCACTGCTTTACCTGTTACTTGATCCTGTTACTAATGCCGACAATCCTGACTTGTTGTCCCGACGGACATATCCTGTTGTCTATTAAGACAAAACCTGTACCTGCTTGATCCTGTGTTGTCATTATCTCCAGATTTATTAATACCTGACTTGAACACGTAACTTGGGGGTAAGGGGAAATAAATGATGAAACATGACTTGTAACTCAACAGTTCGATGCTTATACTGATCAGTTTTACGGGCTAGGCCAGCCCCGGGATGATGCTGCTGACATCATTCGTCTGTACATGTTACGTTTTTACTGTCTAGCGGCACGTCTTGGATTCTGCCCGAGAGTCTTGACCGTGGTCCCGAGCATGCACGGGATACTATTGAGTTACATCGACGATTCATTAAATTGATTTCAAAGACTTGAGAGTAATTAACCCAGTAGCATAGATTACTCACCACATGCACATGCACATACACTTCACTGTTCCATATTCGTGTTACTGTTATACACTCATTACTGTTCATACTCATGCCTGCATATCTTGTTACCTCTTGATTATATTTTATTGTTTGATATTATGACGTACTGACGTCTGGGTTTTGCATGGCCCAAATCCTTTATCTCTTTCGCAGGCTGATCAGGAGTACTTCTGTCGACAGGCCGAACAGTGAGGAGCAATTTGGTATTTAGTTTAGTTTAGTTTCTTTTCAGCATTTTCATTTCCTGATGTGAGCTCGTATTTGGGACGTACTTTCCAGATGTTATTGCTTATTGGAGTTATTTCTTCTGCACATTTATATTTCTTGACTCGTTTATTCTGGCAAATGGACATGTACTAGATAGTTTATTTTATTTTACTGTTCTTGATATCTTATAGACAGCCGTAATGTGACTGTGGAGGGATGTTTCCTAGCCACAGGTAGCATGGTTGGTTCTGTCACGTGCCGATCTTAGCGCACTCTGGGAAGTGGGGCGTGACAATCCTTTTACTAAAGTTCCCGGCGAGCATTCAATCATTTAATCGGGAATCTTGTTGAATTACCCGACTTAATTTTTGAAAAGTGTTTTCAATTCGAGAATTAAATGCAAGGTTTATAGGGTTAGGCATGAAATTCGGAATATGTAATAATCGGGGTTTATGATGTCTAAAGATGATGCGGATTCTAATTATTGTAGTTTTCATTTCTTTTCTGCGACCATAAGTGTAATATATGACAGTATCCCCGATCTCGTTGCTATACGACAACGACATTAGGGATACGCATATTTACTTACGTTGATGACATGTGATGTTATTGTGTTGCTATCGATATGTTATATTCGATCGTCGTGATTGAATAGCCGGGGTGTTTTACGTGAGATGAGAGTTTTTCAATTTTCATTCATGTAAATACTTGTATGTAATATTCCTTTATTGGGACACTTCCGGGTTGAGGTTGTCTCCATTTGATGTATATTATTTACTTTTCTGCATTAGAATAGACCCAAGGCGGGGAACACAAGTAACCGGGTTCTAGAGTGCAATATGAGGCCATCTCGAGGAGTCGAGACCGGTCGCCTAACTCTAGAATTGGCAGGGTTTCTTGCCACTATCGTAGGGGTCTAGGGGTGTGGGCTTGGCTATTCATCATGACCGTGGAATCCGTGTTTTTCATTACTAGTTTAATCTAAAACACGGACCTCCTAATATATCCTATATTTCATATATTTGCTTCTGCTGTTTCTGTGATGTGATGTGATCATATAACTGCGTGAGACGAATGCTACTTATATATATGATATACTAGCAGACACTATATATGTTTTGCATCCGCACTAGTCCTGACCCCGCCCTACCGTAAGTTAAGTAACCTTACGGTGAAGATCCGGGTCCCTGTGGCGAATGATGGCATATATGTGTGCTTTATTTTCGTTTCTTCTGTGATGTTTAGGAAATATAAATGATGGTACATCATTAATAAGATTAATGAAAAGAAAAGAAACTTAAAAGATGTTGTAGAATCAAATTTTTAAAAAAGGTAGCTCTAGTTCTTGCTTTGCATAGCGGTATTCCATGTCGAATATCCATCACCTAATTCGATGAGGAAAGAGTCTAGATCCCTTCACTGGGAATGACCTCTTAAGCAAAACTAGCATATACTACAACCCACTCGGTTTGTTTTAAAAACTACTCGATTTTAAAGCGGAGCTTAAACCACTCATTTTCAAATCACTAGATTCTACAACGATATCAAGTTCATTACGCTAAAAGTTTTCTTCAAAACCAGTCGTAGCCCTCCGTCATTTCAGATACGCAGTATTTAGTAATCGTGTTGTGCTTGTTGACCTCTATCAAGGCACAGTGTACGGTAGCTGTGTAATATTTATCTGCAGCATGTTGATGCGATCAGTAGGGGTAGTCACACAGCCTTGTTGACCTCCGTCAAGTTGTGGGTGAGTTCGAATCGATCAAGAAATGGCGGGTTGAACTTGATTAGCGGCCTATGGTTTTTTGACCTCCGTCAAGGTCATAGGTCATTAGGGGTAAAAACAGATATTCGGAATTTAAAGTGTTGAAATTTGCAATGAGATTGCATACCTTCTATGTGATAGTTGGATTCCGATACCCACTGCGAGTAAGTGTTACTCCTGTGAGAGTTTTCCATACAATTAACTAATCCAGTAGATGTCTAAGAAAGGTGTTAACGGGGTTATGCCTCTGCGGAAACGAGGTTATTTAATTAGTTCCATACGAAAGCACGTGGAGACTCCCTCGGAGTACCAACACCTTCCTGGCTGACCGATCGGCGAACTTGTAGGGTGTAATTAATCCCGGCTAATTTTACCTTTTAGGGTTTGAAGGAAAATTTGATAAAAACAGTGGGAGCCATCCCGATTAGATAAGATATTAACCAGTCTAATCTTGCAAGAGCGCACGCTAAAGTGTTTTCTTCTTTCTCTCTCTCCAGGTAGCGACCGTGTCATTCCTTAATCAAGATAATAACATGGATGTATTGACCGAACCCGCTTATTATACTGGGCTGGGGAACGTTGGTTCCGCCCTATCTTATGACAACTGTTATAATTCTAGGCAAGAGATAGGGGAATGCAAGGATTCCCACGCAACCCGAATGAAGAAGGAGCATTCTGATGCATCTTCTTCGAGTGTATTAGTTATTGAGAACCGTTTCTCAGTATGCTCTACGTCCTTGGTATTAGATACCGGATCAGGATCCCATATTTGTAATCTGTTACAAGGGTTAAAGAGAAGTAGAGAACTGGGAAATAGTGATATGTCTCTTAGATCAGGAAACGGAGCAATTGTTGCTGCCGAAACTGTCGGCGAATATCACTTTGTATTACCAAATGGTAATACATTGATTTTGAACGACTGTTATTTCATACCGTCGGTGATATGCAATATAATATCTGTTTCTTTATTAGATAAAGAGGGATATAACATTGCATTAGAGAAAAATGTTTTGAACATTTTCATAAATAAAGTGTTGATTGGCTTTGGTATGTTGTGTAATGGTATATACATTCTAAATCAAAATACAGTTCTGATATACAGAACAAACACAAGAGGAAAAGTTCAGAAATGAACGAAGCCTTCTTGTGGCATTATAGACTTGGTCATATCAATACGATCAGACTAGCTAAGTTGTATAAAGACGGATATTTGAATCCGTTTGAATTTACATCTTATGAAACTTGTCAGTCATGTCTCAAGGGTAAAATGGCCAAAACTTCAAAAAATTGTGCGTGTAGTAATAAACACACAATTAAGTTTGGGGGAATTTGATCAGTCGAAAATATTGCATTCTTAACACATCAATTTCCCTATTCTTTGTAATCATCTAAAGGTGTTTGGTATAAATATAGCACATATTAGCAATTCGTCTGCAAAATACCAAATAACATGTCTTATACATTATAACCGGCATTATGAGGGAAATTTTGTGTTTATTACTACACGCATAATCTTTGTATATCAACACTTGTCTCGAGATTATGTGCAGGAAATTCTCCAGGTTAAAGAACCAGAATCATAAAAGTGTTGATAAAATTCACCAAGTCCAAGACTTAAGATCTGGCAGTAAATAGAAAGAATTAAAAGATTCCATACATCATGAAATAACCATAAAGACAACATGAAACAATACAAAATTTTCCATGCACTAAGCTTCTCAAACGGCCGCGGATCTACGGCCGAGTCAGGCCGATCCGCCGCGGATCACTTAGCTAGTCTGGTCGCATTGATATGACCAAGTCTACAATGTCATAAGAAGGCTTCGTTCATTTCTGAACTTTTCCTCTTGTGTTTGTTCTGTATATTCAGAACTGTAGTTTGATTTAGAATGTATATACCATTACACAACATACCAAAGCCAATCAACACTTCATTTATGAAAATGTTCAAAACATCTGCACCTAATCTGAATTTGGTCTTTGCCCCTTAATTTCCATATTAAAAATGCAAACAATCGAGGTCAAACACGCACAATTTTTCTTTTTGCGGCGCTGCGAATTTTTGTAAAGAAACCTGCAGAAATTGGTTAATGGACAGAGCAGGGAGGAGATAAGAAAGACAAAAGTATACCTGAGATGTTTGAAGCAGTGAAGCTCCTGAACCACCGCGGATCCGCCACAATAAGCACACAAATACCGCGGTTCCGTAGTCTTCTGATGAGATCCCTGCACAGAAATTGGTGCAGATGCTCCTATACATTCACTGAGCTCTTTGAGATGACCTGAAAATTTTTCCCTTCGCTCCAGAGATTCCAGATTCCTTCCCAGCAATTCACAACAAATCGTTAAGCACTTATGCGATGTTGATCTAAAAATTCTGATGTGATAATAAACTTTTCAACTCAATTATAAAAAACGAAAAAATTTGCACACGATCCCCTGCAACGGCGCCATTTGATTGTTCTTCTCTTCGTATGTATTTGGAAATGTTTCACAACCAAAGAAATTTATAAACCACAATCAATTAACGGTGTCTTTTGTAGGTTCGTTTAGCGAGTGCGGATCGTCCACAGAGAAAGTGTGATTTGTTCAAAATCGTTTTAGTTGAGTTGAAAATTAAAAGATAAAAGAAAATGCAAGAAAATTGATTCAAGATTTGTGAGTTTTCATTTCAAGAAACATAAAGAAAATAAAGATCTAGAATCAAGAATCAAGAAATGTCCCAATCAATTTAGTTATCAAGATTTGTAAAGTAGCTTGTAGGAATCGATCCAATTGATAGTGATGATGAATAATAATGATTACTAATTCTTATCTATTGAAGATTTGTTTCTAGATCGATGACGATCAACGAGGTTTAGGGATCTACTGAAGAAACTAGGGTTTCTCCATCATCATCCCTTGTCCTTTCATTGATTATCATTCAAATTCTAACCTCTAGAAAATCAAATCACCAATCGTTGATCTCTAATTTGGAGCGAAAACATTCAAGAAAGCGATCTCGCTTAAATTAGGTTTTCGATGATTCGATTTCCTAAAGTTTATAAAACACATAAGACTTAAGAATCGTTCAAGAATTTAGTCATCATCTATCTATTCTCTCGATTCCGTTACAAGCGGAGATTTCACTCAAACATCATGAAAAGAAAAGAATCAAGAATCTATAACTCTTCATAATGTAAGAATGTAAAGAAAAACAAGATTTATAATTTTCATCTTTTATTAATCAACGTTTAGGTACAATTCACTCAAAGATTACAAGATTTGAGGATGAACTAAATCGTCGAAACTAGCTTCGCTTCAGTCTTCTTGAGTCGCGGATCGTCGTGGATCTCTTGCTCGGATGAAAATCGGCGTTGCTTCAAAGGCTCGTTGAAGGCTTGCTTGAATCGGTACTCGATGAATCTTGATTTGGCTCAAATGGTGTCACCCCACTTGATTTGAATTGATTTGGATTTTGCTTGAAATTTTACCCTAATTGATGAATAACTACCGAACGACCAACAACAACCTTTTCAATGAAGCCATATGTGCCCTTTTATAGTTTTCCCTTTAGCTTCCCCTAGAAGCTAGGTCTATCTTTCCTTGGAAGCTTGGTTGTTATGAGAAGTTTCTAGATTAAGGTAGTTAGCTAGCTTACAAGAGAAGACTTGCTGTTGGAGGGAAGCTTCTGGAGAATTCGAGGAACTGAAGCGCCTTGAAGAAGTTTTGTAGTTGAGAAGAAGCCTCTGTAGAAAATTTCTGCCGCCGACGAGTCGGATCGGCCGCGGATCCGCGGCGGATCGGCCTGACTCGGCCGCGGATCCGCGGCCGTTTGAGGAGCTTAGTGCATGGAAATTTTTGTATTGTTTCATGTTAGTTTTATGGTTGTTTCATGATGTCTGGAATCTTTTAATTCTTTCTATTTACTGCCAGATCTTAAGTCTTGGACTTGGTGTATTTTATCCGCACTTTTATGATTCCGGTTCTTTAAGCTGGAGAATTTCCTGCACATAATCTCGAGACAAGTGTTGATATACAAAGATTATGCGTGTAGTAATAAACACACAATTTCCCTCATAATGCCAGTTATAATGTATAACACATGTTATTTGGTATTTTGCAGACGAATTGCTAATATGTGCTATATTTATACCAAACACCTTTAGATGATTACAAAGAATAGGGAAATTGATGTGTTAAGAATGCAATATTTTCGACTGATCAAATTCCCCTAAACTTAATTTTGGTCGTCTCGAGCAAACTTGTTTTATTTAAAAGAAGGAGAAAATATAAGAAAAAGAAAAACTAGCTAGCACACTTTTGTAGGTAACACGATTGCACTGAGCACGTCCAACAAGCCTTTAAATCTCTAGGTGTCCCTAGTAGGAGGAGCGTTGTCTCCTGAGGGTTTTCAGCGGATTGCACCCACAAAATCCAATAATAAAAGGAAGACTGTGAAAGTTACATATAAAGATAAGAATTGTAAAAGAAAGACTTTGAAAATTAGAGTTTCCCGCTATACTAGCTTTTCGGTTGTCATGAGCCCTATCTTAATAGTCATGAAAAGATGTTAGAAATCACATCATCCCTCAATAAAACATCGTCTTTATTCTTCATTCCTATCTTTCTTACAAACACCGATCATATACCCCTACGTGTGTGTAAAGACATCCCTACACTCGGAGAATTCAATTCAAGCTATCATACTCTTGTCCATCTACCTCAGTACTTTTTAATCGAAGAATATTTAGATGGATTTGCTCACACATTTTTCATGCGACCGTTAATACTTTTTGAGGTACTAACCGACCGATTGCTCATGTGCTTGCTGATTAGGTGTATTGGTATTTTCCTCGTCCTGCAACATCTAAGGCTTAGCAGCGACTCCCAAACCAGTTGGTCTAAGGCACTAAGTGATGAAGCACCTCGCTATATTTTTTTATTGCTGCCTTGCTGATAATAAAACCAGTGTTCATTTTTCTATACCGTTTTATCTTTTATTCTTCATCATTTTTTTCGTACTTTGGCTTTTAGACAAGAGCATTTCAAGGTATGCTCTACTATCCCGAGTTTCAAGATGTGTGTAAGTACGTATAGTAGGGTATCAACATTCAAATGTTTGGCTTCCAGAATAGGAACTATTTTTGAGACTTATTTTTATCCTCAAATTAGTGACTTCTTTCATCTTACTAACCCTTGGGATAACGACTCATAACTACTTATTACTAGTTTCGTTTAAGAAACTTCTAATTTTCTTGGTTTTCTTAAACTTTTCCAATCTTTTGGATGTAATAATTCACTATCTAATCTTTTATTATCTTATTTATGTACAAATTTTTTTTATATGTTTTGTGCTTATGCAAAATATGATGCAAAGTGATGCGTAAATAAGCACAAACCTCCCCCAAACTTGTTTTCAACAGTATCCTCACTGTTGTCTTCTGCTAGATCACAAAAACCTGTAAGCTTGGGAGGAAATTTATTAACGGGGGCATGAAATATGATCGTGAAAATCCTCCCCCAAACTTATTCTTTGGCTCACCATTTTGAGTAAAAAAATTTATTTTCAAGAGCCAGATTATACCCCCCCCTCCAAACTTGAGTTAAACAATGTTAAGCATTTAAAATCACAAGAGGGGGTCAAAGTTATTGGTCAATGTCAAGCTTTGCAAAGACCGAAAGTCAACACCAACCATTCGAAGATTTTATCAGTGTAGTGCATCGGTTGGTGGAAGAACATGTTATATGGAGCCAGGAAGAAGTGGGGAAGAGTTAAGTGGTGTGAAGGAGAGGGTTTGCGTCTCAATTTGGAGAGACGACACAGTGATTGTGATGGATTACTCACATTCTCTTTATAGTCCAGAAGAAGGGGTGGAGGTTTAATTTCTTTGTTTAGGGGATGATTCATCTCAACACCTGTGTTTGCTAAAAATGCAAGCTCATCAGCGAAAATTTCCTCAAAACTTTCATCGATTCCCCGAAGAATAATGTCATCAAAAAGTGCGGGGTGATCTTTAGACTCCAAAAACGGTTCATAATCAGTGTTAGATGTTGACCCGGACAACTTGGTGGAAGAGTCCGTATTTGTATGATATATAGTTGGGTCAAACAACAACATATTGAAAAAGTCTGGATTAGTATCATGAAGCTCGTCAAATTCGCTGCTATTGACATCCATTAATTCGACAGAACTAACCTGAGCAGAAGGTTCAGAGGGCACACTTCCCAACTTGTAAATGTTAAGCTCAATTGGCATCTTCCCGAAGGATAGGGTCATAGAGCCATTACGACAGTTGATTATAGCATTGGAAGTGGCCAACAAGGGTCGACCAAGAATCACCGGAATTTGATTCCGTGGGTTCACTACAGGCTGTGTATCAAGAACAATAAAGTCCACAGGGAATACAAATTCCCCGATTTTTATTAACACATCCTCAAGCTCACCCCCTAGGTTTGGTGATTGATCGGTCGGCCATCTGGAGAGTGCAGTGAGCTGGTTTCAACTCTCCGATCCTTAATTGCTCATAAACTGAGTAAGGAAGCAGGTTAACACTTGCGCCAAGGTCAAGTAGAGCACGATTAACGTGTTTACCCCTAATAGATATAGAAATTGTAGGACAACCAGGGTCCTTACGTTTCCTTGATAATTGTTGGGGAAAAGCCGTGTTTACAGTACTCGACATGAACACCTTTTTTAGCACTTAAGTCTTTCTCTTCCTAGTGCACAAGTCCTTGAGAATTTTCGCATAAGCCGGGACTTGTTGTATAGCTTCTAGGAGAGGGATATTGATGTTAACCTGTTTAAAGATTTTAGTGATCTTCTCCATTTGCGGACTTGGTCTGTTTCCCCTTAACTGATTCGGATAAGGAGCTTTAGCAATAATAGCGGGGTCCAACATTGGAGAAGATCGTGTGGGTAGGAAATATCCAAGAATAGGAGTGGGGATCGTCTTTGGTGGACTAGAAGAAGTGTGCTGAGGGTTCGAGCCTTGAGGAAAACGGAGAATAGGCTCGGAAGAAAATGGTGGGGTAGACGAACTGGGGTCAGAAGTAGAAGTAGAAGTGGAAGGAAAAGTTTTAGCCGGGGTATCATCGATTTATTCATTATTATTATCATCAATCTCTTCACCGACATGGTTATCTAGCACTCTTCCAGATCTTAATGTGGTAATAGCATTCACATGATGTGAATAGCCAGGATTGGGTAAAGGTTGAGCTGGAAGTTTCCCTTTCTCTCTTGCACTCATTTCGGCTTTTAATTGTGCAATTTGTGCTTCCATTGATTTAATATTCTCACTTTAGGAGTCAGAGTTTTTCTGGATTTTATTGACGGAAGACTTCATCTCAGCCGAAACATGCATGATATTTGTCAGAAGCAAATTCATGGTTTGTTCGAGAGAAGAGGAGTTATCAGTACCGGTCAACTGCAAAGGAGTATACGGTGTAGGTGTGTTGACCGGATTTTGAAAGTTTTGTGATTGGTAGGGGTGCTGACTTATTTGAAGTGGTTGTTGTTGTGGTGGAGGACCCCTTTGAAAATTATTTTGGTTTGGAACCGTGTTTTGAGTTTGTGATTGGTTCCAAGCAAAGTTAGGGTGATTCCTCCAACCCTGATTATAAGTGGAAGAATACGGATCGTTTCTAGGTCTTTGTTGGAAAGCAGCATTGGTATGCTCTTGACCTTGAAACAGAGAATTTAAAGGACATTCTTCCGTAAGATGAGATGGATCAGAATAGCATCCACAGACAGTTTTGGAGAGTGACATCTGATTTAGGGAGGCTGCTAAAAATTTGTGTTACATAGCTTCGAGTTTCTTTTGTATTGCTGCCATTTCAGCTCTAACTCCTATGGAAATATCAAGTTGATGAATGCCACCCCTAGACGATGATCTGTTTACACTCTCCTACTGTAAAGATTTTTCAGCGAAATCTTCTAAAAATCTCCAGGCTTCACCATCATCTTTATTCATGAATGTGCCTTGACACATGGATTCAAGAGTCTGTTTTGTTGTAGGATTAATGCCCTCATATATGATTCTGCACAGATCCCATCTAGGAATTCCGTGATGAGGATATTGAACTAACAGATCCTTGAAGCGTTCAAAACACTTCGAGAATGGTTCATTTGGAAGCTGGGTAAATTGATTTATTTCGCTACGGACTCGAGCTGTTTTATGATTAGGGTAGAATTTCTTTAGGAAAGCTGTTACAAATTCTCCCCAGTTTGAAATAGAATGTGCGGCTGTGTTATAAAACCACTTCTCGGCTATATCGCACAAAGTGAATGGGAGAAGACGTAATCTCATAGCATCCACAGAAAACCGTGAAGTACCCATCATAGCGCATACATTTTCAAATTTGGTAATAAAGACGTATGCGTCTTCAGACTCGGGACCATGATATTTTGGTAAAAGATTGATGTATTGAGGTTTTATTTCAAAGTTGTCCCTATTGGCTGGTGGAATGGTGAGACAAGTTGAAATAGGACCTCGCATAGGGTAACATCTCTCTTGGAGAGAGATGCGGGGCGGATTCTGCGCACCTGCGGGCTGTGGCAGAGTAGTGTTAAAGAAGTTCGATGGAGAACCGTCCATCGAAGTGGGTGTGGTGGTAGGTGAAGAAAAAGTAGACGTAGAAATACCGACTTCAGAGTCGATAGGAGAAACGCGGACAAGACGGGCACTAGAATCCCGTGTCCTGCCGAGCATGCACTAAATGGTTTAGCATAAGTGACAGCGTTGGTGATAATTAAGGAAAAGATGAGTTTGGTGTTTGTTTTGAAAAAGAGACGGATTTTGAAAAAAATTCACACAAACAATGCACAAGCAACCCTAAATCTAGTGGTCACCTAGGTCAAGTCTCTAGACCGCTCCTAGACTTTCAGAAGGCAAGTCGCAAAATAGATCCTCTACTGCCTCTTTGCCCCTCCTGTGGCCAGGTAAGTGCCAGGTAAGTGGGAGGTTCTCCACTACGTAAATAGTGGGCCTAATTAAGTAACCACTTGCCTTAGACACACTTGCCTTAGACACCACAAAAGAAACGCGAATAAGCAATAGATTACCCACGACCTCCTTCTATCCTAAATGAGCGCGACGATCCTTAAAGTCATGTCTAGATATTTTTTAGTTAATGAGGGTGATGCGGATGCAAGTTTGTGATTTTTGGGGCTTAGGAAGGGTAATGAACTCCCCATCTAATCTGAATTTGGTCTTTTCCCCTTAATTTCCATATTAAAAATGCAAACAACCGATGTCAAACACGCACAATTTTTCTTTTTGCGGCACTCCGAATTTTTGCAAAGAAACCTGCAGAAATTGGTTAATGGACAGAGCAGGGAGGAGATAAGAAAGACAGAAGTATACCTGAGAAGTTTGATGCAGTGAAGCTCCTGAACCACCGCGGATTCGCCGCAATAAGCACCCAAATACCGCGGTTCCGCGGTCTTCTGATGAGATCCTTGCACAGAAATTGGTGCATATGCTCCTATACCTTCATTGAGCTCTCTGAGATGACCTGAAAATTTTTCCCTCCGCTCCAGAGATTCCAGATTCCCTCGCAGCAATTCACAACAAATCGTTAAGCACTTATGCGATTTTGATCTAAAAATTCTGATGTAATAATAAATTTTTCAACTCAATTAACAAAAACGAACAAATTAGCACACGATCCCCGGCAACGGCGCCATTTGATTATTCTTCTCTTCATGTGTATTTGGAAATGTTTCACAACCAAAGAAATTTATAAACCGCAATCAATTAACGGTGTCTTTTGTAGGCTCGTTTAGCGAGTGCGGATCGTCCACAGAGAAAGTGTGATTTGTTCGAAATCGTTTTAGTTGAGTTGAAAATTAAAAGATAAAAGAAAATGCAAGAAAATTGATTCAAGATTTGTGAGTTTTCATTTCAAGAAACATAAAGAAAATAAAGATCTAGAATCAAGAATCAAGAAATGTCCCAATCAATTTAGTTATCAAGATTTGTAAAGTAGCTTGTAGGAATCGATCCAATTGATAGTGATGATGAATACTAATGATTATCTATTGAAGATTTGTTGCTAGATCGATGACGATCAATGAGGTTTAGGGATCTATTGAAGAAACTAGGGTTTCTCCATCATCATCCCTTTTCCTTTCATTGATTATCATTCAAATTTTAGCCTCTAGCAAATCAATTTACCGATCGTTGATCTCTAATTTGGAGCGAAAACATTCAAGAAAGCGATCTCGCTTAAATTAGGTTTTCGATGATTCGATTTCCTAAAGTTTACAAAACTCATAAGACTTAAGAATCGTTCAAGAATTTAGTCATCATCATCTACCTATTCTCTCGATTCCGCTACAAGCGGAGATTTCACTCAAACATCATGAAAAAGAAAAGAATCAAGAATCTATAACTCTTCATAATGCAAGATTGTAAAGAAAAGCAAGATTTAGAATTTTCACCTTTTATTAATCAACATTTAGGTACAATTCACTCAAAGATTACAAGATTTGAGGAGGAACTAAATCGTCGAAACTAGCTTCGCTTCAGTCTTCTTGAATCGCGGATCGTCGTGGATCTCTTGCTCGGATGAAGATCCACGTTGCTTCAAAGGCTCGTTGAAGGCTTGCTTGAATCGGTACTCGATGAATCTTGATTTGGCTCAAATGGTGTCACCCCACTTGATTTGAATTGATTTGTATTTTGCTAGAAATTTTACCCAAATTGATGAATAACTACCGAACGACCAACAACAACCCTTTCAATGAAGCCCTAGGTGCCCTTTTATAGTTTTCTCTTTAGCTTCCCCTAGAAGCTAGGTCTATCTTCCTTTGGAAGCTTGGTTGTTATGAGAAGTTTCTAGATTAAGGTAGTTAGCTAGCTTACAAGAGAAGACTTGCTGTTGGAGGGAAGCTTCTGGAGAATTCGATGAACTGAAGCGTCTTGAAGAAGTTTTGTAGTTGAGAAGAAGCCTCTGTTGAAAATTTCTGCCGCCGACGAGTCGGATCCGCGGCCGTTTGAGGAGCTTAGTGCATGGAAATTTCTGTATTGTTTCATGTTGGCTTTATGGTTGTTTCCTGATGTCTGGAATCTTTTAATTCTTTCTTATTTACTGCCAGATCTTAAGTCTTGGACTTGGTGTATTTTATCAGCACTTTTATGATTCCGGTTCTTTAAGCAGAAGAATTTCCTGCACATAATCTCGAGACAAGTGTTGATATACAAAGATTATGCGTGTAGTAATAAACATACAATTTCCCTCATAATGCCGGTTATAATGTATAACACATGTTATTTGGTATTTTGCAGACGAATTGCTAATATGTGCTATATTTATACCAAACACCTTTAGATGATTACAAAGAATAGGGAAATTGATGTGTTAAGAATGCAATATTTTCGCCTGATCAAGCTATGCTTAAGTCTATCAAGATCCTACTTGCCATTGCTGCATACCATGACTATGAAATCTGGCAGATAGATGTCAAGATCGCTTTTCTAAATGGTGATTTAGAAGAGAGCATATATATGACATAACCAGAGAGCTTCGTAGACACTGGGAGCAGCGGAAAGGTGTGCAAGTTGCTTAAATCAATCTACGGATTAAAGCAGGCGTCGCGGAGTTGGAAAATCTGTTTTGATGTAGCAGTCAAAGAGTTTGACATCATCAAAAACGTAGATGAACCATGTATATATAAAAAGGTTGTAGAGAGTAAGCTTGTCTTCCTCGTATTGTACGCGGATGACATACTCTTGATAGGAAATGATGTTCCTATGCTGCACTCGGTCAAACTCTTCCTATCACAAAAGTTCTATATGAAAAATCTGGGTGATGCCTCCTACATCTTGGGGATAAAGATCTGTAGAGATAGATCTAAAAGGATGTTGGGATTGTCCCAATTCAGGTACATAGACACCATACTAAAGAGTTTTGGTATTGAAGATTCTAAGCGTAGTAATTTACCCGCTTGTCTAGGAATCACTCTCTCCAAAGAGATGTCTCCCAAGACTGATTTGGAGAGGGCTCGCATGAACGTGATACCCTATGCTTCTGTAGTTGGGTCTATCATGTATGCGATATTATGCACCAGACCGGATGTAGCTTACGCACTTAGTGTGGTAAGCATGTATCAATCAAACCCCGGGGAGAAGCACTGGATAGCTGTGAAGAACATTTTTAAGTACTTGAGAGGGACTAAAGAGATGTTCTTGGTATATGGTAACGAAGAACTCTAAGTGGAGTCCTTTACTGATTCGAGCTTTCAGAGTGATAAGGACGACAACAAATCTGTCTCGGATTTTATCTTCACCCTCAATGGAAGAGCGGTATGTTGGAAGAGTTCCAAGAAAGATGCCGTAGCAGACTCGACGATGGATGCTGATTACGTCATTTCCAACGATACTGTCAAAGAGGCTGTCTGGATGAAGAAGTTCATTTCTAAACTTGGTATGGTTCCATCCATTGAGAATCCAATACCTTTGTATTGTGATAACAATAGAGCTGTGGCTTTGGCCAAGGAACCCCGGTCCCATCAGCGATCTAGACATATTCTGAGGCGGTATCACCTAATCCGGGAGATAGTTGATCGCCGAAAGATCGAGATCAGGAGAGTAGATACGAAGGACAATACGGCGGATCCACTCACGAATGCCCTACCCCAGATGCAGTTTGAGAGACTTTTTAGGATGTTAGGTATACGATACTACAACAACTGGTCTTAGTGCAAGTGGGAGATTGTTAGAAATATGTATGCCCTAGAGGCCATTATTGTATATTAGAATGGATGCTTGGACTTATATATAGAGGATTTTCTTGCTCGACATGATAGTATACTATATGGTTACTCTTTATCTTAACATGTACACTTGTTTTAGTTTACTGTCTTTGTGATACATATTGATAAAGCCCTTAGGATGTTGGCTTGAATACGAGGACAATGATGAAGATCATACTAGTGGGGCTTGTGTAGTCCGCAAGCACATCCTTTAACATTTCCTAGTCGAGGGAGTATCAAGACAGGGCATCGATATTCCAGAGTAGACTAGTGTGTACGTTTCTTGACCCTGTATGGGACGATGGTTAATCCCATGACCATTGGTGTTTGACATCAAAGATTGTACACAGGTGCTCATTGGAGAATGGGTACACCGAACAGGACTCGCCGAGAACTTCTAGATGGTTCCATACCTATCGTCAGATAGTAGTTCTCTGGTGACATTTGTACAGGTTAGTCTGTAGACCCGAGATCGTCATAGTGTCTTATGTGGTTCCCTCCGTGCATTGATTTCCTCCCTACCACGGCTCAAAAGAATCGTGCAAATAGGTGGATTTTGGGTACAGTCCCGAGTCATATATAGGCAGTGAGAAATAGGAGGGGATTCGTCTCTCTGGGTATTTGGAGTTCATATTGCGCTATGCTCGATTGGCTATAACAACAAGTCCTGGGCTAGGGCTGATGAGATTTACCGATTAGTGTTATCAGTAGTTTCTCGAAAGGTTATAGGCCACACATCGGCATGACTTATCAAGTTAGTGGGGTCTGACGATTCCACCCCCAGATTCGATATGCGACATATTAGACGAAAAGACCGGACTATACGGTAAGTGTTATTTATAGGCTTTACGGGAGTTTGGACAAGTTTGCTTATTGATCTTCTATTGTTTCAATACCTGGGTAGCCGTTACGTCCAGCTAGTACCGCTGACGTCTTGCGGGTATCTGATGTGATCGTTATTTACTGCTGGTGTATTGATGAGTCTTTAGAGTCATACATAGAGGTTTCCTAGCTCAAGCGAAACGAAGTAGGACACATATGGAGATATGTGCGAGAATGTTCACCGCCGAAAACAGAGACGAACTGGGATGGATCGTCTTAACTGAATTTGGGGGCAGATACTATTTGGACTTATCCGTCCACCTCTCCGAAAATACCAAGTTGATTTATGGAATCGTATATCGGAGGTTTGGACAGATGCGACTGTTGTAACAGACTTTATCAGATTCCCCCTCATTTTATGAGGGTTTTTTTATTGTGGGGATGCTATTCTCTGCAGGCGCAAGCCCCTGCAGTTAATTACGTTACCGCATTGTGATAACCACTTTCTCCTGCTTCGGAAGTTCACTTCTTGTCGTGTGTGTTTTTGTTTGTTTTGGTTGCCCGTGGATTGCATACGGAGACTAGTTTTGGTTGCCAAAAACGAAGAAAATGTTGAAAGATTTGCACGCATGCCCTGCAATCCGGTGGAAGAGCCCGATTAAGCCTCAAATTATTGAAGGGATGGTGAAGCCACTTCCCATTCCGAAGATGGATAGTGAGGGGAAAATTCCCCAAGACGAACTGTATAGCAAAAAGAAAAAGACGAAGAAGCTCGTACTGCCAGCTGAGTATATTGACAACCATACGAACTTACAGAAATATATTAATGCGCTGGAAGAGTATAACCAGAAGTTGCGAACGCCCGTAACGCTCGAAGAATTATTACAACACATACTTGGAAGTAATGATATAGAAGAGGAAGATTCAGCAAAGGAAGAAGAGGGACGCGCGGAAAGTTGTCACAAGACTTCTTATTAGTACCTTATAGTTTCTCACGCCCTGGTAAGAGACGAGGAAGAGGATACAATCTCCCTCACTCTTGAAGTCGAGAAATAAGAAGATGCACTGTTGACAGATGATGGGGCTAGGCAGGAGGCAGGATCAATGCCCAACGCTTCAAACCCCCCACAGAAAGATTCGATTGATAAGTTACCGACGGAGGCTTTCCAAGCAAGCAAATAGAATCAACAACATGAAATGGCCTTATATGAAAAGACCAAGCGATGGCGTTTAGAGAAAAAAGCCACGAGAGAGGCAAATTACATAACTCCCCAATCGAAAAAAAATCCGTCACCAAAGAAGAAAGGCAAGATCGTTGCCCAGAAGTGTTTCGCTAAAGCCCTATCCAAGGGGATGAAGCTGCACCTCTCCAGATGTATACCCCAGGAGCCCCTTATTTAAGAGAAGGGAAATGTCATGCCCCGCTTCCTAAAATTCATAAAATCAAGAACATAACAAAGCCAACCATACTACCTACGGTAAGAAAATATTCTCTCATAGTCACATTACGGTTGTCAATCAGTAATCAAGAACAATAGTATAACTATCTATCTATAAACATGTCCAATAGCCATAAGAACGATAACAGGAAACAGTTGCGGTAGCAATAAAGATCCAAGAAAAAAGAATACCTAAACCATCACTCAATGCTTTATCAGTGAAATGGTCCTCACTGATCGGCAAACCTGTCGAAGTACTCACGATTTTCAGGTGCTAACGTCAAGTATCTGGGCCATGCAAAACCCAGACGTCAGTGCGTCATAAATATAATAATAATAATAATAATAATAATAATAATAATAATAATAATAATAATAAAAAATTGAATAGTCTGCTATATAGGATGTCATGTGCAAAATAAGGCATGCGTATAAACAAAACAATCACATGTGTTATACAACATGCTATCGGTATGTCACGTGTATCCTAAAGTCTGTCTTTCTAGGTTTACTATCTTACAGGTATTTGAAACCAATGAATGTACTCCTTCGTATAACTCAAAAGTTTATATCCCGTTACGCCCCGGACCACGGATCAAGATGTATGAACCAAGAATGATTTTGTTCCGTTACCCCCAGAACCACGGATCAAGTAGTAAGAATCACGAATGATTCTATTCCGTTACCCCCCGGAACCACGGATAAAGTAATATCCTTTTAAGTTATACTTCAGTTACACTTTTGATTTCCCCGTTTCCCTAGGTTTCGATTTTCAATTCAGGTATGCAAATAATATCTATTTAATGCCAACACAGGAACATGCATGTACATATTATATCTATCTAGACAACATGTCACGTCTATCAGGACAACAAGTCATGATTGTTGGCATCGGTAAGTATTACATGAAACATGTATTAACATGATAATGGCATAGTAACAGGATGGTAGAGTACAAGTCATGAATTCGTGTACAGGCATGACAAAGATGATATAATCAATCAGATAGGATGTATATATCATAGTCACATATCACAGACAAGTCCTGGTGTAAAGCATGCGATATGATCATCACAGTATATCAGTAATCTTGAACTGATATAGATTAACAAGTTATGTCATGTTTAAAGTTAATTGCAACGTCTGAATTTGTTTTGAACAAGTGTTTAAATCAAATGAGTAAATACTAATATCGATAAAAAAAAATTACCATATGGTTTCTAGTAATAGAATTAAAAGTATGCACGTTGAATATTTTATAAAATGTTATCTAGATGCGTTACATGAATTAGCGACCATGCTCATATCTACTATTACAACTTCGTACATCAATTTAACCGTATTAAAATAATCATCTGTCAGAATTATCAAATATTGTTAATTAGATATACCTATATAAATATTATAAATTAAACTTATTTATTATAAAATAAACATATTATTAAATATTTGTAACATGAAATGATATGATTATAATAATGTTACGGCACAGTGTAAATTAGCCGTAAAAATAGCATGTAGCAAGTAAAGAACTTGCCTGGAGACAGATAAAACACGACGATACTACGCAAAATCTAAGCTGGATGCTAGGGAACACGACTAGGGATCTCGATGGACTTTGGCTCTCGACTTTGAATCTCGACTTGGACTGCAGGCGAAGAATATTGATGACGACGATGACGTTTGAGGCGATTGATGGGAATGTGCTCGGTTTGGGCTGTTGGTGAGGAAGCATGAAGACGACGATCGTGGAAACGATAACGATGAGGCGATCGCTGGAGTTCATAGTTAGGGTTAGGGGTTTGTTTCTATCTTGGAGTCTCGGCTAGGCTAAGGGATGCTCGGATCTGAAGTTGGCTCAAGTTTGGATCTTGACCTTAGACTACAGGCGGGAAAGAAGAAGCTCGGTGACGATGACAACAAGAGTTGATTGGTGACCAGATCGGATCCTCGATTAGGGTTTGGAGGGTAGAGCGGTCTTTGTTTTTGGGTGTTGGTTTTAGTTGCGAGAGGAGATGACCGAAGATGATGAAGATGAGGTGGTTGTGGTCGTCTAGGGCTACAACGAGTCGAGGGTTGAAGGCTGGAGCAAGGGAGAAAGGTTTTGGTTTCGAGATGAGGGAGGAGATGACGATGGTGGAAACGGTGAAGACAAGATGATGAGGCCGTCGATGGAAGATGCTCGATGTTAGGAGGCATGGGTTTTAGGTTTGTTGGAGTTCGTCTACGATGGCGAAGGGGCGCTCGAGTTTGATGATAGACGTGGGTTTATGGGTTCTCCATTGAGTTTTGATGGTGCTCGATTTTTAAAGGAGAAAAAAAGAGAAGGAGGAGATGCTATCGAGTTGGGTTGAAAGGGTTCTTGGTTGCTTTAAGGAAGAAGAAGGTTGCGGCGGAGGAAGAAGATCGAGTAGGGGTCGAGTGATGGCGAAGGGATGATGAAAAGAGGGAGCGGGGGGGGGGGGGGGAGAAAGAGACGCACACACAGAGAGAGAGAGTAAGATTTTTAAGAAAAGAAAAAAATATAAGTTTATATATATATAATGTAGTATATGTATATTATAAATTTTATAGTTTAATATATAACTAATCGAACATAAATGATAATACAAATCTCTGATCCGTCTCTACCGAAATTTCACTGAAAATATATATTGGAAAATAATATATACATACGTAACTCATTTAACCATAATCTAAAGGTAAAAAATTAATATATTATAAAACAATATATATCTGGTATTTAGGGTGTTTAAGATTTACCCGCAACAGATAAATTTCAATATATATCATGAGATGTTTAAATGAGGTAAAATATACTGACAATTAATATATGTAAATATCCCTAACGTATGGCTACCGGAAAATATATGTATATATTTTAAATAATATATATCTGTTATTTAAGATTCATTTAAATTTAGTTTACGGATAAATATTAATAAAAAAATATTTTATCACCATAAAGTATATCACTCAAACGGGTCGAGTCCGATAAACACATATACTATTCAAACCATTTACAACCCAAATAACAATAATTAAAGAAATTTAAAATACTAATTAATTTTGTTAAATAACGTTCGATCGTGCTAGGGTGTTACAGGAAAGAACATCCGAGATACTGCGTATATCACCGGATGATTATCCACACCATTGCCAAGTGCTATGAATTCAAGAATTGGTGGTGACAATATATCTCTCATCACAGGAAGCTAAAGACAGAGAAGCGACTTCTTGAAGACGATGGTCCCAAAACCAGCGATAAAGTAGGTTAGGTAACAGAAAGTTATAACATGGCTGATGCTCAGCCATTAGAAGAGGGAACTTCCGAGGTTCCTATCTTCAGGAGTGATTCTGAAAATGAACTTTCATTCAACCCTCGCTATGCATAAGAAGTGGAAGATACGGAAGGGTGTGACAATATACAGTTGCGAAATCGTACCCTGCCAAAAATGAGCCTTAGACTCGCCAACAAAAGAAAGCATGAAAAGGGAAAAGAA
This sequence comes from Agapanthus africanus, assembly GCA_030015575.1. NCBI lineage: Eukaryota > Viridiplantae > Streptophyta > Magnoliopsida > Asparagales > Amaryllidaceae > Agapanthus > Agapanthus africanus. The sequence goes on along the minus strand of JASDDO010000022.1, from coordinate 694,878,085 downwards.
AATATTGTTGACGAGATCGACATGGATGAGAAAGTCACCAATGATTTCATTGCAAAAGATTCACCTAAGAGAAATAAGGTAGACAATAACATCTTGGCACACTTGAAGAAGTTGCCATCGTATCTAAGCATTTACGATACTTTCCTTCTATTAACAGAGCTTCGGGATATTCTCATCAAGGCGCTGCAAGAGCCCGAGCACTTTCAAGTGCTCTTTGCGGAAGAAGATATGAAAGGCGGGCTTGCAGAGGTTAATACGGCCAACATTACATTCAATGAAGAAGACTCTCTGCTAGGAACCTTCGAACACAACCGGCCGCTCTACGTGGCCGGATACTGCGGCGACTGGAAGATAAATAAGATACTTGTCGACAACGGGTCTTCCATCAACCTATTGAATCTCAAAGTGCTTAAAGAACTGTCCATAGATGTCCAATATCTCGGCCGCGAGAAGATCACTATTTCTGGGTTTGATTCGCTATCTTCACAGACATTGGGATCTATCATTCAGACACTCCACTTCGGTTAGCTCGTTACAGACGTCAAATTCCACGTTATTGAAGCCAAAACGTGCTATAAAGCTTTACTTGGTAGACCCTGGCTACACGAGTATAATATTATCCCTTCTACACAACACCAGTGTATGAAGTATTTTGATGGTGGTAAAGAGCACGTTGTTGTAGGGGAACTTAATCCCTTTTCGGTAAATGAGGTGCAAAAATATGAAGACGCCAAATACTTCATGTCGGACTTCGAAGATATAGAAAAGTGCGACAAACCGGAAGATAAAAAAGAGTAGATGAACAACGTCCCAGTCTTTGGAAGTGATTCTGAAGAAGGCGAGGAGATAGTATTCTCAGTATGACCATAGGCAGAATGTGATCAACCAACTTTGTCAACCTTCATCTCGGCCTTCGGCAGCAACTCGGAAGAAGAGACCAACGTCGTGTTTTCTACTCATCCATGGGTAAAGACTCTTGATGAGAAAGATCAGGTCCTACAGATTACCATGGTTCCATATCAACACTATAAAGAGATCGACATCATCAACATTGATAAGGTGGAGGAGCTGGTGACTTTCTACATACCTCCCAGGTATAGGGGAGAAAGAGCAATCGTCATCTATAAGTCTGAAGAGACCAGGATACAAAGGGAAATATGGAAAGGTCTTGAACTAAGTCTTGATAGACTGAAGCCCGTCCTCATGCCAAGATACTGTTGTTCTCGCCAAAAAAAATTAGCCCAAAAGCGTACATTTGTTCTCGTATTCAAGTAGTGTGCACCTATACATGCGCATTTGGCAGGATTGCCAAGTTAAATCACGAGTGCGACGTGCAATGCACGTGCGCATGAGTCAAATAACTTAACCTAAGTTGTGTGCACCTATAGATGTGCACTTTGCAAGATTGCTAAATTGAATCATATGTGCGATGTGCATGTACATTCCTTGAATCATATGTGTGCCAAAGGTCACAAGTGCGCAATCACATTCCTTGAAGCAAATGCTTATAACAAGTAATAAATCTTGCTAATAAGGAATCAAATCATCAATTAGAAGAAAAATCTTCTGCTAAGATCCATGATCTCTATCCAACGGTGATTAAAGATCACCACTTGATTATGAAAACAATTGAGATCTCTAAATGAGATATTCTCTCAAACTGATTGATTTTTCTCATGCCCTCTATAAAGGATCCATAAGATTAAATCAAGAGAAGGGGAGACCCCCATAAGTTTCTGCAAAAAGAAAACTCATCTCCTTCATCAAAAAAAGAAAAAAAAGGTGAAGATATAAAAAAGAGAAATATTTCTCTTTCATCACAGAAGTTATTACTTCTTTCATAAAAGCTTTCGTTTTTCATCGAATCCATTGATTCATCACAAAAGAAATCAAAGGATTTCATGTTCGATCACTTTCATATAAAAGTTCACACTTTTATGAAAGATCGATCTTAAAGATCCGATATCCTAATCAAAATACGACTCGGCCATGAACATAAAAGTGGTCTTGTGATGAAATCATCATCAGAAAATCAAGGTACAGAAGCCATTGTTTCTTTTTGAAAGCCTTTGCTTTCTGCAAACATGCACACCCAAACTAAGTGCGCACATGATAAAAATCGTCTATGCAAACTTGCGCATCACGTGATATCCACGTATGTGCACTTGATGAACATTGCCAATGAAAGCATGCGCATCACGTGATATCCACGTGAATACACTTGATAAAAATTTGTCTATACAGACATGCGCATCACGTGATATCCATATGAACACACTTGATGGATGTCGCCTGATTGATATGATTTTAAAGAAGTTTGTAGTTAACCGTAATCAATAACGGTGTCGCGTGTAGCTAGATCGAGATGAGTACGGGTCGTCCTCAGGGAAACGTTGAATCTTTTAATCTTACTTTAGGCGTGTTGAGAAAGAAAGGAGGAAGAATAAAGAATGGTGAAGAATGGTTGTAGGTTCTAGATCTACGTCAAACGTGGATGCAGAATATAGATCTAGATTAACTACGGATATAGGTTTTATAGTAGAAGGGGGCTTGTAGGATTCGTTAAGATTTAGTAGTCATGGATGATTAATTAAAGATTACTCTTTTTATCCTTTAATAGATTTAAAACTAGATCGACAGTAATGCATGTAGATTAGGGTTTCTGGAGGGAAAAGGGTTCCTACCCTTAACCCCTATCTTGATATGGATCTCCGTTCATGTCTAGCCTTTACCAAAACAATTGTTAATCTAATCTCTAATCGTGGTCATGAATATCAATGAATTGATAGCGCGCCCGATTTGGATGTTAACTATTCATTTGATAAAGTTTATAAAATTTTTCAAAAGTAAAAAGAGTTTAAGGATCTTCATCATCCATTAATCTACCCTAATCCTACGAACCCTAACAAGCAAAGAATTACTCGCGCATGTTAGGAAAAGAAAAGATAGAAATCATGAAGAAAATAAAATGCAATAGAATAAAACTACCTTTATTAATCAACAAGATCAATTACAATTTATTCCCTTAGAAAATGATTACAAAATGCTAGTTTGCTTCTCGATCTCTTCTAAGGAGGTAGATGAACTGTTGATGATCAACCAGGATTCTTGAGCCGTCGTGGACTTCATGATCGCGTCGGTGTGATAAATTTTCCAAGAGGATCTCGGTCCTTATTTATAGTCACAGAACCAGAATATTTAGTTCCTAATAATGCAACTAGCTGTTAGGATCCTACCCAAAATATCCAAGATCCCAACTCCTCATAAGTGCGGTGGAACCGCGGCCATTAGGTAGGTTTGGCCGCGGAGCCGCAGTTGGTTAGGGGATTTAGGACTTCATTTTTCTGGGGCTTCATCTCTGTTGTACTTGGTGATCTTTTGAGTATCTATACTTTGAAAATCTTCTCTACGTTTGAATTGGTTTCTTCAATTTACTTGAATATCTTCGGCAGATTTGATCTCGCCAACTTTGATTTCCTTGATTTCAGATATAAATTCTGCACAATAACTCAATAAATTATGTTAGTAGAATTTGTTTTTATTGAGATATTATCTTAACCATTTGTCATGATATTATAGTTTTAAGAGAATTGGTCAAAGGTATTTAATAAGGTAAGCATATTTAAATGGGCCAAATGTTACATGGATATTATATGCTTACATTTTCCTTTATAATGTTAATTATAATATAGAAACATATGATAATAGATATTTTGCAGATAAACCTTGTTTCATATTTATAACAAACACCTTTTATTATATAAAAATAGTAGGAAGAATGTCATATTAAAAGTGTAGTTTTATCAACTGAACAAATACCCCCAAATTTAACTTTGATCGTCCCGAGCAAACCAGTTATTCAAAAAAAAAGAAAAGGCTAAGCATACTTTCATAGGCAACACGATTGCACTGAGCACGTGCAACAAGCCGTTAAACCTCTAGGTGTCCCTAGTAGGAGGAGTGTTGTCTCCTGAGGGTTTTCAACGGATTACACCCACAAAATCCTATAATAAAAGAAAGATAGTGAAAGTTACATATAAAGATAAGAACAATAAAAGAAAGAACTTGAAAATAAGAGTTTCTTACTACACCAGTTTTTTGGTTGTCATGAGCCCTATCTTAATGGTTGTGAAAAGATGTTAGAAATCACATCATCCCTCAATAAAATATCGTCTTTAGTTTTCCTCCCTATCTATCTTCCAAACATTGATCATATACCCCTACGTGTGTGTAAAAGGCATCCCTACACTTAGAGAATTCAATTCAAGCTATCATACTCTTGTCTATCTTCCAAAGTATTTTGTAGTTGGTGAATATTTTAGATGGAAGTGCTTACACATTCTTCATGCGACCGTTAATATTTCTTGAGATACTAACCGACCGATTACAAAATGTGTCCGCGCATTTAGGCATAATTCCTCGTTTCGCAACACCTAAGACTTAGCAGTGGCTCTCAAACCAGTTGGTCTAAGGCACTAGGTGATAAAGCACCCTCGCTATATTTTTTTTTATGCTGCCTTGGTAATTACAAAACCAGTGTTCATTTTTTTTCACCTCTTATATTTTATTTTTTCCTTTATACTAATGGTTTTAGACAAAAGCATTTCAAGGTATCCTCAACTATCCTAAGTTTCAAGATGTGTGTAAGTGCGTATAGTAGGGTATCAACGTTCAAATGTTTGGCCTCAAGAATATGGACTATTTTTCAGACTTAGATCTATCCTCAGATTAGTGATTTCTTTCATCTTACTAACCCTTGGGACAACGGATCATAACTACTTATTACTAGTTTCGTTTAAGAAAATATCTAATTTTCTTGTTTTTCTCAAACTATTCCTATCTTTTATATGTAAATTTTCACTTTCAAACATTCATTATCAAATTTTTTGTGTGCATATATATAGTATAATGCAAAATAATGCGTGAATAAGCACAAACCTCCCCGAAACCTGTTTTCAGCAGTGTCCTCACTGTTGTTTCTTTTAAATCTCAATAACCTGTAAACTTGGGAGGAAAGGTTATTAACGGGGGCAACAAAAATTGAAAGTGAAAATCCTCCCCCAAACTTATTTTTGGCTCACAATTTTGAGGACAAATTTTATTTTCAAGAGCAATAAATATACCCCCCCAAAACTTGAGTTAAACAATATTAAGCATTTTAAGGGGGGTAAAGTTATTTGGTCAATATAAGACTTTACAAAGACCAAAAGTTAATACCAACCATTCAAAGATTTTATCAATGTAACGTATAGGTCGGTGGAAGAACATATTATATAGAGCCAAGAAAAAGTGGGGAAGAGATAAGTGGTGGTATGGAAAGGGTTTGCGTGAACGTGAATGTGAAGAGATAAGAGGAGATGATAAATAAAAACGAGAATGTGAATGATCAGAAATGAGTGGAATTTTGGCATTCTCGTATTTTATAAGAAGAAAGGGTAGTGGTTCAACTTCTATAGGTGGAGGTTGATTAATCACAAAATCCGTGTTGTTTAGGAATGCAAGTTCGTCAGCAAAAAGTTCTTCAAAACTTTCATCGATGGTGTAATTGTACATTTTGCTGTCAGTAAGTTTTGTGCCAGAATTTATCATACTTGATTTGTCAAAAATTATAGAGGTAGGAGACTCAAAAAACTCATCTACCTCATTTTCAAAAGTATCCAAATCAAGTTGGCTTTCTGGAATTATCAAACTTGAATTATCGGAATGTGATTTATCAACACTCACTGAAATTATAGGAAGAATAGAAGAAGAACATGAAAAAGTAGAAGGTGAAATGGGTAAACAAATTGGTGTATCGAGGATCGCTAAACCAGATGTGGGAGATGTAGGCTAAATTTCGGTCTGCTGTTCGGTTATACGATTATCCTCAACTTCAAGACACATTTGGGGTTCAGGAAGAATAATTAAAGGCTCGAGATGATGACCACAAGAAAGTGAAAGGACCTAATGAATTGGTGGGACAAACTCATCCAAAATTTCGGGTTCATCATTCAATATATCCACAACGTCAATCTTCTCATTCAAGTGAATGTTAGAATTCTCAAACACCTCATTAAAAGTATGGTTTTCAATCAATTTTGGTTCAAGAGTGGAGGTGTAGAGATCACAAGGGTTGGGTATGGTTTCACTTGAAATGGACCCTTCACAATCGGGTAAATCAAACAATACAAAGTCACACAACTTATCAGACATTCTATATTCAATTTTTGAATCATTTGGTATACTCGATGAATCTGTGAAACAGGAGTTGTGGATTTCAGTTTGGAATGGGAAGGTTTGATTAGGAAGGGTGTATAGTTCTATCTCACTACCCAAATTCTCACTTTGTCCTATGCCCGTATTATATACTGAAAAAATTTGGGATGGTTTGAAATTATTTGCTTGCATCCACTCTGTTGTTTCCTTCCTAATTTGGTGCGACATTTCCACATATTTTTCTAATATCCGCTAAAGACTAGACTTGGGTTGATAAGGGGTTTCAGTATAAGATTGAAATTCTTGTGGATAATAAAAACTCCCAAATGACTGATTAGAAGGACTGTCTAGAGAAGGTATAAAATTCGGATATGATTGATAGGAATAGAGTGGTTGCGAACATTGGGCAGGAGTAGGATCAACATTATGATAAGAAGAATACTGATATTGGTTGGTTGGTTGGCTATTCTCAATAGGCATCATATATGCCACAAACCGATTATGAAATTCTTCTTTAGAAAGTGGCGGTGATGGTTGATATTGGTCCGGATTGAAACTTTGGCCATTAGCCCTTGCTATATGCTCAGCAATGGACATGCGTCTAGGGGATTCCTCACTCGGAGTATCAACATAAGAAGATGTAGAATTTGGATACGGTTGATAAGATCTGAACAGAGGTTGCCAACTTTTTCTATCCGCTTGTTCTATCCGATCTCTTAAAGATATGGGAGAATCGGATGGTATACCGAAGCGATTATGAAAACAAGAAATATCTGGTTGTGGATAGCAAAGCTCGGCAAGAGTTCGTCTATTTGCATTACCCATTATAAGAAGAAAAGAGGGGGGACGGGTAAAAAGGAAAAGAAAAAAAATTGGATTGTTTTGCTTTAAAAGTGGACTTGGGGGTTGACTCACAAAATCATAAAAAATGCACAAACAGCCCTAGAACTATGGTTACTTAGGACAAGCTCTAGACCGCTCCTAGACTTCCAAAGGACAAGCCACAGGTTAAATCGTCTACCACCTCTTTATCGCTCTTGTGGTCAGGTTAGTGACAGATAAGTGGGAGGTATCCGCTATACGAATCACCGAAAATAGCGAGCCTAATTAAATAACCACTTGCCTTAGACACACTTGCCTAGGCACCACAAAAAAATGCGGATAAGCGATAGATTACCCACGACCTTCCTCTGTCCTTATTGAGTGCGACAGTCTTTAGAGTCTTGGTCTAGATATTTTTTAAATTAATGTAGGGTTGATGCGGATGCTCGTTTTATGATTTGTGGGGCCTAGGAAGGGTGATGAAATCCCTACCTAATCTGAATTTTGGACTTGCCCCTTAAAGTCCGTATTAAAATATGGAAAAACAAACTGCAAAACAAAACTCGCAAAAAGATTTTTGAGCAGCGATATTTTGCAAAGAATCCTGCAGAAAAGATATTTTATTGGATTTCAGAGGAGATATAAGGCTATAGAGAAGATACCAGAGAATTTTGAAACCCTAAATCCCTAATTGCACCGCGGATCCACCGCCAATTGGCTTTATTACCACGCTTCCGCCGCCGACTTGGGAGATCAGGTGGAGATTTTTGGTACGTGGCCTCCCTTGCTCCTCTGGATCTCGATGAATGTCTCTGGCTCTCTGTTTCCTCAATTCTGTGACTCCAGATCCCCTCGCAAAATTCACACAATAATCGTTAAATATACAATTTGTAGTTTTGTTTATTTTTATGATATAGATCGAATAAGAATTCAACACAAATAGTATGAAAAATAAATTGCGCACGTATCCCCGACAACGGCGCCATTTGATTGATCTGATTTTAAAGAAGTTTTAGTTAACCGCAATCAATAACGGTGTCGCGTGTAGCTAGACCGAGATGAGTATGGATCGTCCTCAGGAAAACGTTGAATCTTTTAATCTTACTTTAGGTGTGTTGAGAAAGAAAGGAGGAAGAATAAAGAATGGTGAAGAATGGTTGTAGGTTCTAGATCTACGTCAAACACGGATGCAGAATATAAATCTAGATTAACTACGGATGTATGTTTTATAGTAGAACGGGGCTTGTAGGGTTCGTTAAGATTTAGTAGTTATGGATGATTAATTAAAGATTACTCTTTTTATCCTTTAATAGATTTAAAACTAGATCGACAGTGATGCATGTAGATTAGGGTTTCTGGAAGGAAAAGGGTTCCCACCCTTAACCCCTATCTTGACATGGATCTCCGTTCATGTCTAGCCTTTACCAAAACAATTGTTAATATAATCTCTAATCGTGGTCATGAATATCAATGAATTGATAGCGCGCCCTATTAGAATGTTAACTATTCTTTTGATAAAGTTTATAAACTTTATAAGACGTAAAAAGAGTTTAAGGATTTTCATCATCCATTAATCTACCCTAATCCTATGAACCCTAACAAGCAAAGAATTACTTGCGCATGTTGAGAAAAGAAAAGATAGAAATCATGAAGAAAATAAAATGCAATAGAATAAAACTACCTTTATTAATCAACAAGATCAATTACAATTTGTTCCCTTAGAAAATGATTACAAAATGCTAGTTTGCTTCTCGATCTCTTCTAAGGAGGTAGATGAACTGTTGATGATCAACCAGGATTTTTGAGCCGTCGTGGACTTTGTGATCGTGTCGGTGTGATAAATTTTCTAAGAGGCTCTCGGTCCTTATTTATAGTCACAGACCCAGAATATTTAGTTTCCTAATAAGGCAACTAGCTGTTAGGATCCTACCCAAAAAATCCAAGATCCCAACTCCTCATAAGTGCGGCGGAACCGCGGCCATTAGGTAGGTTTGGCCGCGGATCCACGGTTAGTTAGGGGATTTAGGGCTTCATTTTTCTGGGGCTTCATCCTGTAGTACTTGGTGATCTTTTAAGTATCTAGACTTTGAAAATCTTCTCTACGTTTTTGCCAGAATTGGTTTCTTTAATTTACTTGAATATCTTCGACAGATTTGATCTCGCCAACTTTGATTTTCTTGATTTCAGATATAAATTCTGTACAATAACTCAATAAATAATGTTAGTAGAATTTGTTTTTATTGAGATATTATCTTAACCATTTGTCATGATATTATAGTTTTAAGAGAATTGGTCAAAGGTATTTAATAAGGTAAGCATATTTAAATGAGCCAAATGTTACATGGATATTATATGCTTACATTTTCCTTTATAATGTTAATTATAATATAGAAACATATGATAATAGATATTTTGCAGATAAATCCTCATATGTTTCATATTTATAATAAACACCTTTTATTATATAAAAATAGTAGGAAGAATGTCATATTTAAAGTGCAGTTTTATCAACTGAACACCGCCTGTGAAGGCATGCACATCACATGACATGCACGTGTATACAAATGAAAGATAATGCGCGCGCGCGCACACACACACACATATACACACACACACACACATGCGCTTATGGAAATTTGACTCGACAAACAAGTGTGAACCACGTGATATGCACGTGTTTAGCCCCGATCATAAGCAAGTGCGCACCCCACGTGATATACACGTGCGCACACTCATTAAAGATGATACATGTACATGTGCACATATGTACATGCACATATGGACAGCAAGCCTTTACTTGAATACTTAGTCAAAATAAACTAAGTATAGAAGCTTATGCTTCTCATATATGATCCATTGATCAACTTATCAATGATGTCCAAATTGACTTTAGTCTGATATATGACTAATGATAATTCATCCATGAACCCATATTGATCTTAGTCAGATATATGACTAATGATCATTCACCCATATTGATCTTAGTTGGATATATCATTAATGATTGTCCATCCAAGTTGATCTTAGTCGGATCTATGACTAATGATCTTTCATTCCAAATTGATCTTAGTCTCATATAAAACTAAAGATCCTGAGTTCCGACATGATCTTTTCCCTCATATACGAGATTTGGTTTAAGGGTACATCCTTTCCACACCTCTGAGATATGTCGTTGTAATTCTTTAACGTCTTTAGAGAGGCGGTGGGTCCTAACAACCAACGACTTCTCATCCCAACTTGATGAAAGATATGAAATTTCATCAAGATAGGAAATGTCCTAATCCTCATATTGATACACCTCATATTTATGCACTTCCATATTGATGTGCATACCTCATATTAATACGCATCCCATATAGATGTGAATAACATATTGAGCTTCGGCTTTATATATATATCTATATGTATATTTTAAAGGGAAATATAAATGCCTTCAAATTGGATCACATCCCAATATTGGGCGCATCCCATGTTACCATCGTTCACTTCTCCATGTAACATATACACGTGCGCTCAAGATGAAAGATGGACCGCAACGTCCATAAACTAATATATGTTTGGCCCTATGGCTGATCTCCATATTGATCCCCGTATACAATTCACGGGTATAAACAAGCCATACTCCATTTCATGTTTTCCACGGACCGCGATGTCCTTAAACTAATATGTTTTGCCCTGTGGACTGTCTCCATATTGACTATCGTATATTATCCATGGTCTATGCATATATGATCTAATGATCTGTTAAGCCCATATACTCACTGTTTCTAAGTTGATCTTAGTCCCATATAAGACCAACGATCCTTAGATCAAACCCATATATCTTATGAACTGATGGACCTCATTTATATGTGATATGCATCCTAAGTTCAAAACCCAAAATCCAATATATTTGGATTTGGACTAATCCGCGCTTTACGGGCGCTGATATATATTAGTCTCCGCATACTATCCAAAGGCAACCCCATATAAACAGATATAACACGACACAAAGTGATCAATTGGAGAAGGCGAAAGTTGTTAGCGCTTTGCGATGGCGTAAACTGCAGGGGCTTCTGCCTGTAGGGAAGAGTGTCCCCACAATCCAAAAACCCTTCACATACGAGGAGGAATCTGATAAGTCATGCTACAATGGTTGTATCTATCCAAACCTCTGATATATGATGCCATAAATCAATTTGGTATCTTCGGAGAGATGGATGGATATGTTCCAAATAGCATTTGCCACCGTATTCAGGTTAGACGTCCTTCCGACGCCTCAGACCCATCTCCGGTGGTAAACAACCGCGTCAGGAGTTTTGAGGACTTCTTGAAGAGACAAGGAATACCGACCGAATAGACCGTTTGACAGGCCCGATTCTATAAGAGAATATGGGAAACACCAGAGACTTGTGGACCCAAGTCTGATGGAAAGTTCGATATTTCAGGTTAGGGATATATCCAACCCAAGAAGTGATGGAAAACCCACAGTTTCCGCGTGGTAACACTCTTAAGCGATGACAATCTGCCAAAAGAAGACACGGCTGAGCGATGAGAAGAATCTGCGCAAAGGAGTCCAAGCTCATTGCTAGAAGCGCAAATCGACAGGACGATAAGAAAAGCCTGTCAGGCTAGCTGTGATAACTAAAGCCGCTAGATGGCCAAATATGAAATGGCCAGACGCTATACATACATGAGCAAGCAACAAAAGAAAAGAGATATGAGTTTCTCCAACCTCGGCTGCCTCAACCTGCTTTCTCAGGAGGAAGATTATGAGCTAATGAAGATAAAAGCAAGACGATGGTCGCTGTCAATCCTCAAAGGCTGTGAAATAATCCCAGGATCCCCATCCACCAAAGAGAGACCGACTATAGTCTCTCTTTGCTAGAAAAGATGGGGCGAAAATATTCTTCCCCTCGAGATAAGATGAGAAAGATATTCGCCCTTATCATGAAGTATCATATGCTGTCACTTCTGAGTCCTCGGCGATCTGAACAAGCAAACGAAGTCGACCACCCAGATTATTGCCCATATCACCAGGTGACGAGCCGCCCGATCAAAAAATGCTTCGTGTTCAAGGATTAGGTTGAGGAACAATACAAGCGAGGCGGATTTGTGTTATCTGAAAGATGGAGGATAGATCCGTCGTAGAAGCACGAGCCAAAGAAGACTTATGTTGTCAGATTGGGACCAGCTCGGCTCGGAAAGCAGAGGCGAACCCATACTTGTCACACGGTAAAATTCTTGACTGAAAGAGAGGATGAAGATGTGATTAAACTTTTCGAATGTGTCACAAACGAAGAAGTAGAAATTTCAGAACTTTCGCTGGCACCGAAAAAGATGGAAGACAGAATCCATACCACAGAGGATGAGCTGAGGGAAATAAACTTGGGAATGGAGAATGATCCGAGACCAACATTCGTTTGCAAGATGCTATCTGAAGAACTTGTGACTGCTTTGAAGAATGTACTTGTGGAATACAAGGATTTTTTTGCCTGGAACTACTACGAGATGCCGGGATTAGATCCAAAAATAGCAGTGCATAAGTTGGACACAAAACCGGAAGTGATGCCTGTTCGCCGAGAAGGATGCGACTCGAGCTCGGGATGAGCGTCAATGCCGAAGTCAAGAAGCTCATAGACTCTAGCTTTATACATGAAGTACAAAACCCTGATTGGATCGCCAATATTGTCCTATAATAAAGAAGAACGAGACAGTTCTGGTACGCGTGGACTTCCGAGATCTCAACCGGGCATGCCCGAAGGGTGATTTTCCCATACCAATCATGGAGTTGATGGTCGACAACACATCCACTGATGAGATTTTATCATTTATGGGTAGATCTTCCGGATACAATCAGATAAAGATGGACCCCAAAGATTGGAAACATACGGCCTTCCTTACCCCGCTAGGGGTGTTTTGTTACAAGGCGATTCCCTTCGACCTGAAAAATGATGGAGACAGGTACCAAAGAGCCATGACAAGGATATTTGACAAACTTATTCACGATATCATTGAATGCTACATCGACGATCTGGTGGTCAAAAGCAAGTCTTATGAAGAAAACTGGGAACATCTTAGGACCGTTTTCAAATGCCTCCGAAAGTACAAGCTGAAGATGAAGTCGCTGATGTGCGCCATTGGAGTTTCTTCTGGAAAATTCCTTGGGTTCATAATTCTTCATCGAGGGATCTAGATCGACCCCTCTAAAATTAAGGCTATTACAGTAATGCCACCACCAAGAAATCTGAAACAACTGCAGTCTTTCGAAGGAAAGCTCGCTTACATCCGAAGATTCATCGCAAACCTTTCTGGGAAGTGTCGTCCATACAGTCACCTCATAAAGAAGGGAACCCTCTTTATAAGGGACCATAAATGTTAACAAGCACCAGAGGAGATGAAGTAAGACCTGCAGAATCCGCCAGTACCGGCCGCCCCGGCTAAGGGCAAGCCCCTCATCCTTTATACTTGAAGGTTCTTTAGGCGCACTGTAGGCCTAAAAGAACGACCAAGGAAAAGAAAGAGCTCTCTATTACCTAAGTAGAGTTTTTCTAGGAGCATAAAGCAATTACTCTCTTATCAAGAAGCATTGCTTGGCACTGATCTTTTCCGTCACGATGCTCAGACACTATCCCTTGGCACATGAAGTCCACTTAATATCAAGAGTGGATCCGCCTAAGTACCTCATGACCAAAGTTATATTGACAGGAAGACACGCAAAATGGTTCTTCTGCTCATGGAGATTTCAATAACTTATTGCCCCCTCAAAGCGATAAAAAGGCAAGCAATTGCCAACTTTCTCGTTGAGTATCCAATCTCAGCAGATTCCCCATTAAATTGTGAGCTGTCGGATGAGCGCGCGTTCAACGCAACCGACATCAAACAAGAAGATAAAGTTAAGGCCCGTTGGGAGCTCTACTTCGACGGGGCATCTTCGATGAAAGCGCAGAGGAAGAACGCCCCGATAGTCAAAGCTGGGATGGGTCTCATCTTCATGACTCCTCAAGGAAGGATACTACGCTATGCCTTCTCGCTAACAGAACCAAGGACCAACAACGAGGCAGAATATGAAGCTTTCATCACCGGTTTCGAAATCGTAATAGAAATGGGCATTGAGGACCTCCTCATATATGGAGATTCTTAATTGATTGTCAGTCAGGTAAATGGTGACTACAAGACCTGTAAGTCAGACCTGATAAGTTATGGTGAAAGAGTACAGCAGCTATGGACATAGATTCCATCATATATATTGGAAAATGTGCCTCGAAAGGAAAACAAAAAGCGGATGTATTAGCTAAGCTGGCCAAAGAAATGGAAGATGAAAGCCTCGATGACATGAGGATCACCATCCCAAGCCATAAGGTTCTAGTGCCAAAGGAATTCCCTTCAAAGTCTCAAGCAGAAGCAGTTGACATGAATGAAACACTTGAGGGGGAAGTTCTCCAAGCACAGGAAGAAGAAAGCGAGGATTGGCGCCAAGTCTTTATAGACTACTTCAAATTCCAACAAGTACTTGAAGATGCATTGCAGAGGCATCAGCACGCTAAGTGGGCTCTGTCATTTTCCTTTGTCCATGGAACTCTCTATAAGAGGTACTTTGATCACATATGGTTAAGATGCCTAGGACCAAAAGAAGCCGATAAGGTCATCCAAGAAATCCTTTAAGGACTCTGCAGATCCCATCAAGCCGGTCCAAAGATGAAGATCAAGATTAAAAGAATGTGCTATTGTTAGCCCACGATGATTCAAGATTGCATAGAATAAGCAAGGCGATGCCATGCTTGATAAATACATGAGGATTTCATACATCGGCATCCCAATCCGCTATATCCAACTGCAGCCAGCAGGCCATTCAAGATGTGGGGAACGGATACAGTTGGCCCCATAGAACCGGCGTCCTCTAAAGGGCATCGGTTTATTCTCACAACAACCGATTACTTCTCCAAGTGGGTGGAGGCAATACCGCTCAGGAAAGTAAAGACAGAAAACATTTCCCACTTCTTCAAGACTTATGTCATATACCGGTTCGGAATCCTGACGGATAGTCTAAGTCAACGGACCAGCATATCGAAGTCACAAGATAAGTCGCTTCGCCCAACAATACAAGATATAATGGAGATATTCTTCCTTTTATAACCCTCAGGCCAATGGTCTAGCTGAGACTTTCAACAAGACCTTGACCAAAATCATAAAGAAGACAGTGCCCAAGAATAAAAAAGATTGGCACAAAAGGCTACAGGAAGCGCTATGGGCCTATCGATTGGCGTTCAAGATGGCCATGAAAATGACACCCTATGCATTGGTGTTCGAAACGGAAGCGGTGCTCCCATTAGAGCTTGGACTCCCTTCTCTACGAATGGCGATTCAACATGAGATCACCGACGAGAAAAATGCTTACCTTTGGCTTGAAAAACTTGACGTGTTGGATGAAACCCGTCTTGGAGCACAAAAAAGCCTTGAAGCCCACAGATAAAGGATGACCCGGGCATATGGACGATTAACCAGACCGAGAACGTTTCATCAAGGCAAACTCGTATTGTTAGTCAAAAGACCGATGATTCCCAGCCGTGCAAAACGAGAAAAGTTCGAGCCCAACTATGAGGGCCCCTACATCATAAACATGTCTATCAAGATGGAGCATACACGCTGATATTCATGCATGGCGAAAGAACTCTTCGGCCAATAAACGGTCGATTCCTCAAGAAATACTACGCTTAAAGAGTGGCGATTCGGGTCAATGATAGACGACGACGCTTGTGTCCGCCCACTATCTCCCCGAAATCGAAACTCTGAAAACCCAACTAGATGGTGGTACCTCAAATACACTAAGCCCTACGGCATGGATCATATAACCAACCGTATATAATCCATGAGCATGGACGGTCTATGTCCCTCATGGATCACCATGTCTCAAAACTGGAATGATGGACCATAATGTCTCTAAACTAATGCGTTGCTCTACTGTAGATCTCCATATTGATCACCGTATACAATCCACGGGCATAAACAATCCATATCTTCCCCAAGTCCCACCGGCGAGGCTACACCTAAAGTTCTACCGGCGGTGAAACTTCACCAACGAGGCAGTCGTGAAAAAAAATTAAATTAAAAATTAAATTAAAATAAAAAATGGCATGTCGGCACAGATGAAAACTCGAAAGGACTCCGTGAGTAAAAACAGCAGGACTGTCGGCGAGCTTGTGAAAACCCGAAAGGCCGCAAACTTGTAAAAAGAAAGGAAAATACACTTGCAAAGTCCCCTAGAGCTTGTAAGGAGAAAAACACCTGCGTGAGATCCTTACGACTTATAAGGGAGCAACACACTTAGGTATCCCCACGATTCCTAAAGGGAAAAAGCACTTACGAGATTCTCACGATTTGTAAGGAGAATTTCCCCTATGAGACTCTTATGGCTCATAGAATTCAAAAGCCTTAGCTTACAGGGATCTGAACCTATTTCTTAAGCCATCATGACCCCACAAAATTTATGCCCTATAAGTGGTCCAATATCGACTCTTGTAAATAATCTACAGGCATAAATAAATATGTTCCCAACCAAGTCCCACCAAAGACGAGTGATATTTCTCGACATAGTGAACTGCACTTGTAAGTCCTCACAACTTGATAGAAGAAAATACTCTTGTAAGATCCTTATGACTTGCAAGAGGGAATATCGCTTAGGGGCCCTCACGGCCCCTAAGGAGAAAATACATCTATGAGATTCTCTCAACTTGTAGAGAGAAATACCTTTATGAGGCATTTACGGTTCATAAAGTCAAAAGGCTTTAGTTGGCAGGGATCTAAACTTGTCTTCTAAACCACCTTTGTCCAAACAGACAATGGCAAATAATGAGTCGCTCCTGAAATTTATGCTTCAGTGTTGGCAATACCGATACCGAACAATACCCAAGCTCCCATATTCCAAATTCCAGACCCCAAGTCGCTAAACTGGTAATAAAAAAAGGCCGAAATGATTGGGCACCGCGAACGTAAAGCCGAAATGATTGGGCAATCGTGACTTTCGCGATAAGAAAAGCTGAAATGATAGAGTATCGTGGAGAATAAAAATAAAATTAAATAAATAAAAATGATAAAACAAATTTTTTTCTACCCTACAGGTATATCAATATCAACTCCTGTAGACAATCCATGGGCATAAATATATGAAAACAGTAGCATGTTTTACCTTGCTGATGAAAGGAAACAGGGCTCAACAACTACATACACAAGCTCAAAAGACTATTGGACTTCGTCCCACCTCAGAAGGATGCGGTAATGACTTCTCGGGGCTTCAAACAAAGCCTAACCTCAAGGTAAAGTGTAATACCCGGTCCCCTTATACCTTTCCATATTTTAAATAAAATATTTTTCCAATTAAATTCTATTTTATTTTCCTAATATCCCAAAAACCCTAACTCAAAATCATAACCTAACTTCTCCCCTCTAATTCTTTTCTTCAATCTTTACTTAGGCTAACCCCATCTCCGAAAACCCAAAACAGGTTTTGATTTTATTAATATTAATTAAGTTGGTTTTTAATGGATATTAATTTTGTTATTAATTGTCCTTAATTAATTCTTAAACTTTTTACAAAACCCATCACCTTTTCTCTCTCTCTCTCTCTCATTAATCTCTCTCTCTCTCTCTCGTTCACTCTCTCTCTCCTCCCGTTCATTATCTTTCTCATCTCGTTCTCTCTCCCTCGTTTTTCTTCTTCCTCATTTTCTTCTCCCTTCTCCCTCTATATATTTTAACCGACTTCCCCTCCCCAAACACCATTGTTCCCTCATAAAATGAGGCGGCACCCCACATGAAAGGCACATGAGCGCTGCCGTGCAAACCACGCGGACGCCTGTCTTAGATAGGATTACCTTCTAAGGCGGAGCCTCACGTGAAAGGCACGTGAGCGCCGGCATGCAAAATACATGGACACTTGTCTCTGGTAGGATTAAATCGTAAAGCAGAGCCTCACGTGAAAGGCACGTGAACGCCGGCGTGCAAAACACATAAACACTTGTTTCTGATAGGATTGAATCCTGGGGCCAGCGCCTCACAAGAAGGGCACGTGATCACCGACATGCAAAGCACGTGGGTACTTATTTCAGTAAGAATTAAATTGTTTGGCTACGCTCACGTGCATAATACATGAGCGTCAGTGCTCAAATTAAAACAGTTTTGCTTCTTTTGAATTAAATACTAAATAAGAAAGATATTCTCTATTAAACAGAGAGTCGTTGGATTAAAGATCCAATGGTGATAATAAATAATCATCATTAAATGATAGAATTAAATTCTATTCAAATGATATATTTAAATCCTATTAGGGAAAATATCTTCTTAATCAAATTAAATAAGAACAATATTCTCTGTTAAATAGAGAGCCGTTGATCAAAGTTCCAATGGTGATTTTCAAAATCATCAAAAGATACAATTAAATTCTATATGCGAAAGTATTTCCCTAATCTTTCTAAACAAGAAAGATATACTTTGTTAAACAGAGAACTCTTAGATTAAAAATCCAATGGTGATTAAAAAATCACCGTTTGAATTAAAAGATAGAATTAAATTTTATGCATGGGAAAATATTTCCCTAATCTTGTTAAAAATAAGAAAAATATATTATGTTAAATATAAAGCCTTAGATCTAAGATCAATGGTGATTAAAAATCACCCTCTGATTATAAAATCAGATTGAGATCACTCATATAAGGGATTTTCTAAACTAATCAACAATTTTTCATCACCTATATAAAGGACCCGAGATTTCAAGTCTAAAAAAAAAAGAATGAACCCTATAAGGTAAAAAAAGAAAGCTACAACTGAGAATTTAATTCTCTTGCTGAAAAAAATTTCCTCCATCTCTCAAACCCTAGATAAAGAAAAAGAAAACAGAGATAAAAAATATCTCCTTTACCTATCGTATGTAAATATAATGGTTTAACCCTACATAAAGAATTTCTTTCTTTCTCTGGATCTGAGATCCGCAAGATAAATCTCCCATAAGTTGAGAATTTAATTCTCATCGAGAAAAGTTTGCTCTTCAGACTCAAGATCTAAAGGAAAACTAGATATGATAAAAGAAATATGAAGAAAAGAAGTGGAATTTATATTCCAGGGATTTAATTCCTCTAACAATAGGGTTTAACTTTATATAAAGAACTTAGTTCTTATAAAAAAAGAACAGAAGAACTTAGTTCTCAAAAATCTGATCCCAGATCTTCAAAACAGAGATTTTGGTGATCATTAATGGCCAAAACACCATTAATAGAAGTTAAACTTCTTTATAAAATATGAACAAACATTAAATCTCTAAAGGCTCGGCGCCTCATGCGATACACGCGTGAGCACCCAAAAGATTCCCTGAGCTTCTCATGTGCCTTACACGTGAGCGCCAATAAATGAAAGCTCAGCTCCTCACGTGCTTCACACGTGAGCGCCAATATATGAAAGCTCAGCGCCTCATGTGCTTCACACGTGAGCGTCCATAAACAATGATCTGGCGCATCACGTGCTGCACACTTGAGCGCTGCATAAAAGTGTTTAGCACTATACAGTCAAAGTGACTAAGTGCTTAGCACTGATTGGGCAACGCCCAAGTCTGAATGCCTAATACACTAGTGAGGGCCAAAGCGGTAATTGGATATCATATCCGTAGTCAAAAGACTAAGTGCTTAGCACTGTAGAATGAGGGAAAAAGCCCAAGACTGAGCCCAAAATTGGTTAAGTCTCTGAAACTTCCTGGAACCCATATTGTTCCTTGCAGCCAAGCCCATATGCTTTGTTGATGGATCTTAACAAAATTTAATGATCCCTAAACATATTTCTAAATTGATCTTAGTCTCATATAAGACCAATGTATCCTTAGTTAAAATAAATTAGGCCCATATACCCATATATTTAAGTCGATCTTAATCTAAAACCAGATTAACGGTTCTTAAATAAAGTAAAATATTCTTTGAACTGATGGAACATACAACCTAAGTTCAAATCTAAATACACACACACACACACACACGAATTTGGACTAATCTGCGCCCAACGAGCGACGACATAAACTAGTTTCTGTATACAATCCATGGGTAACCAGAAATAAATAGAATACAATACGACATGAGGAAACCTACCAGAGCAGGAGAAAGTTGTTATCGCAACGCGATAACATAATTAACAGTAGGGACTTGCGCCTGCAGGGAAGTGCGTCCCCACAATAAAAAACCCATCACAAATGAGGGGGAATCTGATAAATTCACGCTACATCATTCAATATATGGTGCCATAAATCAACTTGGCATCTGTCCAAACCTTCGATATATGGTGCCACAAATCAACCTGGCATCTGTCCAAACCTTCGATATATGGTGCCATAAATCAACTTGGCATTTTTGAAGAGATGGATGGATATGTTCTAAATAGTATCTGCCCCCAAATTCAGGTAAGACGTTCAATCCCAGTTCGTCTATATTTTTGGCGGCAAACAGATTTCGGCACACCCAGTGGGACCTCTTCCTATTTCCACTCCACACTTCGTGTGTCGTGTTTTACGAACAAAATTGTGGTTTGCTATATTCATGGTTTCCCTAGGATGTGAGATACTAAAACTTAGTGTTTTTCTTTTGTGCAGAATCAATGGCCTCTCACTGCACTTCCTGCAAAAGCAACTCCCACTCTGCCCCAACCAGAGGAGTGACGTACGGACCCAACGCGGCCTCCATCTTCTTAATGCCGGTAGGACAGGTCACTCAGGCCACTACCGAGCTATTCTTCGGGACCATGCTCCTGCCCATGATCTTCGGCACTTCAACACCACAAGAAGAAGCTCCCCGATGGTCGGTCTTTGATCGGCTGGCTACTGAGATGGCTCCTATCAGCAAGCCATCCAACTCTGAAGTCTCAGTCTTCAATAGGCTAAAGAGAAACTCAAACGGGTTCGTAAAGAATCTCATGATTCCAAAAGAGGTTTCCCCAAAACGACTAGCCCTCCCTGCTCCTGCTATGCATGAAGCCGGCAAAAGTGCTTCACCTCTAAGACGTTCGGTCTTCGACGGATTGGCCAACTCTGCTCTAGATCCAACGAGAACGTCCGTCTTCACACCAAGTGAAGCTCCCCAACAATGCCGGGGCACGATGAGGATGCCTTTAAAACTGAGGCAATTCCCACTGGACGACATACTCGACGTCGCCACTGGCACTGAGTGAGGCAGGCTGGGGGAAAATCTCCCTCCGGGCTTACCCCACCAGCTCCTATGGCAGATATTGACGCTACTGTTCCAACTGGGAACAGTTTCGAGCCGCTCGGGGGGGTGCGCAAAACCTCTTCGATGACGGTGCTAAAATGTTCATCCCCGCCTGTTGATTGAGTGATTTAGCGTGCTTGCGCTTTCTAAAAGATAGATCAAAAATATTTGTAACCGCAATCAAGAACGGCGTCGCATGAAGCTAGCCGGTGAGTACGGGTCGGTCCACAGGGATTTTGTGAATTTCCGATTCGCGCTTACGAGTTAATTCCGAAGGGTGTTCGGATTAATTATTAAATCTTAAACCAAATTAACCTAGGGCAATTATCTAGATCTATTCTTGCTAGGGCTAGGTTTAGGGATGGTTTGGAAATGCAAGTAAACCTCAACACTTTCTATACCCGAATGAAGATCTATGAGGAGTTATGGTAATTATCAATGAAGTGGATTAGATCCATTCGGGAAGGTGATCCTTCCTTTAGGTTCTTATCCTTCTTTTAGAGATCCTTACCCTAACCTCCATGGAAAACATCACACCCGGGCCTTTATACTACGGTATCACCACTACCTCGAGGGATAGAGTGCCGTAGGGAGCGGTATGTGCATGTATGCATGGAGTCCTATTGTAAATATTTGGTGGGTAAGAAAGGGATGAGAGATCTCATCTCTCAAAATCCTTCCCCAAAGCTAACTCTAAACAAGTTCCTAGGGCATGAAATTAAATCTACCTAGGGCAAGGAATTTAAATCTACACTAAAGCAAGAAATTAAATTACTTACAGATGCATCCCTCCAATCATCCATGCAGGGTTGTCAGATCTGAATTTCTGAATGGAGAAGAAACACCGATGCTCTCCAAAAGATTTCTAAATTTTATTCATTAAAGGGAGGCATGAAGAATTACAATGTTTAGAGTTCTATTTATAGGAAATAGAAACCCTAGGTTACATTTTGATCCGCATGTCTGAAATTACAAAAATAGCCCTTAGGTTGACTAGTCAGCGCAGCTTAAACATTTTGGTAAAAAATTCACAGAATACGGGTTTCTTCTGGCCGCGGAACCGTGGCAATAGTAGGCTTGGGCCGGGGTTCCGCGGACCACTAGTAGGATCACATGCTGAAATTTTGTGGTAATGTTTTGGGCTTTCTGGGCTTTAATATTATTTGGTTCTTTCTTCACTTGGGCTTCTTCATTGGTTCCAGATCTTCAGTGAACAATTTTGCAATGGCTTTTTAACCGTTTGCCTTGATATTCTGGATCTTGCGTTGCCTTGTTGATTGTGAATTTTATCTTTGATGTAGGCTTGATCAAGAGTCCTCTGTTTATTGGTTAAAGTCCATATTTTCATCGTTTTTACATTGTTTGCACTGTTGTCTGTCCAAGAACCTGTAACCTGTAATATGTAGCAGACATGCGTCAAAAGCACTTGTTTATTTATAAAAAGAAAAAGAATGGGGAATATAATAATACAATATTCTAGTGTGAACACCTGTAGAAGATGCAGTGCAAGCAAAGCTGGAGTAGCCTTATCAGCGGCTCTCCTCGCAAATTCATAGAATCTGGCGAAAGGTCCAAGACTCCATGCTCGATGAAAGCTACTCTCGTCGACCCAAAAAAATCTAAGGTACGACAAGAAAGGGATTGCTTCTCTGCCATACAATGGGGGACTTCTCGTAAAGAGGTGCCTGTCATAGCGACTCCTCGTACTCCAAACTCTAAGAAAAGAATGATGCCGGAGAAAATTCCATCACTAGCGGCAAAATCCAAAGCTGAAGGCTCCAAACGACCCAAGCCGGGGGGCATAACTATACATACGGTCTATATGGCCAACGGTAAAGAAGAAAGCCATGCTTCTATGAGTCACAGACCGTATACTGGGTTACTGGCGAAGGCTTAGGAGCAGAAACAGAAGCTCTAATAGTTGCTGACCAAAATGGCAGCACTGACCGGACCTAAAGAAAGTCCAGACAAAGAAACAGAACAACGCTAGGAGTAAGAAACCGATACAGTGTTCTTGCGACGGGTTCTGGAGAAGAAAGATAAGGAAGTTGTGGAGAAGGCTGCTAACATAAAGCAGATGGATCTTCTGTTCCAAGATATGGTTGGGATGATAATCCAACTTGAATCACCGGCTGAAGATCCTTCGGTGATTATCGAAGATGATAGAGGGGAAACATCGAATCCTCCTCAGGCCCTATCAACGGCCAAGGAGGAGAAGGTCTCTAAGGCGGCTTTGGATGATTATATTGCTCAGCAAATTAGAGCTCACCAGGCCAATGAAGCTGCAAACCAAATAGTCAAAACCGGACGACTATATCCGGCTTAGTACGACCGGATAAAGTACTCGTCGGGATATACTATCCCAAAGTTTCACGTATCTAAAGGAACGGGGAATCCCCATCAGCATATCACACAATTTAAAGCTCTATGTAGTAAAACTGGAGGCAATGACAAATTGTTGCTTCTCTAATTTATCGGAAGCTTATCAGAAACAGCTTTCGAATGGTTCTCAGAGCTCCCAAATAACTCCGTGAAAACCTTCTCTGAGATGGAGCTGCTCTTCACGCAAAGGTTCGCCAATGCAAGTGAACGCACTCCAATCATAGCGCTGATCAATGCCATGGTTAAGTCGGGGAAAACATAGGTCCAATACGCGATCCAGTGGCGGAACTTATGGTCTAAATGTGAACAACGCATTGAAGAGTCTCCGGCTGTGGGAATGTTCATTGGGACTATTGATCCCCAGTCGAACGTATCCTAATTCATGACCTTCTTCAAGCCTACTACATTCCAGTCTTTGATTGATAAATTGGCCCAGATGGATCGGATGGGTCACGGTCCTGTTGGGGTCAAAATTTGCATCCAAGTTGACCGGGTCAAAGTCAAGGTCAACCCCAAGTAAGCGGGCCCAAGCCCAAGCAAGTGGGCCCATGCCCAAGTCGAGCCCCGCGGCCGGCCTTCCCCATGCCAAAATAAAATCATGTAATAAATAATTTTGATGTAAATTTTTTATGCATGAATGTAAGCAAAATGGGCATAAAGCCAAATTTTTGTAAAGCCCATGGCTTATGTGTAAAAGAAATGAGCACATGAGGCATGTGATGGACAAAATGCCATTTTGTAAAGCCCAAGGGGCTATATGTAAATGTGTAAGCCTATATAAGGCAACATGATGATGAATAAATTATACAATAATTCATTCTCTCAAACTCTAGGGTTTGTGCCTCCTTCTCCTCTTTCCTCAAGGTTCTAAACCTTCTTCCCCTTTTCAATTAAATCAAGAGTTTTACTCTTCCTTTTTCAAAACTAAATAGTTTTTTTACCACAAAATCCACAAAGGGGAACTCAGATCTCCCATCAGATCTCAAAAAGGAGAGATTTTTAAAAATCTCATACTCCTTGTTCTTCAAGATCCGGCCAACAGAGGAGGAAGAAGGAGACCCATCTCCAAAGACCCCATTTTGGGAAAGATCCAAGGCTCATGGGAGAAGAAAGGGGTTTCCTTGAGCATTCACAAAGATTTCTTGGAGTTTAACTCCACAAATTAAAGTTTCTGAGAGTTCAACTCCATAAAAAAAGCCCTTTCTTTTTAGGAGTTCAACTCCAAAAGTCAAATCGGGAGCACAACTCCCAGTGCAGGGACCAAGTCCCCTTTTCTGCTGACGCCTAGTGCCCAGGTGCCGGGCCCGAGTGCCCACGTGCCAGGCACATGCGGCGCTAGCACCACAGCGCCCAAGCGCCCACGTGCCGGGCACGTGAGGCGCTAGCGCCCAAAGCGCTAGCACCCGAGCGCCCATGTGCCAGGCACGTGAGGCTCCAGCGCCCAATGTGCTAGCGCCCACGAGCCGGGCACGTGAGACGCTAGGGCCCAAAGCTCTAGCACCCTGCGCCCAAGCGCCCACGTGCCGGGCACGTGAGGCGCTAGTACCCAGCGCCCAAGCGCCTAGCGCTAACCCAAGCGCCCAAGCGCTAGCGCCTTCTCCCATGCGTCCTTTGGACGCTTCCCCCCCATTTTTGATGTACTCCACACTAAAAATACCTCCCCCGTTAGAAAAAAATTCTAAAGGGGCGCTACCCCACACCCCGCAAGGGGGCTGCTAGCCCCCTTGACCCCCAACCCACTATCCGGGTAGCTGGACCCCCGTAAAAACTCTGCGGGCCCCCAATATATCCAAAACCCCTTCAGAACACAACACTGCACATTGAATTCGCATGACCTGTTTGACCCGTCAATCAGAGGTTCTCTCGCTCTAAAGGCGAGGGGTAATTAATGGCAGCTTAGTCTATGGCAGCCGGAGATTCGGATCCCCATAATCAATAAACCCCAGCCTATCCTAGGCAGATGGAATCTGTAATGTGCCTGACAAGCGCACGCGCATTCCCATCTTAATAGGGTGACAAAACACACCATACAGGTCCTTCCTCCTCAAGCAAGGACCCCTGGAATAATAAGGGAAAGGAAAGACGACCTTTATTGCCAATACGCAACAACAACTGAGCTGTCCAAAAGCAGCTGCTCGCCAAAACAACCCCCCTATGCGTCCGTCCTTAGAAGAAATGTTGGGACGTGCTTATTCATTCCCACGCAATAAGATGATGAGATTGTTCGAGCTGGCAATGCGAAATAATCTGCTCATATTGCCAGACCGGCGGCGGTCCGCACAAGTCGGCAACGTTAATAACCCCAACCACTACTCCTACCATAGGATAGGAAGCCATCAAATCGAGGATTTGCTAAATCTTCAAAAACTGGGTCGAGAACCAGTACCAGTAGGGGAAGTTCGCACTATCCGATAGTTGGATGGTATATCCTCCCTAAAAGCACTCTCCCAGAAAGATGGATGTGTGGGGGGCATCCTACTCGCTCGTGGAAGAAGCTCCATGAGAAGTATTTCTTTCGGCAAAAACTAAAAGAATGCTGAAAGATCTACAAGTTTGTCCGGCGATCAAGTGGAAAAGTCCGCTTGAGCCCAAAATTATAGAAGGGATGCTAAAACCGTGTCCCGCGCCGAAAGTCCTTAACAAAGGGAAAACCCCCCAAGTCAAGCCTTCGAAGTCTTCTAAGAAAAAGAAGAAGACTAAGAAGCCTACGCAGTCTGCTTAATATACCGACAAGCGCACAGACCTTCAGAAATATATAGATGCGCTAGAAGAATACAACCAGAAGGTGCGAACGCCGGTCTCACTTGAAGAATTTCTCAAGCATATTCTTGAGGACAAGGACAGTGATGATGATGAGGAAAACGACTCATCAGACGAAGCGGAGGAACGTGTAGCAAACTGCCACATGATCTCCCATTCATCACTATATGATGAAGAAGCTTCGCCGGTGTCAGAAAGCGATGCGGACAAACTGGGGACAGAATAAGTGTTAAACTTTCCGAAACTGCCGGAATAAGACCCAATTGATAAGCTACTGAACGAAGCCTTTCAAAAGAGCAAAAATGACCAAGAACGTGAGACAACCATATATAAAAAGGCTAAGCGTCAGCGTTTGAAAAAAGAAGCTGAGGTGAGGAAGAGTCATAAAGCACTCTGACCAAACCAAGGCATGTCTGCAGCAAATAGGAGCAGGGTTAAACCTGAAAAGCGATTTTCCAAAGCCCTATCGATGGGGATGAAGCTGCCACCTCTCATGATGCACATGCCTGGGGTCCTATAATTCGATGGTGGAAAAGGATACCCAAAATACTACGCATACCACCGAAGAATTGCTCATCCATCAAAGAGTGTAACGTTTTTAAGAAATGGTGGCAATGATATGTTACCCACAGAACACACTTCAAGAAGGAGAAGCGTGAAGCTTGTGCTCGTCGGAATGAGAATGAAGAAACGACAGCACATAAAGAAGCAACTAGCAGCTGTCATATGACTGGTACCAGTTCAGAAGGGGAAAACCCTGAGTTCTCATGTTCGGGAATGATTCTGAGGATGAAATACCTTTCGATTCTTTCTTTAAAAAAATCCCTTTGGAAAAAGAAGAGGAGGAGAGGAATTGCGAGAACATCCAGCTGCGTAACCGCAGGCTGCCTGAAAAGAACCTTGGACCCGCAAATAAAGATTCAAATAAAAAAGATAAAGGAAAAGGGAAAATGCCCGACGAGATTGTCCTTGATGAAGGGGTGGCTAAAGAGCTCAACGCGAAAGACATGCTTAAGAAAACTAAGGCAGATTATAATGTTCTTGCACAGCTGAGGAAAATACCCTCCGGTTGAGCATTTTGGATGCTTTGCTCTTGTCTAAAGAGGCACGTGACTCCCTGATCAAATACCTGCAAGAGCCTGATCAGTTTCAAGCTTTTCTCACAGGAAAGAAGATGAAAGATGAATTGGCAGAGGTCCACGCGACTGAAATCACATTCATCGATGAAGATCTACTCCTTGGTACATGAGAGCATAATCGACCGCTCTACGTCACCAGGTACTGCCTCGATGTCAAGATAGGGAAAATCCTTGTCGACAACAGATCTTCTGTCAATATTCTCAATGTGAGAGTGCTGAAAGAAATATGTATGAATGTTCAGCACCTTTCCCGAGGCAAAATAACCATCTCGGGATTTGACTCGCAGGCGTCACAGACATTTGGGTCCGTAATATTGACGCTCCGTTTCAGGCTGCTCGTCACTAACATCAAATTCCATGTCATTGACGCCAAGACTTGTTATAATGCTCTGCTCGACAGGCCTTGGCATGAAAGTGTTTCTTAGCTCCACTATAAGGTCAATTCAAGCATCAAGTATGCTATTTTAAAATTTTAAGGGTGCTAAGATACACTAAACTAGGATCTAAGTAGAGTATTAGGGTTAATATGATAATAGAGCAAGATCTACGCTAAGTGAAAGAAACTACAAGCTTTGTAGACCAAGTCCTTCTCTTCTAAAGCTCCGAGTTGTAGTCCTTACGACTCCTCTTAGCTCCACTTGAAGAAATGAAGCTTGCTTCGCGATCTTCGAGGCCGAAGATGATCCACCTTGAAACTTCTCTAGTTAAAGCTACCTCTTCACTACTCTATCATTAGTGAAGGAAACACCCTAATCTAAATGGCTAATCTAGAGTAGGATGATGAAGTAGGTTTTTAACTCACTTGGAATTCTCTAAAGCCCTAGGGTTCACAACTCATGTGAGGGTCAGGGCTTATTGAAGCATGTATTATTTCTCAATAATAAAATCTAACCATGCTTCAATAGTAAATGCAAATGAATATAATAATGAACAAGCCATGCTTCACCCATTCCTAAAAAATCTCCCCATTTTCCACCTCATTTTTCTATTTTCTCAAAATCGAAAATCCATCTACTTATATATATATCACACACACACACACACACACACACACACACACACATATATATATATATATATATATATGAGAAGAAAATAATTAGTGAGCATAATATTAGTTAATATAATTATATCAAATATAAATATATATCAAATTATTAAATCAACACTTGATTTCATAATCTGGTTATATCACATATAACCGACTAATATCATTTATCTGTATATCACATTATCAAATCAACACTTGATTCAATAATCCGGTTATATCACATATAACCTAACCGATATCAAATGTCGCCATATTAGAATACGGTGTCACATACTCGT
This sequence comes from Agapanthus africanus, assembly GCA_030015575.1. Classification (NCBI taxonomy): domain Eukaryota; kingdom Viridiplantae; phylum Streptophyta; class Magnoliopsida; order Asparagales; family Amaryllidaceae; genus Agapanthus; species Agapanthus africanus. Next base: position 694,849,245 of record JASDDO010000022.1, on the reverse strand, counting down.
ATTTAATCAGGCTCCCGCACATATCAGCATATGTACCCTACTTTGTTTCGCTTGAACTAGGAAACCTCTGTATGGGACTCTAAAGACTCGTCAATATACCAACAGTAGGTAATGATCACATCAGTTACCCACAAGCCGTCAGCGGTACTAGCTGAACGTAACAGCTACCCAGGTATTGAGCGATTAGAAGATCAACAAGCAAGCTTGTCTAAACTCCCATGAAGCCTATAAGTAGCACTTACCTTACAGTCCGGTCTCTTCATCTAATATGTCGCATATCGAGTCTAGGGGCGGAATCGTTATACCCCAATAACTTGATAAGTCATGCCGATGTGTGGCTCATAACGGTTTGAGAAACTACTGATAACACTTATCAATAAATCTCATCAGCCCTGGCCAGGGACTTACTGTTATAGCCAATAGATCATAGCGCAACATCAACTCCCAATACTGGGAGAGACGAAACCCCTCCTATCACTCGTTGCCTCCATGTGACTCAGGATTGTACCCAAAATCCACCTGTTTGCATGACTCCTTTGAGTTGTGGTAGGGAGGAAATCAAAGTACAGTGGGAACCACACAAGACACTATGACGATCTTGGGTCTACAGACTAACTTGTACTAGTGTCACCAGAGAACTGCTAACTGACGATAGATATAGTACCATCTAGGAGTTCTCGGCGAGTCCTGTTCGGTGTACCCATTCTCTAATGAGCACTTGAACAAAATCTTTGATGTCAAACACCAATGGTTATGGGATCAACCATCGCTCCCTACAGGGTCAAGAAACGTATACACTAGTCTACTCTGGAATATCGATGCCCTGTCTCGATATCCCCTCGACTAGGAACAATTAAAGGACGTGCTTGTGGACTATCCAAGTCTAAACCTTTTTAGTATGGTGTCTATGTACCTGGATTGAGACAATCCCAACATTCACTTAGATCTATCCCTATAGATCTTTATCCCCAGGATATAGGAGGCATCACCTAGATCTTTCATGAAGTAATAAGAAGAGCTTGACCGAGTGTAGTATAGGATCAACATTTCCTATCAAGAGTGTGTCATCCACGAATAATATGAGGAAGAAAACCTTACTCTCTACAACCTTTTTGTATATACATGGTTCATCTTCATTTTTGATGAAGTCAAACTCTTTGACTGCCACATCAAAATAGATGTTCCAGCTCCGCGATGTCTACTTTAATCTGTAGATTGATTTAAACAGCTTGCATTCTACTGCTCCTACTGTGTACGAAGCCTTCTGGATGAGTTATGTACACGCTTTATTCTAAATCACCATTTAGAAAAGCGGGCTTGACATCCATCAGCCAGATTTCGTAGTCATGGTATGCACTAATGGCAAGTAGGATCTGATGGACTTAAGCATAGCGACTGGAGCAAAGGTTTCATCATAATCGACACTTGGTCGTTAACGAAAACCTTTTGCTACTAGTCTAGCTTTGAAGGTCTGAACCTTTCTATCTATACCAATTTTCTTCTTAAAAATCCACTTGCTCCCGATGGGTTTTACCCCTTTAGGAGCAATTTCCAAAGTCCATACTTTGTTGGTGTACATGGATTCCATCTGAGATCTCATAGCATCCAGCCATTTCACAGAGTCCCCACTTATGATGGACTGCTCAAAGCTAGTTGGGTCATTATCTTCCATGATGCAATTCTCGCTCCCACCGTCTATTAGAAAACCGTAGTATCTCTCAGGTGGATGAGAAAACCTACTAGATCTTCGGAGTGGCTAAAGTTCGTCGGAGACTATTGGATCCCCGGTTCTATCAAATCATTAGTTGTAGTTTGTGTAGCTGGAACTTTTTTCAGTTCTTCCAGGTTACCACTAATTTCTTTCACAAGAAATTCCTTTTCTAAAAAGATAGCATATTGAGAAACAAACACCTTTTGTTCCTTAATGTGGTAGAAGATATATCCATGTGAATTCTTTGGATATCCCACAAACTGGTAAAGAACTGATCGTGCTTCGAGTTTGTCCAGATTCTGTTTTTAAACATAGGCCGGACAACCCCATATCTTAACTTGTTTAAGATATGGTCTCTTTCCACTCCATATCTCTGTTCAACCAAATCCCGTATTTGAAGGAAAAAGGGTTGCTGTGGACCTAAGAATCATTAGTCATATTTGGGACTAAGATTACTTTAGGAGACATAGGATGACTATCATTTTGGATATCATCAATAGTGATATGGAATGTGCCTAATTTGGGACATGATCCGATTTGAGGCATGTACGTCAATTTGGAAGTGCATCAATGAAAGAAGTTGTTGGTCATCGGGACCCGCCACCTCTCTGAAGACGTTGAGAAATTACAACGACATATATCAGATGTGTGAAGAGATGTACCCTTGAACCAAATCCCGCATTTTGAGGGAAAGATAGTGATGGATCATCTAAGAATCATTACCCTTATTTGAGACTAATATTAACTTAGGAGACATAGGATGAATATCATTTTGGATATCATTGATGGGAGACCACTAGTCATTTTTGAGACTATGATCAGTTTAGAAACCATTAGAAATATGAGCTCGGTTGATTTAAAATCAAAGAGGTTTAACCTCAGGAAACTTAGCCGATATGAGCTGAGATGTGTTTCCATAATTACCCAAAAGTGCTAAGCACTGGAACATACATCGCTCATGTGTGAAACACGTGAGGCGCTAGATTAGTGCTAAACACTAGAGCCTATTGGCGCTCGCGTGTGAAACACGTGAGGCACTCAGATGTGAGCGTTTTTTTAGTCATTTTTTTACTAATCATAGATTGTTGAGCACTATGCATGATGCTCATGTGGGAAGCACGTGAGTGCTGGGCTTTGGGCTTTATTTATTCGGTTCCCTCTTTTTACAGAAGTGCTAAGCACTTGGATAGAGCTCACGTGCATTTCACGTGACTGCTTCCTTTTGTGGCGGATACCTAATTGACAAAGAAGTTTTTCTTTGCTTTTTAGGTGCCCACGTGAGAATCACGTGAGGCGGATTTGGCTTTTCTTTTGCTTGTTTCCCCTTTTTAAGCACTCGCGTGGGGAAACACGTGAGGCGGTTTTGGTTGTTCTTTTTGCTCGTTTGAAGCCCTCACGTGGGAAACACGTGAGGCTTTAAAATAGTGCTAAGTACTAACGAGTCACCAAACTATTCTTGTGTTTCCTTAGAGATATTGATCTCCTGTTAATGACATTTTTAGTCATTGATGTTTATCAAGATTTCGGTTTTGAGGATCTTGGATCATCATCATTTTTTTTGAAGAACTAAGTTCTTTATATAGGGTTAAATCCTATTTTTTGTAGGAATTAAATTCCCATATGTTCCTCTTCTTTCTTTTTAACTTAGTTCTTTTCTCCTAAATTTTGAATCTGCAGAACAGAATCACCCCGATGAGAATTAAATTCTCAACTTGTAGGGAGATCTGCTTCTGCAAAACTCAACCAGAGAAAGAACTGAGTTCTTATATGAAGGGTTAAACCCTTAGAGAGGAAAAAGGGGGGATAATATGATCTCTGTGTTTCTTTACCTAGGGTTTCAATGAAGCAAGTCTTCTTCTTCTTTTGAGAATTAAATTCTCTTTCTTTTTCAAGAGCTCACTGTATATATTTTTGCAGAAGCTTTTGGGGAGTCCTCTCCTTTTTTTCCTCCTCCTCTTGTTCTCCCTTTTGATTAATCTCTTTGCTCCTATTTATAGAAGAAGAGAAAAATCAATTTGTTGAAAAAATCTCTTATTGAAAGATCATTATTGATTTCATGATAAATCAAAATGATCCGTAGATCAATCGGTGAATTTTATTCACCGTTAGATTTTTAATCCAAAATTTCTCTATTTAACAGAGAAGATTTTTAATCCAAAGTCTCAAGGGAGCATATCACCGTTTTGGAGGCGATGTGCTAGTTTAGGCACATATTGGTCCGTTATCGCTATTTTTGAGACGAAGTTTTAGTTTAAGGACATCTCGATCCGATGTCGCCATATTTGAGGCGAAGTTTTAGTTTAAGGACATCTCGGTCCGTAATCTCCATGTTTGAGGCGTAGTTTTAGTTTAAGGATATCTCGGTCCGTAATCGCCATGTTTGAGGAGAATTTTTTTTTACGTACAACTCTCAGAGTTTTTGACTCAGGAAGATAGCGAGCGGACACAAGCGTCGCCATCTATCATTGAACTAAGTCGTAACTCGTCAAGCATAGTACTTTTTGAGGAACCGGCCGTTTATTGGTCGAAAGGGTATTTCGCCATACATATCCATAAGTAGGTAGGCCCCACCTTGGTAGACTTTGTCTATGATGTACGGGCCTTCATAGTTCGGCTCGAATTTCCCCCATTTTGCATGATTGGGAATCATTGGTCTTTTGACGACTAGTACGAGTTCGTCTTGGCGGAATGTTCTCGGCCTGGTCAGTTTTTCGTATGACCGTGTCATCCATGCCTTATAAGCCTCCAGGTTTTGCTGTGCTATAAGGCAGGTTTCGTCGAGGGAATTGAACTCCTCGAGCCTAAGATGAGCATTTTCTTCATCAGTCAGTTTGTATCGAACTGCTACTCGTATAGAGGGGAGCTCTATTTCCAGTGGGAGCATTGCTTCCATGCCGAACACCAACGCATACGGTGTTGTATTCGTAGCCGTCTTAAACACTGTTCGATATGCCCAAAGAGCTTCGTGCAACCTTTCGTGCCAGTCTTTTTTGCTTCTGGACACTGTTTTCTTTTTAATCTTTGTCAAGGTCTTATTGAAGGCTTTAGCTAGTCCGTTGATCCGAGGATTATAGACCGAAGAGTATCTCCAATCTATGTTATGCTGCTGTGCGAGGCGATCGATTTTATGGCTTCTGTAGGCTGGCCCATTATCCGAGATAATTCGTCGCGGGGTGCCAAACCGATAAATGACATGTGTCCTGAAGAAATGGAGGATATTCTCCATCTTCGCTTCCCTTAGTGGTACTGCTTCTGCCCACTTGGAGAAGTAGTCGGTCGTTGCCCGTATGAACCGGTGTCCTTTGGATGATGTTGGTTCAATGGGGACGATTATATCTTCCCCACATTTCGAACGGCCAACTAACTACTATTGGGTGTAGCTGGTTTGGATGCTGGTAGATGAAGTTCCCATGAATTTGGAACGAGTGACACTGCTTCGTATATTTGAGACAGTCCTGAATCATTGTGGGCCAATAATAACCCATTCTTTTGATCTTCAGCTTCATTTTTTGCCCAGTTTGGTGAGAACCGCAAAGTCTGTCGTGAGTTTCTTGGACGACTCTCTTTGCTTCTTTTGGTCCCAGGCATCTTAGCCATAAAGAGTCAAAAAATCTCTTATATAGAGTATCATTGACGAAGGCGAAGGACATAGCTTGTTTCATGAGCTGATGTCGAGACGACGCATTTTCGGGCGTTCGTCGAGATTTGAAGTAGTCTATGAAGACTTATCTCCAATCCTTGACCTTTTCTTCGTCCTCTATTTGAAGGGCTATTTGTTCGGTCGTTTCTTTTCTTTCGGATGGCTCTATTAGGTCTTTCGAAGATATCTCCGTTGGCGCGAGGATCCTGCGATTTTGCACGATGATCTTTACGTCATCGAGGTCTTCGTCAGCTAATTCCTTAGCCAGTTTAGCCAACGCATCCGCCTTGCTATTTTCTACATGCGGTATGCTCTCCAGAATGTAGAGGGGGGATTTGCGTTAGCAGTTGCTGCACTCTTTCGCCATACATTATCAGCTCTGGCTTGCACGTCTGATAGTTGCTATTTACTTGGCTAAGATCAGCTGGGAGTCTTCATTATGAGGAGGACTTTAAATCCCATGTCGACAACAATCTCGAGACCTGCTATCAAAACTTCATATTCAGCTTCGTTATTAGTCATCAGGTCTGTTAAGGAGAGGGAATAACGCAATATCCGTCCTTGTGGAGTCATGAAGATAAGGCCCACCCCGATTTTGATTATGGGGGTGTTTTGCTTTCGCCTCTTCATGGAAGATGCTCCATCGAAGTAGAGTTTCCATCGGGAATCATTTTCTTCCTTCTCTCCTTCGATTGTGTCGAACTCATGTTCATCCGACAACTCACAATTTAAGGGGGAGTCGGCTGGTATTGGATGCTCGACGAGAAAGTCGGCGATGGCCTGGCCTTTCACCGCTTTGAGAGGTCGAAACGCTATTGAGAACTCTATCAGGAGGAGGGCCTATTTGGCAAGCCATCCTGTTAATATGGCCCTTGACATCAGATATTTGAGAGAATCCACCTTTGATATGAGATGGACCTCTTGTGCCAAGGCGTAATGTCTGAGCTTCGTTATCGCGAAGATCAGTGCCAGGCAATACTTTTCGATGGGGGAGTAGTTGTTTTCTGCCCTGAGGAGAATTCGTCTCAAATAGTAAAAATCTCTCTCCTTTCCCTGATCGTTCTTTTACGCCCATAGCGCACCTAGAGAACCCTCAAGGGCCGTTGTATATAGAATAAGGGGTTTTCTCTTAACCGGAGCGGTCAATACCAGCGGATTTTGCAGGTATTTCTTTATTTCGTCTAGTGAATTTTGGCACTTTTGATCCCAGACGAATGGGGTCCCCTTCTTCATCAGATAAATATAGGGACGGCATTTTCCGGAGAGGTTGGTTATGAACCGCAGGATATATCGAGCTTTCCTTGAAGGGATATCAACTATTTGAGGGTCCTTGGCATTGGCATTTTCGTAATCGCCTTGATCTTTGAGGGATCGATTATGATACCCCGGTGCCGTATGATGAATCCTAGGAATATGCCTGAGGAGACTCCAAACGCGCATTTCAGAGGATTCATCTTTAGATTATACTTCCGAAGACGTTGGAACACTACGTCTAAATGTTCCCAATGTTCCTCATAAGACTTTCTATTCAGCACCAGGTCGTCGATATAGCATTCGACAATCTCATAGAGGAGGTCATCGAAGATCTTCGTCATGGCGCTCTAGTGGGTGGAGCTAGCGTTCTTTAAACCGAAAGGCATAAAATTGTAGCAGAATATGCCCAGCTGAGTCCGGAAGGTGGTATGCTTTTGATCTTCATGATGCGTTTTTATTTGATTGTATCCCGAAGATCCATCCATGAAGGAGAAGACCTCATGGGTAGACGTGTTATCGATCATCAGCTCGGTAACAGGTACTGGGAAGTCATCCTTCGGGCAAGTTTTGTTGAGGTCCCGAAAGTCCACACAGATGCGCACCGTCCCATTTTTCTTTATCACCGGAATGATGTTAGCGATCCAGACGGGATATTGAAATCCTTGGATGAAGCCGGAGTCGATTAGTTTCTTGACCTCGGCATTTATACTCCTGTTAATGACATTTTTAGGCATTGATGATCATCAAGATTTCGGTTTTGAGGATCTTGGATCATCATCATTTTTTTTGAAAAACTAAGTTCATTATATAGGGTTAAACCCTAATTTTTGGAGGAATTAAATTCCCATATGTTCCTGTTCTTTCTTTTTAACTTAGTTCTTTTCCTCTAAGTTTTGAATCTGCAGAATAGAATCTCCCCGATGAGAATTAAATTCTCAACTTGTGTGGAGATCTGCTTCTGCAAATCTCAACCAGAGAAAGAACTGAGTTCTTATATGAAGGGTTAAACCCTTAGAGAGTCAAAAGAGGGGATAATATGATCTCTATGTTTCTTTACCTAGTGTTTCAATGAGACAAGTCTTCTTCTTTTGAGAATTAAATTCTCTTTCTTTTTCAAGAGCTCATTGTATATTTTTTTGCAGAAGCTTTTGGGGAGTTCTCTCCATTTTTCCTCCTCCTCTTGTTCTCCCTTTTGATTAATCTCTTTGCTCCTATTTATAGGAGAAGAGAAAAATCAATTTGTTGAAAAAATCTCTTATTGAGAGATCATGATTGATTTCATGATAAATCAAAATGATCTCGTAGATCAATCGGTGAATTTTATTCACCGTTGGATTTTTAATCCAAAGGCTCTCCGTTTAACAGAGAAGATTTTTTGTATGTTTAACAAGATTACGAAATATTTTCCTAAGATAGAATTTTATTCAATCATGTGAATATCTTATTAGTTTAACAAGATTAGAATTTTATTCTATCATATGGATATCTTGTTATTTTAATAAGATTAAGAATATATTTTCCTAATATAGATTTTAATTGTGTTATATGAATATCTTTTTAATTTAACAAGCTTAGAATTTTATTCCAACATAGAATTTAATTCTATCACATAGAATTTTATTCTATCATATGAATATCTTGTTAGTTTAAAAAGTTTAGGAATATATTTCCCTAACATAGAATTTAATTTTTTTTTATATGAATATCTTGTTAGTTTAACAAGATTAGGAAAATATTTTCCTAAGATAGAATTTTATTCTATCATATGATCACCGTTGGATGTTTGATCCAAGGGTCCTCTGTTTAATAGAGAAGATCTTTCTAGTTTGAGAAAGATCAGGAAAATATTTCCCACATATAATTTAATTCTATCAGATTATTTAATTGGTGATATTTTATCACCATTGGATTTTAAATCCAAGATTCTCTATTAGAAAAAGATCTTTCCATATTAGAAAGATCAGGGAAAATATTTCTCAAATAGGATTTAATTCTATCAGATAGAATCATTTTAAATTGGGACGCTCACATGCTTTGCATGTGAGCGCTGCCAAAGAATGCGGCAAGAGAACTCACGTGTTTAACACGTGACCCTTAGTGTGGGTTTTAGCATGTTTATTTTCAGTGCTCATATGCTTTGCATATGAGCGCTCACATGCTTAACACGTGAGGCTTGTTTGGCCATTGGTTATTTATGTTCAGCGCTCATATGCTTTGCATATGCGCTCACGTGTTTAACACGTGAGGCCAGTGCCTTTAGGTTTATTTTATTTAGCGCTCATATGCTTTGCATATGAGCGTCCACGTGTTTAACACGTGAGGCCAGTTTGGCCCTTAGTTATTTATTTTCGGCGCTTATATGCTTTGCATAAAAGGGCTGAGGCCAGTTTGACCCTTGGTTATTTATGTTCAGCGCTCATATGCTTTGCATATGAGTGCTCACGTGTTTAACATGTGGGGCCAGTTTGGCCTTTTTTGTTATTTGTTTTCAGCGCTTATATTCTTTGTATATAAGCGCTCACGTGTTTAACACATGATGCCAAACTGTGAGAATTATTTTCAAATTTCATTTTTCCGCGTCACGTGTTTAACACGTGATGCCAAACTGTGAGAAATATTTTCCTCTTTCTTTTTTCTTCCTTTTTTTTAAAAGGGAACAAATAGCTCTTAACCAAAAATTTTGGCGGGAACAATCTCATATGGTGTTTTAGGCATAGATTTTGATGGAACTTGATTCAATAGATATGCAGCTGTCTCAAGTGCATAACCCGAAAAGGAAATAGGTAACCCAGCAGTACTCATCATAGAGCGCAATATATCTAATAGGTTGCGATTCCTCTGCTTTGACACTCCGTTGTGCTGTGGTGTATACGGAGGAGTAAGTTGAGAGAGAATCCCATTCTCTTTTAAATAATCTCATAATTCCATGCTTAAGTATTCTCCTCCCCGATCAGATTGAAGGCATTTAATACTTTTACCTGTCTGGTTCTCTATTTCGCACTTATATTCCTGGAATTTTTCAAAAGATTCAGATTTATGTTTCATCAGGAACACATGTCCGTATCTGTAGAGATCATCGGTGAATGTAATAAAGTACGAGGAACCATTCCTGGCATGTGTAGACATAGGACCACATACATCACTATGTATCAGTTCCAAGAGTTTAGTAGCTCTTTCTCCGTGTCCTGTAAACGGAGTTTTTATCATCTTGCCTTTAAGACATGACTCACAAGTTTCATAAGATCTAAATTCGAACTGATTCAAATATCTATCTTTATGTAACTTAGCTAGTCTTGTCGCATTGACATGACCCAGTCTATAATGCCACAAGAAGGCTTTGTTCATTTCTGAATTTTCCCTCTTGTGTGTGTTCTGTATGTTCAGAACTGTAGTTTGATTTAGAACATATATACCATTACATAACATACCAAACCCAATCAACACTTGATTTAAGAAAATGTTCATAACATTATCCTCCAATACAAAGTTATATCCTTCTTTATGTAACGAAGAAATTGATATTATATTGCACATCATTTTTGGTACGTAATAACAATCTTTCAGAATCAATGTATTACCATTTGGTAATATTAGGTGATATTCGCCAACTGCTTTGGCTGCAACAATTGCTTCATTCCCTACTTTGAGAGACATATCACCCTTTTCCCAGTTCTCTACCTATCCTTAACCCATATAACAAATTACATACATGGGATTCCAATCCGGTATCCAATACCCAGAACGTAGAGCATACTGAGAAATAGTTCTCGGTAACGAACACATCCGAAGAAGATGCATCATCATGCTCTTTCTTCGTTTGGGTTGCGTGGGAATTCTGATATTCCCCTATTCCATACTCAAACTTATGACAATCATAAGAAAAAGCGGAACCAACATTTCCTAGCTCAGTATAATAAGCCGGTTCGATCAATATATCCATATTATTATCTTGATTAAGGTGTGTCATGGTCGCTACCTGGAGAAAGAGAGAAGGAAACGCTTTAGCATGCGCTCTTTGCAAGATTAGATTGGTTATTATCTTATCTAATCAGGATGTCTCCCACTATTTTTATCAAATCTTCCTTCAAATCCTAAAAGGTAAGATTAGCCGGGATTAATTACACCCTACAAGTTCGCCAATCGGTCAGCCGGGTAGGTATTGATGCTCCGAGGGAGTATCCCCATGCTTTCGCATGGAACTAATTAAATAATCTCGTTTCCGCAGGGCCATAACCCCGTTAATACCTTTCTTAGACACCTACTGGATCAGCTAATTGTAAAGTGGAAAACTCTCCCAGGAGTAACACTTACTCGCAGTGGGTATCGGGATCCAACTATCATATAGAAGGTATGCAATCTCATTGCAAATTTCAACACTTGAAATTCCCAATATCCGTTTTTACCCATAGCAACATATGACCTTAACAAGGTCAACAAATTATTAGCGCTAGTCAAGTTCAACCCGTCATTTCGTGATTGAATTAAACCCGCCCGTATGACTCATAACAAGGTCAACAAAGCCGTACGACTACCATAATCCAATCGCATCACATGTTGCAGATAAGTACTAATCAGCTACCGCACACTACGCCTTGACAAGGTCAACAAATGCAGCACGAATACTAAATAGTCCATATCTGAAATGACGGAGGGCTACGTTTGGTTTTGAAGAAAACCTTTTAACGTAATGAACTCGATATCATTGTAGAATCTTGTGATTTGAAAACAAGTGGTTTAAGCTCCGCTTTTAAAATCGATTAATTTTCAAAACAAACCACGTGGGTTGTAGCATTTGATAGTTTTGCTTAAGAGATCACTCCCGGTGAAGGGATCTCGGCTCTTTCCTCATCGAATGAAGTGCTGGATATTCATCAAGGAATACCACTATGCAAAGCAAGAACTAGAGCTACCTTTTTCAAACAAACCGAGTGGATTGTAGAATTTGCTAGCCTTTGCTAAAGATGTCACTCCCGGTGAAGGGATCTCGGCTCTTTCCTCATCGAATGAGGTGCTGGATATTCATCAAGGAATACCACTATGCATAGAAAGAACTAGATCTACCTTTTTGAAAAATTTGATTCTACAACATCTTTAGGTTTCTTATCTTTTCATTAATCTCATTAATGACGTCCTATCATTTATGTTTTCTAAACATCACAGAAGAAACGAAAATAGAACGTACGCTTATGCCATACACATTCGCCACGGGGCCCCGTCATGCACCGTTAGGTTACTTAACTAATGGCAGAGCGGGGGCTGGACTAACACGGGTGCAAAACATAAGAAACGTTTATTATATATATATATATATATATATATATATTATATAGCATTCGTCTCACACAGTTATATGATCACATCATAGAACTCAAGCAGCAGAAGTCAACATATGAAATATTGGATATTCTAGGAGGTCCGTGTTTTAAATTAAGCCGGTAATGAAAAACACGGAATCCACGGTTGTGATGAATAGTCAAACCCATATCCCTAGACCCCTACGAGAGCGGCAAGCAACCCTGCCAATTCTAGAGTTAGGAGACCCAGTCTCGACTCCTCGAGATGGTCTCCCACTGGACTCTAGAACCCGGTTACTTGTGCTCCCCGCCTTAGGTCTATCCTAATACGGAAAAGTAAATAATATACATCAATGGTGACATCATCCTCAACCCGGATGTGTCCCAATAAAAGAATATTACATACACTTTTGCATGAATGAAAATACAACAAACTCTCATCTCAAGTAAAAAACCCCGGCTATTCAATCACGACGATCCAATATAACATATCACAGCAACACATAACATCACATGTCATCAACGTAAGTAAATATGCGTATCCCGAATTTCGTTGGCATATAGCAACGATATCAGGGATACCCCACATATTACACTTACGGTCGCAGAAAAGAAATGAAAAACTACAATAATTAGAATCCGCATATTCCTTAGACATCATAAACCCGGAATATCTCATATTCCGAATTTCATGCCTAACCCTACAAACCTTGCATTTTAGTCTCAAATCGAAAACACTTTTCAATAGCCAGTCGGGTAATTCAACAGGATTCCCGATAAAATGATCGAAAGCTCGTCTGGAACTTTAGTAGATGGCCGCACCCCCGATATCGTCGACGAAGTGCACTTAGGCGGAACTCCGTGGCCGCGAGCACCTGAGTGGATGCTTTTGGCAACGGGGTTCTCCTACAGTCACTTGGTCGGGGCTATGGGGCGTGGCTATCTAGTAATGTTACCCGACGAGTGTTCGCGTACTATACGAGATTGCGACGGAGTTTTGATCCGAATTGAAACTCTGTGGCAATCGATCCAATGAGACTAAACTGCTAGATTTACTAATCACTAACTATTTTTCACAAAAATAATTATTGTGGAGTCTAAATATTGTATCATATATCATCATAATCTAGACGATGTTAAACATTTCGATAGAATTATCAAACACCTACAAATCACAAAGACCTCAACAACTTGAGTCTCACTAAAATACCCAGAAAGTGCTAAATATTATAATAGAGCAGCACAAGAAACAGGAGTCCTCAACTCACCAAAGTAGTGGCGGAACCGCGGCAAAACCCTAGGTTTTGCCGCTGTTCTGCGTCCGTTTGGTCGAGTTAGGCCCTCGTATTTCTTAGGGCTCCATAAAATACCCTGCACAATTTTCTGACTATTTTTAATCTGAAAAATTCTAACTTTTGAAAAATGGATAGAAACTTGACAAAAACCGGGTTTCGAAACTCGATCGAACACTTTAACATCGTATAGACTTCTCCTAATGCTCTAGCCTGGATCTGATACCATGAAAGTGTTTCTCAGCACCACCACAAGGTCAATTCAAGCATCAAGTATGCTATTTTAAAATTTTAAGGGTGCTAAGCTACACTAAACTAGGATCTAACTAGAGTATTAGGGTTAATATGATAATAAAGCAAGATCTACACTAAGTGAAAGAGATTACAACCTTTGTAGACCAAGTCCTTCTCTTCTAAAGCTCCGAATAGTAGTCCCTACGACTCCTATTAGCTCCATTTGAAGAAATGAACAAGCTTGCTTCGCGATCTTCGAGGCCGTAGGTGATCCACCTTGAAGCTTCTCTAGTTCTAGCTACCTCTTCACTAATCTATCATTAGTGAAGGAAACACCCTAATCTAAATAGCTAATCTAGAGTAGGATGATGAAGTGGGGTTTTTAGCTCACTTGGAATTTTCTAAAGCCCTAGGGTTCACAACTCATGTGAAGGTTAGGGCTTTGGAGGAAGAAGAAGAAGAAAAATGGAGAGAGCAAGAGAATGAGCTAGCATAAAATGATCAAGTGAAGAATGTCTCTCTCATTCATCTCACTTATTGAAGCATGGATTATTTCTTAATAATAAAATCCAACCGTGCTTCAATAGTGAATGCAAATGAATATAATAATGAAAAGCCATGCTTCACCCATTCCTCAAATATCTCCCTATTTTCCACCTCATTTTTCTATTTTCTCAAAATAGAAAATCCATATACTTATATATATATATATATATATATATATATATATTACACACACACACACATGAGAAGAAAAAAATTAGTGATCATAATATTAGTTAATATAATTATATCAAATATAAATATATATCAAATTATTAAATCAAAACTTGATTTAATAATCCGGTTATATCACATATAACCGAATAATATCATTTATCTGTATCTCATTATCAAATCAACACTTGATTCAATAATCCGGTTATATCATATATAACCTAACCGATATCAAATGTCGCCAGATTAGAATACGGTATCACATACTCATATTTAATCAGACTCCCGCACATATCAGCATATGTACCCTACTTCGTTTCTCTTGAACTAGGAAACCTCTGTGTGGGACTCTAAAGACTCGTCAATATGCCAGAAGTAGGTAATGATCACATCAGTTACCTACAAGCCGTCAGTGGTACTAGCTGGACGTAACGGCTACCTAGGTATTAAGCGATTAGAAGATCAATAAGCAAGCTTGTCCAAACTCTCATGAAGCCTATAAGTAACTGTTACCGTACAGTCCAGTCTCTTCGTCTGATATGTCGCATATCGAGTCTAGGGGTGGAATCGTCAGACCCCAGTAACTTGATAAGTCATGCTGATGTGTGTCTCATAACGGTAGGAGAAACTACTAAAAACACTTACCAGTAAATCTCATCAAGCCTGGCCAGGGACTTACAGTTATAGTCAATCGAGTATAGCGCAACATCAACTCCCAATACCTGGAGAGACGAAACCCCTCCTATAGCTCACTCCTCCATGTGACTCGAGACTGTACCTAAAATCCACCTGTTTGCACGACTCCTTTAAGCCGTGGTTGGGAGAAAATCAAAGCACAGTAGGAACCACACAAGACACTATGACGATCTCGGGTCTACAGACTAACCTATACCAGTGTCACCAAAGAACTGCTATCTGACGATAGGTATAGTACCATCTTGGAGTTCTCGGCGAGTCCTGTTCGGTGTACCCATTCTCTAATGAGCACCTGAGCACAATCTTTGATGTCAAACACCAATGGTTATGGGATCAACCATCGCCCCCTACAGGGTCAAGAAATGTACACACTAGTCTACTCTGGAATATCGATACCCTGTCTCGATATCCCCTTAACTAGGAACAATTAAAGGATGTGCTTGTGGACTATCCAAGTCCCAGTAGTATGATCCGCATCATAGTCATGGTAGTCAAGCAAATATCCTAAGGGCTTTATCAACATGTATCAGAGAGACAGTATAATAATACAAGTGTACATGTTAAGATAAAGAGCAACAAGATAGCATACTATCATGTCGAGCAAGAAAGTCCTCTATATATATGTTCAAGCATTCACTATATCATACAATAATAGCCTCTAGGGCATACATATTCCTAACATTGGCTACACGAGTACACCACCATCCCTTGTACACGGTATCAGTGTATGAAGTATTTCAAAGATGGTTTGGAGTACACCGTCACGGGAGAGCTCAATCTTTTCTCGGTGAACAAGGTACGAAAGTAAGAAGACGCAAAGTACTTTCAACTGGAATTCGAAGATATTGAAAGGTGCCATAGGCCCGAAAATAAGCAAAAATCCGTGGCCACCATCCTGGTCTTCGGAAGTGATACCGAAAAAGACGAACAAATAGTCTACTCGGAACAACCTCAAAGGGAAAACAATAGGCCAGGACCATGGTCTGAAGATGAGACGAACATGGTGTTCTTCATTCGCACACCAACACAAACTCTTGCCGAAATGGATCATAGTCTGCACATTATGATGACTCCGCCTCGACACTACTGGGAACTTGACGTACTCAATACATACAATGTGCAGGAACTGGAAACTTTTTACGTGCCTCTAAGACGAAGAGATGAAAAGGCGATTCTCTTCTATAAATCTACGGAGACTAAGGTGGAAAAAGAGGTTTGGCATGGTGCCAACCCCACCCTTGATAGGTTTTAGTCCATCCATATGCTAGGATATTATGCGGAGGGATTAAAGAAACTGTTAAAGCGCCAAGGCGTACCTCTCGAACAGACGGTTCGGCAGGGCCAATTCTATAAAAAGATTTGGGATATTCTTGAGACTCAACAAAAGAAGCCCAACGGGAAGATTGAAACAACTGGGCTGAGATATGTTCAGTCCAAGAAACGGAAGCAAATCTACAGTTGCTACGTCATAAACGTCTCGAGTGAAGAAAAATGCTCTTCCAAATAGTCATGACGTCAAATTGGAGCGAGATCACACTTTAAGAACGTTAAGCCCGTCGCTCGAAGAGCAAATTGACAAGCTAATAAAAGAAGCTTATCAGGCGAGCCGAGACAATCACAGCCGCTAAATGGCCATATATGAAAAGGCCAAGACGCAACGTCTCAGTCTGCAATCTGTGGAAGAAGTAGACCGTAATGCTTCTCATCGACAACCCGCTATTTGCTTAAGGCGAGGAACGCAAACAACGTTTTAGGACAACAAAGCAGGTCCAAGACGCTGTTTAATCAAGAAAAACTTGGTTGGAGCCCGTCCTTTATAAAGAAGATAGGTCGAAAATATTCATTCCCTCGAGACATGACAGGGAAGATCTTCAGCCTTGTCATGAAGCACCAAATGATGACACTTCCGGAATCTTGGCACCCATAATAGATAAATGAAGTGCATTACCCAGATTATTACTCCTATCACCGAGTAATAGGTCACCTCCTTGAAGATTCGTTCATATTCAAGGACCGGGTCGAGGAACAATATCAACAAGGCAGGTTTATGCTATCCGACAGCTGGAGGATAAACCCGTCGCAAAAGCACGAGCCAAAGAAGACCTATACCGTTAGGATAGGACCAGCTCGACCATGAAAATGGAAGTGGACTCATACCTGTCATATGATAACACTCTCAAAAGAGGGAGGGAATGAGAATATGATTGACCTCTTCGGATGCTTCACAAATAAAAACGATGATGAGGAGATTTCAGAATTTCCACCGGCACCAAAAGAGCTGGAGGATGGGATACACACCACGGTAGACAACCTAAGAAAAATAAAATTATGAAAAAGGAGGATCCGAGGCCGACGTTTGTCATTGAACTGATGTCTGAAAAACAGGTAGCCACATTAAAAAAATATGCTCATGCAGTACAAAGGTTGTTTCGCTTGGAACTACTCCGAAATGCCGGGTTTAAATTCAGAGGTAGCGGTACACAAGCTGGCCATATCGCCGGGCATAAAGCCAGTCAAACAGACGTCGAGAAGGAAATGACTCGAACTTGAGATGAGTATCAACGCCGAAGTCAAGAAATTAATCAACTCCGGCTTCATCCAAGAAGTTCAATACCCTGTCTGGATCTCTAATATCGTTCTGGTGATGAAGAAAAATGGGACAGTTTGCATTTGCATGGGCTTTCGGGACCTTAATAAAGCATGACCGAAGGATGACTTCCCAGTGCCCGTTACCGAGCTGATGATCGATAACACATCCATCCACGGTGTCTTCTCCTTCATGGATGGATCTTCAAGGTACAGCCAAATAAAAAAAGATCCCGAGGACCAGAAGCATACCGCCTTCTGGACTCCGATTGGCGTATTCTGCTATAAGGTGATACCCTTCGGTTTGAAAAACGCCGGAGCTACATACCAAAGAGCCTTGACCAAGATATTTGATGACCTCATACACGAGATTGTCGAATGTTATATTGACGACCTCGTGGTCAAAAGCAAATCTCATGAGGAACACCGAGAACATCTGAAGATCATATTCGAATGTCTTCGAAAGTATAATCTGAAGATGAACCCTCTAAAGTGCGTGTTTGGAGTCTCCTTAAGCAAATTCCTAAGTTTCATCATTCGTCACCGAGGTATCGAAATTGATCTTTCGAAAATCAAAGTGATCATGGAAATGCCATCGCCAAGAACCCTCAAACAGCTGCGATCTCTCCAAGGAAAGCTCACGTACATCCGGCGGTTCATAACCAATCTCTCCGGAAAATTTCGTCCCTATATCCATCTGATGAAGAAAGGGACCTTATTCATCTAGGATCAGAAATGCCAAAATGCATTGGACGAAATCAAACAATACCTGCAAAATCCGCCGGTATTGGCCGCTCCTGTTAAGGAAAACCCCCTTATCCTATATACAACGGCCCTTGAAGGTTCTCTAAGCGCACTGTGGGCACAAGAGAATGATCAAGGAAAGGATAGGGCTATTTACTATCTAAGTCGAGTTCTCCTGGGGGCAGAAAGCATCTACTCCCCTATTAAGTTATGCCCTTTCCTTGATGGAACCCAGGACCAATAATGAAGCGGAATATGAAGTTTTAATAGCCGGTCTTGAGATCGCTATCGACATGGGTATCAAAGACCTCCTCATATATGGAGATTCTCAGTTGATTGTTAGTCATATAAAATAATGTATTGCAAAAGAGTGCAGCGACAGCTGACCCAAATCCCTTCTTATATCTTGGAAAGCGTACCGCGAGCGGAAAACAGTAAGGCGGAAGCGTTAGCCAAGTTGGTTAAAGAATTGGCCGACGAAGACCTCGATGATCTAAAGATCATTGTTCAAAACCGCAGGATTTTAGCGCCAGCAGATATACTTTCGGAAGATCTGATAGAACTATCCGAAAAAAACAACAACAACCGAACATGAAGTTTTCCAAATAGAGAAGGAAGAAAAGGTCAAGGACTAGAGAGAAGTCTTGATAGACTACTTTAAGTCCCAAAGCACTCCTGAAGATGTGTCATCTAGACATCTGATCAGCCATATTTATTGCACATTTATACGGTCATTTTCTCTATTATTATTAATTACTAAATAGTGTTATTTATAATTAAAGAACATATGTGGATTTATGTGTAAAAAGATTTTGTCATATGTTTCTTAACGTATAATTAATATAATTGGGGGAACATATGCATATCATATTTAAATAAAATATTCATGTGATTCTTAACCATTATTATTAAGATGTGCATATCATATCATATCATATCCATTAAGTAATTTAATTAAAATTGGTTGGAATATTATCTCAAATAAAATAAATGCTACTAATAATTTGATTTGAGATATTGTGGTTATTAAAATAACAAATCAGTTCAGGGCTACGAACATGAGTAAGAGATCAAATCAAATCAAGTTAGCAATCTGCCAAATTTTAGGAGCAAATTGAAGATTTTCGCAACTGTAGAGAGAAAGAAATATTTTCAAAATATATTCATCAGAAAAATCTCCTAAGATCACAAAAAGAAAGCACAAAAAATTTGGAGACGCAAATCCATCAAATGGCGGCGGAACCGCGGCGGAATAAGGCATATGGCGGTGGAACCGCGGTCTATTAGTGGGCGTTCGATGTGCAATTTCAGGGGCATGATCGTCTTTTCACATACTTCGAGATGACGTCTAGGGTTTCAAGTTTCAGAGCCTATATAAAGGACCGAGCAAAAATCTATCTGTCTATCGAGCAATCTAGGGTTTTTAGTTCTTTTAGTTGTTTTTAGCCAATCAAAGTCTGTAATGCAAAATTTTCAATAGAAGGTAGTTTTCTCTTTTAATTTTGTCTCATTACTTTCCGCATTACTTTCTGCATTTATTTTCTGCATTTTTCTTTTTCTTATGGTTTCCTTATTCTTCTACCTTTCTTCTTTATGTCGTTTTCCCCAATGAGCGAGTAAATTCTCGCTTGTTAGGCTTTGTAGGAAAAGGGAGTATAATGGATGAAAAAATCTTTTATTTTCTTCTTATATTTTAATTTTTATAAAGTTTAACAAAGAGAGTCTTAACCCTTTTATTCGGGCATGCTACCAATTCATGATAGTTGCGATCTCGATTTGAGATTCGTTAATACTTACTTTGTTGAGGGCTTGAGATCAATAGGGATCAATAGAAGGACAAGGGTGAGTGGAAGGAATCCCTAATCTCTCTAAGTACCATAATCCACATTCATCGCTATTTGTTTAGTATTAAATAATTAAAAGATAAAAAGAATTATTTTTAAAACTCCATCCATTAACAACTCAATCCAAAAAAACCCTACAAAACCCTTCTCTTATAAAGTTTTCAAATATCTTTAGTATAAAACGATAAAAATCCAACCTTTCTACTATTAACATATCTAAAGTGAGAAAAATAGTTTACCATTTTCTTGTGGACGACCTGTTCTCACTATCGGCTAGCTATTTGTGACGCCGTTATTGATTGTGGTAACTTGGAAATACAAAGACTTAATTTTTCACACCAATCAAATGGCGCCATTGCCGGGGAAAAAATATTAATATTTTTCTTGTTATTCGGGTTGATTTTTAAAAAAAACAAAATTTTTTAGAAATAAAAAAAAACCGCATTTCGTATTTTTAACGATTCTTGTGCGAGTTTTGCAAGAAATCTGGAGTACTTGGAGCGAACCAATAAAGATTCAGAGCCTTTCAAATAGGGTCGAAGAGCATTGGAGCTCAGTGCCAAAATTTGGAGAGCAGAAAACACCAAACGGCGGCGGAACCGTGGCCGATTAGGGCATTTGGCGGTTGAACCGGGCCAAATAGTGGATTCAGGCCCCCAAATCTTTCTAGTATCATTTTCTCTTTTTCCTCTCTCCTCTGAAGCTCTAATAAACTGTTTTTACCTGCTGGATT
Source organism: Agapanthus africanus (assembly GCA_030015575.1). Lineage (NCBI taxonomy): Eukaryota > Viridiplantae > Streptophyta > Magnoliopsida > Asparagales > Amaryllidaceae > Agapanthus > Agapanthus africanus. The sequence goes on along the minus strand of JASDDO010000022.1, from coordinate 694,828,500 downwards.
CTTTGCAAACAGCGTCGCTAAAAAAATCTTTTTGCGTGTTTTATATTTTGGTTTGTTTTGCATATTTAAAACGGATATTAAGGGGCAAGAAACCCAAATTCAGATTAGGTGGGGAGTTCAATACCCTTCCTAAGCCCCAAAAATCATAAACAAGCATACGCATTATTCTACATTAATAAAAAATATCTAGACCAAGTCTCTAAGGACAATCTCACTCAATTAGGACAAGGGAGGGTCGTGGGTAATTTTTGTCTTATCCGCATTTTTCTTGTAGTGTCTAAGGCAAGTGTGATTAAGGAAAATGGTTTACTTAATTAGGTCCACTATTTCGGTGATTCGTATAGCGGATACCTCCCACTTATTTGGCACTTACCTGACTACAAAATTGATAAAGAGGTGATAGAGGATTTATTCTACGTCTTGTCCTTTGGAAGTCTAGGAGCGGTCTAGTGATTTGACCTAGGTGGACCTAACTCTAGAGATTGTTTGTGCATTTTGTGATTGGTTGAGTCAAGTTTTGCGTCCGTCATTCTTGTCAAAGTAAAGCATTCTTTAAATCGTTCTCACCACTTTCCCACACGCTGCCACGTGCACTAAACCCACTTAGTGCATGATCTGTTGGACACGGAATTCTAGCGCCCGTTTAGTCCGCGTATTCGCTGTCGATACCGAGGTCGATACTTCTTCACCTTCTTTTTCTTCTTCACCTACCATGTCTCTCGAGATGGACAGACCTCCACTGAATTTTAACAACACCATAATGCCACCACCTCTAGGTGCGCAAATTCAAAATTCACCACGCATCACTCTCCAACACCGATACTACCCCACACGCGGACTTCTTCCTACGTATCTGTCTCTTCCACCAGCCAATGGGGATAAATTTGAAATTAAATCCCACCTCATCAACTTGTTGCCCAAATTCCATGGGATTGAATCTGAGGATGCCGAAGGTTTTATAACCAAATTTCAAAACGTATGTGCGATGATGAGCACCACCTAACTTTCGGGAGATACTATGCGATTATATATTCTCCCTTTTAGCTTGTGCGATCTCGCAGAGAAGTAGTTTTATAGCACCTCCTCACATTCTATCACCAATTGGAATGAATTTGTTAAAGCATTACTTAAATTTTTTTATCCTAATCATAAAACTGCCCGCATTAGGAGCGAGATCAATCAGTTTGCCCAACTTCCCAATAAACCCTTTTGGAAATGTTTTGAAAGGTTCAAAAATCTCCTTGTCCAATGCCCTCATCAAGGATTCAAAAAATGGCCGCTTTTCCAAAATATGTATGAGGGTGTTAATCTAGCGACAAAATAAATAATAGAAACCATTTGTCAATGTCATTTCATATCAAAATCCGACGAGGAGGCATGGTAATTTCTTGAAAATCTAGCTGAACAAACACTACAGTGGGAGAGCACAAGACCGAAAACATCAACGTTGATTGATCTGTATTTAAAGAAGTGTTTGTAGAATAACCGCAATCAATAACGGTGTCGCGTGTAGTTAGCCGAGTTGAGTACGGGTCATCTTCAGGGATATGTGGAATCTTTCAATCTTACTTTTGACGTGTTGAAAAGGAGGAAGAATAGAAGAATAAAGAATAGTGAAGAATAGTTTCTAGATTTACGTTAAACACCGATGTAGAATACAGATCTAGTTTAAATACGGATGTAGATTTTATAAGAAGAGCGCTTGTAGGGTTCGTTAGGATTTAGTAGTCATGGATGACTAATAAAGATTAATCCTTTTATCTATTGATAGATTTAAAACTAGATTATTAGTGATGAATGAGGATTAGGGTTCTTGGAAGAAACTAGGGTTTCCACACTATTGACCCTTGTCCTTTCATTGATCTATATTCATATCTAGCCCTTAACAAAACAATTGTTAATCTAATCTCAAATCGCGGTCGAGACTTACAATAAATTCGTAGCGCTCCCGATTTGGATGTTAACGATTCTTTTGCTAAAGTTTATAAATTTCATAAGATTTAAAAGAAGTTAAAATATTTTCTCATCCATTTTTCTACCCAAATCCTACGAACCTTATCAAGCGGAGAATTACTCACGCATGATGGAGATAGAAGAAGAACGGATAGAGAAAGAGATCATAATGAAGAAATTAAATGATAAATAATTAATCTAATGATCTACCTTTATTAATCAACATCACAATTACAAAACCTTCGAGTTTAGATTACAAGAGGAAGAAGAAGTTGCACTCGATCTCTGCCTCGTACGAAGTATATGCTCCGTCGAATCTCACTTTGCCTTATCACGTCGAATCGCGGACCTGTCGTGGATCACTTGTTCTTTGATGGTGATTTGCTTCATGTAAAAGATTGATGATTTCTAAGTTTAGCCCTCGGTCCTTTATATAGCCCCAAAAGCAGAAATCAAAGATCCCCAGAATTAGGGTTTGTTATTGCAAATCACAACCAAAAATCCCAAATCCTAACTCAGTGAATCGGCCACGGATCCGTCGCATATTGCATGGTTTGGCCGCGGATCCGCGGTTTGTTGGTGAGATCTTGGCTTCAGAATTCTGAAGCTGCTTTGTTGTGACACATGGAGATTTATTTGATGTCTGGAATCTTTTTATCTTTTCTGAGTCTCTGCCAGTATTGATTCTTCGATTTTATTTAACTTTATCGGCAGATTTTTTATTCCCGACATCTCAACATCTCGATCTCCTGACCTGAAATAAACCTTGCATAATATCTCAATGAATAATATTAGTAATATTTGGTATTTTTGAGATATTATCCTAACCAATATGATATGATATTATATTTTAAGAATATTGATTAAGGATATTTGATATGATATGCATATTTAAATTATCAAAATATTATATAAATATTATATGCATACATTTTCCTATATAATTTTAATTATAATATATAAACATATGATAAATAGTATTTTTACAGATAAACCCAAATATGTGTCATATTTATAATAAACACCTTTAGATATTTAAGAAAAGTAAGGAAAATATTATATCAAAAGTGCGATATTTTTGACTGAACAAATACCCCCAAACTTAACTTTGATCGTCTCGAGCAAACTACTTATTCAAGAGAGGGAGAAAAAGAAAAAAAAATCTAAGTAGCACAATTCCGTAGGCAACACGATTGCTTTGAGCACGTGCAACAAGCCGTTAAACCTCTAGGTATCCCTAGTAGGAGGAGTGTTGTCTCATGAGGGTTTTCAGCGGATTACACTCACAAAATCCTATAATAAAAGAAAGATAGTGAAAGTTACATACAAAGATAAGAACTATAAAAAAAGAACTTGAAAATAAGAGTTTCCAACAACACCGGTTTTTCGGTTGTCATGAGCCCAATCGTAATGGCCGTGAAAAGATGATAGGATTCACGTCATCCCTCAATAAAACATCGTCTTTAGTTTTCCTCCCTATCTTTCCTTCAAACATTGATCATATACCCCTACGTGTGTGTAAAAGATATCCCTACACTTAGAGAATTCAATTCAAGCTAGCATACTCTTTTCCATCTTCTTTAATACTTTTTAGTTGGAGAATATTTTAGATGGAATTGCTCACACATTCTTCATGTGACCGTTAATACTTCATGAGGTACTAACCAACCAATTACAAAATGTGCTCGCGTATTAAGACATAATTCCTCGTCTTGCAACACCTAAAACTTAGCCGTGGCTCCCAAACCAGTTGGTCTAAGGCACTAGGTGATAAAGCACCCTCGCTATATTTTTTTTATGCTGCCTTAAGCAATTACAAAACCAGTGTTCATTTTTTTCTTCACCGCTTATATTTTATTTTATTTTCCTTCATACTAAGGCTTTTAGACAAGAGCATTTCAAGGTATCCTCTATTATCCCAAGTTTCAAGATGTGTGTAAGTGCGTATAGTAGGATATCAACGTTCAAATATTTGGCCTCAAGAATAGGAACTATTTTTCAGACTTAATTTTATCCTCGGATTAAAAAATTTCCTTTATCTTACTAACCCTTGGGACAACGGCTCATAACTACTTATTACTAGTTTCATTTAAGAAAACATCTAACTTTCTTGCTTTTCTCAAACTATTCCTATCTTTTATATGTAAATTTTCACTTTCAAATTTTCATTATCAAAAAAAATTTGTGTTTATATATAGTATAATGCAAAGTAACGCGTGAATAAGCACAAACCTCCCCCAAACCTATTTATAGTAGTGTCCTCACTAATGTCATATGTTAAGCTTAAAAAAACTGTAGACTTGGGAGGAAAAGTTAGTAACGGGGACATGAAATAGTGAAAGTAAAATTCTCCCCCAAACTTATTTTTTGGCTCACAATTTATAAAAATTTTCTTTTGAGAGCCAAAATAATCCCCCCCCCAAAACTTGAGTAAAATAGTATTAAGCATTTAAAATTATTGGGGGGGGGGGTAAACTTATTGGTCAAAGTAAAGCCTTGCAAAGACCAAAAGTCAACACCAACCATTCAAAAAATTTAGCAATGTAATGCATTGGTTGGTGGAAAATCATAGATTTGAAGAAGTGGGGAGATAGGAGGCGGTGTGGTTTACGTCTCGGTTGATAGAGATGAAATAATAATGGTAAACGGAAACGAGAATGTGGATGATTAGGAATGGGAAGAATGATCACATTCTCGTATGGGATAAGAAGAAATGGTGGTGGTTCAACTTCTTCAGGTGGAGGTTGATTAATCACAAAATCCGTGTCGTTTAGGAATGCGAGTTCGTCGGCGAAAATATCTTCGAAACTTTCATCGATGGTCCGATTGAATGTTCCAATGTCAATAAGTGTCACGCCAGAATTCAACACACTTGATTTGCCAAAAATTATGGAGGTAGGAGACTCGTAAAGCTCATCAAACTCATTCTCAAAAGAGTCTAAATCAAGTTGCCTTTCTAGAATTATCGAACTCGAAATATTGGATTGTGATTCATCAACACTCGCTAACATTAAAGGAAGATTAGAAGAAGAACTAAAGAAAGTCGGAGATGAAATGGGTAAAAAAATTGGTGTGTCGAGTATTGTTGAACCAGATGTGGGAAATGAAGGCTGAATTTTGTTCTGCTTTTCGGTTATACATTTATTATCAACTTCAAGACGCATATGGGGTTCGGGAAGAATGGTTAATGGTTCGAGATGATGACCACACGGGAGTGAAAGGACCTGATGAATTGGTGGGACAAACTCATCCAAAATTTCGGGTTCATCATCCAATATATCCCCAAAGTCAATATCCTCAATCAAGTGAAGGTTACAAGTCTCAGACACCTCATCAAAAGCTGGGTTTTCAATCAATTGTGGTTCTAGAGTGGAGGTGTAGATATCACAAGGGTTGGGTATGGCTTCACTTGGAATGGACCATTCACAATCAGGTAAATCAAACACTACAAAGTCACACAACTCATCAGACATTCTATCTTCAATTGTGAATCATTTGGTGTACTCGATAGATCTGTGAAACTTGAGTTGTGGATTTTAATTTGGGATGGGGAGATTTGATTTGGAAGAGTGTACCGCTCTCTCTCATTACCCAAATTCTCAATTTGTCCTATGGTCGTATCATACGTTGGAAAATTTTGAGCTGGTTTGAAACTAGTTCCTCGTTCGTTTTGTTTATTGAGGACGGCCATGCACTCATTCAATTCCTCTCTGGCACGGCGCGACGCTACCACGTATTCTTCTACAGTCCGTTCAAGACTAGACATGGATCGGTAAGGGGTTTCAGCATAAGATTGAAATTCTTGTGGATAAGTAAACTCCAAAATGACTGATTAGAAGGAATGTCTCGAGAAGGTGTAAAAGTCGGTTAGGATTGATAGGAATCGAAAGGTTGTGAAAATTGGGCAGGAGTAGGATCAACATTGTGATAAGAGGAATATTGATATTGGTTATGTGGTTGGCGACTGTCAACAGATGTCATATACGCCACAAACCAAGTAGTAAAATCTTCTTTAGAAGGTGGTGGCGTTTGTTGTCCTAACAGTTTGACCGGATTGAAACTTTGGCCGTTATTCCTTGCTATATACTCAGCGATGGACATGCGTTTAGGAGTTCCCTCACATGCTTTTGATGGAGTATCAACAAAAGAAGATGTAGAATTTTAATGCGGTTGATAGGACCTGCAGTGAGGTGGCCAACTGTTTCTTTCCGTTTGCTCTATCCGATCTCTTAAAGACATGGTAGAGTCGGATGGTATATCGAAGCGATTACGATAACAAGAAATATCTGGTTCTGGATAGCAAAGTTTGGCAAGAGTTCTTTTATTTGGGTTACCCATTATAAGAAGGTGAAAAGAGGGAGGAGGGTGAAAAGATTTAAGCTTTATTTGGATTTTTTTGCTTTGAAAATGGGACTTGAGGGTTGACTCAACAAATCACAAAATGCACAAGAAAACCCTAGAACTAAGGTTACCTAGTTCAAGCACTAGACCTCTCATAGACTTCCAAAGGAAAAGCCGCAGGATCAATCCTCTACCATCTCTTTATAACTTCTTGTGGCCATGTAAGTGCCAGGTAAGTGGAAGGTATCCGCTATACGAATCACCGAAAATAGCGGGCCTAATTAAGTAACCACTTCCTTTAGACACACTTGCCTAGACATCACAAAATAAATGCGGATAAGAGATAGATTACCCACGACCTTCCTCTATCCTATTTGAGCGCGACGGTCCTTAGGGTCTTGATCTAGATATTTTTTAATTAATATAGGGTTATGCGGATGCTCGTTGTGTGATTTGTGGGGCCTAGGAAGGGTGATGAAATCCTCACCTAATCTGCATTGTGGTCTTGCCCCTTAAAGTCCGTATTAAAATATGCAAAAACAACCCGCAAAACAAAACACCCAAAAAGATTTTTGAGCGGCGATATTTTGCAAATAATCCTGCAAAAAATGTATTATTGGATTTTTCAGAGGAGAGAGAAAGATATAGAAAAGATACCAGAAAAGTTTGAGGGCACAACTCCCCAAGACCACCGCGGTTCCGCCGCCGTTTGCACACAATAACCGCGGTTCCTCCGCGCTTTAGGGGTTCTTTGTTTAATTTTTCACTGTGGCTTGCTTTGCTCCTCTGGGTCTTGATGAATGTCTCTGAATCTTTATCTCCAAGCTAAAGTGACTACATATTCTCTCGCAAAAATCGCACACTAATCGTTAAATATGCAAGATGCGGTTTTGTTTTATTTTTATGATATAGATCGAATAAGAATTCAACACAAATATTAAGAATAAAAAATTACGCACGTATCCTCGGCAATGGTGCCATTTGATTGATTTGTATTTAAAAAAGTGTTTGTAGAATAACCGCAATCAATAACGGTGTCGCGTGTAACTAGCCGAGATGAGTACGGGTCGTCCTCAGGGATATGTGGAATCTTTTAATCGTACTTTAGACGTGTTGAAAAAGAGGAAGAATAGAAGAATAAAGAATAGTGAAGAATAGTTTCTAGATCTACGTCAAACATGAATGTAGAATACAGATCTAGTTTAAATACGGATGTAGATTTTATAAGAAGAGGGCTTGTAGGGTTCGTTAGGATTTATAGTCATGGATGACTAATAAAGATTACTCATTTTATCTATTGATAGATTTAAAACTAGATTGATAGTGATAAATGCGGATTAGGGTTCTTGGAAGAAACTAGGGTTTCCACACTATTGACCATTCTCCTTTCATTAATCTCTATTCATGTCTAGCCCTTAACAAAACAATTGTTAATTTAATCTCAAATCGCGGTCGAGACTAGCAATAAATTCGTAGCGCGCCCGATTTAGATGTTAACGATTCTTTTGCTAAAGTTTATAAACTTCATAAGAATTAAAAAAAGTTAAAATATTTTCTCATCCATTGTTCTATCCTAATCCTACGAACCCTATCAAGCGGAGAATTACTCACGCATGATGGAGATAGAAGAAGAACTGATAGAGAAAGAGATCATAATGAAGAAATTAAATGCTAAATAATTAATCTAATGATCTACCTTTATTAATAAACTTCACAATTACAAAACCTTCGAGTTTAGATTACAAGAGGAAGAAGAAGTTGCTCTCGATCTCTGCCTCGTAGGAAGTATATGCTCCGTCGAATATCACGTCGCCTTATCACGTCGAATCGCGGACCTGTCATGGATCACTTGTTCTTTGACGGTGATTTGCTTCGTGTAAAAGATTGATGATTTCTAAGTTTAGCCATCGGTCCTTTATATAGCCCGAAAACCAGAAATCAAAGATCCCCAGAATTAAGGTTTGTTGTTGCAAATCACATCTAAAAGTCCCAAATCCTGACTCAGTGAATCGGCTGAGGATCCGCCGCATATTGCATGGTTTGGCCGCAGATCCATGGTTTGTTGGTGAGATCTTGGCTTCAGAATTCTGGAGCTGCTTTATTATGACACACGGAGATTTATTTGATGTCTGAAATCTTCATATCTTTTCTAAGTCTCTGCCAGTATTGATTCTTCGATTTTATTTAATTTTATCGGCAGATTTTTGATTCCCGACATCTCAACATCTCGATCTCCTGACCTGAACTAAACCTTGCACAATATCTCATTGAATAATGTTAGTAATATTTGGTATTTTTGAGATATTATCCTAACCAATATGATATGATATTATATTTTAAGAATATTGATTAAGGATATTTGATATGATATGCATATTTAAATTATCAAAATATTATATAAATATTATATGCATACATTTTCCTTCATAATGTTAATTATAATATATAAACATATGATAAATAGAATTTTTACAGATAAACCCAAATATGTGTCATATTTATAATAAACACCTTTAGATATTTAAGAAAAGTAAGGAAAATATTATATCAAAAGTGCGATATTTTTAACTGAACAAACGTCATCTTCATCTAGGTTAAGTATCCATCAGCTCAACATTTTCATTGCAATGAAAGCCGAAATGGCTCCGATGCAAAAGAAACTCGAAGCTATTGAGAGCAAATTCTCTTCAGCCTCCCCAAATTAAGTTACTCTCCTTAAAACCGTGTGTGGTTGCTATTTTGGCTCGTCATATTTAATTGAAGAATGTCCTTTGAATCCTCTGTCTCAAGGTCGAGAACAAACTAACGCTGCTTTTTAGCAACGACCTAGAAACGATCCTTATACATCCACATATAACCCGGGATGGTTGAATCATCCTAATTTTCCTTGGAACCAAAACCAAACTCAAAACTAAAATCAAAATCAGTTCCAAAGTCAAAACAACTACCAAAGTCTTCCTCCACAGCAGCAACAACCACCACAACAAATTCAGCAGCCCTTTCAACCGCAACCATTCCAAAATACGGCCAACAACTTTGCCCCTTATAACAATTCTTTCCAACCACAAAATAATGTTCCTCCTGCCGATACCCACAAAGTCTCTGCACTCGAGAGAAGCTTAGAAGCTTTTATTAAACAATTCGCGCAAACGTCGGCTAGTTTAACTTCTTCTATCCAAACGTTACTACAATACACTGCTTCCCACGGTGAAAACATCAAATCTATTGAAGCACAAATTGCATAGTTAAACGCAACAATGAGTGAAAGAGAGAAAGGTAAACTTCCATCTCAACCACTACCAAATCCCGGCCACCCACAAAACGCTAATGCTATTCTTAACCAACAAAATCATAATGTGAGTGTCGTAACTATGCTGAGATCGGGAAGAATGCTGAACAACCATATTCGAGAACAAGCTAATGACTTCGATGACACCCCGGCTACTACTACTACTTCTTCTTCTTCTTCTTCTAATCAATAATCTTCTTCCGAGCCCATTCTCCATTCTCCACTGGACTCGAACTCTTCGTCCACTTCCTTGAATGGATTACACTTTTATGCTACCCCAACTCCAATTTTAGGATCCATCCATCTCCACAAACTTCTCCCCAAGTGTTGGACTCAACCTCTTTTAATAAAACTCCTTTTCCAAACCGGTTGAGGCCCAACAAACCAAGTCCACAGATGGAGAAGGTTATGGAAATGATTAAGCAAGTTAACATTAATATTCATTTCTTAGATGTTATTTAAATAGTTCCATCCCATGCAAAAATTCTTAAGGACTTGTGCACTATGAAAAAGAAAACTCAAGTACCTAAAAAAGTTTTCTTAGCGAGTAATGTGAGTGATGCTCTTACCCAAAATTTGCCCAAGAAACATAAGGTCCTCGGTTGTCCTACAATTTCTATAACCATTGGGGTAAAAACATCAATCACGCTCTTCTCGATCTTGATGCTTGTGTTAACTTACTTTCTTATTCTGTTTTTGAGCAATTAAGAATAGAAGAGTTGAAACCCACGCACTGCACTCTTCAAATGGCCGATCGATCTATCACCCATGCTAGGGGTGAGCTAGATGACGTGTTGATTAAAGTCAGGGAATTTATATTCCCTGTGGACTTTATAGTTTTAGATACACAGCCTGTGGCTAATCCACAGAACCAAATCCTGGTGATTCTTGGTCGACCATTTCTCGCAATCTCAAATACGGTAATCAATTGTCGTAATGGTTCCATAAACCTATCGTTTGGGAAGATGACAATTGAACTTAACATTTTCAGGGTAGGAAGTCAACCCTCCGAACCTTCTGCTCATTTGATAGATATATATTCCGTCCACGAGATAGCTTCCGACAGTTGTGAATTTGAGGAGTTTTTGTTCTACGACAATGATCTTGATGCCACTAGTGCGTTATTATTTGATCCCGCCGCTTCTTACACGAATAGAGAATACAAAGGATTCACTTTCCTTGATGATCTTGATTCACGGGACCCTTCTATCAACGAGTCACCCCCCGAGTTCGAATCCTTTGTCTTTTCGGACGTGATAGTTGAGCTATCTGAGTCAGTCTCTTTTGCTAGCTATGAACCTCTCATGGAGTCTGAGCTTCATTCCCTTACCCTACCTTCTATCGTCTCTCCACCGACACTTGATCTCAAGCCACTATCGTCTCATCTTAAGTACATATTTAGGTGAGAATGAGTCTTTGCCCGTCATCATCTCAGCCTCTCTAGCCTTAGTGCAAAAGAAAGCTCTTCTATATGTCTTGAAATCAAATTGGCAAGCTTTCGGTTGGACAATGGCGGACATCAAAGGGAGTATCCCCTTAATCGTTGAACATTATATACATATGTTGGATGAGGCCAAACCAGCCCGTAACCCACAAAGACGGTTGAATCCCGTCATGGAAGAGGCGGTGAAGAAGGAAATCCTCAAATTCATAGATAATGGTATAATTTACCCAATATCTGATAGGTATTGGGTGAGTCCTATTCATGTTGTCCCTAAAAAGTCTGGCATCACGGTCATATCTAATGAGGTAAATAGGTTGATTTCAACTCGCACCCAAACCGAGTGGCAGGTATGTATTGATTATAGAAAACTCAATACCGCGATGTGGAAAGATCACTTCCCTCTACCCTTCATTGACCAGATGTTAGAATGCTTAGCTGGGCATGAGTTCTACTATTTCTTGGACGGTTACTCAGGCTACAACCAGATTCCTATCGCCGATAAGGACCAAGATAAGACAATTTTTACTTGTCCTTTCGGCACTTTTGATTATAGACGCATGCCCTTTGGGTTATGCAATGCTCCCGCTATATTTCAGCGGTGTATGATGGGGATATTCTCTGACATGGTCGAGAATCTTCTGGAAATATTCATGGACGATTCTGGAAATATTCATGGACGATTTCTTCATATTTGGGAATTCCTTCAAGGAATGCTTACGTCATCTTGACGATGTTCTTACTCGTTGTAAGGACAAGAATCTAACTTTGAATTGGGAGAATGTTATTTCATGGTTCAAGAAGGTATTGTCTTTGGGTATATCATCTCACAAAATGGTATTGAGCTTGACAAAGCTAAAATAGATGTCATTTCCAACCTTTATCCTCCCAAATGCGTCAAAAATATACGATCCTTTCATCGCCATGCCGACTTTTATAGACAGTTCATCAAGGATTTTAGCAAGATTGCTAGACCCTTAACTCTTCTTTTGACCAAAGATACAACTTTTCACTTCGACTCAGATTGCTTGGCTGCTTTTGAATCGCTTAAACGTTCCCTCACTACCGCCCCCGTTCTATCATCTCCAGACTGGAATCACCCTTTTGAGCTTATGTATGATCCATCCGAATTTGCTATTGGTGTAGTTTTAAGACATCACATCGATAAGATACCACATGTCATTTATTATGCGAGTAGGACCTTGAACAATGCCCAAATGAACTATACAACAACCGAGAAAGAACTCTTGGCAGTTGTCTTTGCATTAGAAAAATTCAGGCCCTACCTAATTGGCTCACCGGTCGTAGTTTATACCGATCATTCCGCTTTAACGCATCTTTTATCGAAGAAGGGTGTTTAATCCAGGCTAATACGTTGGATCCTCTTGTTGCAAGAATTCGACCTTGTCATAAGAGACAAAAGTGGATGTGAAAACGTCGTAGCCGACCATTTTTCACGACTTCCTTCTTCACCAACATTGACCTTGCCAATAAACGACTCTTTTCCGGACGAATATCTCTTGACCTTATCTTGTGAACCTTGGTTCGCAGATATCATGAATTATTTAGCAACGGGACTTCTACCCGGCGAATGGTCAAATCAAGACAATCATAGATTTTTATCCCAGCTAAAACACTTTTACTGGAACGGACCTTATTTGTTCAAGTATTGTCCCGATCAGATCATTCGCCGGTGTGTCCCTAATAATGAGTTCAGGAGTGTATTGTCCTTTTGCCATGATCAAGCATGTAACGGTCACTTTGGCCCAAGAAAAACCGTGGAAAAAGTTTTGCAATGCGGTTTTTATTGGCCAACGTTATTCAAAGATGCAAATGATTGTTGCAAAACTTGTTCACGGTGTCAGCACATGGGTCGGATTTCACGGTGGAACGAGATGCCACTCCAACCAATCTTGGTTGTTGAGATATTTGATGTGTGGGGAATTGATTTTATGGGCCCGTTTCCCGACTCTTTTGGGAACTTATACATTCTCTTAGCGGTTGATTATGTCTTTAAATGGGTTGAAACAATACAGAGTCATACTAATGACAACAAGGTTGTTGTTAAATTCCTTAAAGAAACTATCTTTTCTCTGTTCGGGCACCCTTGCGTTATCATTAGCGACAATAGGACGCATTTCTGCAATCGGTCTTCCGAGGCTTTGATGTGAAAATATTCGATCAACCACAAGCTATCTATGCTCTATCATCCCCAAACGAGCGGGCAAACTGAGGTCTCTAATCGACAGATCAAGCAAATTTTGGAGAAAACGGTTTCTAAGAACCGTAAAGATTAGTCCTCTAAACTGACTGATGTTCTTTAGGCATTTCGTACTGCATATAAGATCGATCTTGGCATGTCTTCTTATCGACTTGTGTTTGGGAAGACTTGCCACCTTCCTGACGAGATCGAACATAGGGCAATGTGGGCACTTAAAGGGATAAACTTCGATTTTGACCAAGCAGGCAGCTATCAAAAGCTGACATTTAATGAGTTGAACGAGCTTCGTGATGAAACTTACGATAACGCGGTTATAGTAAAGAACCGGACAAAGGTATTTCATGACCAACGTCTTTTACGAAAAACATTCACACCGGGACAATAAGTCCTTCTTTACGATACCCGTCTCCATCATCATCCGGGTAAGTTGAGATCTCATTGGATGGGACCTTTTGTGGTGCGGTATGCATACCCGGACGGTGCAGTGGATGTAGAAAATCCTAAAGAAGTTTTCATTTTCAAAGTAAATGGGCATAAATTAAAACCATACTTTTCCGCTGACCCATCGAAGGAGCTCCTGTTCTTTCAGGACCCGCTTTATCACGACTAACTTTTCTCTGCCTCTCCTCCATACTTCGGCTTTCCAGCCATAAACAGTGGCAACACTGTTGCAACAAAGAATGGAGGTGTGTATACTAGTTCCTTAAAAAAATATGTGTGAGCAAAGAACAAGTTTAAGAGAGATTTCACTATCATTCACTCTTAACTCCTTTTTTATACCATCTTCTTGAATTGTACCTCCAAGTCTTCAGGTTTTGAGTTTACAGGACGACATCAGAGAGGACACTGCTACAAACAGGTTTGGGGGGGAGGTTTGTATTTATTCACATATCATTTTGCACTATACAAAAAACTAAAAGTTTTTGAAAATAAAAGTTAGAAAGTGAAAAATATATATGAAAGAGAAGAAGAGATTTAAGAAATACATGGTCATGAGCTATTGTCCCAAGAGTTAGTAAGATGAAGAAATTACTAGTCTGTGGATAGAAGTAAGTCTGAAAAATTGTATCTATTTCTGAGTCCAAATTTCTGAACGTTGATACCCTACTATACGCACTTGCACACATCTTGAAACTTGGTATAGTAGGGGATACCTTGAAATATTCTTGCTTGAAAACCTTAGTATGAAAAAAACTAACAAAATATAAATGACACATAAAATAAAATTTAAAAGAAAAATGAACACTGGTTTTATAATTACTTAAGGTAACATAAAAAATACAGCGAGTGTGCCTTATCACCTAGTGCCTTAAACCAACTGGTTTGGGGTCACTGCTAAATCTTAGGTGTTGCAAAATTAGAATATTGCTAAGTACACCTTAATAAGTGAGCACATTCGGTAATCGGTTGATAGTGTCTCAAGAAATATTAACGGTCGCATGAAGAATGTGTGAGAAAATCCATATAAAATATCACCGACTAAATAGTACTAAGGAATATGGACAAAGGGTATGATAACTTGAATTGAATTCTCCAAGTGTAGGGATGACTTTTACACACACATAGGGGTATATGATCGATATCTAAAGGAGAGATAAGGAGGAAGACTAAAGACGATGTTTTATTGAGAGCGGATTTCCGACATCTTTTTAAGATCATTAAGATTGGGTTCTTGACAACTAAAAAAGCTAGTGTAGTTTGAAACTCTTATTTTCAAGTTTTTCCTTTTGTATGTTCTTATATTTGCATGTAATTTTCGTCTTCTTTCCATTATTTTCTAAATTTTGGGATTTTGTGGTTGTAATCCGCTGAAAACCCTCAGGAGAAAACATTCCTCCTATTAGAGACACCTAAAGGTTTAAAGGCTTGTTGTACGAGTTAAGTGCAATCGTGTTGCCTACGAAAGTGTGCTACGTTTTCTTTTTCTTTCAAAAATAAAACAGTCTGCTCGGGACGATCAAAAGATATGTTTGGGGATATTTGATCTGTCATATTTATTCCGCATTTGTACAGTCATTTTCCCTATTATTATTAATTACTAAATGGCGTTATTTATAATTTAAGAACATATGTGGGTTTATGTGTAAAAAGATTTTGTCATATGTTTCTTAACATATAATTAATATAATTGGGGAATATATGCATATCATATTTAAATAAAATATCCATGTGATTCTTAACCATTATTATTAAGATGTGCATATCATATCATATCATATCATATCATATCCATTAAGTAATTTAATTAAAATTGGTTGGAATATTATCTCAAATAAAATAAATACTACTAATGATTTGATTTGAGATATTGTGCAGGAATTAAAATAAAAAATCAGTTCAAGGCTACAAACATGAGTAATAGATCAAATCAAATCAAGTTAGCAAACCAAATCTGCCAAATTTTAGGAGCAAATTGAAAATTTTCGCAACTGCAAAGAGATAAAAATATTTTCAAAATATATTCTTCAGAAAAATCTCCTAAAATCACTAGAATAAAGCACAAACAATCTGGAGACGCAAATCCATCAAACGGCGGCGGAACCGCGGTGGAATAGGGCATATGGCGGCAGAACCGCGGTCAATTAGTGGCCATTCGATGTGCAATTTCAGGGGCATGATCGTATTTTCACATACTTCGAGATGCCGTCTATGGTTTCAAGTTCCAAAGCCTATATAAAGAACCGAGCAACAATCTATCTATCTATCGAGCAATTTAGGGTTTTTAGTTCTTTTAGTTTTTTTAGCCAATCAAAGTCTCTAATGCAAAATTTTTAATAAAAGGTAGTTTTCTCTTGTCTTATTACTTTCTACATTTATTTTCTGCATTTTTCTTTTTCTTATGGTTTCCATATTCTTCTACATTTTTTCTTTTACGTCGTTTCCCCCAATGAGAGAGTAAATTCTCGCTTGTTAGGCTTTGTAGGAAAAGGTAGTGTAATGGATGAAAAAATCTCTTATCTTCTTCTTATGTTTTAATTTTTATAAACTTTAACAAAAAGAGTCTTAACCCTCTTATTCGAGCGTGCTACCAATTCATGATAGTAGCGATCTCGATTTGAAATTAGTTAACACTTGCTTTGTTGAGGGCTTGAGATCAATAAGAATCAATGGAAGGACAAGGTTCAGTAGAGGGAATCCCTAATCCCTCCAAGTACCCTAATCCGCATTCATCGCTATTTCTCTAGTATTAAATAATTAAAAAATAAACACAATTATTTTTAAAACTCCATCCTTTAACTACTCGATCTGAAAAACTCTACAATCCCTTCTCTTATAAACTTTTCAAATCTCTTTAGTATAAAACGATAAAAATCCAACCTTGTTTCTATTAACCCGTCTAAAGCAAGAAAAATAGTTTACCATTTTCCTATGGACGACCCGTTCTCACTATCGGCTAGCTATTTACGACACCGTTATTGATTGCGGTAACTAGGAAACACAAAGACTCAATTTTTCATACCAATCAACATCAGCTCATGAAACGAGCTCTGTCATTTGCCTTCGTCAATGATACTCGGTACAATAAATCTTTCGACTTCATATGGTTAAGATATATAGGGCCAAAAGAAGCAAAGAAAGTCGTCCAAGAAGTACACGACGGACTTTGCGGCTCTCATCAAGCAGGACAAAAAATGAAGTTGAAAATAAAAAGGATGGGCTATTATTGGCCCACGATGATTCATGACAGTCTCGAGTATGCGAAGCAGTGTCTTTCGTGCCAAATACACGGGGACTTCATTCATCAACATACAAACCCGCTGCATCCGACAGTAGCCAGTTGGCCGTTCGAGATGTGGGGAACCAATATAATCGGCCCTATCGAACCAGCGTCATCCTGGGGACATCGATTTGTACTAGAAACAACCGACTACTTCTTTAAGTGGGCAAAAGTAGTGCCGCTAAAAGAGGTGAAGACAGAGAATATCCTCCACTTCTTCAAAACCCATGTCATCTACCGGTTTGGAACTCCGTGATGGATAATCTTGGATAATGGAACAACTTATAGGCCCCATAAAATAAGTCGCTTTGCACAGCAGTACAAGATAGACTAGAGATACTCCTCAGTCTATAATTCTCAGACCAATAGTCTAGCTGAAGCATTCAACAACACCTTGACTAAGATTATAAAAAAGACGGTGTTCAGAAACAAAAAGGACTAACACGAGAGTCTGCATGAAGCTCTTTAGGCGTACCGAACAACGTTCAAGACGGCCATAAATACAACACCGTACGCCTTGGTGTTTGGCGTTGAAGCAGTACTCTCATTGGAGATAGAGCTCCTCTCGCTACGAGCAGCAGTTTAATACGAGCTAAAGGATGAAGAAAATGCTCATCTTATGCTTGAGAAACTTGATGCTCTCAACGAAACCCGTCTTATAGTACATCAAAACCTGGAAGCTTATAAGGTAAGGATGACGCGGTCATATGAAAGACTGACCATGCCAAGAACATTCCACCAAGGCGAACTCGTGTTGTTCGTCAAAAGACCAATGATTCCCAATCGTGCAAAATGGGGGAAGTTCGAACCAAACTATAAAGGCCTGTACATCATAGATAAGGTCTACCAAGGTGGAGCTTATCTGCTCATGAATATGCATGGCGAAAGGCCATTTCGACCGATAAACGGTCGATTCCTCAAAAAGTACTACGCCTGAAGAGTCGTGACCTAGGTCAACGATAGATGACGACACCTGTGTCCGCTCGCTATCTTCCTGAGTGAAAACTCTGAAAGTGGTGCTAAACTAATATTTCGTCCCAAACACGAGAATGCTAGACCGAAATGTCCCTAAACTAATCCTGGACCGAGATGTCCTTACACTAATATTTGTCCCAAGCATAGGAATGTTGGACCGAAATGTCCTTAAACTAATATTCGTCCCAAATACGGGAATGATGGACCGAAACGTCCTTAAACTAATAATGGACCGAAACGTCCATAAACTCATAATGGACCGAAATGTCCTTAAATTAATATTCATTCCAAACTTGAAAATGTTGGACTGAAACGTCCCTAAACTAATATTAGACCGAGATGTCCTTAAACTAATATTCATCCCAAATACGAGAATGTTGCACCGAAACGTCCCTAAACTAAAAATGGACCGAAATATCCTTAAACTAATATATTGCCCTACGGTAAGTCTCTATATCGAGCACCGTATACAATCAACGGGCATAAAACAATTCACATCCTTCCCAGGTCGCATATGATGCGGTCCTTCGAAAAAAGTCATGATCTACAACTGTTAGTGGGTTACCTTATGGGCCGCCTAAAAAAGGGTATGTCCACAAGCGGAATGGGCACGAATAAAAACCCGAAAGGGCACCGTGAGTAAAAACAGCATGGCTACCGGCGAGCTTTTGAAAACCCGAGAGGGCGCAAACTCGTTAGAAGAAAGAAAATGATGCACTTGAAAATTCCTCACGACTTTGTAAGGAGAAAACATGGATGAGATCCTTACGACTCGCAAAAGAGAAACACGCTTGGGAATCCATACAAACCCTAAGGATAAAATACACTTACGAGATCCTCACGACTCATAAGAAGAATACACTTCTATAAGACCTTCACGGCTTATAAAATTCAAAAGTCTTAAGTTACATGGATCTGAACCTATTCTTAAGCCATCATAACCCCACAAATTTATGCCCTACAGGTAGTCTAATATTGACCCTTGTATACAATCCACGGGTGTAAATGAATATATTCTCAACCAAGTCCCACCAAGAACGAGAAATATCGTTCAACATGGTGAACGGAACTTGCGATTCCTTACGACTTGCAAGAGAAAATACACTCAGGAGACCCGTCGATTCCTAAAAAGAAAATACACATTTAAGATCCTTATGACTCATAAGGAGAAATACCTTTATGAGACCCTTACGGCTCATAAAATCAAAAGGCCTTAGTCGACAGGATTCTAACCTTGTTTGCTAAGTCATCTTTGTTCAAATCGACAAAGGCAAATGATGATTCGCTCCTGGCAATATACCAGTTGTAGCGATATTGATGCCAAGATTGGTATTGGATTCTGAATCCTCAATTAGCAATAAAATCAGCGAGGAAGGAAAATATGCATATAAAATAGCCGAGATGATAGGGCAACTCACAATAAAAAAGCAGCGAGTAAAAATATAAAAAAATAGCCGAAATGATTGAGCAATCACACCTTTCGCGATATAAAAAGCTGAAAAGATAGAGTATCACGAAAATATAAAAATATTAATAAAATAAAATAAAAATCTGCCGTGCAATTAGGTCCATACCGATTCTTGTATACAATTCATGGGCACAAATGACAGAAAGGGAACCATAATTTCCCACCATACTTCGTCAAATGAAGAACCGAATCTTGATGGCACATCTACAGCGTAGAAACTATTTGGACATCTCTAAAAAATACAGACACGGCGTCAACGAGGATCTAAGGGTCAAATAAAAGTGGAGTGGCGGCATATTCCTAGCTCCAAATCTCGATGGCAACATCTACAGCCTAGAGATCATCTCGACGATCCTCCTCATTCTAGCAAGGTGCAGATGCAACGATCAAATAAAAGTGGAGTGACGGCAAAATCCTTGCTCCAGACCTCGATGGCAATATGTAACTTCTAGTTCATTTATACCATATTGGATTTGAGTATTTTCTAATCTTATGACTATTTCTTGATTATTACTTATTTTGGGTGCGGATAGTGCTTTGGTATCTGTGGTTATATCCGACTCGACCCGCATGCTTGAAACTTGTCTTGGTTATAGATTACGACATATCCTTACTAGTACAGAGGATCCGTGCACACATATATATTCTATAAACATGTATCATATTTTTGGCATCTGCATATATTTTAAATAATACAAATTATAACCAAATATAATATTTTTAATATCTAGCAAGACCTGCTTCATACCCCATACCTTAGGGTTGCATCCAGATATCGTGTTCATGTCCAGTTTGATGAAACAGACTTGTTTGGATCGCTATGTATTTTTATGTGTATGCGTTCTTGGGGGTATTCATTTTATCTAACTGGACATCGCATTATAATTTTAACTGACATGTGTATTATCTGTATTTTAAAACTAGATTTTTAGAAGCGACCCGGGTATTTTTCGGAGTATATTTGTATAAAACCAGAATATATATTATAATATTTTTAAACCTAAAAAAAACCTTAAACCTTAACCGTTACTATATATATATATATATATATATATATATATATATATATATATATATATAATATTTATTTAACTAAATATTTTATCCTCTCAATCCTCACCGCCCCTCTCTCTCTTTTACTCACCCCCCCCCCCTCTCTCTCTCTCTCTATATATATATATATATATATATATATTAAACATATTCGCATACCTCTCTCTCTCCTTTCTTCTCCGTTTTCCTCCTGCCTCGCGAGAACCCACACCCGAGCCCTAGTCGCCCCTCACCGTCACCGCCACCATCCCAACCTCATCACCATCTCCTTAACCACACCCTCATCACCTTCTTCTCTTCCCCCTTCACCTCGATGAGGCCCCTGCACCCACAACCCTCGAGAACCCATAACGAAACATAACCCTAGCCTCGTCGCCGACCTCCCAACCTCGTCCCCTTGCCGTTGTCATCATCCCCTCGACCTAACCTCCTTTCCCTCCATCATCTCCGAGAACACCCTGCAACCATGACCCTGCAACTTCCCGAGCAACCCAAGAAACCTAAGAAACCCCTCACCGCTAGTCACCATCACCTCGCCGTCGACACCCTCATAGACCTCGCCTCTCATCCCTCTCCTCCTTCTCCTCACCTCTCTCCAACCCCGACACCACCATCACCCAAGAACCAGCATCCCCTGCGGCCACCAAGAAACGCACTGCCGATGTCGGCATCTCTCATCGCCGAAGATCACCTTGACCCTGCCGTCATCCTCTCTGTCCCCAGAATCCAGAGCCAAACCACAACCCCAGATCCTTCCATCTCCTTCTTCTCTTTTCTTTCTTCTTTCTTTCTTGCTTTCTCGGTTCTTGACGTCACCGGATTCGTGCATGTTTCTGATGATCCGGGCGACCCAGTCGTCATCCTCATCCAGTGTGGTCACGTCTTTGAGTAGCTAAGACCGGTTCTGTACGCACGTGGTTCGCATCGCGATGTTTACCCGACGTCGAACATGATGTACGTACCCCGACGTGAGATCCAATCTGGCAAGTTTATCTTGCAACTTGCTAGTTTATAGTATATCTATTTATATATGAATAAAAATAATACATGTGTGGTATTATGCATCCGATGTTATAGTTTTACCGTTTTTCGATATCCGTTCATATCCATACCGTCTATTGCATATCTAGTTGCATGCCGGGACCTCATTATATCATGTTACTTCTATATTAATGCGACATGTTATCTAGCTTGCATCATACATAGTCATGGATATATATAGGTTATTACAGATAGACACATATGCATCCTGACATCTGCAATATTTTACCGTGATTCCGATATCGATTACAGTTTTACATTTGGTATCCACTTGATACATATGCATCACATGACAGGTCTTGACAAACTACCTGACTTGTTACTTGATCTTGTTATTAACACCGAAAATTCTGACTTGTTGTCCTAATAGACATAACCTGTTGTCTATATAGACAAACATGTACCTGCTTAATCCTGTGTTGGCATTAGATTCATATCATCAATACCCGACCTGAACATATAACCTGGGGAGTAAGGGAAAATCAATAATCAAACCTGACTTGTAACTCAACAGTTCAATGCTTATACTGATCAATCTTTACGGGTTAGGACAGCCCCGGGATGATGCTACTGACATCATTCATCTGTACATGTTACCTGTTTACTGCCTAGCGGCACGCCTCGGATTCAGCCCGAGAATCTTGACCGTGGTCCCGGGCATGCACGGGATACTATTAAGTTATATCGCCGATTCCATTAAATTGATTTCAACGACTTTAGAGTAGATAACCTAGTAGCACAGTTTAGGTTACTCATCACACATACACATACATACCTCACCGTTCATATCTGTGTTATTCTTTATATTCATGTTTACCTACATCATTACATCCTGGTTATTATTATTATTTTGATATTATGACGCACTAACGTCTGGGTTTTGCATGGCCCAGTTTCTCTATCTCTATCGCAGGCTGAACAAGAATACCTTAGCCGTCAAGCCGAGCAGTGAGGAATTGATTATGTGTGGTTTAGAGATATTTAGCCCTTACACTCTTAGCTTATTTTCTGCACTTTTATTTCTTGATATGAGCCCATATTGGGACGTATTTCCAGATATTGTTTATTGAATTTATTATCGTTTCCGCTTATACATTTTTCTTGACTCTTTTATTGTGGCAAATGGACATGTACTAGATAGATTTTATATTTTTACTATTCTTGATATCCTATAGACAGTCGTAACATGACTATGGAGGGATGATCCCTATCCACAGGTAGCATGGTTGGCTCTGTCACGTGCCGTAGTTAGCACACTCTGGGAAGCGGGGCGTGACACAATATATACGACCTAGAGGTCATACAGATGTCTACCTTACTTTAGCAAAGAATCGGTATGGCACCAAAGTAAAAGCAAAGTGACGGCATGTACCTATCTTCGGGTCTTGATGGCAAGCCTAGAGACCATTGGATGTCATCCCACCCCAGAAGGGTGCGGCTATGACTCATCGGGGTTCAAATTAAGCCTAATCTTAAGTAAAGCGCCACGGCATTACCTAACGCTTGATCTTTCGATGGTAATATGGATATTCCAACCTAAGAAAATTACTTGAAGTCGTTTTGTCCAGCCTCAGAAGGGATCGGAGACACGACAAATGCGAGGCTACTCGAGCCGCAACCCAAGGGATTGCATATCGAGAATATATTAGCCAATGCAACGGTACGATGGATTTAACCCAGTACCACAAACTTAACGGACCTCTATCATAAAAGAAGGGGGTTATCTATATTTAAAGTTAGGGCAAGTTTGCCTATAAACTTAAGGGAAAGGTAAACTAAAAATTTTGAAACGAGTAAATAAACTAAACACTCCGGAATGAGTAAATAAACTAATGCACGCCAGGTCGCGACAATCAAGAAAAGAAAAGTGCAGATATGAAAAGGAAATAGGCTTGTCATTCATACTTCAGAAAAAAAGAATTACACACTGATGATGAGGACGACTACAAAGGAAATAAAAAAAACAAACAAAATTAAAAACAAACGCTACCGCATCATCCAGGATCTACAGCGGCAAGAAGCTAAATTCCGAATATGGATTCTCAAACTCAAAAGCAAGTTTGAGTAAGGAACCTTCAGTTTATCGACCATCTTCTTATGCATCTTCTCTCGGATGCAAGTTTCAGGGCCACCGTAGATGTTCTCCATCCTCTGATACGATGATACTATTGATTTTTGTTGGAAGACGCAGTGCAAGATAGTGACAAGATTATCTCTCCGTTTCTTCGAGATCAGGCCCATCAGATATACTGAATGTACCTTATCTTCAGCGTCATCGAGCACTCAGAGCGGCATAGCCTCAAGACGCCCAGGAAAAGCTTCCCAGATGACCCAACGACGATTTTCAAAAGGGCAGAGCGACGAGGGAGCAATCGACCATTATAATCATAGAAGCGACGCATCACATCATCCCATTAAGCGGCAGTATATTCTTGGCCTTGAAAACTACCTTGAATGCGAATCTTTACATAGGAGACAATCTCCTCGATGTCATAATAGTAACTAGTCATGGTACCTGAAAAGAAACCAAGTGGAAAATTAGCAACAAAAAATACTAGAATCACTAAATCCAAAAGCTAGTGGACCCCACAGAATCAAGATAGAGGCTCATTAATGATTGGAACATGTGTCCAACAAAGAAATCTAAAAAGATTCTCTAAGGCTTATTTTAATTGTAATAAAATTTTCAAAAATAAGCCCTGTTTTGTAAAAAAATGGTATAAATTACAAAAATATCCTTAAAAAGAAAAACGATCGAGATTAGGGCCCAACTTTACAAAATGAAGTAGAGTTAAGTTCTAAAAATCCCAAACAGGAGATTTGATATTAAATTTGTCAGAGCTTTGCTCTGTTGAATTAAAACTTCAAGAAATCCCCAAAGAGGAGAAGATCTGAAATTGAAACCAGAACTAAGTTCTGTGATAACAAGTGAAGTTAAAACTTCAGAAAAATCCTCAAAGGGGTATGACCTGAAATAAAAAATCAGAACTAAGTTCTGTGACCACAAATGGAGTCAAAAAATTCAAGAAATTCCCATGGGGAATACACTAGAGTTAAGCTTGTGACAAAAAATGAAGTTAATCTTCCAAAATTTCTAAAGAACAATATTCTAAAGGCAAAAGTTAAACTCTGGTAAAATAGACTCTTACTAAGAAAATTTTGACAAAGTGGATCTACAATGTAGATCTGTAAAAAATGAAGAACTAAGCTTCAAGAACAGAGCTAAGCTCTAATGGAGAATAAAATTCTCAAGAGAAGAAAGTTTGCAGGGAAGAAGATGAGCAAAGTGGAGGCGTCTCTGAAAAGACCTCAATATTTATAGGAGGTGATGGAAACGTTTCATCTCCCCAAATCCCTAGAAGAATCCAACGGTCGCAAAAGGTGACAGCGTCGCACTCACGTGCAGACACATGAGAACAACGCTGTGGGGGCATTTGTTTCCTGATTTAAAATCAGGAAAGTCTACGGAAGGGGCTTCAGAAAAGGGTCACGTGCTCACACGTGACCAGCAGTCACGTGTTGGCACGTGACATCTAAAAGCATCGGCAAGGCAGATCCAGTTTCCCAACTACATAAAAGAAAAGGGCTTCAGAAAGGGTCACGTGCTCCCACGTGACCAGGGTCACGTGCTCCCACGTGACCAGGGTCACGTGTTGGCACGTGACACTCAAAAGCAGCAGACTCATTCTCTGATTAAATCAAGAAAAAGGCTCCAGACGCGGGTCACGTGCTCACACGTGACCAGTGATCACGTGTTGGCACGTGATGACCGAGCAGCGGCAAAGACATAGCGCAGAAGAAAAAGAAAGCTCGTTCCAGGGGGGTCATGTGCGTACACGTGACCAAGGGTCACGTGCCCACACGTGACCATGGGTCACGTGGTCATACGTGACCGGCTTTCAAAGCCCATTTATTTAACAGAATTAAATTCTGAATGGCATTCGAATCTTTCCAAAGGAAAGTAATTACTCGGAACCAATCGAATTAAAGATTTAAAGGTGATTAAATATCATCTATTTGTGGAAAAAGCCTGAACTTGGAAAGAGTTCCCCTTAAAATCTAACCGAAATAACAAAGGAAAATCTCTGGATTTAAAATCCAATGGTGAATAAAATTCACCCAATAATCCAAAGGTCCAAATGAATGATGAATACAAATCAAATCTCTTAATGAAAGATTCACCAAAACTAATTGATTCGGCTGCTTCTCCTATAAATAGGAGCTAAGAGACACACAGAGGGAGATATGCAGAGGGATCGATAACATAGAGAAAGGAGAGAGCCTTGATACTTTGGAGGAATTTGGATTTTCTGCAAAAGAAAAGCTTAGGTAAGAAAGGGAAGGCCTTAAAAGAGAATTTAATTCTCAACAGAGTTTAACTCTGATATAAAACAGAAGAACATAGTTCTCTCTTTGGTGGAGGATCTGTAAAGTGCACATCTCCCCTTGAGTTGAGAATTTAATTCTCATTGGGTTGAGATCCTGCCATGCAGGTCCAAAGCATAGAGAGGGAATGGAAGCTTGAGAATTCAATTCTCACAGAACTATAGGAATTTAATTCCTTTAGAATAAAATTAGGGTTTGACCCTATGTTATGGGAATTTAATTCCTTCAGAATGAACAGAATCAGGGTTTAACCCTAGTTAAGAACTTAGTTCTGTTAAAATAACAGGAATTTAATTCCCTTAAGAAAGAAGAAATTAGGGTTTCACCCTATGACAGAATCTCATTCCTCAGAATAATTCTTTAAAAGAGAGTGGGAATTTAATTCCTTAAAGCTTTTATTAGTGTTTAACCCTATGATAGAATTCAGTTCTTCACATATATGAGGAATTTAATTCCTACAGAAAATTCAAAGTTCAACTCTATCCCAGATTATAAATCTTCAAAAGGAAATAGGAATTTAATTCCTCTAAAATCATTGTTAGGGTTCAACCCTATGAGGAATTTAATTCTTGAAAGGGATTAACAGAACTTCTAAAAAACATACATAGAGGCAGGGTCACGTGTCACCACGTGACCCCCAAAAAGATCCACAGAAAAGGCCCTTTGAGGCAGTGCCTCACGTGACCCACGTGACCCTTGGCAGAGGCTTTAACATACAAGCATTTAAATGCCCGTCATGTGATGGCACGTGATGCTCCAAAAGATGCGATATTCTCAGCAGAACAAATGAAGGGAGGGCGCCCTCACGTGCTACCACGTGACCCCTCTTGCCTTAGTGTTTAACACTAAATTGGAACCCCTGAATCCAGTGTTAAAACACTGTTTGGCCTTAGTGTTCAACACTAATCAAAGAACTTTATTTGCAGTGTTTAACACTGAATTTCTTAGTATTTAACACTAATTTGAAGCCTCTGCTGCCAGTGTTTGACACTGATTTGCTCTAGTGTTTAACACTAATTTGAACCCCCCGTTGCTGGTGTTTAACACCAACTGGCTTTTAGTGTTAAAACACTAACTTGATCCCAGTGTTCAACACTGTTGAATTAACGTTAGCCCAGTTGGCTAAATGGTCAGAGGCAAAGCCTCTCTTTCAATGGACCAACAGGAAGCCAATATTCCAAACATGATTGGACTTAGCCCAAGATAGCCATAAGTCCTCAATTCAGACTTAACCGGGCTAACGGGCTCATAACATAATTAATTGGTCTTGATCCCAAATTGGGCCAAAGACTATTTAATCCATCCCGGTTCAAGGGTACATCTCTTCACTCCTTTGATACTTGGCGTTGTAATTCCTCAACGTCTTCAAAGAGGTGCGGGTCCCGATGACCACACATTGACACGGACTGTGGGGTCCTTAAACTCATGGACTATAAGGTCCTTAACCTTGACCGAGATGTCTTAAAACTAACAACGGACTGTGGGGTCCTTAAACTCATGGACTATGAGGTCCTTAACCTTGACCGGGATGTCTTAAAACTAACAACGAACTGTGGGGTCCTTAAACTCATGGACTATGAGGTCCTTAACCTTGACCGAGATGTCTTAAAACTAACAACGGACTGTGGGGTCCTTAAACCCATGGACTATGACGTCCTTAACCTTGACCGCAATGTCTTAAAACTAACATTGAACCGCAATGTCCTTAAACTACCCATGGACCGCAATGTCCTAAAACTACCCATGGACCGCAATGTCCTTAAACTACCTACCGACCGTAATGTAACTAAACTAAACAACAGAGCCCCCCCCCTTTATTGCTCTCTTGTTGGATCTAAACGATCCCGTTAAGTTGATCTTAGTCTAAAAACTAGACAAATGTATCCTTAACAAACGTTTAAGTCGATCTTAGGCTCAATTGAGGCTAACGTATCCTTAAACCCAAACCCCCAAACCCAAATCTAAGATAATACGGATTTGGACTAGTCCACGCCCTACGGGCGATGACGTAACTCAGTCTCCGTATACAATCCACGGGCAACAAAACATAAAATAAACACGCACACGAATTGACCATCTGGAGAAGAAGAAAGTTGTTACCGCAATGCGGTAGCGTAATTAACTGCAGGGGCTTGCTCCTGCAGGGAAGAGCGTCCCCACAATCAAAACCCCCTCAAGCGAGGGGGAATCTGACGAAGTCTGCTACATCGGACGCATCCGTTCAAACCTTCGATACATGGTGCCATAAATCAACTTGGCATCTTCGGAGAGGTGGACGGATAGCACCAATTAGCATCTGCCCCGAGCCTCAGGCGAGACGACCACGCGTCTCGGCCGCCGTTCGTAGGGGAACAGATTCTGGCACGCCCGGTGGGACCTTTTCCTCTTTCCACTACACACTTCGTGTGTCGTGATTCACGAACCAATCGCGGTTCGCTAATGGTTGCCCTTGGGTTTCAAGGTACTAAAACTTGGCGTCTTGCTTATTGCAGAAAGCAAAGAATCGATGGCTTATATTTGTGCGAAATGCTTCAATCGCTCGGACTGCAATTGCAACCAACGCTCTGCCTCGCCAGGAGGTATGGCCTACGGATCCCAAGCTGCTTCGCTATTCACAATGCCCGTGGAACAGGTCACTCGAGCCACCACAGGATTGTTTTTTGGGACCATGCTCCCGCCAACAAGCTTCACCGCTCCGGTGCTGACAAAGGAAGCTCCCAAGAAGTCGGTCTTTGATCGTCTTACCCCTGCCGCGGCCCCTCTCAACGGGTCGCCCAACACCAGCGCCTCGGTCTTCTTTAGATTGGGCCAGAACTCCTGTGGACCCACAATGGGGCCTACAATCCCAGAGAAGGATGCTTCTAAGAAAGCGACCGGTCCTGCTCCTGAAGTCGTCAAGGCGGCTTCCCCTGCCAAAAACTCGGTCTTTACAAGATTGACGGCTCCAGCTCCCTCTCCTGCTACCCAAAGGACATCGGTCTTTCACAGGCTAACACCAGCAGCGACCCCCCACCTGCACAGGGGGCAAGACGAACCCATCCTCACCACTGAACCAACGCCGTCCGCTCGACACGCTCGACGTCGCCACTGGCGCCGAGTAAGGAAGGCTGGGGTCAACTCCTCCTCTGGGCTAACTCCACCAGCCCCAACGGTGGAAGTTAATGCTGCTGTTCCAACTGGGAACAGCTTTGAGATGCTAAATAAGGTGCGAAGGAATTCTCCTACTGCGGTGCTAAAGAGGTCTCCCCCTCCACTAAAAAGGGTTGCGGAAATAGAGCCAGAACAGCCCCGATCCCCTCAACGGCTATCTTCCAAAATCTATAAAGTTTGGCGGCAGACCCGAGACTCGGTGATCGATCCAAATTTCTCCCGCCAGCACAAGAAGCTGAAAATCCAACAGGAAATCAGTCATCATGCTAAGCCACGAAAAGCTGTATGGGTGCTCACCCCAACGCCCCCCTCAACTTCCACTGCTCATAAAAAGAGGTGGCCGGAGAAGATCCTCGGGCCTGCAACGAGAGCTAAAAGCGCTGAACCCAAACGCCCTAAGGCTAGGGACAGGATGGTCCACACTGTCTATATGGCGTCGGGGAAAGAAGACAGCCGCACGTCCACAGGTCATAGACCGCTCACACGGTCTGTGACCAAAGCTCAGGAGCAACAACAAAAGCTCCAGGAAATGATGATCGCAATGGCCGCGCTTACTGGGCCGAAAGAAAGCCCCGAGGCTTCCTCGGATCAGCAACAAGAATAGGAAACCGACGCCTAGTTCCTCCGGAGGATGTTGGAAAAGAAGGATAAAGAGGCTACGGAACAAGCAGCCAATATAAAGCAGATAGCCCACTTATTCCAAGACATGGTGGGAATGATGATCCAACAAGATCCTCCCGCTGAAGATCCCCCGACCATACTTGAAGACGATAGGGGAGAAACGTCGAATCCTCCCCCGGCCCTCTCAACGGCCAAGGAGGAGACAATCTCTAAGGCTGACTTGGACGACTATATAGCCTAGCAAATACGGGTTCATCATGCCACTGAGGCAGCTGGTCAAGTCGTAAAAACGGGGCGGCCGTATCCAAGCTGGTACGACCAAATCAAATACCTGCCGGGTTATACAATACCAAAATTCCATGTGTATAAGGGGACCGGCAATCCCCATCAACATGTTGCCCAGTTCAGGGCCCTATACGGTAACACCAGTGGTGATGATAAACTGCTGCTTCGCCAGTTCGTGGGCAGCTTATCAGAAACAGCGTTCGAATGGTATTCGGAACTCCCGAACGATTCTATCAAGACGTTCGCTAAAATGGAGATGTTATTCACTCAGCGGTTCGCGAGCACCAGCGAACGCACTCCAATAACGTCGTTGATTAATGCCAGGGTGAAACCAGGCAAAACGTGGGTCCAGTATGCTATACGCTGGCGAAATTTATGGTCGAAATGCGAGCAACGCATTGAAGAAGCGCCCGCGGTGGGCATGTTCGTGGGAACCCTAGACCCTCACGCAACTATCTCCCAGTTTATGATGTTCTTTAAGCCAACCACATTCCAGGCTTTAATCGACAAGTTGGCCCAGATGGACTAAATGGGTCATAGACCGTCTCCCCCGAAGCCCGAGCCTCGGGGTGACAAGGGTAAAGGAAAAGCAACCTTCGTCGCGAATGCCCAGCAGCAACCCAATGCCCCAAAGATGGCGGATCAATTGGAAGAAAGACGCCGCTATTATAATGAGAAGATGAAGCGTCCCTACTCGTTCCCACGGGACAAGACGAAACGGTTATTCGAGCTGGCAATACGCAACAGACTTATAAACCTGCCAAATCCAAGGCGACCGCCGCAACCCACTGGGATGAATAACCCTAACTATTGCCCTTACCATCAAACGGTAAGTCATCCGATTGAGGATTGCTTCGTCTTCAAAGGATGGATTGAAGACCAATACCTCCTGGGGAAGTTTGCACTGTCCGAAAAGTGGAAGGTGAACCCACCACAGCCGCATACTCATAAGAAAGCAGATACACCGGGGGCAACCTGTTCCTTTATCGAAGAAGCTCCATGGGAGGTCGTGCTGTCAACTAAAACCAAAAGAATGCTGAGGGACCTTCATGCGTGCCCTGCGGTCGAATGGAAGGACCCGCTTGAACCTCAAATTATCGAAGGGATGTTGAAGCCGCGCCCAACTACGAAGACTCGTGGTGATGGCCCAAATACTCACGCCCAACCGTCAAAATCTTCGAAGAAAACGAAGAAGAAATCCAAGAAGCCCGTGAAGCCTGGAGACAAGCGCACGAACTTGCAGAAGCAAATCGACGCGATGGAAGAGTACGATCAAAAGGCATGAACTCCTGTCACGCTGCAAGAGTTCCTCAACCACATCTTTCAAGAGGAAGATGATAGAGAGAGTTCGTCGGATGAATCCGAGGGATATGTGGCGAGTTGTAACGTAATCTCCCACTCGTTTACCGACGATGAAAAAACTCCTGGCACTAAGAAACTGGGGACAGATCCTGAACCAGAGCGTGTGTGGCCAACAGATGAAATGATCGACGCATTTCTAGACGAGATTCGTCTGAAGAGCAAAGCGGATCAGGAGCGTGAGATGGCTGCATCGGAAGGAGACAAATGCAGGCGACTGAACGAAAGAGTTGATGTACTCCCGCCAGATCGAAAGGCATCCGAGGCAGACAAGAACATATTCAAGACGAGGAAAAGGTTTGCCAAAGCTATGTCAATGGGAATGAAGCTACCATCCTCGGAAGAAAACACGCTCAATGGGGCGGAGAGGCACCCTAATTATTGCGCATATCATCGGAAAATTTCACACCCTACGGAGGAGTGCCACGCCTTTAGGATATGGTGGCAGGGATATGTTGCTCATCGGCAACATTTTAAGCGCATGAAACGCAAGACTCGTCGGGAACGAAGAAGTACTGCCGACGGGCACAACAGAACTACTGGCAACTGTTACATGGTTAACGCCGGAGGGTCACAAGTTCTCACCTTTGGGAGCGACTCTGATGAAGAAATGGCTCTGAGCCCTCTCTTAAAAGAATCCGTTTTAGGGAAAGAGGAGGAACCGGAGGCCTGCGAAAACATTCAGCTGCGCAGTCGCACGCTCCCGGAAAAGAATCTCGGGCCCGCAAATAGAAAAGATAAGGGAAAGCAAAAGGTCACTGAGGATATCACTTTAGATGACCAAGTCATGAAAGAGCCGACTACCAAAGACCCTCCCAGAAAGGGTAAGGTGGACTACAACATCCTGGCGGACCTAAAGAAGCTACCTTCTCAACTTAGCATTCTCGATGCCCTCCTATTATCAGAAGAAGCACGAGATTCACTAATTAAGGCGTTACAAGAACCTGAGCAATTCCAAGCCTTCCTCGCCGCGGAAAGGATGAAGGATGAACTGGAGGAAGTCCATACGGCCGACATCACTTTCGGTGACGAAGACCTCCTTCTCGGGACGTGCGACCACAACCGTCCCCTATATGTCTCTAGATACTGCCATGATATCAAGATAGGAAAGATCCTGGTGGATAATGGATCCTCCGTCAATCTCCTTAACGTTCGGGTGTTAAAGGAAATCTGCATGAGTGTGCAACACCTCGCTCGTGACAAAATTACCATCTCCGGTTTCGATTCACAATCGTCACGGACTCTCAGATCCGTGATACTAACATTACGCTTTGGACTACTCATCACAGACATCAAATTCCATGTCATTAACGCCAAGACCTGCTACAACGCCTTGCTCGGTCGTCCTTGGTTACACGAGTACACCATCATCCCTTCTACACAACATCAGTGTATGAAGTACTTTAAGGATGGTTTCGAGTATACCGTAACAGGTGAGCTGAACCCATTTTCCGTGAACGAAGTCCGCAAATACGAAGATGCGAAGTATTTTTTGCCAGATTTCGAGGATACAGAAAGGTGTCGCAAGCCGGAGAACAAAGCCGCCGCCACCATCCCTGTTTTCGGGAGCGATACCGAAGAAGAGGAAGATATTGTTTATGCCGGGCCGTCTCAACGCAACAACCCGGGGACGTCCGCCCCTATGTTGATCTTCGGAAGTGACTCGGAAGATGAGGTTAATGCCGTGTTCTCCAATCGGCCGTCAATACAAGCATCCCCTAGCGATGATCAGAGTTTGCAAATCACCATGTTGCCGCGAAAACACTACAAGGATCTCGACACACTTCAAGCTTACAATGTGCAGGACCTGCAGACATTTTACGTCCCTCCCAGGCAAAGGGGTGAGAAGGTAATCCTATTCTACCGATCCTCAGAGACGAAAGTAGAGAAAGAGATCTGGCATGGCGTGGATGCTACACTCGACAGGCTCGAACCCATCCGTTTGCCCAGATATTACACAAATGGACTAAAAAGGCTATTGAAGCGCCAAGGAGTACCATTAAAACAGACTGTTCGACAAGCTCGGTTCTACAACAGGATTTGGGATGTCCCTGGGACTCAACGCAAATTGCCCAACAGGAAAATGGAAAAACTTGGGCTTGGATACGTGAGAGCCGGAAAACGGGAACGGGCCCACAGTAGCTACGCCATATATACCTTTGATGAAGAAAAGGACGCCCTGTCAGGAAATGCCAACCCCTCATCAAAACTAGATCCCGCGATTGAAGTGCCAAGTCCGTCGTTTGAAGAATGAATGGACAAGCTTATCAGGAAAGCAGGTCAAAAGGCTCGGGAAGACCACAACCGTGAGATGGCCATCTACGAGAAGGCCAGGATGCAACGTCTGTTTCAACAGGCTGCAAAAGACAAGGATGCTCCTCCCTGTCAACCCATTGTACAAAAGGCCCGACGCAAAAGCGGAAGTAAGTCAAGAAGCGAAAAAAGGAGTCGACAAAAACGATGCAGGATTAGAGAGTCGTGTGATCGAACATTGCGCGGTCCGGATTTGTCCCTCATGAAGAAGATGATTCGAGCGTACTCCTTCCCCCGAGACAAGATGGAGAGGTTACTCGAGCTCGCTATAAAACATCAAATGATCGCGCTTCCAGAGTCTAAGCACCCTGAGCAAGCTAACAAGGCTTCTCATCTTAGCTATTGCTCTTATCACCGAGCCATAGGACACCCTATCGAAGATTGCTTCACCTTCAAGAACTGGGTCGAGGACCAGTACCAATAGGGAAGATTTGCTTTATCCAACGGCTGGAGGGTAACGCCGCCACAAAAGCACGAACCCAAAGCCGCAAGAGCAGAACCGGATCCACCTCAGTCTTGGAAGCGGATTCGCACCTGTTACATGATTACGATATTAAAAGAAGAGCCCAAGAACATGGATGACCTTCCCTGGTGCTTTGAGAACAGCAATGATGAGGTGATCTCAGAATTTCCGCCAGCTCCGAAAGAACTGGAAGATGGCATACATACTACGGCAGATAACCTCAAGAAGATTGAGTTGGGATCGGCAGATGATCCGCGACCGACATTCGTCAGCGAGCTGCTATCTGAAGAAAGGTTGGCTGCGTTAAAGAACGTGCTTCTACTGCATAAAGACTGCTTCGCGTGGAACTATTCCGATATGCCAGGATTAGATCCGGAGATTGTTGTGCATAAATTAGCAATATCCCCGGATATCAAGCCAGTCAAGCAGGCACCGAGAAGGATGCGGCTCGAGCTTGAGATGAGCATCAACGCCGAAGTCAAGAAGCTGATCGATTCTGGATTTATCCAAGAAGTCCAATATCCCGACTGGATCGCCAACATCGTCCCGGTAATGAAGAAAAATAGGACGGTACGCATATGCGTGGATTTCAGGGATCTCAATAAAGCCTTCCCGAAGGACGATTTCCCAGTACCAGTAACCGAGCTAATGATAGATAACACGTCCACTCACGAGGTTTTCTTCTTTATGGACGGTTCATCAGGGTACAATCAGATAAAGATGCGTCCCGAAGACCAGAAGCACACCGCTTTCCGGACCCCTTTGGGTATATTCTGCTACAAGGTTATGCCCTTTGGTCTAAAGAACGCCGGCGCTACCTATCAAAGGGCCATGACAAAGATCTTCGACGATCTCATACATGACATCGTCGAGTGCTATATCGATAACCTCGTAGTGAAGAGCATTTCATACGAAGAGCATTTAAAGCATCTGGAGACTGTATTTCAACGCCTTCGGCAATATAATTTGAAGATGAATCCCCTCAAATGCGTGTTCGGAGTCTCCTCGGGTAAATTCCTGGGATTCATCATCCGACACCGAGGTATCGAAGTAGATCCATCTAAGATCAAGGCGATCATGGAAATGCCTCCGCCAAGAACCCTCAAATAGTTGCGGTCTTTCCAAGGGAAGCTCGCATACATCCGGCGATTTATCGCCAATCTTTCAGGCAAGTGCCGTCCTTACAGCCACCTGATGAAGAAGGGAACTCCATTCGTTTGGGATCACAAATGCCAAGGTGCACTAGACGAGATCAAGCAGTACCTGCAGAACCCTCCGGTGTTGGCTGCGCCGGTCAAGGGAAAACCCCTCATTCTTTATACAACTGCCCTCGAAGGTTCCTTAGGCGCATTATGGGCACAAGAGAACGATCAAGGAAAAGAGAGAGCACTCTACTACTTAAGTCGAGTTCTGCTGGGGGCAGAAAGCAACTACTCACCCATTGAAAAACACTGCTTGGCGTTGATCTTCGTGATAACAAAGCTCAGGCACTATGCGTTGGCGCACGAAATCCGTCTCATCTCGAAGGTGGACCCTCTTAAATATTTGATGTCAAAGGCTATATTGACGGGCCGACTCGCTAAATGGGCTCTACTCCTGATGGAGTTCTCGATAACGTATCGACCTCTCAAGGCAGTGAAAGGCCAGGCCATTGCCGACTTCCTTGCTGAGCATCCAGTACCTGCCGGTTCTCCTCTGAACTGCGATCTGCCGGACGAGCATGCATTTGATGCGATCAACGGCGGTAGTACCCGATGGGAACTCTATTTCGATGGAGCGTCCTCCGTAAAGAAGCGCAAACAAGGTATCCCAATGATCAAATCGGGGGTAGGACTCATCTTCGTAACTCCACAAGGAGGGATAATGCGCTTCGCCTTCTCCTTATCAGAGCCGAGGACAAACAATGAAGCCGAATACGAAGCTCTGATAGCAGGCCTCGAGATCGCCATCGACATGGGAATTGAAAATCTCCTCATATATGGGGACTCCCAACTGGTCATTAGTCAAATAAACGGCGACTACCAGACATGCAAACCAGAATTGGTGAAATACGGCGAAAAGGTACAACAACTGTTGACCCAAATTCCCTCCTATACTTTGGAGAACGTACCGCGCACGGAAAACAGCAAAGCAGACGTGTTGGCCAAACTTGCTAAAGAGCTGGCTGACGAAAACCTCGATGATGTAAAAATCGTGGTACAAAGCCGTCGGGTGCTTGCCCCAACGGAGATATCTCTAGAATCACCCGAAGAGAAGGGAGCGACTGAGTAGATGACCTTACAAGTAAAAGAACGAGAAAGGGTTGAGGATTGGAGAGAAGTCTTCATAGACTACTTTAAGTCCCACCGAATGCCCGAAGAAGCGTCCTCAAGACATCAGCTCATGAAACGAGCTCTATCTTTCGCTTTCGTCAATAATACTCTGTATAAGAGGTCGTTTGATTCTCTGTGGCTGAGATGTTTAGGACCCGACGAAGCAGAGAGGGTCGTTCAAGAGGTTCATGACGGAATCTGTGGTTCTCATCAAGCAGGCCCGAAGATGAAGTTAAAAATTAAACGGATGGGTTACTACTGGCCCACGATGATCCAGGACTGCCTCGAATATGCGAAGCAATGCCACTCGTGCCAAATCCATGGGGATTTCATCCACCAGCCTCCGAATCCACTACATCCGACGGTGGCTAGCTGGCCATTCGAAATGTGAGGGACTGACATAGTCGGCCCCATCGAACCTGCATCGTCCCGGGGACATCGTTTCATCCTGGCGACAACTGATTACTTCTCCAAATGGGCAGAAGCAGTACCGCTGAGGGAAGTGAAGACGGAGAATATCCTCCACTTCTTCAAGACGCACGTCATCTATCGGTTTGGAACTCCACGGCGGATTATCTCCGATAACGGGCCAGCCTACAGAAGCCATAAGATTATCCGCTTCGCGCAGCAGCACAATATAGACTGAAGATATTCTTCAGTTTACAATCCGCGAGCTAATGGTCTAGCTGAAGCCTTCAACAAGACCCTGACGAAGATCATAAAAAAGACGGTGTCCCGAAATAAGAAAGACTGGCACGAGAGGCTGCAAGAGGCCCTTTGGGCCTATCGAACAACGTTCAAGACGGCCACGAACACAACGCCGTACGCGTTGGTATTTGGGACGGAAGCAGTGCTCCCCCTCGAGATAGAGTTACACTCTCTACGAGTGGCAGTCCACTACGAGCTGACGGACCAAGAAAATGTTCACCTTCGGCTTGAGGAGCTTGATGCCCTCGATGAAACCCGGCTCATAGCGCAACAAAATCTAGAGGCCTACAAAGCAAAGATGACGCGCTCGCACGAAAGATTGACCAGGCCGAGGACATTCTGCCAAGGCGAACTCGTACTAGTGGTCAAAAGACCTATGATCCCCAATCGTGCCAAGCGGGGAAAATTTGAGCCGAACTATGAAGGCCCGTACATCATAGACAAGGTCTACCAGGGTGGAGCCTATCTACTCATGGACAAGCACGGTGAAAAGCCTTTCAGGCCAATAAACGGCCGCTTCCTAAAGAAATTCTACGCTTAATGAGCCACAGCCTAGGTCAATGATAGATGACGACGATTATGTCCGCTCGCTATCTTCCTAAACTCAGACTTTATAAGCAGTAGCCGGCCTTCCCCTGAATGGACCGAAACGTCCTTAAACTAACGAGGGACCGAAACGTCCTTAAACTAACGATGGATCGAAACGTCCTTAAACTAACGACTGACTGAAACGTCCCTAAACTATTACCGCAGCATCCTCAGACTGACGAGATAAATAAAAAAAAAGAGAGAAAGAAAAAAATATATAAATATAAAAAAATAATAATAAAAAAAAAACGGTATGTCCATAAGCAAAATGGGCACGGATGAAAACCCGAAAGGGCTCCGTGAGTAAAAACAGCAGGGCTACCGGCGAGTGTTCGTGAAAACCCGAAAGGGCGACCTTGTAAAAAAAAGAAAAATGAAAAGAATAAAAAAAAATGGTATGTCCATAAGCAAAATGGGCACGGATGAAAACCCGAAAGGGCTCCGTGAGTAAAAACAGCAGGACTACCGGCGAGTGTTTGTGAAATCCCGAAAGGGCGCAACCTCGTTAAAAGACACGTATAGGGTTCTCTCGACCTTGTAAGGAGAAACTACCCGCGTGAGATCCTTACGACTCACAAAGGAGCAACACACTTAGGGATCCCTATGATTCCTAAGGAGAAAATACACTTGCGAGATCCTCACGACTCGTAAGGAGAATTCTCTTATGGGACCCTCACGGCTCATAAGATTTGAAAGCCTTAAGTTACAGAGACCTGAACCTGTGCTTAAGCAACCCCCACAACCTTCGACACTGTCCTACAAGCGGCTCCATACTGTCCCTTGTATACAATCCACGGGCGCGAATAAACATTTCCTCAGCAAAGTCCCACCCGTGACTAGGGATATGTCCATATGATGAGCAACCCTTGTAGGTCCTCTCGACCTATAAGGAGAAAGCCCTCTTGTTGGATCCTTACGACTTGCAGAGGAACATGCATTTAGGAATCTTCACGATTCTTAGGGAGAAAATACACCTACAAGATCCACACGACTTGTAGGGAGAAATACCTTTGTGAGACCCTTACGGCTCATGAAGTCAAAAGCCTTGGTCGACAGGACCCTTAACCATGTTTACTAAGCCACCTTTGTTCAACATCGACAGGGCAAATGATGATTCGCTCCTGGCAACATCCCAGTTGCAGCGGTAGTGATGCCGAAATCGGTGTCTAAAATCCAAGCTTGCGGCGAAAAAGCTAGCAAGCCACACATGCATACGAAATAGCCGAAATGATGGGGCAACTTGCAATAAAAAGCAGCAAGTAAAAATGTATGCATAAAAAATAGCCGAAATGATGGGGCAAATCGCAATAAAAAAACAGCGAGTGAAAATGAAATAAATAGCCGAAATGATTGGGCACCGCGAAAAATAGCCGAAAAGATAGGGCAGTCGCGACCTCCGCGATATAAAAACTGAAATGATAGAGCATCGCGGAAAAAGAAATAAAATATAAAAAAAAGTTTCAATTTATGCCCTACAGGTGATGTTCCATCACACCTTGTACACAATCCAAGGGCGTAAACAAAAAGGGATCATACTTCTCCCCCAGGTTTCATCAGAAGAAGAATCCAAGTCTCGACGGGCCAAAGGAGACCTGGAGATCGTTTCAACACTCGTCTCGTAACAACGGACACAACTCTAAGCTAAGCGGAACAGCGGTAACTCCCAGTTCCATGGCTCGGTGGTATACATATCGCCAACAGTCAAACCTCCATCCCGTGAAATGCGGATACAATCAGCAAAATTCCTGGTTACGTGGAACGCGGATAACGTCACTCTTTGACCCCGCGGAAAACGTTCGGAGCGGAGCCTAGTTCTCGCCGAGCACGGCAGTGAACCCGTGTGAAGCATCTAGTGCAAAATTCCTGGTTACGTGGAACGCGGATAACGTCACTCTTTGACCCCATGGAAAACGTCCAGAACGGATCCTGGTCCTCACGAAGCACGGCAGTGAACCCGTGTGAAGCATCCAGAGCAGAGCCTAGTCCTCGTCGAGCACGGCAGTGAACCCGTGTGAAGCATCTAGTGCAAAATTCCTGGTTACGTGGAACGCGGATAACGTCACTCTTTGACCCCGTGGAAAACGTCCAGAGCGGAGCCTAGTCCTCGCCGAGCACGGTAGTGAACCCGTGTGAAGCATCTAGTGCAAAATTCCTGGTTACGTGGAACACGGATAACGTCACTCTTTGATCCCGTGGAAAACGTCCAGAGCGGAGCCTAGTCCTCGCCGAGCACGGCAGTGAACCCGTGTGAAGCATCTAGTGCAAAATTCCAGGTTACGTGGAACGCGGATAACGTCACTCTTTGACCCCGTGGAAAACGTCCAGAGCGGAGCCTAGTCCTCGCCGAGCATGGCAGTGAACCATTGTGAAGCATCTAGTGCAAAATTCCTGGTTACGTGGAACGCGGATAACGTCACTCTTTGACCCCGTGGAAAACGTCCAGAGCGGATCCTGGTCCTCGCGGAGCACGGCAGTGAACCCGTGTGATGCATCCAAAGAGGAGCCTAGTCCTCA
The DNA here is from genome assembly GCA_030015575.1 of Agapanthus africanus. NCBI lineage: Eukaryota > Viridiplantae > Streptophyta > Magnoliopsida > Asparagales > Amaryllidaceae > Agapanthus > Agapanthus africanus. The sequence goes on along the minus strand of JASDDO010000022.1, from coordinate 694,788,301 downwards.
CCGAGCACGGCAGTGAACCCGTGTGAAGCATCTAGTGCAAAATTCCTGGTTACGTGGAACGCGGATAACGTCACTCTTTGACCCCGCGGAAAACGCCCAGAGCGGAGCCTGGTCCTCGCCAAGCACGGCAGTGAACCCATGTGAAGCATCCAGAGCAAACACCGGACTGTGGAGTCCTTAAAATCCACGGACTATGATGTCCTTAACCTTGACCGTAATGTCTTAAAACTAACAATCAACCACCCCGATTCCCTACGGATTCTGGCCTTGGTTTAAGGGTACATCTCTTCACTCTTTTGATACCTGGCGTTGTAATTCCTCAACGTCTTCAAAGAGGTGACGGGTCCCTGCAACCAAACATCGGACTGTGGAGTCCCTAAATCCACGGACTATGAGGTCCTTAACCTTGACCGTGATGTCTTAAAACTAACATCGGACAGTAGAGTCCCTAAATCCACGGACTATGAGGTCCTTAACCTTGACCGTGATGTCTTAAAACTAACATCGGACTGTGGAGTCCCTAAATCCACGGACTATGAGGTCCTTAACCTTGACCGTGATGTCTTAAAACTATCATCGGACTGTGGAGTCCCTAAATCCACGGACTATGATGTCCTTAACCTTGACCGCGACGTCTTTAAACTACGATACCTGGAGCAACCCCTGACCCCATGAAACACAAATAAGGGCGACCACATCCAGCACTTGCAGGTCCTCAGGACATGTAAGGAAGAAAACTTTCTTGTGAGATCCTTACGACTCTCAAGGGAAAACCTGCTTAAGAATCCTCACGATTTGTAAGAAGAACTTACACCTATGGGATCCTCTCGACCCATGGGGAGAAAAAACTCTTTATGAGACCCTCGTGGCTCATAAAATGCAAAAGTCTTAGGAAGCAGATCTTAACCCTGAATCCTAAGCCATCGCTGCCCTGCAAAGAGATCAAGATAAATTATCCACAAAACACATTCAATGAAAAGAGACACGCCGTTGAAAAGAAAAATGTATCTCTTATTCATAAACCAAAATGGATACAAAGTACAATTCATGAAAGAAACAAAAAGAAGATACTCTCATCCATGGGTATGTACAAAAAAAGGGAAAAAATACAAGTCCTCAAGCCGGCGGGCGGTGCAATAATTTTACCAGCTCATCGTTTTGTTGCTGAGCCACGGCTTCATGACGCAAGATCTCCAGAAGACGAGCCTCCGCCTGAGCTTGCTGAGCCTGATACAAAGCAAGCCGAGCTTCAAGCTCTTTCTCGGTGGCTTTATGAGCCTCGACCCTTTCACGAGTGAACGTGGCAGCTTTGTCGAGAGCCACCACCTCTTTGATAGACTCTTGAAGCACCCGCCAGAGTTCATATGCTTTGTTGGCTTTGGCTGTGAGGCTGGCCTGAAGCTCGCTCAGCGCCTTAAAAGCCAACTCCCTCTCCGAGAATTTACGGCTGAGCCTCTTCTCGCATGACGTCATGTTTGCAGCGCACCGTGCTATCAACCCCCGTAACTCCGCCTTTGCAGCCACAGCTTCCGAGGAAAGGTGGGAACATTCAAGGGCGTGCAAACAAGCCTCCACCTTCCTACAGAACTCCACCCAGACCCGCACCACCTCCTCACTATGATAGGTGGCAAGAAAAGGAAGAGAGCCGTTAGCTTCAGCGGCAAACGCTTCGGCTGTGGTCGCGCTACCAGCACGGAGCTCCTCGATGAAAGATGATAGGGAGACAAGGCTTAATTGGGCCAAGCGTCCTGAAGCCCGCAAAGCATAAGGGTCGGGCGGCATCATGATGCGCGATTCCAACGCCATGGAGACTGGCAGGGCTGTTCAAATTTGACAGATGTTAATAAAATTCTTAAGCACAGAACGAACGGGATTATAATAAAATGTCGCTTACCAACAGTCACACAAGTAGGAGCTGAAGGCTCCCCTGGCCCTTCAACGACCTCGACCTCGTCGTCAGCTTCCAAAACTATAAAAGACATCAACGTCATTTCGCAAAATAGTAACAATGCTATGGTGAAAGAAAAAATGGCGAACGACGCTGACCTTTCCTGGAGGAAAGGACAATACGCTGAGGGGAGATCGCCTGCGGAGCCGCCATCTCCAATAAACGCTGAAATGACTGTCGAGGCGACAGATCAGCGATAGTGGCCGCCAAACCGCACAATTCTGGGAAAGATAAAAGAGTTTAGACCATGGAAGGGTTGCTAATTTAAAATGCAGAGGGTTACCTTCAACACTTCTCCCGTTCTGAGTCGGGGGGATAGCGGCTTCGACAGCCTCTGCCGGAACCTCGGGCTCTAACAGAGGGAGGGTAGTCCCCACTGCCTCCATCTCAGCCTCTGGGCCGACTTCGGGAAGAGCCGTTGGAGCAGCAACCTCCTCCAAAGGAGCCTCTCCCAAAGGAGCAAGCACTCCCTGACCAAGCACTGCCGCTGGAGGCGCTACCATGAGAGGAGCAGCCTCATCAGCCCTCTCCACATCGAGCGAGGCTTCATCGAGAATTTCAGCGGGCTTTAGCTTTAATGAGCCCGTAGGGAGCTCCCCTAGCATCGAAGATTCTGCACGATTCAAATAAGAATAAGGATACATATGCACGGGCATAAATAATCTGAAGTACTACAAAAAGAGCCACAACGTACCGATGCGCAAAGAAGCCTTCAGTGTGGCTTCTTCAAGCCGCTGCTCCTTCTCAAGGAGGCGTGCCCGCCGGGGGTCAAGGGTAGACTCATGGCCGCCGGTCCACAAAGAAAGTGCATCCGCTGCGTCTTCTGAAGCTGCCTGCTTCAGGGCCCTTTCCCCCCATTCCTCCAAAGGACCGATAAACCGCCGCCGAATCTATAAAGGGTCTTCGTAAAAGATTACAGCGGGATAGGGCTTCTTCGGAACCCTGGCATTATGAGACGCGTCTTTGGAACGCCGTATGGCCTCGGCTAACTGTGCGGCTTCCTCATCGGCCGAACTCGGGAAGAGAAGTCCAGCGTCTGACTCTTGCAAGGCCAATGGTTCGTCTTCAAGAATAGGCCCAGAATACGCCAAAGAATCAAGTAAATTGGTGGCCGCTTTCCTTCGTCGCTTAGACCCAGAGCCGGTCGCCGAGGATGATCGTTTCCTCCCCCGCGAAGCCTTAGGGCGGCGCCGACCCACATCGCCCTCGACACCCTCATCCCTATTACTCTCGCTCGGGGCCACAACCGAGGATGACACCGCCATTGTCGACGCCACGGGGGGCGGTACTGCCACCGGCGGTGGTGCTACTACTGAGGCCTGTCTACCCCGCGATCAGGAACCCAGAGGCATACCAGCTGTCGGAATAAGGTCTACCCCTGACTCCCCCGGAATGAGCGCGGTGCCAATCTCCCTCAGAGGGAAGCGGACCGGAACCCTGGGTCGCAGCTTAGCCCCCGGAACCTGAGGAGGGGCATCATGACCAAGAAGCACCCTTCTTTCTTCAAGAATAATTGGGTTGATCCGATGAAGATACCAACCCGTAAACGCGCCCATGCACCGGGGCATGTACTCAGCTTCAGGTACCACGAAGCGGGAGCCGGTGTTTAGCCTTATGAAATGATGAGCGGCATCGCGAACGGCATTGAGCGAAGGGATCGAGGCGACTACAAAAGCCTCGAAAGGAACACCCTTGTCGTATCCAAGCTGTCGGGCGAATCGATGCGGATTGTACCGCATGAAAAAAGCTGCATTGTCCTGGCGAAACACCAAGTAGCCCGGTCTAATTGTATACAAGTGCGCGGCCTTCCGGGGCTTCAAAGAAGGTGTGTTGTCTTTCGACTGGTCCCAGAGTTGTTGAACTGGACCTGAGGGAGTAGACAAGACCCGATCATTAAAAACCAGCCTGCCAGTGGCGGCGTGAGGAGAAATCAGCACCCGAATAGCCCCGAATTGAGTCGGGTCAGCGGAAGAAGCACCCACCAATCGCATAAGTCGCGGGAAGGGATAGGCGTCGTAAAACGCGGGCCTCTGATGCATAGCGAAAGCCCCCAGCACATGCATTTCGACCCAGGACGTGAAATAATGAAGCGAAAAGTTTACTACATCCACGCCGGGTGTAGAGGTATTAGCTGCGGTGCCCAACACATGATAAAGGTGCGCCAAGGTCGGGATGCCGATGGCCAACCGCGTCCCCTCAGCAATACGATGAGCCGGGTAGATAACCGAGGCTCTCATGAAGCGGCGATGCATGGGGATAACGAACCAACTGAGCCAGACACTGACAAACCCCACGAAGAACGTCTCTTCATCCATACCGGGTGCTGTAATGGACTCAAAATACATCGGTGACATGATAGGGATATAGTATTGAGGTAGATCCGATTCAGTGGTCGGCAGCTTCTTCGGACCAAACCCAAAGGGGTCTCTAATGTTGGCGAACTTCGGGGCTGTCTTCGACAAGACGTCCTCGCGAAGGAAGTGAGCGATGAAACTCTTGAAAGTAACACCATGCTCTTCGGATTCGGTGAATAATCGGTCGAAGATACCTAGCGCCTTTATCAAACTGGGACGCTTATGGCGGTTGGCATTCTCAGCAGACAGGCCGTCAACCGGGGCGGGCTCGGGCTCAAAGATGTACTCGTCAGAAGGCAGCAACTCCTCATACAGACTACCCCTGATTGGCAACCCCGAGATGTCATAGAATTCTGCCAGAGAGATCGAGACCTCGCGATCTCCTAGAATGAAAGTGTTGGTGGGAAGATTCCATTGGTTCAAGAACGCCTTAACCTACCAAACATGCGGAGATTGGTAGTGAAAAAGTGACGTATATATCGCCTGGTAAAGCCCGACCTTCTGCAGTCGCGCACGATGGGCAGAAAGGATGTAGCGAGCCCAGAGAAGGTAGCCCGTAGGGTGTCGATGAGTGAGCCCTATCTTATAAATCTGCCCCCACGGGTAGGCCTCACCCTGGCAAATACGCCGCCCCAAGATATCTATGGCCGGGATCGGATGGTTCGGGATACCGGTCGTCGAAGGCTCGAGCCTCCCCGTTGGAGTCCAGTTGGGCATCTCCACAGCAAAAACTGTTCTCAGATGGTCCATCGGCAGGAATGGGAAAGTAGGCTCTGTTGGTATTGCGCAAAGGAAACTCCGGCGACCCTGGATAATATGACAGTACCAAGATCCCCATTGAAGTAAGTTGGTGCAGTTCGGGTCATGGGCCCGGATCATCGCCATCGCTTCCTCATCAGATGGTGACTGAGGAAAAGCAGCCTCCGAGCGAGAAAAGGGAAAGCATGGAACAGAAGCCATCGCACCTGAAATCTAATAAAAGAAGACTGTCAAAAACAAAGCTAGCAATATATATACATGCATGAACATGAGGACTAGCCGAAGAAAGCAACAGCAGACTCTTTTATGGGGCCATTGGCTACAGAACAACATGGGCCCCACAGAATCAGGATGACGGCTCATTAATAATGAGACCAAGTAGTTATAACAAAACAGAGGGAATATCCCCATTAAATGAAAAACGGGTTTCAAGTAATCCTACATTTTCCCCCTAGAAGACAAATCTGTCTCGGGCTCTACAACAGATCCAACAGGATCAAAGGAATTAAATTCCCACAGAAGGCATCATTACAAAGTTCATGTTTCATTAATTACAGAATGACAACCTAGGGTAAGGAGACCCTAAGGAGCCCCCATAGGAAGAAACCGAGTTCTTCACAGGAATTAAATTCCTTATTAAGAAAAGGGAATTAAATTCCCCAAAAAGCCTTTTCTGTGAACAGAGTTAAACTCCATGGGTCATCATATGAACCCTAAGAAATTTACTGTTGGAGGTTAAATGGTTTCGTATTTTGGTTAAGAAACTTGAAGAAAAATGGGTTCTTCATTAAAAAAGGGTAAAAACCCTTGTTTTGGATTCAAAATCCAAAAGAATGGGAGAGTTCTTCGTTCATATGAGAGCATTACCTAAAGAGAAAAGTCTCTTCGGACAGAGTTAAACTCTGGAAGATTTTCAAGGCAGAGAACTAAGCTCTGGGAAAAGAGAATTAAATTCTCAAGAGTAGAAAGTTTGCAAGGAAGAAGATGAGCAAAGTGGAGGCGTCTCTGAAAAGACCTCAATATTTATAGGAGGTGATGGAAACGTTTCATCTCCCCAAATCCCTAGAAGAATCCAACGGTCACAAAATGTGACAGCGTCGCACTCACGTGCAGACACGTGAGAACAACGCTGTGGGGGCATTTGTTTCCTGATTTAAAATCAAGAAAGCCTACGGAAGGGGCTTCAGAAAAGGGTCACGTGCTCACACGTGACCAGCAGTCACGTGTCGGCACGTGACATCTAAAAGCATCGGCAAGGCAGATTCAGTTTCCCAACTACATAAAAGAAAAGGGCTTCAGAAAGGGTCACGTGCTCCCACGTGACCAGGGTCACGTGCTCCCACGTGACCAGGGTCACGTGTTGGCACGTGACACTCAAAAGCAGCAGACTCATTCTCTGATTAAATCAAGAAAAAGGCTCCAGACGCGGGTCACGTGCTCACACGTGACCAGTGGTCACGTGTTGGCACGTGATGACCGAGCAGCGGCAAAGACATAGCGCAGAAGAAAAAGAAAGCTCGTTCCAGGGGGGTCACGTGCTTACACGTGACCAAGGGTCGCGTGCCCACATGTGACCATGGGTCACGTGGTCACACGTGACCGGCTTTCAAAGCCCATTTATTTAACAGAATTAAATTCTGAACAGCATTCGAATCTTTCCAAAGGAAAGTAATTACTCGGAACCAATCGAATTAAAGATTTAAAGGTGATTAAATATCATCTATTTGTGGAAAAAGCCTGAACTTGGAAAGATTTCCCATTAAAATCTAACCGAAATAACAAAGGAAAATCTCTGGATTTAAAATCCAATGGTGAATAAAATTCACCCAATAATCCAAAGGTCCAAATGAATGATGAATACAAATCAAATCTCTCAATGAAAGATTCACCAAAACTAATTGATTCGGTTGCTTCTCCTATAAATAGGAGCCAAGAGACACACAGAGGGAGATATGCAGAGGGATCGATAATATAGAGAAAGGAGAGAGCCTTGATACGTTGGAGGAATTTGGATTTTCTGCAAAAGAAAAGCTTAGGTAAGAAAGGGAAGGCCTTAAAAGAGAATTTAATTCTCAACAGAGTTTAACTCTGATATAAAACAGAAGAACATAGTTCTCTCTTTGGTGGAGGATCTGTAAAGTGCACATCTCTCCTTGAGTTGAGAATTTAATTCTCATTGGGTTGAGATCCTGCCATGCAGATCCAAAGCATAGAGAGGGAATGGAAGCTTGAGAATTCAATTCTCACAGAACTATAGGAATTTAATTCCTTTAGAATAAAATTAGGGTTTGACCCTATGTTATGGGAATTTAATTCCTTCAGAATGAACAGAATCAGGGTTTAACCCTAGTTAAGAACTTAGTTCTGTTAAAATAACAGGAATTTAATTCCCTTAAGAAAGAAGAAATTAGGGTTTCACCCTATGACAGAATCTCATTCCTCAGAATAATTTTTTAAAAGAGAGTGGGAATTTAATTGCTTAAAGCTTTTATTAGGGTTTAACCCTATGATAGAATTCAGTTCTTCACATATATGAGGAATTTAATTCCTACAGAAAATTCAAAGTTCAACTCTATCCCAGAATATAAATCTTCAAAAGGAAATAGGAATTTAATTCCTCTAAAATCATTGTTAGGGTTCAACCCAACGAGAAATTTAATTCTTGAATGGGATTAACAGATCTTCTAAAAAACATACATAGAGGCAGGGTCACGTGTCACCACGTGACCCCCAAAAAGATCCACAGAAAAGACCCTTTGAGGCAATGCTTCACGTGACCCACGTGACCCTTGGCAGAGGCTTTAACATACAAGCATTTAAATGCCCGTCACGTGATGGCACGTGATGCTCCAAAAGATGAGATATTCTTAGCAGAACAAATGAAGGGAGGGCGCCCTCACGTGCTACCACGTGACCCCTCTTGCCTTAGTGTTTAACACTAAATTGGAACCCCTGAATCCAGTGTTAAAACACTGTTTGGCCTTAGTGTTCAACACTAATCAAAGAACTTTATTTGCAGTGTTTAACACTGAATTTCTTAGTGTTTAACACTAATTTAAAGCCTCTGCTGCCAGTGTTTGACACCGATTTGCTCTAGTGTTTAACACTAATTTGAACCCCCCCGTTGCTGGTGTTTAACACCAACTGTCTTTTAGTGTTAAAACACTAACTTGATCCCAGTGTTCAACACTGTTGAATTAATGTTAGCCCAATTGGCTAAATGGTCAGAGGCAAAGCCTCTCTTTCAATGGACCAACAGGAAGCCAATATTCCAAACATGATTGGACTTAGCCCAAGATGGCCATAAGTCCTCAATTCAGACTTAACCGGGCTAACGGGCTCATAACATAATTAATTGGTCTTGATCCCAAATTGGGCCAAAGACTATTTAATCCACCCCGGTTCAAGGGTACATCTCTTCACTCCTTTGATACGTGGCGTTGTAATTCCTCAACGTCTTCAAAGAGGTGACGGGTCCCGATGACCACACATTGACACGGACTGTGGGGTCCTTAAACTCATGGACTATGAGGTCCTTAACCTTGACCGAGATGTCTTAAAACTAACAACGGACAGTGGGTTCCTTAAACTCATGGACTATGAGGTCCTTAACCTTGACTGAGATGTCTTAAAACTAACAACGGACTGTGGGATCCTTAAACTCATGGACTATGAGGTCCTTAACCTTGACCGAGATGTCTTAAAACTAACAACGGACTGTGGGGTCCTTAAACTCATGGACTATGAGGTCCTTAACCTTGACCGAGATGTCTTAAAACTAACAACGGACTGTGGGGTCCTTAAACCCATGGACTATGACGTCCTTAACCTTGACCGCAATGTCTTAAAACTAACATTGGACCGCAATGTTCTTAAACTACCCATGGACCGCAATGTCCTTAAACTACCCATGGACCGCAATGTCCTTAAACTACCTACCGACCGTAATGTCACTAAACTAAACAACAGAGCCCCCCTTTATTGCTCTCTTGTTGGATCTAAACGATCCCGTCAAGTTGATCTTAGTCTAAAAACTAGACTAATGTATCCTTAACAAACGTTTAAGTCGATCTTAGGCTCAAATGAGGGGAACGTATCCTTAAACCCAAACCCCCAAACCCAATTTAAGATAATACGGATTTGGACTAGTCCACGCCCTACGGGCGACGATGTAACTCAGTCTCCGTAGACAATCCACGGGCAACAAAACATAAAATAAACACGCACACGAAGTGACCATCTGAAGAAGGAGAAAGTTGTTACCGCAATGCGGTAGCGTAATTAACTGCAGGGGCTTGCGCCTGCAGGGAAGAGCGTCCCCACAATCAAAAACCCCTCAAGCGAGGGGGAATCTGACGAAGTCTGCTACATCGGACGCATCCATTCAAACCTTCGATACATGGTGCCATAAATCAACTTGGCATCTTCGGAGAGGTGGACGGATAGCACCAATTATCATCTGCCCCGAGCCTCAGGCGAGACGACCACGCGTCTCGGCCGCCGTTCGGAGGGGAACAGGGGGATCTGGTAAAGTCACGCTACATCGGTCGCATCTATCCAAACCTCCGATATATAGTGCCATAAATCAACTTGGCATTTTCGGAAAGATGGATGGATATGTTCTAAATAGCATCTGCCCCTAAATTCAGGTAAGACGTTCAATCCAAGTTCGTTTCTGTTATCGGTGATAAACAACCACTACATCGCCATCGCCACCTAACTCATCTCCATCGACGTCGCCTCCATCCTCTTATCGTCATCTCCCTCCCCTCGTTCTCCTCCTTCGCTCTACCAAAACCATCGATGCCATAGCCGAACCCCTTTTCTCCATGGCCGAGCTTGAGTCCTCCCATGGCTGATCCTCCAAACTAAGCTCGCCTCCACCTCCCACCATCTTCTTCTCCTTCTCCTCACCACAAGAAACCTCTCACCGGACCACCACTCAACTCCACATCGTCACCGACTGGGCCCCCATCACCTACGAGCATCTCTGCCATCGACTCCTACAACCCCATAGCCAACCCCCTTACCCAACCGCAGCTTCTTATCGCCGGCAATGACGCGGCACGGGACCACACCTTCGACCTCCGCGATGAGTGCCTCTCCTTTATCTTCCTATCCCTCGACTCCGGTGACCGCAAACACTGCTCCCTTGTCTGGTAGTGCTGGCTCCTTATCGACGGCCAGAGCCGCCACCACCACTCCCTTGATGCTCATGCTGCGTTGCTGGACCATGTCTTGGCGATCTTTGATCGTTTCAATATGGACATTGTTCCCCTCCGAATCAAGCGGCGGAGACGCGATGGAAGTCTTGCCTGAAATTCGGGGCAGATGCTAATTGGAGCTATCCGTCCACCTCTCCGAAGATGCCAAGTTGATTTATGGCACCATGTATCGAAGGTTTAAACAGATGCGGCCGATGTAGCAGACTTCGTCAGATTCCCTCTCGTTCGAGGGGTTTTTGATTGTGAGGACGCTCTTCCCTGCAGGCGCAAGCCCCTGCAGTTAATTACGCTACCGCATCACGGTAACAACTTTCTCCTTCTCCAGATAGTCACTTCATGTCGTGGGTGTTTGTTTTATTTGTGGTTGCCCATGGATTGTATATGGAGACTAATTTATGTTGTCGCCCGTAGGACGTGGATTAGTCCAAATCCGTACTTTCTTAAATTTGGGTTTGGGGTTTTGGTTTAAGAATACGTTAGTCTTATTTTGGACTAAGATCAACTTAAACATTTGTTAAGGATACGTTAGTCTAATTTGAGACTAAGATCGACTTAACGGGATCGTTTAGATCCAACAAGAGAGCATTTAGGCTCTATTGTTTAGTTTAGAGACATTGCGGTCGATTTTCCAGTTTAGAGGCATGGTGGTCCATGGAATGTATGGCCGTCGGGACCCGTCATCTCTCTGACGACGTTGAAGAATTACAACGATAGATATCAGAGGAGTTCAGAGATGTACCCTCGAACCGGGTGTAAATTGATTGGGAGAGCGGTTGTGCTCGGTTCAATTTAAATTGAGGACTTATGGCCAGAATTGGGCTAAGTCCATTTGAAAATGTTCAACATTTTATTCATGTTTTGCCTATTAGGCTTTTGCTTGGGCTCTGCTCTTTTACAATGCAGAGCATTGGGCTCTGTAATTAAATGCATAGCATTTATATTTGGCCTGTTAGGCCTTTACTTGGGCTCTGCCCTTTTAAATAATGCACTGCATTTAAATTGGTCTGTTAGACTTTTTAATTGGGCTCTGCCCTTAATAATGCACAGCATTTAGTGGTCTGACAGTACGCCACGTGGCCTGTCAGGCGCTTTGCTCCAATTAAAGAGCGCAAAGCGCCAGTGCAGGTAGAGGTTACACGTGTCACGCTCTGCTGAGTGCAAGTCTGTTAGCGCAGTGCGCTGCTGACACGTGGCGCGCTCTGGTGCAGTGCGCCAATTCAAGAGCGCAGCGCTCTGTTTTAAGGAGCGCAAGGCGCAGATTGACACGTGGCGCTCTCTGGTGACTTGCGTCAGTCCAAGGAGTGCAACAGCGCAAATTAAGAGTGCAGGGCACTGTCCAATAGCGCAGAGCGCATCTTGATCAAAATTAGATCAAAGAAAAGAATCGTTCTCGCTCTAAAGAGGTTCTACCTCAGGATTCAAGAACCAATGGTTCTGATTCTCATTAAAAGGCAATGCCTTTATATAGATCAAAAGATCTAATAATGAAGTAAATTACTTCTTTATTGTTTTTGTGATTAGATCTTTATGATCTTTTTCTTTTTATTGAAGATCTTGATCTTGTTCTTAGATCTTTGATCTTTTTAGAAGAAATTCTTCTTTTTGTGAGGTGTTTTCATCTCTGCTCTTCCAAGAATTTAATTCTTTACCTCGAAGAAGATGATCTTCTTTCTTCAAAAGCTTGCCTTTCAAATTTTTCAGAGTTCTCCCTTTTTTCTATTTTCGTATCTCCCTGAGACTTGGAGTCTAGGGGCCTTTATATAGGGTCAATTGGTTTGTTAAGTTAGTTACAGAGGTCTTTCTCTGATTGATCTAGGGATATTTCCCCACCGTTGGATCTTTGATCCTAAGGCCTCTGTTTTACAGAAGATAATCTTTTTATTTTAATAAGGTTGAAAAGATCTGTCTAGAATTTTAATTCTGATTAATTAAATAGTTTATTATTTAAATTTTAGTGCTGGCGCAGTTGGCGCAAGCGCACCTGCGCTTGACACGTGTCGCGCAGCGCAGAGCGCAGCGCAACTGCGCTGACACGTGTCGTGCAGCGCAGAGCGCAGCGTACCTGCGCTGGACACGTGTCGCACAACGCAGAGCGCAAGTGATCTGAAGCGTTGCTTCACCTTTTGAATTTTGAAATTCAAACAGAGCTTTGCTGTCAAAGGGAGATTTTCTCCTTTATTATTATTATTATTATTATTATTATTATTATTATTATTATTATTATTTATTTTTTTATTTTATTGTTATTATTTTATACGGAAGCGGGTTTTGAACCAAAATTTTGGCGGGAACAAATGCCCCCCACTACTTTGCCCACGTAAGCATGTACGTAGGTGAAGTAGTGCAGATTTACGGATGGCAATAGAATTGATGGCTTAGGAGACAGGGTTAGGATCTGCTGCCTAAGAATTTTCAACTTTATGAGCCGTGAGGGTCTCATAAAGAATTTTCTCCCTACCGGCCAGGAGGGTCCGGTAGGTGTAATTTTCTCCTTAAGAATCGTGAGGATTCCTAAGTGCGTTTTCACTTATAAGTCGTGAGGATCTTATAAGAGAATTTTCATTCTTACAAGTTGAGAGGACCCGTAAGCGGTTGTTTCCCTCCTTGTCGAGATTCGACTTTAGAGAGTGTGACCAGTGAATAGTATGCAAGAGTCCATTTCGGACTGACTTGCAGGGCCCCAGTGCTTAAGAAACAGGTTTTCTTTTAATCCCCGCTGCCTAAGGCTTTTCCTCATGAGTCGAGACGAATCGAGCATTTCTCGCAAGAATATCCTAACGTCATAGTTAACCTCTGCTCCTTACGACAGAGGTCTGTTAGGGTCTGTGGTACTAGGGTTTTGTCCATCGTACCGTCGCGTCGGCTGATGTATTTCATGATAGGCAACCTTGCTGTTCGAGTAGCCTTGCGACTGTCGTGTCTCTGATCCCTTCTGGGGCTGGACAAGACATCTTCGAGCAATCCTCCTAGGCAGTTTGACCGTCGGAAGAGCAAGCGTTAGGAATTTTGCCATGTTGCTTTTTACTCGAGGTTAGGCTCATTTTGGAGAGCCCCGATGAGTCATAACCACTCCGCACTGGTGTGGGATGATCCTCGATAGTCTTTCAGGTTTTATATGAGTTGCCGTCAAGACCCTGAAGCTAGGAATTTGGCATTTTCTTCGTTTGCTGGCATTGCGTCTGCTGTATCGAGACGAATGTCGCGGTGGAGCTGGGATTTTGCCGTGGCTCCGTTGTTTGATTGTCGTGTCTGAATCCTGTTGGAGAAAGAACGCTGGGGTGACATCTCGTCTGCTGTATCGAGACGAACGTCGAGGAGGTGACCACTCCGTGTGGGATGATCTTCGGTAGTCTTGTAACCGTTCGAAAATCGTTTAGGCAGTTTTTCGGTAATCGGCAAATTTTTCGGCTTTTCCGTAAAAAGTCAAAATAGGTATTTTTCATTTTAGACCTAATTATACAAATTTAGATAAGATATTACTATAATTTTGTCACTAAAATGTCACTTATAATTTTCTAGTTAAATAAAAAAAAATTCGTAATTAATTATTTTTTTAAAATTATTTTAAGCCTTTTTAAATATATTAAATTAGGGATAAATACAAATTTAATTAGATAAATTTCTTAATTAGGAGTCTTTATAAGCTAAAATATGGTGTTAATAAAATTATAACATGGCTTGCAAACTTTTAGCTTTTTGGTGAGAAAATTATGAAAAAAATGATGAAAAAAGGGTTTTTTTTGAAAAAAGTTGATTTGAAATGCATTTAATGATAACATATGATGTTGTATTGAACTAGAAACTTCCCCAAAATTCCCTCATCTCCCTTCCTTGCTGCAGCCGACCCCCATTCCAGCAGCTCTCCCCATTTCTTCACTTCATTTTGCTTCTTTTCCTTGCTAAAAATCCATTTAAATTCATAAATTTCCATCTCCATTCAAACCAAACCCTAAACCACTCTCTCTTCTACCCAAATTGGTTCAAAAACTAGATGAAAGGAGGCTTCTTGGTGACTTGATCAAGCTAGGGTTCAAGCTTGAGAGGTGAAAATTCTAATCTTTTTGTTAACTTGTGGTTTAATTATGCTAGAATTGAAATTCTAAATATTAGTTTAAGTGGTAAATGTTGTTTGGGAAAAATCAAGAGAAGGATTGATTTTAAAACTAGGGTTTGAAGCATAGTTGTTAGGATTAAATTAGGGCTTTGGGTTTCTAATTGGTTGTAGTGGTTAATGGTGTATTTATATGCTCGCTAAATCGACAAAATATCGATGTTTGCATTGAATCGGCGTTGAATTTGCTTGCTAGATTTTTACGAAAAATAGAATGCGTTCAATTTGCGTTAGGTTAGCAATATTATTAGCTTCGTATAGGATTATTAGAATGCGTGAACGCGGGGTTTCGTCTAGTCGGGTTGTAGTTTAGTCGATTTTCCCGAAATGACAATTCTAGTTTAACGATTAGCGATTTTCGTGCGTTTTTCCGCGCACCGAGTGCATGCTATGATTAATACGAGAGCGTGGATAATTGTATGTTGTGACTTGCATTGTGTTAGGTTTTGTAATCTTATGCTTGGTATTGTGCAAATATAGGATCGGTCGGGGAAACTTCGGACACGGCGCGAAAAGGCAAGGCGGTGGCCGGATCGGATTAGCGGAGATTTCAGGTGAGTAGATGTATTCATCTATGGGGGAATCGTCTGGATGGCACGAGGCGCCCCCCTAGTTAGGATTACCCTACTTTATGCAAGATTTATATTGTTAGATAGCTTACCCCTTTATGTACATTGCATACCCTCACAGCTAACCGTATGCTAGATTGCATGGAGATTCATCTTCATATATGCGATATCACTTCGTAGGACACGAACACCATTACTATTGGCATCTGTTGCACGCGCACTATTCATTTGACACACACGCCTTTGGTAATTGCCATGCCACGTACACTATAGAACCTGTTTAACTTAATAACACCATTTGCATTCATACATGATATTTGAGATTGAATCGCATGCATATACCTCGCATTACCATTATATTTACATAGATTTCTAGCCAAAACTCACATCATATACATTGGTATCATAGACATTTATCATATATAACATGTGGACATTATGATTTTCTTGAGGATTTCAGTTTTGCTGCGATTTCTGGATTTTTGGGGAAAACCGCAAGAATTTAACAAAAACCTTATATTTATCATTTTTAAAACAAAGTTGCGGTTTTCTCGTGATGTATGTGTCGTCCACCATGAGTTTTCATGTTTTTTGTTGGATTTCGAGACCCGATTCGAGGAGTGGATGAACCGTCTCGGGTACATGGTGGGCCCGGTATGGTACCCCCGGGGCAAGAAGATCGAGTTGTAGACGATGAGCCTGGCAGGGGAAGACTACCTACCGGTGATGTCTGGCGCGGCGGATATCCGAAGGATACCGACCGTTGTCGTGAGATTTATGATATGGGCCGATCCGGACTAACGGAGCCCGATATTGAGACAAATATGATTCCTATTTGGTGTCGATGCTTGACACGGGTTTTCAGATGATTTCTTGATGATATTTAGCTATTATACAGACATTCATTTTCTAAAAGTTAGGAATGCAGTAATTTTAACATTTAAAACACTTAAAGAGTTAGAAAAGATATTGCATACATGTGCATGCATACTAGAGTTATTATATCACATATGGACATACATGTTGTTCTGCATTGCGTGCAGTCTTACGATTGCCTTATTAGATGCTATATTCTACTCACGAGCTGGCAACTCACCCCCGTTGTGCCACAGTGTCTTGCAGGTCGGACCCGTCACTCTTGTAGCGGCGGCTATCTTATCATCAGCTCTTTTGCGCAGACTCGCGACATCGCCTGTAGGTGGGTTGCGAGCATATTTTATATCTTTTGCTTTATCATTGTATCTAGTATTCTCCATCTACCACTTTATATTGTATATGCGACCTAGTGATGAGACTGAGAGACTTGTATATTTGTGGTTTCTTTTGGGCCGAGCTCACTTGAGCCGGCGTTGTGTTTTATGATATTTTGGGTTTCTTTTATGCTCTTTTCTTGATATTGCTTATATATTGCATGTGGTTGTGATCCGCCTTGGGCGAAGAGCTAGCTCCCGCTTGGGGATGCCATTTTTATGTTTACAGGGTTATTATCTTGTTGTACCCATTTTGGGGGATAGAAAATACAGGGGAGACTCTGCCGAAATTTTCGGAAATTTTTGATGTTTTTTTTAAAAAGAATTCTATGCAACTTAAATGATTTAAAAACCGATTTTATTAAGGTTTTCCTTCACTCTCTTTTGATTTTGGTTTAGATTTTCTGGGTTTTGGCTGACTTAGGTTACGGTACGCCTTTAGACGTCTCGTAATCTAAGTGCCAGTCGCGTTCCGTATTTTCGGGACGTGACAAAGTTGGTATCAGAGCGTAGGTTTTACCTTTCTGAGTGTAGGACGGCCTTGGTAGATGGAGTAGGTGACTTAAGCAGAGTGGCGTAGCGTGGGTATGGTCCGCGGCATACTTACGATACGGTACTCCGCCTAAGTAACCTTAGGACATAATTGCTTGTATTTTCTTTCTTGATTCCTTGCATTCCTTGATTCAATTGCAATGATCTTATCAGTCCTTTTTCTTATTCTAGCTTCGATGCCGCCAAAGACTACGAGAGCTCAGCGGGCTGCCGCTAGGGATGAGATTCGAGCGGGCTCGTCTGAGGCGAGGATCGAGCGGGAGGATACGCCTACCCCTCAGGGTCATACTGATCCGCCTAATCCAGACCGTATTGCCAGATTAGAGGCCGGCAAGCAAGAGTTGCGGCAGATGATGGGATCTTTAGTTGAGTCCAGCCGGGCACAGAGATCCGAGGACGTTCCTTCCACCGCACAGACCACGATCGTACCTGCTGCACAGATGGTCACTCCTGCTGCTACTACGGAGACTATCCCTGTTTCACTACAGGAGTTCATGAGATTGAGACCTCCAGCTTTTACCGGTACAGATGCGACAGAGGACCCACAGGCATTTCTTGATAGGATGGCTCAGATTTGCCGTTCGTTGAGGTGTTCTGATGATAGATTGGTGGAGTTTGCGAGTTTTCGTCTGGAGGGTCTTGCCCAGACATGGTACGACTCAGTAGAGAGAGGCCGAGCTGCAGGTCTGCCTTCTATGACCTGGGATGAGTTTACATCTACATTTCTTGCCCGTTTTCTTCCGGAGAGTGTCCGAGATGCTCGAGCCCGTAGTTTTGAGTCTTTGCGCAAGACTCCGGGGATGACGGTGTCGGAGTATGATATACAGTTTACCCAGTTGTCTCGATATGCTCCGTACCTAGTCGACACAGAAGAGAAGAAAATAAAGAGGTTTGTGCGAGGGCTTGATACACAGCTATTCCTTGCCATCGGCACCCAGCACTTTGACACATACGCAGCCGCGATGGATGCGGCCTTACTTTTGGAGGAGCGTATTTCTGAGACTCCGGTCGTCTCTGGGCCGAAGAGGATCCGTACTGATACGCCAGCTCAGCGGCAGATGGGCAGACATCATGATAGATTATTTCCGGGAGATGGCGGAGGCAGAGGATTGAGACGAGGTCAGTTATTTGGTTCATATCCACAGACCTAGCAGTCGTCTCCAGGATGTTTTCGGTGCGGGAGTCAGTATCACCGTGTCAGAGACTGTACCATAGGACGTCCGGGCGTGGCGACAGTCCCGCATGTGACTTTACCACCTTCACCACCTTCGCAGAGAGCTTTACTTCCTACACCTGATGATGCTTCACGCCAGCCAGATGCTTCTAGAGGCCGTGGGCGTGGCGGTCCGGTTCAGAGAGGACGAGGCGACAGAGGCAAAGGCAGAGGCCGAGGTAGAGGCAGAGCACAGCCAGCTATTAGTGGTGGACAGGCTCGAGTGTTCGCGTTGACTCCTCAGGATGCACAGGCATCCAATGCCGTCGTGACAGGTACTCTGCCAGTATGTTCTTTTGATGCACGGGTATTATTTGATCCAGGCTCCACACATTCCTATGTTTCCACGTATTTTGCACCGAGGTTGGGCCAAGAGTCTTCTCCGTTAGATCAGCCGCTTGTCGTTATTACCCCGGTAGGCGAGTCTTTTGTTGCCCGTTTTTTTGTACCGATCGTGTTCCATTCGTATCGGGGATAGAGATTCTTCAGTTGATTTGATTCTCCTCGATATGCTCAACTTTGACGTTCTTCTTGGTATGGACTGGCTAGCCACCTGTTATGCATCCGTGGACTGCCGTGAAAAGGCAGTCAGATTCAGTTTTCCTGGTGAGCCGGTTCTTATTATTCAGGGAGATCGTAGTGCTACCCTTCCCAGCTTGATTTCTTCTCTTCACGCTGGTCAACTCTTGAGAAAAGGGTGTCAGGGATTCTTAGCCTACATTCGTGATACTAGCTCCACAGAGGTTCCGTTGGACTAGGTCCCTGTTGTGAGAGAGTTTCCTGATGTATTCCCTGACGAGCTGCCTGGCCTGCCACCAGAGCGCGAGATTGAGTTCTGTATTGACTTGATCCCTGGCACGGGGCCTATCTCTATACCGCCTTATCGGATGGCCCCGGCGGAGCTGAGAGAGCTAAAGGATCAGTTACAGGACTTGCTGGACAAAGGGCTTATCCGACCGAGTGTGTCACCTTGGGGTGCTCCCGTCTTGTTTGTTAAGAAGAAGGACGGAAGTACGCGTTTATGCATTGATTATCGTCAGCTGAACCGGGTTACTGTGCGGAACAGATATCCCCTACCCCGCATTGATGACTTATTTGATCAGCTCCAGGGTGCAGGGTTCTTCTCGAAGGTTGATTTACGGTCAGGTTATCACCAGTTGCGGGTTCGGAAGGAGGATATTCCGAAGACTGCCTTCCGTACTCGATATGGTCATTACGAGTTCTTGGTGATGTCGTTCGGGCTCACCAATGCCCCGGCAGCATTTATGGATTTGATGAACCGCGTATTCAGGCCGTATCTCGATCAGTTCATCATTGTGTTCATTGACGACATTTTGGTTTATTCTCGGAGCCGGGAGGAGCATGAGCAGCACTTACGTATCACATTGCAGACTTTGAGGGAGCATCAGCTGTTCGCCAAATTCTCCAAGTACGCATTCTGGTTAGACATTGTCGACTTCTTGGGTCATGTGGTGACGAGAGATGGTATTTGTGTGGACCCGAAGAAAGTCGAGGCAGTTCAGCGTTGGCCTAGACCAGTATCAGTTACTGAGGTTCGCAGCTTTCTAGGTCTGGCCGGCTATTATCGACGTTTCATCCAGGATTTCTCCCGCATTGCTGCACCTTTGACCGGGTTGACCCGGAAGGGGGTTCCTTTTGATTAGACCCAGGCATGTGAGGATAGCTTCCAGCAGTTGAAGACTCGTCTGACTACTGCACCAGTGTTAGCATTGCCTTCAGGATCAGGCGGGTTCGTGGTATATTGTGATGCTTCTAGAGTGGGGCTGGGATGTGTATTGATGCAGCACGACAGAGTTATCGCGTATGCTTCTCGGCAGCTGAGGAAACACGAACAGAACTACCCCACCCATGATTTAGAGATGGCTGCAGTGGTATTTGCACTTAAGATCTGGAGACATTACCTATACGGTGAGTCGTGCCAGATATTCACTGACCACAAGAGTTTGAAGTATATTTTCCAGCAGCGAGATCTGAACCTGAGACAGCGCCGATGGATGGAGTTGGTGAAGGATTATGACTGCGAGATTTTATACCATCCGGGCAAGGCGAATGTGGTGGCAGATGCTTTGAGTAGAAGGCCCGGAGGTAGCTTATCTTGTTTGAGCGCAGTGCAGATGCAGTCGTCGGCGGATTGGCAGGTGTTATGTGATAGCAGAGTGCAGTTCGAGTTTACTCCTACAGGGGGACAGCTGGCCCATTTCAGAGCACGCCCACAGTTACTTGACCGTATCCGCGAGGCACAGTCCGGCGATGCCCGTATATTAGAGATTATTGAGCAGATTCAGCAGGGCAGAGTTTCCGAGTTCGTGATTGATGATCAGGGAATACTTCGATTTGGGACTCGACTGTGCGTGCCAGATTCAGAGGGACTGAGGCGTGATATTCTCGAGGAGGCACATAGATCAGTATACAGTGTTCACCCAGGTTCCACCAAGATGTACCGTGATTTGAGAGAGGTTTACTGGTGGGACGGGATGAAGAAGGATGTTACAGACTTTGTGTCGAGATGCCTGACTTGTCAGCAAGTCAAGGCCGAGCAACAGAGGCCATCCGGCGAGTTACAGCCTTTGCCCATCCCTGAGTGGAAGTGGGAGCAGGTCTCCATGGACATGGTGGTGGGTCTACCCAGGACCAGTCGAGGGTACGACTCTATCTGGGTGATTGTTGATCGACTGACGAAAGCGGCTCACTTTCTGCCAGTGAAGACCACTTTTGGATTTTCTCAGTACGCCCAGGTTTATATTGATGAGATAGTGCGACTGCATGGTGTTCCGACTTGCATCGTGTCCGACCGTGGCACCCAGTTTACCAGCCGATTGTGGCAGAAACTCCAGGAAGCTTTGGGCACCCGATTGAGTTTTAGCACAGCCTTTCATCCGCAGACTGACGGTCAGTCGAAGCGTACTATTCAGACTCATGAGGACATGCTCAGAGCTTGTGTTTTAGATTTCGGTGGTAGCTGGGATCGTCATTTGCCTTTGATCGAGTTTTCCTACAATAATAGCTTCCAGGAGACGATTCAGATGGCACCTTTTGAGGCTTTATATGGGAGGAGATGTCGATCGCCTGTATATTGGACAGAGCTTAGGGAGAGCGGTATTTTGGGGCCTCAGATCGTACAGGAGACGACCGAGAAGATACAGCAGATTCGGGACAGGATGAGAGCGGCACAAAGCAGGCAGAAATCTTATGCTGACAGGCGACGTCGCCGACTCGAGTTCGCTGTTGGCGATCATGTTTTCATGAAGGTCTCTCCGATGAAAGGTGTGATGAGATTTGGGCGGAAAGGGAAACTGAGTCCTAGATATATTGGTCCTTTCGAGATCCTAGAGCGTGTTGGTCCAGTCGCTTATCGGTTAGCTCTTTCGCCCAGCTTCCCCGATGTTCACCCCGTATTCCATGTCTCGATGCTCCGCAAGTACCTTCATGATCCTTCCCAGGCGATTTAGCACCAGACGATCCAGCTAGAGCGTGATCTTTCTTTCACCGAGCAGCCGGTTGTCATTCTGGATCGGCAGGTGAAGAAATTGAGGTCGAAGGTCATACCGTCCGTCAAGGTCCTTTGGCGTGGCCCGAATAGCGAGGAGGTCACCTGGGAGACCGAGGTCGAGATGAGGAAGAGATATCCCCATCTTTTTGAAGGTACGCGTAGTTAAATTTTAAATTCGGGGACCGAATTTCTTTAAGAGGGAAGATTGTAACCGTTCGAAAATCGTTTAGGCAGTTTTTCGGTAATCGGCAAATTTTTCGGCTTTTTCCGTAAAAAGTCAAAATAGGTATTTTTCATTTTAGACCTAATTATACAAATTTAGATAAGATATTACTATAATTTTGTCACTAAAATGTCACTTATAATTTTCTAGTTAAATAAATTTTTTTCGTAATTAATTATTTTTTTTAAATTATTTTAAGCCTTTTTAAATATATTAAATTAGGGATAAATACAAATTTAATTAGGTAAATTTCTTAATTAGGAGTCTTTATAAGCTAAAATATGGTGTTAATAAAATTATAACATGGCTTGCAAACTTTTAGCTTTTTGGTGAGAAAATTATGAAAAAAATGATGAAAAAAGGATTTTTTTTGAAAAAAGTTGATTTGAAATGCATTTAATGATAACATATGATGTTGTATTGAACTAGAAACTTCCCCAAAATTCCCTCATCTCCCTTCCTTGCTGCAGCCGACCCCCATTCCAGCAGCTCTCCCCATTTCTTCACTTCATTTTGCTTCTTTTCCTTGCTAAAAATCCATTTAAATTCATAAATTTCCATCTCCATTCAAACCCAAACCCTAAACCACTCTCTCTTCTACCCAAATTGGTTCAAAAACTAGATGAAAGGAGGCTTCTTGGTGACTTGATCAAGCTAGGGTTCAAGCTTGAGAGGTGAAAATTCTAATCTTTTTGTTAACTTGTGGTTTAATTATGCTAGAATTGAAATTCTAAATATTAGTTTAAGTGGTAAATGTTGTTTGGGAAAAATCAAGAGAAGGATTGATTTTAAAACTAGGGTTTGAAGCATAGTTGTTAGGATTAAATTAGGGCTTTGGGTTTCTAATTGGTTGTAGTGGTTAATGGTGTATTTATATGCTCGCTAAATCGACAAAATATCGATGTTTGCATTGAATCGGCGTTGAATTTGCTTGCTAGATTTTTACGAAAAATAGAATGCGTTCAATTTGCGTTAGGTTAGCAATATTATTAGCTTCGTATAGGATTATTAGAATGCGCGAACGCGGGGTTTCGTCTAGTCGGGTTGTAGTTTAGTCGATTTTCCCGAAATGACAATTCTAGTTTAACGATTAGCGATTTTCGTGCGTTTTTCCGCGCACCGAGTGCATGCTATGATTAATACGAGAGCGTGGATAATTGTATGTTGTGACTTGCATTGTGTTAGGTTTTGTAATCTTATGCTTGGTATTGTGCAAATATAGGATCGGTCGGGGAAACTTCGGACACGGCGCGAAAAGGCAAGGCGGTGGCCGGATCGGATTAGCGGAGATTTCAGGTGAGTAGATGTATTCATCTATGGGGGAATCGTCTGGATGGCGCGAGGCGCCCCCCTAGTTAGGATTACCCTACTTTATGCAAGATTTATATTGTTAGATAGCTTACCCCTTTATGTACATTGCATACCCTCACAGCTAACCGTATGCTAGATTGCATGGACATTCATCTTCATATATGCGATATCACTTCGTAGGACACGAACACCATTACCATTGGCATTTGTTGCACGCGCACTATTCATTTGACACACACGCCTTTGGTAATTGCCATGCCACGTGCACTATAGAACCTGTTTAACTTAATAACACCATTTGCATTCATATATGATATTTGAGATTGAATCGCATGCATATACCTCGCATTACCATTATATTTACATAGATTTCTAGCCAAAACTCACATCATATACATTGGTATCATAGACATTTATCATATATAACATGTGGACATTATGATTTTCTTGAGGATTTCAGTTTTGCTGCGATTTCTGGATTTTTGGGGAAAACCGCAAGAATTTAACAAAAAGCTTATATTTATCATTTTTAAAACAAAGTTGCGGTTTTCTCATGATGTATGTGTCGTCCACAATGAGTTTTCATGTTTTCTGGTGGATTTCGAGACCCGATTCGAGGAGTGGATTAACCGTCTCAGGTACATGGTGGGCCCGGTATGGTACCCCGGGGCAAGAAGATCGAGTTGTAGACGATGAGCCTGGCAGGGGAAGACTACCTACCGGTGATGTCTGGCGCGGCGGATATCCGGAGGATACCGACCGTTGTCGTGAGATTTATGATATGGGTCGATCCGGACTGACGGAGCCCGATATTGAGACAGATATGATTCCTATTTGGTGTCGATGCTTGACACGGGTTTTCAGATGATTTCTTGATGATATTTAGCTATTATACAGACATTCATTTTCTAAAAGTTAGGAATGCAGTAACTTTAACATTTAAAACACTTAAAGAGTTAGAAAAGATATTGCATACATGTGCATGCATACTAGAGTTATTATATCACATATGGACATACATGTTGTTCTGCATTGCGTGCATTCTTACGATTGCCTTATTAGATGCTATATTCTACTCACGAGCTGGCAACTCACCCCCGTTGTGCCACAGTGTCTTGCAGGTCGGACCCGTCACTCTTGTAGCGGCGGCTATCTTATCATCAGCTCTTTTGCGCAGACTCGCGACATCACCCGTAGGTGGGTTGCGAGCATATTTTATATCTTTTTCTTTATCATTGTATCTAGTATTCTCCATCTACCACTTTATATTGTATATGCGACCTTGTGATGAGACTGAGAGACTTGTATATTTGTGGTTTCTTTTGGGCCGAGCTCACTTGAGCCGGCGTTGTGTTTTATGATATTTTGGGTTTCTTTTATGCTCTTTTCTTGATATTGCTTATATATTGAATGTGGTTGTGATCCACCTTGGGCGAAGAGCTAGCTCCCGCTTGGGGATGCCATTTTTATGTTTACAGGGTTATTATCGTGTCGTACCCATTTTGGGGGATAGAAAATACAGGGGAGACTCTGCCGAAATTTTCGGAAATTTTTGATGTTTTTTTAAAAAAGAATTCTATGCAACTTAAATGATTTAAAAACCGATTTTATTAAGGTTTTCCTTCACTCTCTTTTGATTTTGGTTTAGATTTTCTGGGTTTTGGCTGACTTAGGTTACGGTACGCCTTTAGACGTCTCGTAATCTAAGTGCCAGTCGCGTTCCGTATTTTCGGGACGTGACAAGTCTTTCAGGTTTTATATGAGTTACCGTCAAGACCTTGAAGCTACGAATTTGGCATTTGCTTCATTTGCTTTGGCACGTCCCAATCCTGCTGGGGGAAGAACGCTGGGGTGACATCGCGTCTACTGTATCGAGACGAACGTCGAGGTGGTTCCTAGGTTTCCTGTGAACCGTTAGGACCTGGAACTAGGGACTTTGCCGTGGCTCCGTTGTTTTAACCTTGGGTTGTTGATGTTGTATATGCATCCTGCTGGACTGCGAAGGAACGTCGTTGTTGACATTGCGTCTGCTGTAACGAGACGAACGCTGAGGTGGAGCTAGGATTTTACCGTCACTCTGCTTTGTTTCGACCGTGAGGTCTTTTGTTGGCGTTGTATCCGTATCCTGCTGGACTGCGAAGGAACTCCGTTGTTGACATCTCTTCTGCTGTATCGAGACGAATGCCGAAGTGGTCTCTAAGTTGTCAGTGAACCGTCGAGTCTTGGCTCTCTTTCGGATTGAGCCTGGTAGAAAGGTATGGCTCCTTTTTTTTTGTGCCCCTGGATTGTATGCAGGGATCGATGCGATCTTACCTGTAAGGCAAAAGTTTCATTCTTTCATAAGTTTTTTTTTATTTCTTCCCGCGATACTCTATCATTTCAGCTTTTATATCACGAAAGTTGCGATTGCCCAATCATTTCGGCTATTTTTCGCGGTGCCCAATCATTTCGGCTATTTATTTTATTTTTACTCGCTTCTTTTTATTGCGAGTTGCCCAATCATTTCGGCTATTTTGCATGCATACATTTTTACTTGCTGATTTTGTTGCAAGTCGCCCCATTATTTCGGCTATTTCGTATGCATGTGTGGCTCGCTAGCTTTTTGCCGCAAGCTTGGGATTAGACACCGATTTCGGCATCAGCACCGCTATGACTGGAATATTGCCAGGAGCGAATCATCATTTTCCTCTGTCGGTATCAAACAAAGGTGGCTTAGCAAACAGGGTTAGGGTCCTGTCGACTAAGGCTTTTGACTTCATGAGCCGTAAGGGTCTCACAAAGGTATTTCTCCCTACAAGTCGTGAGGATCTCGTAGGTGTGTTTTCTCCTTAGGAATCATGAGGATTCCTAAGTGCATATTCCCTTGTAAGTCGTAAGGATCTTACAAAAGGGTTTTCTCCTTATAAGTCGAGAGAACTTACAAGGGTCGTTCACCATATGGACATATCCCTAGTCACGGGTGGGACTTGGTTAGGGAAATGTTTATTCGCGCCCGTGGATTGTATACAAGGGTCGGTATTGAGCCACTTGTAGGGTAATATCGAAGGTTGTGGGGGTTTCTTAAGAACAGACTCAGGTTTCTGTAACTTAAGACTTTCAAATCTTATGAGCCGTGAGGGTCCCATAAGAGAGTTCTCCTTACGAGTCGTGAGGATCCCGCAAGTGTAATTTCTCCTTAGGAATTGTAAGGATCCCTAAGTGTATTGTTCCCTTGTGAGTCATAAGGATCTCACACGGGTGGTTTCTCCTTACAAGGTCGAAGGGATCCTGCAAGTGTCTTTTAACGAGGTTGCGTCCTTTCGGGTTTTCACAAACACTCGCCGACAGCCCTGCTGTTTTTTACTCACGGAGCCCTTTCGGGTTTTCATCCGTGCCCATTTTGCTTATGGACATACCGTTTTTTTTTATTCTCTTTTTTTTTATTCTTTTTATATAACGAGATCGCGCCCTTTCGGGTTTTCACAAGCACTCGCCGGTAGCCCTGTTGTTTTTACTCACGGAGCCCTTTCGGGTTTTCATCCGTGCCCTTTTTGCTTATGGACATACCGTTTTCTCTTCTTTTTTTCTCTTTTTTTTTATTTTAGTATCAGCTTTGGAATGCTGCAATCCACCATAGTTTATCGACATCTCGGTCAACAGCTAGTTTTAGGGCGTAGTAGTCCGTCATTAGTTTAAGGACGTTTCGGTCCGTTGTTAAAGAATGCCGGCTACTACTTATAGAGTTTGAGCTTAGGAAGATAGCGAGCGGACATAGTCATCGTCATCTATCATTGACCTAGGTTGTGACTCATTAAGCGTAGTATTTCTTTAGGAAGCGACCGTTTATTGGCCTGGAAGGCCTTTCACCGTGCATATCCATGAATAGATAGGCTCCACCCTGGTAGACCTTGTCTATGATGTGCGGGCCTTCATAGTTCGGCTCGAATTTTCCCCGCTTGGCGCGATTGGGGATCATAGGTCTTTTGACCACTAGCACGAGTTCGCCTTGGCGGAATGTCCTCGGCCTAGTCAATCTTTCATATGAGCGCGTCATCTTTGCTTTATAAGCCTCCAGATTTTGTTGCGCTATGAGCCGGGTTTCATCATGGGCATCAAGCTCCTCAAGCCGAAGGTGAGCATTTTCTTCGTCCGTCAGCTCATAGTGGACTGCCACTCGTAGAGAGGGTAATTCTATTTCGAGGGGGAGTACTGCTTCTCTACCGAATACCAACGCGTACGACGTTGTGTTCGTGGCCGTCTTGAACGTAGTTCGATACGCCCAGAGAGCTTCTTGCAGTCTCTCGTGCCAGTCCTTCTTATTTCGGGACACCGTGTTCTTCACGATCTTCGTCAAGGTCTTGTTGAAAGCCTCAACTAGACCGTAAGCTCGGGGATTATAAACTGAGGAATATCTCCAGTCTATGTTGTGTTGTTGTGCGAAGCGGCTGATCTTGTGGCTTCTGTAGGATGACCCATTATCGGAGATGATCCATCATGGAGTTCCAAACCGATAAATGACGTGCATCTTGAAGAAATGGAGGATATTCTCCGTATTCACTTCCCTCAGCGGTACTGCTTCTGCCCATTTGGAGAAGTAGTCGGTTGTCTCCAAAATAAATCGATGTCCCCTAGACGATGCTGGTTCGATGGGGCCGATTACGTCAGTCCCCCACATTTTGAACGGCCAGCTAGCCACTGTTGGATGTAGAGGATTTGGGTGCTGATGGATAAAGTCCCCATGAATCTGGCATGAGTGGCATTGCTTCGCATATTCAAGGCAGCCCTGAATCATCGTGGGCCAATAGTAGCCCATCCGTTTAATCTTCAACTTCATCTTCGGGCCTGCTTGGTGAGAACCGCAGAGTCCGTCGTGAACTTCCTGAACCACTCTTTTCGCCTCTTCAGGTCCCAGACATCTCAACCATAGAGAATCAAACGACCTCTTGTACAGAGTATCATTGACGAAGGCGAAAGACAGAGCTCGTTTCATAAGCTGATTCTTGAGGACGCATCTTCAGGTGTTCGACGGGATTTGAAGTAGTCTATAAAGGTTTCTCTCCAATCCTCAGCCTTTTCTTGGTCTTTTATTTGCATAGCCATTTGCTTAGTCGCTCCCTTTTCTTCAGATGATTCCGGAGATATTTCTGATGGGGCAAGCACCCGACGGCTTTGTACCACGATTCTTACGTCATCGAGGTTCTCGTCGGCCAGTTCTTTAGCGAGCTTAGCTAGTGCATCTGCTTTGCTATTTTCCGCGCGCGGTATGCTTTCCAGCATATAGGAGGGGATTTGAGTCAGCAATTGGTGTACTCTCTCACCATACTTTACCAGTTCGGGTTTGCACGTTTGGTAGTCTCCATTTACTTGACAGACGACCAGTTGAGAATCTCCATAAATGAGGAGGTTTTCAATTCCCATGTCGATGGCGATCTCGAGGCCTGCTATCAAAACTTCGTATTCGGCTTCATTGTTCGTCCTTGGCTCTGTTAAGGAGAAAGCAAAGCGCATTATCCCTCCTTGTGGAGTTACGAAGATGAGGCCTACTCCCGATTTGATTATAGGGGTGCTTTGTTTGCACTTCTTCATGGAAGACACTCCATCAAAATAGAGTTCCCATCGGGTATTACTACCGTCAATCGCATCAAACGCATGTTCATCTGGCAGCTCGTAATTCAGAGGGGAATCGGCCGGTATCGGATGCTCAGCGAGGAAGTCGGCGATGGCCTGGCCTTTCACTGCCTTAAGAGGCTGATAGGTTATCGAAAACTCCATTAAGAGAAAGGCCCATTTAGCGAGTCTCCCTGTCAATATGGCCTTCGACATTAAATATTTAAGGGGGTCCACCTTCGAAATGAGACGGACTTCATGCGCCAACGCATAGTGCCTGAGCTTTGTTATCGCGAAGATCAACGCCAGGCAGTGTTTTTCGATGGGGGGGTAGTTGCTTTCTGCCCCCAGGAGAACTCGACTTAAGTAATAGAGAGCTCTTTCTTTCCCTTGGTCATTCTCTTGTGCCCATAATACGCCTAAGGAACCTTCGAGGGCGGTTGTATAAAGAATGAGAGGCTTTCCATTGACCGGAGCAGCCAACACTAGCGGATTCTGCAGGTATTGCTTTATTTCGTCCAGCGCGTCTTGGCATTTGTGATCACAAACGAACGGGGTTCCCTTCATCATCAAATGACTATAAGGACGTCACTTGCCTGAATGATTGGCTATAAATCGCCGGATATACGCGAGCTTCCCTTGGAGAGATCGCAATTGCTTAAGAGTCTTTGGCAAAGGCATTTCCATGATCGCCTTGATCTTTGACGGATCTATCTCGATACCTCGGTGTCGGATGATGAATCCTAGGAATTTGCCCGAGGAAACTCCGAATGCGCACTTGAGAGGGTTCATCTTCAAGTTGTATTGTCGAAGGCGTCGAAATACGGTCTTCGGATGCTCTAAATGCTCCTCGTATGATTTGCTCTTAACCACGAGGTCGTCAATATAGCATTCGACGATTTCATGTATAAGGTCATCGAAGATCTTTGTCATGGCCTTTTGATAGGTGGCACCGGCGTTCTTTAAACCGAAGGGCATCACCTTGTAGCAGAATATACCCAAAGGGGTCCGGAAAGCGGTGTGCTTCTGGTCTTCGGGATGCATCTTTATCTGATTATATCCTGATGAGCCATCCATGAAGGAGAAAACCTCGTGAGTGGACGTGTTATCTATCATCAGCTCGGTGACTAGCACTGGGAAATCATCCTTCGGGCAGGCTTTATTGAGATCCCGAAAGTCTACACATATGCGCACCGTCCTATTTTTCTTCATCACCGGGACGATGTTGGCGATCCAATCGGGATACTGAACTTCCTGGATAAACCCTGAGTCGATCAGCTTCTTGACTTCGGCGTTAATGTTCATCTCAAGCTCGAGCCGCATTCTTCTTGGTGCTTGTTTGATTGGCTTAACGTCCGGGGATATCGCCAATTTATGCACAGCAATTTCTGGATCTAGTCCTGGCATTTCGGAATAGTTCCATGCGAAGCAATCTTTATGCTGCATAAGCACGTCTTTTAATGAAGCCACCCTTTCTTCAAACAACAGCTCACTAACGAATGTCGGTCGCAGGTCGTTCGCCGTCCTCAACTCAATTTTCTTGAGGTTATCTGCAGTGGTGTGTATTCTATCTTCCAGCTCTTTCGGCGCTGGTGGAAATTCTAAGATCACCTCATCATTGCTGTTTTCGAAGCACCAGGGAAGATCATCCATACCCTCAGGGTCTTCTTTTGATATTGTTATCATATGACAAGTACGAGCCCGCTTCCAAGACCGATGTGGATCTGGTTCTGCTCTCGTGGCTTTGGGTTCATGCTTCTGTGGCGGCGTTACCCTCCAGCTGTCAGATAGAGCAAACTTGCCGAGCTGATACTGATCTTCAACCCAGTTCTTGAAGGTGAAGCAATCTAAGAGAGGGTGTCCTATTACCCTGTGATAAGAGCAATAGTTCGGTGTGAGACTTCGCCTGCTTATTCAGGGTGCTTGGACTCCGGAAGCGTAATCATTTGGTGTTTTATAGCTAGGTCAAGTATCTTCTTTGTCTTGTCTTGAGGAAAAGAGTATGCTCGGCTCATCTTCTTCATAAGGGACAAATACGGACCGCTCGATTCCCGACTGCGTGGCTTCTTGTTCCCGCTTTGTCGTTGTTGAATGCCTTTTTCGCTTTTTGACTTGTTTCTGCCTCTGCGTCGGGTCTTTTTTACAACAGGTTGAAAAGGAGCAGCATTTTCATCTTTCGCGGCCTGTTGAAGAAGGCGTTGCGTCCTGACTTTCTCATATATGGCCATTTCGCGGTTATGGTCGTCTCGAACTTTTTGACCATCTTCCCTTATAAGCTTGTCCATTTGTTCTTCGAACGACGGACTGGGCATTTTTACGTCGGGGACTTTTTCTGGCTCAGGATTAGCATCTTCCCATTGAGCATCCCCTTCTTCATTGAAGTCATGTACGACGTAGCAGTCGCGGAGTAGCTCTCGTTTCTTGGACCGAACGTATCCAAGTCCGATTGCATCCATTCTCCCATTGAGCAATTTGCGCTGAGTTCCGGGAATGTTCTAGATCCTATCATAGAACATAGCTTTTCAAGCGGTCTGTTTGAAGGGTATCCCTTGGCTCTTCAATAGCCTTTTCAAGCCTTCTGTATAGTATCTAGGCAGACGGATGGGCTGAAGCCTGTTAAGCGTAGGATCCGCACCGTGCCAGATTTCTTTCTCCACTTTGGTTTCCCCGGAGCGGTAGAATAGAATCGCATTTTCGCCTTCTCGCCTGGGAGGGACATAGAACGTCTGCAGCTCTTCCACACTGTAGGTATCGAGCACATCTAGTTCTTTATGATATTTGGGCGGAACCATGGCAACTTGCAAACTTTGCTCTTCATCAGCGAAAGTTTGTATTGAAGGTCGAGCGGAAAATATAGCATGTACCTCATCTTCCGAGTCACTGCCAAAGATCAACATGAGAGCGGACGGTCCTGGCTTGTTGTGTTGGGGTGGACCTGAATAAACCATCGCTTCTTCCTCCTCGGTATCACTCCCGAAGACTGGAATGGTGGTGATAGCTTTGTTCTCCGGTTTGTGACATCTCTCTGTATCCTCGAAATCCGTTAAGAAGTATTTTGCATCTTCATATTTTCGGACTTCGTTCATGGAGAATGGGTTCAGCTCTCCTGTTACGGTATACTCAAGACCATCCTTAAAATATTTCATACATTGATGCTGTGTAGAAGGGATGATGTTGTACTCGTGTAACCAGGGTCGGCCGAGCAAAGCATTATAGCATGTCTTGGCGTCTACGACGTGGAATTTAATGTCCGTGACGAGTAGCCCAAAGCGTAACGTCAGTATCACAGACCCGAGAGTCCGTGATGATTGAGAGTCGAACCCGGAGATGGTGATCTTATCCCGAGCGAGGTGCTGGACGCTCATGCAGATTTCCTTCAATACCCGTACATTGAGGAGATTGACGGAAGACCCATTGTCAACCAAGATTTTGCCTATCTTTATATCATGGCAGTACCCTGAGACATAGAGGGGATGGTTTTGTTCGCACGTCCCAAGGAGGAGGTCTTCGTCGCCGAAGGTGATATCGGCTGTGTGTACTTCCTCCAGCTCGTCCTTCATCTTTTCTTCGGCGAGAAAAGCTTGGAATTGCTCTGGCTCCTGTAGCGCTTTGATCAATGAATCTCTTGCTTCTTTTGATAGTAAGAGGGCATCGAGAATACTGAGTTGCGAGGGTAACTTCCTCAAGTGCGCCAGAACGTTGTAGTCCGCCTTATTTTTCTTTGGCGGGTCCTTGGCGGTTAGCTCTTCCATGACTTGGTCATCTAGGGAGATATCCTCAGAGACCTTTTCTTTTCCCTTATCTTTTTTATTTGAGGGTCCGAGATTCTTTTCGGGTAGCGTACGATTACGCAGCCGGATATTTTCGCAGGCCTTCGGCTCTTCCTCTTTTCCCGAGGTGGACTCTTTAAAGAGAGGGCTAAGAGCCATTTCCTCGTCAGAGTCGCTCCCGAATGTGAGAATTTGCGCTTTCCCGGCGTTAACCATGCGACAATCGCCAGTAGTTCCTCTAAGCTCCTCGGTCGTACTTTTCCGCTCCCGACGAGTTTTGCGCTTCTCCCGCTTAAAATGTTGCCGGTGAACAACATACCCCTGACACCATCTATTGAAAGCTTTGCACTCTTCGGTGGGGTGCGAAATCTTTCGATGATATAAGCAGTAGGAAGGGTGCATTTCTACTTTGTCGGCAATGTTTCCTTCAGAGGGTGGTAGCATCATCCCCATTGATATGGCTTTAGCAAACCTTTTTCTCGTCTTGAACTTGCTTTTATTTGCGGTGGATGTACTTTGATCCGGCAGGAGTGTCTCAACTCTTTTGTCTAGTCGCCGATGTTCGAATTTTTCAAATATGGCCATCTCACGCTCCCGATTGGCTTTACTTTCCAGACGAATCTCATTCAGGAAGGCATCGATCATTTCATCTGACGGCCATAGCAGTTCCGGTTCGGGACCTGCCCCCGGTCTCTCTGTGTAAGGAGCTTCTTTATTGTCTAGCGATGAACGAGAGATCACATGGCAGCTTGCTACGTAATCCTCAGATCCATCCGACGAGCTTTCTTCATCATCTTCATCCTCAAGGACGTGGCTGAGAAACTCTTGGAGCGTGATTGGGGTTCGCGCTTTCTGGTTGTACTCTTCCAGCGCGTCAATCTATTTCTGTAGGTCCGTGCGCTTGTCGCCAGGCTTCACAGGCTTTTTGGATTTCTTCTTCTTTTTCGAAGATTTTGACGGCTGGATGTGAACACTTTGGCTATCCCCACCAATCTTTGGAGTTGGACGCAGTTTTAGCATCCTTTCGATGATCTGGGGTTCCAGCGGGTTTTTCCACCTGATCGCCGGGCATGTTTGGAGATCATTCAGCATCCTTTTGGTTTTGGCTGAAAGAACAACCTCCCATGGGGCTTCTTTAACAAGGGAGCACGTTGCCCCCGGCATATTCACCATTTTAGGGGTATGAGGTTGCGGCGGGTTCACCTTCCATCTTTCAGCTAACGCGAACTTGCCTTGTTGGTATTGGTCTTCAATCCAGTTTTTGAAGACGTAGCAATCTTCGATCGGATGACCCAATATTCGGTGGTAGGGGCAGTAATTGGGATCATTGATGTCGTTTGGCTGCAACGGACGTTTTGAATCTGGCAGATTGATGAGTCTGTTGCGCACTGCCAGCTCGAACAGTCTTCTCGTTTTATCTTGAGGAAACGAGTAAAGACGTCCTAGCTTCTCCTTGAGGGATAGGCGTGGACGCATATTGTTTTGACGGACAACCGGCTTCAAGTTGCTCGGCTGTTGTTGAGCATTGGCAGCGACGATCGCTTTTCCTTTCCCCTTCTCATTTCGAGAGTCCGGCTTTGGAGGAGACGGTCTATGGCCCATCTGGTCCATTTGGGCTAATTTGTCAATCAAGGCCTGGAACGTGGTTGGTTTAAAGAACATCATGAACTGTGATATGGTCGCTTGAGGGTCAAGAGTGCCCACAAACATGCCTACTGCCGGCGCTTCTTCGATGCGTTGTTCGCATTTTGACCACAAGTTCCGCCATCGGATTGCATATTGAACCCAAGTTTCGCCCGGCTTTACTCTTGCATTGATCAAAGCTGTTATTGGAGAACGCTCGCTAGCGCTTGCGAAATGCTGGGTAAACAACAACTCCATTTCAGCGAAAGTTTTGACGGAGTCGTTCGGAAGCTCGGAGTACCATTCAAACGCCGTCTCCGATAAGCTGCCGACGAATTGGCGAAGCAGGAGCTTATCATCGCCGCCGTTGTTGCCACAAAGAGCCCTGAACTGGGAAACATGTTGATGGGGATTGCTTGTCCCCTTGTAGACATGGAATTTTGGGATCGTGTAGCCCGGCGGGTATTTGATCTGATCATACCAGATCGGATATGGTCGCCCCGTTTTGACAACTTGACCGGCTGCCTCAGTTACCTGGTGAACTCGTATTTGTTGAGCAATATAGTCATCCAGGGCAGCTTTGGAAATTGTCTCCTCCTTGGCTGTTGAAAGAGCCGGCGGTGGATTTGACGTTTCTCCTCTGTCATCTTCAAGGATAATCGGAGGATCTTCGGCTGGGGGATCTGGCTGGATCATCATCCCGACCATGTCTTGAAATAGAAGAGCCATCTGCTTTATATTGGCTGCTTGCTCTGCAGCCTCCTTGTCCTTCTTTTCAAGCATTCTACGAAGAGTT
Organism: Agapanthus africanus; assembly: GCA_030015575.1. NCBI lineage: Eukaryota > Viridiplantae > Streptophyta > Magnoliopsida > Asparagales > Amaryllidaceae > Agapanthus > Agapanthus africanus. Next base: position 694,753,500 of record JASDDO010000022.1, on the reverse strand, counting down.
TCGGTATCGGTTTCGTGTTCGCGACGCTGCTCCGATGACACCTCCGGGATTTCTTTTGGTCCGGTGAGCGCGGCCATTGCAGTCAGCATCTCCTGGAGCTTCTGCTGCTGCTCCTGGGCTCTTGTGATGGATCGGGTGAGTGGTCGGTGGCCCGTTGAAGCGTGGCTATCCTCCTTCCTAAACGCCATGTAAACGGTATGGATGACCATGCCCCCAGACTTAGGGCGTTTGTGTTCAGTGTTTTTGGCTTTTGTTGCCGGCACAGGGATCTTTTCCGGCCTTCTTTTCTCAGGAGCAGTCGAAGTTGAGGGAGCCGTCGAGGTGGGCACCCAGACAACTTTTCGTGGCTTAGCAGGATGGCTGACTTCCTGTTGGACCTTCAGCTTCTTGTGCTGGCGGGAGAAATTTGGATCGATCACCGAGTCTCGGGCCTGCCACCAGACTTTATAGATTTTGGAGGACAGCCGTTGAGGGGATTGGGGCTGTTCTGGCTTTGCTTCTACAGCCTTTTCCAGCGGAGGGGGAGACCTCTTCAGTACAGCGGTAGGAGAATTCCTACGCACTTTATTTAGCAGTTCAAAGTTGTTCCCAGTCGGAACAGCAACATTAACTTCCGTCGTCGGGGCTGGTGAAGTTAACCCAGAAGGGGAACTACCTCCGGACTTCCTCACTCGGCGCCAGTGGCGACGTCGAGCATGTCGAGTTGTGGGAATTGGCTCGGTGACAGGGACGGCCTTGTCCTGCCCTCTGTTCAGGTGAGGGGCTGTAGCCGGTGTCAGCATAGTAAATACTGATGCCTTTTGAGTAGCCGGAGCGGGAGTAGGAGTTGGGACGGTCAGTCTTGTGAAGACCAACCTCTTAGCGGGAGAAGCCGCTTTGACGACTTTAAGAGCATGCTTGGCTACTCTCTTTTGAATAACCTTCTTTGGGACCGCAAGCTTCATCGTGGGCCCGCAGGAGTTTTGGCCTAGTCTGGAGAAGACCGAGGCATTGGTGTTGGGCGACCCGTTGAGAGGGGCCGCAGCAGCTGTAAGTCGATCGAAGACCGACTTCTTAGGACCTTCCGGTACGGGCACTGGGGCCGTGAAGATCATTGGCGGGAGCTTGGTAACAAAAAATAGTCCAATAGTAGCCTGGGTGATTTGTTCAACCGACATCGTGAACAGTGATGCCGCCTGAGGTCCATAGGCTACACCTCCAGGTGAGGCGGAGCGTCGGTTGCAGTTGCAGTTGGAGTAGTTCGAGCAGTTGAACGCCATTGCTGTTTGCCTTCTGCGCCAAGCAAGAGACCAAATCTTAGTGACTTGAAACCCGAGAGCAACCATTAACAAACCGCGATTTGTTCACGAATACGACACACGAAGTGTGGAGTGGAAAGAGGAAAAGGTCCCACCGGGCGTGCCAGAATTTGTTCCCCTCCGAATCACACGGCGGAGACGCGATCGACGTCTTGCCTGAAATTCGGGACAGATGCTAATTGGAGCTATCCGTCCACCCCTCCGATGATGCCAAGTTGTTTTATGGCACCATGTATCGAAGGGTTAAACGGATGCGGCCGATGTAGCAGACTTCGTCAGATTCCCCCTCGTTCGAGGGGTTTTTGATTATGGGGACGCTCTTCCCTGCAGGCGCAAGCCCCTGCAGTTAATTACGCTACCGCATCGCGGTAACAACTTTCTCCTTCTCCAGATGGTCACTTCATGTCGTGGGTGTTTGTTTTATTTGTGGTTGCCTGTGGATTGTATACGGAGACTAATTTATGTTGTCGCCCGTAGGACGTGGATTAGTCCAATTCCGTACTTTCTTAGATTTGGGTTTAGGGTTTTGGTTTAAGAATACGTTAGTCTTATTTTGGACTAAGATCAACTTAAACGTTTGTTAAGGATACGTTAGTCTAATTTGAGACTAAGATCGACTTAACGGGATCGTTTAGATCCACCAAGAGAGCATTTGGGCTCTATTGTTTAGTTTAGAGACATTGCGGTCGATTTTCCAGTTTAAAGGCATGGTGGTCCATGGAATGTATGGCCGTCGGGACCTGTCACCTTTCTAATGACGTTGAAGGATTACAACGACAGATATCAGAGGAAATTAGAGATGTACCCTCGAACCGGGTGTAAATTGATTGGGAGAGCGGTTGTGCTCAGTTCAATTTAAATTGAGGACTTATGGCCAGAATTGGGCTAAGTCCATTTGAAAATGTTCAACATTTTATTCATGTTTTGCCTATTAGGCTTTTGCTTGGGCTCTGCTCTTTTACAATGGAGAGCATTGGGCTCTGTAATTAAATGCATAGCATTTATATTTGGCATGTTAGGCCTTTACTTGGGCTCTGCCCTTTTAAATAATGCACTACATTTATATTGGTCTGTTAGAATTTTTAATTGGGCTCTGCCCTTAATAATGCACAGCATTTAGTGGTCTGACAGTGCGCCACATGGCCTGTCAGGCTCTTTGCGCCAATTAAAGAGCGCAAGGCGCCAGTGCATGTTGAGGTTACACGTGCCACGCTCTGCTGAGCGCAAGTCTGTTAGCGCAGTGCGCTGCGCCAATGCGCTAGTGCGCTGCTGACACGTGGTGCGCTCTGGTGCAGTGCACCAATTCAAGAGCGCAGCGCTCTGTTTTTAGGAGCGCAAGGCGCATATTGACACGTGGCGCTCTCTGGTGACTTGCGCCAGTCCAAGGAGTGCAACAACGCAAATTAAGAGTGCAGGGCACTATCCAATAGCGCAGAGCGCATCTTGATCAAAATTAGATCAAAGAAAAGAATCGTTCTCGCTCTAAAGAGGTTCTACCTCAGGATTCAAGAACCAATGGTTCTGATTCTCATTAAAAGGCAATGTCTTTATATAGATCAAAAGATCTAATAATGAAGTAAATTACTTATTTATTGTTTTTGTGATTAGATCTTTATGATCTTTTTCTTTTTATTGAAGATCTTGATCTTGTTCTTAGATCTTTGATCTTTTTAGAAGAAATTCTTCTTTTTGTGAGGTGTTTTCATCTCTGTTCTTCCAAGAATTTAATTCTTTATCTTGAAGAAGATGATCTTCTTTCTTCAAAGGCTTTTCTTTCAAATTTTTCAGAGTTCTCCCTTTTTTCTATTTCTGTATCTCCCTGAGACTTGGAGTCCAGGGGCCTTTATATTGGGCCAATTGGTTTGTTGAGTTAGTTACAGAGATCTTTCTCTGATTGATCTGAGGATATTTCCCCACCGTTGGATCTTTGATCCTAAGGCCTCTGTTTTACAGAAGATAATCTTCTTATTTTAATAAGGTTGAAAAGAGCTGTCTAGAATTTTAATTCTGATTAATTAAATAGTTTATTATTTAAATTTTAGTGCTGGCGCGGTTGGCGCAAGCGCACCTGCGCTTGACACGTATCGCGCAGCGCAGAGCGTAGTGCAACTATGCTAGCGCAGGTGCGCTAGCGCACCACTGCTTGACACGTGGCGCGCAGCGCAGAGCGCAAGTGATCTGAAGCGTTGCTTCACCTTTTGAATTTTGAAATTCAAACAGAGCTTTGCTCTCAAAGGGAGATTTTCTCCTTTATTATTATTATTATTATTATTATTATTATTTATTTATTTATTTTTTATTTTATTGTTATTATTTTATACGGAAGCGGGTTTTGAGCCAAAATTTTGGCGGGAACAGTCACCAAGCACGCCTTGAAGAGCGATCGTCGATCCGACAGCACCGGCAGATCACTCACCGCAGCCACCTCACCGGCGACCTCTTGCCACGGCACCCCCGTGCCCACCTCCAGTCGCTATCGTGCCTACTACGTGACCGGTCCCAAGCCATTCCGTGCCAACTTGAATGCCTACTCCGCACTACGACCGTGCTCGCCTCGTGCTCACATTGCACCACGACCGCTCCCACCTGTTTGGCCACTTTGCACCAGCCCCATGCCACTGCTGGGCACAGCACCGTGTCATGCCACTCCACGCACCATGTCATGCAGTGTCATGCATCGTGTCGTGCCTAACCACTGCACACCTTCATCATTACTGACACCGTTTCTTCCATCGACATTGTATACCGTACCCATGACCGACGAGCTCCCCTCTACTCACTGCAACCAAGTTTCTCCACCATCACACCCTCCACAACATCAATCAATGCCAAAATCGAGCCCCAACATTTCATTGAACACTTACATTTGTTGCGATCCCCACTGTTCTGGTCGTCGTCGTAGCCGTTCGAGCTGTGGCCTCGGTCTCTGTAGCCATCACGGTCGACAAAGAGATCACCGTCACAACACCGGAAATATTCCGTCGCAACCGTATCATTCTCGAGCATCGGGTCGTGCTATGCCCGATGTAGGGTGTTTTTCGTCACCCCATTGAGATGGGAATACGCGCGCGCTTATCAGGCGTACTACAGATTCCCCCTGTCTGGGGTAGGCCGAGGTTTATTGATTGTGGGGATCCGAATCTCTGGCAGCCGCGGACTAAGCTGCCGTTAATTACCCCTCGTCTTTGGGGCGAGGGAACCTCTGATTAACGGGTTAAACTGGTCATGCGAACTCAATGTGCGGTGTGCGTGTGTTGTGTTTTGAAAAAGGGGTTTTGGATATATCGGGAGCCACGCAGAGTTTTTACGGGGGTCCTGCTACCCGGATAGCGGGCTGGGGGTCAAGGGGGCTAGCAGCCCCCTTGCGGGGTGCGGGGCAGTGCCCCGTTAGAAATTTTTTCTAACAGGGACAGTGTCGTGGAGTATGTGTGTATGTACATATGTATACATATGTATAGATATACATGTAAATATAAATAAAGGGGGAAAACACATCCAAAGGATGCGTGGGGCCAGCGCCTAGGCGCTTCAGCGTAAGCGCGCCACGTGTCGGCACGTGGGCGCTTTGCGCTCGAGCGCAGAGTGCTGGAGCGCAATGCGCCACGTGTCAGGATGTAGGCACTTTGCGCTCGGACGCTGGGCGCTTGAGCGCAAGCGTGCCACGTGTCGGCACGTGGGCGCTTTGCGCTCGAGCGCAGAGTGCTGGAGCACAACGCGCCACGTGTCGGCACATGGGCGCTTTGCGCTCGGACGCTGCGTGCTTAGGCACAAGCGCGCCACGTGTTGGCACGGGGGTGACTTGCGCTTGCGCTGGAGTGCGCTAGCGCAAGCGTGCCACGTGTCGGTACCAGGGTGACTTGCGCTCGAGCGCTTGCGCTGGAGCGCAAGCGCGCCACGTGTCGGCACGTGGGTGCTTTGCGCTTGAGCGCTGAGCGCTTGAGCGTAAGCACGCCACGTGTCGGCACGCGGGCGCTCTGCGCTTGAGCGCCGGCTAGAAAAAGAGGCTTTTAGCCTAAAAAAATTTCTCGGAAGAGAAATCAGAGAGGAGTTGGACTCCTGAGTATTTTTTTTGGGTTAATAGAAGAGGTTCACGTGACCCCGATTCCGTATGTGGTCAAGATCAATGCTCGTGTGGTTCTCCCTGCAAACCTCAGTCGATAGTGGGAGGAACCGCCCCGCCAGTTTGGCTCCGTCATCATCTACCCTGCCGGAAGCGCTCATCTGGCAGAAATCCCAGCAAAGCAGGCGGCCAAGCCGGTCTCAAGGGGCAAGAGGACGAATGTTGTGATCGCCAAGGCACCACAAATGAAACTTAAAACGGTGTCTGAACGGCTCTCTGGCGCTCCAGCTGGGGGCAAGACTTCCGGTACGAAGGGCAACATCAAATGTTGCGGACGAGCTCAGGCGATGACTCCAACAAGTGCACAATCGATCGCATCTCCAAAATCCTCCATCGCCCGGTCTACGGCGTCTTCCCAAAAAGCCGAAGTCTGCCAGGTGCTTAGAACAGAAAAGTTAAGGCAGAAGCGGCTCAGGTATCGAGCCAACAAGAGGGCCAAGGCTTCGGCCAAATGGAATCGTGTGAAGTTCCAAGTGCAGGGTTGCCCCGCGACGACGGCTAAGTCGGACATAAGAATCAGCAATTCCTTCGAGCCTCTGAAGTGGGTTCAGAAAAATGCCATGACCGCCAGAATCAAGAAGACAGCGGTCCGAACAGTTCCACAAAGAGACGTGTCCCGGCCCCAACAGAAAAAGTATGACACTGTCTCTTCAAGAGCCTATCAAGCACTCTGTGCCGCACGAAAGAGCGGGGTAAACCCAGAAAATAAGCGCCAGCACCATTCAAGAACCCGGTTAGGCCAGCCGCCTTCAATCGACTACCAGCTACCGAAACAAGGGGGTCAAGACAGCGATCCGTGAAATCAGCTGCCAATGATAGAAATACGGCCGGATGTATTATCCATACGGTCTATATGGCGGGCGGGCGCCCCAGCGACAACCTTCGCAGCAAAAGCAAGGATGGGGCCACCACATCCCAAGCCCAATCTAGCCTGAATGTGGTTGCCGCTGCCCAAGAATAGCCGCCCCCGCTGGATGAAGAAAACCCTCTCGATGAGGATGATAGGAAGAAAGACCCCTCGGTCCATGCAGACCTTTTGCTGCGAAAAAGAGGCTTTTAGCGACGTGGACGGTCGAGGCTGCCCTTTTAGCGACATGGACGGCCGGTGCTGCCCTTTTAGCGACGTGGACGGTCGATGCTGCCCTTTTTGCGACTTGGACGGTCGATTCTGCCTTTTTTGTGACTTGGACGGTCGATGCTGCCCTTTTAGCGACGTGGACGGTCGGTGCTGCCATTTTAGCAACGTGGACGGTCGGTTCTGCCCTTTTTGCGACTTGGACGGTCGGTTCTGCCCTTTTTGCGACTTGGACGGTCGGTGCTGGATTTGACTTGCTCCGCTTCTTGCGGTGTCAGGGATGAAGTTGACTTTTTTCCGAGGTGGAATTTGATTCTTCCAGGGAGGTCATTGGTTGTTTGACTTGATGTGATTTTGGTTGACATCAGCATCGCTACGCTGGAATATGGTACCAGGAGCGAATCATCATCTGTCCTTGAGAGGATTTAGGGATTGGTTTTTTTTGTTTGGCATCTGCATTGCTGCACTGGAATAATGCCAGGAGCAACTCATCATTTGCCCCGAGAGGATTTGGGGATTGTTTTTTTTTTGTTTGGCATCTGCATTACTGCACTGGAATAATGCCAGGAGCAACTCATCATTTGCCCCGAGAGGATTTGGGAATTGATGGCTTAGGAGGCAGGTTTAGATCCCTATCACCTAAGACTTTTCAATTTTATGGGCCGTAAGGGTCCCATAAAAGCATCTTCTCCCTACGAGTCGAAAGGATCTCGTAGGTGTATTTTCTCCTTAAGAGTCGTGGGGACTCCTAAGTGTGTTGCTCCTTTATGAGGCGTAGGGATCTCACGCGGGAATTTTCACCTCACAAAGTCGAGAGGACTTTGCGAGAGCATTTCATTTCTTTTCTTTTTTACGAGTTTGCGCCCTTTCGGGTTTTCACAAACTCGCCGGCAGACCCGCTGTTTTTACTCACGGAGCCCTTTCGGGTTTTCATCCGTGCCCATTTTGCTTGTGGACTTACCGTTCTTTTTTTTTCTTCTCCTTCTTCTTTTTCTCTTTTTTTTGGAGAGATCGGGATTGTTTTACGCCCGTGGATTGTATACGGTTTTCCAGGATGTATGATCCAGACCGTAGGGCCATAAAAATTTCTGGACTTTGTCGGCGTCTGCATCGCCGCACTGGAATATAGTACCAGGAGCGACTCATCATTCGCCGTTGGGGTATGGGATTTGGAATTTGGTTAGCGTCATCGCTGCACTGGAATATGGTACCAGGAGCGACTCATCATTCGCCACTTTGGGGTTGGGGAGCGATGGCTTAGGAGACAGGTTTAGATCCCTGTCACCTGAGACTTTTCAATTTTATGGGTCGTGAGGGTCCCATAAAAGCATTTTCTCCCTACGAGTCGTAAGGATCCCGCAGGTGTATCTTCCTTAAGAGTCATGAGGACTCCTAAGTGTGTTTTTCCTTTATGAGTCGCAAGGATCCCACAAAGGTTTGTTCTCCTCATGTATCGTAAGGACACATGAGTGGGTCTTCTTAATGGAGCATAATTCCAAAGGCGGAGACCAGCCGCGTAACTGGTAATTGTGGTGGGGCATGGGTATGACGAGAATTATTTGAGCCCGTGGATTGTATACGGTAGTCAATTTGGGGACTAACCGTAAGGCTGGGAGAATTTTGAGAAATTGGATTTTGGTTGGCGTCTGCATCGCTGCACTGGAATATGGTACCAGGAACGACTCATCATTCGCCGTTTGGGGACTTGGAATTTGGATCTTGTTTGGCATCAGCATTGCTGCACTGGAATAATGCCAGGAGCAACTCATCATTTGCCTTGGGAGGACTTGGGATTTGGGTTTTTGGTCGGCATCAGCACCGCTAACACTGAAGCGAAATGCCAGGAGCGACTCATCATTTGCCATTGCCCGTTAGGGAACGATGGCTTAGGAGACAGGTTTGGATCCCTATCACCTAAGGCTTTTCAATTTTATGGGCTGTGAGGGTCCCATAAAAGCATTTTCTCCCTACGAGTCGTAAGGATCCCGCAGGTGTATTTTCTTCTTAGGAATCGTGAGGATTCCTAAGTGTGTTGCTCCTTTGTGAGTCGTAAGGATCTCACGCAGGGGTTTTCTCCTCACAAGGTCGAGAGGACTTTGCGAGTGTATTTCATCTCTTTTCACGAGTTTGCGCCCTTTCGGGTTTTCACAGACTCGCCGGTAGTCCTGCTGTTTTTACTCACGGAGCCCTTTAGGGTTTTCATCCGTGCCCGTTTTGCTTGTGGACATACCGTTTATTTCTTATTTCTTTTATATATTTTTTTTCTCTTTTTTTTCGCTGGTGGGACTTTAAAAGTAGTCTCACCGGCAGGATTTGGGAGAGATAGGGGTCATTTATGCCCGTGGATTGTATACGGTTTTGCAAGATGTATGATCCAGACCGTAGGGCTGATGTGCTCAATTCGCCTGCGACTTGGAGGATTCACGTGTAGTATTTCTTGAGATATCGGCCATTGATGGGTGGCATGGGCCTTTCTCCCTCGGCACTTATTAGTTGGTAGGATCCTCCGTCAAACACTTTCTCGATGACGTATGGTCCTTCCCAGTTTGGCTCGAATTTTCCCTTAGCATGTCGATTGGGGATGATCGGTCTTTTGAGGACCAACACCAATTCACCTTTCTTGAAAGCGCGGAGACGGGTTATCTTGTCATAGGCCCGTAACATTTGGGCTCGGTATAGCTCCAGACTTTGCTGCACCGCGAGCCTCTTTTCTTCGAGGGCATCGAGTTCTTCAAGTCGAAGGAGCACATTTTCCTCCTCCGTCAACTCATGATGAGCGGCCATTCTTAAGCTTGGAACTTCGACTTCGAGGGAGAGGACCGCCTCCACTCCGAAGAGCAATGAGTATGGAGTGGACTGAGTTGGAGTACGGTGCGTGGTACGATATGCCCACAATGCCTCGTGAAGCTTGAGATTCCAGTCTCTCTTGTTGGCTGAAGCATTTTTCCTCAGGAGCTTGCATAGAGTCTTATTGAAGGCTTCGGCTAGCCCATTGGCTCTTGGATTATAGATGGAGGAATATCTCCAGTCTATCTTGTGCTGAGTAGCGAACCTTGAGACATTGAAGCTCTTGAAAGAAGGCCCGTTGTCAGAAATGATTCTTCTTGGTGTACCGAAGCGGTATAGAATATTATGCTGGAAGAATGTCAGAATATCTTTTTTCTTGACTTCTTTTAGCGGGACAGCTTCAGCCCATCTGGAGAAGTAATCAGTTGCGGCCAGTATGAACTGGTGGCCTTTGGATGATGGAGGATCAATTGGGCCAACGATGTCGGTGCCCCAGACTTCGAAGGGCCACGATGCCACCGTAGGATGCAACGGATTGTGATGCTTATGAATGAAATCACCATGGATTTGGCAGATCTGACATTTCTTTGCATGCTCTCCGCAATCCCGTATCATGGTGGGCCAGTAATACCCAAGCCGTTTGATTTGAAGTCGCATCTTGGGGCCAGATTGGTGAGCACCGCAAACGCTCGAATGAACATCTTTCATGAACTTTTGGGCTTCGGCCAATGACAAACACCTGAGCCAGAGTTGGTCATATGACCTGCGGTATAACGTATCATTTACAAACACGTATCGGAGAGCTCTTTTCTTCAGCTGAATCCTCACAGATTTTTCTTCGGGCAGCTTGTCGTATCGGAGGTACTCTATGAAGGGTTCTCTCTAATGAGGCTCTTCTTGGATGATCGAAGCTTCTTCGGCGGGACTGCTCTTCTGTTCCACGCTTTTCTCTTCTCGTAGAAAGACTGGGGGTAGAATTTGTCGGCTCCTGACTGTGATCAGAATTTCGTCCATGTCAGGATCAGCCAGCTCCTTGGCTAAGCGAGCGAGTACGTCAGCATTTCCATTCAACGCTCTAGGGACTCTCATTAGTTCAATGTGAGTGAACCGTTTCATGAGTTCCACCACTCGGCCTCTGTACCGAGCTAATTCGGGTTTGTATATCTTATAATTGCCGCTTACTTGGTTGACGACAAGCTGGGAGTCACCGTAAACCCGTAGCCGAAGGATTTCCATTTCTATGGCGAGCTCCAAACCAGTTATCAGAGCTTCATACTCAGCTTCATTGTTCGTTCGAGGCTCGGTGAGAGCGAAAGAACGCCGTAGGGTTCCCATTGATGGCGTGATGAACACCAATCCGATCCCCGCTTTTACCTCCGGGACACTTGATCTGCCGGAGCTCCTTATTGATGAGGCTCCATCGAAGTAGAGCTCCCAACATGGCCCATCTTCCTCGAGGTGCAGCACTTGTTCGTCGGGTAACTCACAATTTAGCGGCGACCCTTCTGGTATGGGATGAGCAGCGAGAAAGTCTGCAAGAGCTTGCCCTTTTACTGCTTTCTGAGGAGCATAAACTATGTCAAACTCAAGTAGCATGACAGCCCATCTTGCCATTCTGCCGGCTAGGCTTGCCTTGGTCATCAAGTGTTTGAGCGGGTCGACCTTGGAGATCAGCATAACCCGATGAGCGAGCAAATAGTGCCTCAGCTTCTTCACAGCAAATATTAGAGCCAGGCATTGCTTTTCGATTGGGGAGTAGTTGTGTTCCGTCCCGACTAGAGTTCGACTGAGGTAAAAGAGGGCATTTTCTTTTCCCTCCTCGTTATTCTGGGCAAGGAGCGCACCGAGTGACTCGTCCAGCGCAGCAGTGTAGAGAACCAGCGGTTTATTTAGAATGGGAGCGGCCAGCACTGGAGGGTGCAACAAGTATTGTTTGATGCTTTCGAACGCTGCTTGACATTCGACATCCCAGATAAAAGGAGCTCCTTTCTTCATGAGCTTTGAGAAGGGCCTACATCTCCCCGATAAATTTGAGATAAAACTCCGTATATAAGCAAGCTTGCCTTGAAAAGATCTTAGCTGCTTCAGACTCTTCGGAGGGGGCATCTCCATGATGGCCTTTATCTTTGATGGGTCAACTTCGATCCCTCGATGTCGGACTATGAAGCCCAGGAATTTTCCCGATGACACGCCGGAAGCGCACTTCAGAGGATTCATCTTCAGATCGTATTCCCTCAGTCTGGTGAGAATGGTCCTAAGATCCTGGATATGATCGGCCTTGGTTTTAGTCTTAACGACCAGATCATCAACATAACATTCGACGACTTTATGAATTAGTTCATCGAAGATATTGGTCATTGCCCTTTGATATGTAGCACATGCGTTCTTCAATCCGAACGGCATCACCTTGTAGCAATATATTCCGATCGGGGTTCGAAATGCTGTGTGCTTCTCATCCTCAGGCGACATCTTGATCTGATTGTATCCAGACGAGCCGTCCATAAAAGTGAACAGCTCATAATTTGAGGTGTCATCGACCATCATTTCCATGACCGGTAGCGGGAAGTCTTCTTTAGGACATGCCTTGTTGAGGTCCCTGAAATCGACACAAACTCGGATCTGCCCATTTTTCTTCTTCACTGGGACAACGCATGCGATCCAGTCTGCATATTTCTCTTCCCTGATGAAGCCGGCATCGATGAGCTTCTTAGTTTCCCCGATGACCTTTTCTTCTAGTTCCCTTCTGAATCTTCGAGGAGCTTGTTTGACTGGCTTAGCATCAGGAGATATAGCCAACTTATGTACGGCCACTTCAGAGGAAAGGCCAGGAATTTCTTTGTATGTCCAAGCGAAGCAGTCGACGAACTCATGCAGCAGGGAAATTATCTGCGCTTTCATTTCCTCTGACAAGAGCGAGCTGATGTAGGTCGGCCTTGGATTACCGGGCGTTCCTAAGTCAATTTCGGTTAGCTCATCAAAGGTTGCTTGTCCGCCATCTTCGAGCTCTTGAGGAGCTTCTTCTGGCTCGGCTATCTCGTCATCATTATTTGATCTTTCGCTGGCCTCACTAACATGGATCATGTAGCACGCTTTGGGATCAGGTTGAATGTAGCCTATGCCCCGTCTATCTGGAATTCGTCCATCGATGAGTGCTCGGACCTGGGGCGGATACCATAGCCCTTCGTAAAACTTTGCTTCGGACTCCGTTTGATATAACCGGCATTCGCACTTCTTAAAGTATTCCCGCATCTCGGGCGAATAGTATCTGGGATTGAGGACGGCTCTTATGCCTCTCTCATAGGGAAGGCATGCGACAGAAAGGTCGTCTGGGTGCGCAACGGGGTTTGACCTGTAAAACAAGATGCCCTTCTGTCCATTTTTTCTCCCGGGCACGTAGAAAGTTTTCAGCTGGTCCACGATAGATACTAATAATGCGTCGAGCTCTTTGCACATCCATTCCGGCACCCTTGTGATGGCCAGGGACCCTTCTGCGACTTCGAAGGTCTCTTGTAGTTTCGCTTGCTGCATGGGGGCCGATCTGCACAGCTGTTGCACGGCAGGTCCTCTTCTTCTGACTCTTCAGTTTCACCGCCAAGATGAGGGCGGACTTTGCTGCTAGATGGGCCTTCAGTAACAGATTCGTCCGTATCGCTGCCAAAATGAGGGCGAGTTTTACGGAAGGACGGGCTTCCAGCGTCGGACTCATCAGTGTCGCTGCCGAAATGCGGGCGCACTTGGGTATTTTTGCTTTTGAAAGTGACAGCCGGTGCAGATTTGCTTTTGAGTCTTGGGACCGGTCTATCCTCAGTCAGTTGTGGCTTAGCATTTTGGTGGTTCATAAAGTACCGAGAATCTTCATATCGGACTTCATACACACCGAACGGCTGGATGTCTCCGTCAATGCGTCTTTCTTCGCCATTTTTAGTATACTTCATGCATTGATGGAGAGTTGACGGAATGATGCCGTAATCGTGGAGCCACGGCCGCCCCAAGATAATCTTATAAGATGTGTCGGCGTCGATCACGTATATCTTAGCTTCAGTTTACAGATCCCCAAATTTGATTGGCAAAGCTATAGACCCCAGAACTTGCTGGCAATTTTGGTTGAAGCCTTAAAGGACAATCCTTTCCCTTGACAGGTGTCGGACGTCCATTGACAAACTCTTCAGAGTTCGCAAGTTCATGATGTTCACTGAGGACCCCGGATCAATCAATATGTGATTAATTCGATCTCCGTCGCTGTACCCGGTCACGTAAAGCGGCCGATTATGCTCAGCCGTTCCCAGTAGCAAGTCTTCATCCTTAAATGTGACTGCGGCGGCATGCAAAGCGTGCTGGGCTTCTTTCATATTAATTTCCGCAAAGTGAGCCTGATACCGCTCGGGGTTTTGTAGAGCGTGAATGAGAACTTCTCTAAGCTCCTTAGATAGGACCAAGGCATCGTAGATGCTCAGGAGAGACGGAAGCTTCCGGAGATGTGCCAAGACATTATAGTCCACCGAGGAAGTACTTATGTTTTCATCGGTCGGTTCTCTGCCATCTTCTTCATTAGCGACTTGTTTTTCCTTCCCTTTTGGGGCGTTGCCCTGATTTTGCGGTAGAGCCATGCCGCTTCTGAGCTGGATTTGATTGGCCTTTGTAGTGAGCTCTGTTCACACCATAATATTGCATTATTATATTCTCCATTCTTATTCTTTTTATAAATAAACAGGTGCTTTTGACGCATGTCTGCTACATGTTACAGGTTACAGGTTCTTGGACAGAAAACAGTGAAAACGAGGTAAAGACGATGAAAAAGTGGACTTTGACCAGCAAACAGAAGACTCTTGATCAAGCCTACATCGAAGGACAGTTCACAACTAACAAGGCAACTCAAGGTCCAAAATTACAAAGCGAACTGTTAAAAATCCATTGCAGATTGTTCACTGGAGATCTGGAACCAACGTAGAAGCCCAATTGATAAAAGAACTAAATAATCAGAAAGCCCAAGAATATCAGAAGAAGCCCACAAAACCCCAGCACATGAACCGACCAATGGGCCGCGGAACCGCGGCCCAAACCCTACCCAGGCCGCGGTTCCGCGGCCGTATGAAGCCCGGGGTTCGTGAATTTTGGTGGCGGTGCGTGTAGCGTTGAATAGGTCTTTTTATAGAGGGCTATTTTCGTAAATGCATATATGCGGGTCATTGTAACCCTAGGGTTTCCTATTCTTTATAAATAGGAACTCTAAAGATTGTAAACCTTATGCCTCCTTTTAATAAAAATTCCAAAATTCTTTATGGAGGGCATCGGTGCCTCTCTTCAATTCTGAAATTCAGATCTGACAACCCTGCATGGATGATTGGAGAAATGCATCTGTAAAGTAAGTAGATTTGTTTATTTTCTTGCCCTAGATAATTTCAATTCATGCCCTAGATTAAATTTATTTTCCTGCCCTAATATAGATTTTATTTCTCTGCCCTAGTTATAACTTTCAATTAATTGCCCTATGTAGAATAATTTAGGATTTTAGATTTAATAATCAATCCGAACACCCTTCGGAATTAACTCGTAAGAACGAATCGGAAATTCACAAAATCCCTGTGGACCGACCCGTACTCACCGGCTAGCTACCAAGCGACGCCGTTCTTGATTGCGGTTATTAGATAGTTTTTGACCTTCAAATCAAGCTCCTCGTCCTCTTCGGGAAAACAGAGCTCATCCTCGGAGTCGCTGCCAAGATGGATGGCGTAGCAGGTCACTACTGGGATCTCTTCATTGGAGTCTTCTTCTAACTCCTCCAGAATTTCAGCCGCTTGTACAGGGAAGAACTCCTTCAATTGAATCAATGTTCTTTCCTTTTGTTCATATTCTTCGAGGGAATCGATATATTTTTGAATGGTCGATCTCCCTACAAACTCTTTTTCGCGCCGAGCTGCACTTTTCTTCTTCTTGAGCTTCTTGGATTTTGAGCCTGATGGAGCCGCATTGGCAGCTGGACTGGTAGGCTTCTTCTGCCCTTCCCATTCCGTCCTGGGTTCTTTCCGAAGTAGTTTTATCATCTTCTTCGTCTTATTAGATATGTGCGTACTCCACGGAGGCCGCGATGAGTCCGTTTTGTTTGTCAGGGCAGCAGGTTCAGCTGTCTGCTCCCAGAAGGCTTCAACTTCTGTCTGTATAAAGTTGGCGGTTGCAACTTGATTATTCACCAGCACACTTTTGGACAGCTCGATCTCTCCAGCCTTATACTGCTTCTCGACCTAGTCTTTGAAGATATAGCAATCCTCGATCGCATGGCTCACTACTCGGTGGTACGGGCAATATAGAGGATTGTCGGTCATTTTTTCTTCTTGGGGTCTTTTCGACTCCGGCAATTGTAGGCCGTTGTTCAAGACATCTTTAAATATCTTGCGGACCTTGTCCCTTCTGAAAGAGTAAACCTTGTTCTTTTTCTCCTCTAGGGAAGGCACATCTCCTCCCAGCAATGGCTTTCGAGACCGGTTGGTTTTGGATTCGCCCGCCCTTCGCTTTTCTTCATTGTCAGAGGCATTGAAGACATTGGTACTGCTGGAACTCCCGCTTCTACGGTTGTCGTCCCGCTTGCTTTTCCAGGTTTTGACTCTCTAAGAGTCCGGCGGGGACTCTTGTTTCAAGCGTTCCAGCATTTGGACTTTCTTGGTTAGCTCCTGAAATGTCTTGAGGCCCGCTGTACACAAGAATGGGACCATCCAATTGCTGAGGTTCCCAATGAGAAGGCTGACGGACTGGTCCTGCTCCAGCGGCGGTTCGCACTTGACTGTGAGATTACGCCATCGGGCGATAAAGTCGGTGTTGCTTTCATTCTTCCCCGGCTTGGTCCTCACAAGGTCGGCGATGGAGATTTTATCACTGACACTCATGAACCTTTGCCGAAACAGGGACTCCATTTGGGCAAAGGTAATGACGGACCCGTCCGGTATGCTCGCATACCAGTCGAAGGCGACGCCGGTCAGGCAGTTGACAAACTGACGAAGAAGGAGCGCGTCATTGCCCCCTGTATTTCCGCACGATGCTTTGAAGTGGGCGACGTGCTGGTTTGCATTCCCCGTTCCATCAAATCTTCCGAACTTAGGAATGACGTAGCCGCTTGGGAACTCAATCAGATCGTACTGTACGGGGTATGGCCGCCCACCACTGCCGATTTCTTTCTGAGCTTCAGCTTCGGCCACCAATGTTTTAACCTTGCTGGTGACCAAATCCATTATCCGATCCTGTGTTAGCGGGATAGTGCAATCTGGGGCCAAGGCGTCCCCAGAAGCGGAGTGTGGCCGGCTTTCATGTGGCTCGACCAGTCTTAGACCCGAAGGAACAGGCATTGGCTGCCTCGGATTGTCATCACCCGGCTGATTAGTAGCGGCTTGTGCTTGATTGGGAGGCGCTCGAGCAATTTGAGCCGTAAGCTGCATCACCACGTTCGTTAAGTCGTCAATCTTCGAATAGAGCTTGGCCATCTCTTTATCTTTGCTCCTGAGCTGTTTTCGAAGCTCTTGAAGCAGCTCTTGCTCCGCAGTCCTGGGGCGGAAAGTCGGCTCTTCCTCACTGTCCGAGCTTGACTCTGCATGGACCGAGGGGTCTTTCTGCCTATCATCCTCATCGAGAGGGTTTTCTTCATCCAGCGGGGGCGGCTGTTCTTGGGCAGCGGCAACCACATTCAGGCTAGATTGGGCTTGGGATGTGGTGGCCCCATCCTTGCTTTTGCTGCGAAGGTTGTCGCTGGGGCGTCCGCCCGCCATATAGACCGTATGGATAATACATCCGGCCGTATTTCGGCCATACACTTTACACATAGCCCCTTAGGCTTCACAAAATGACATTTTGCCTATCCCATGGCTCATGTGCTATTTCTTTTTGTATATAAGCCATGGGCTTTACAAAAATTTGGCTTTATGCCTATTTTTCTTACATTTATCCATAAAACAAAATAAAAGAAATACAACAAAATTATTTATTACAAAATTTTATCTTGGCATGGGGGAAGGCCGGCCGCTTCAGGTTCGGGCTCGACCCGGGCATGGGCCCACTAGATCTGGGCTTGGGCCCACTTGGCTTGGGGTTGACTTTTATTTTGACTTGGTCAACCGGGGTGTAAATTTTTACCCCAACACCCGACTCTGAACCATTCATAGTTGTCTCGTGTGTCGAGGCAGTCTCTACTTCCATGTCGCTTCCACTTCAGCGACCCTAAGCAAGTGAACCCCCTCTCACTTGCTTAACATGCTATAGTTATCTTAATTAATATCGTTTCACACGTAAATTAACACCCCGATAACCTTGCGAAATCTGAATTTACCCGGATATGCTAGACCGTTAAATTCATAACAAATCATCTATATATCGGATCTCAGCGTTTCATAGCTTGTATCGAATCTAGCAGATAAACCTACAACACTCCATAGTTCATCCCTGAATTTTAAGAAGCTATGACAACGAAAACCGAGACGATTTATGGCTCTGGACTGCAGTCCAGAGCAAGAATCTCTGCCTTTATCTGCTTTAGAATGCATACTTCTCACTGTTTAAGTGTGCAAGTCTGCGGAACCATACATGGAAGCATATATAATTTAATTATATTTCTAACGGTTCTAGTTTTATTGCATTCAAGTGTCTTTTGATATTTTTAACACCTTTTAAACCGTCGATGTGTGCTACAGTTTCATGCAGAGACAGAATATATACATTAACCTTAAACAATGCATATCTCCCTATATACAGCGGATATTATTGATCCATATGGTTTGTTGGAAACATAACAGATAAATATAAATATTATCTAGCTGTAGTGTCGCCTAATTATGCTCCCAACAGGATGTAAAACGTGTTACGAAACGGACTTCCAGTTCTAAAATTGGATTTCCGGCAGTGAACACTTAAAATGGAATGACCGTAACTCGCAAACCTTAAACCCGATTAACTCAAAACCAATTTTTCTGTACATATAATTAAATATACTGTTTACTCCTTTTATATTGTTTTGCCAAATTATGCACATACGATTTAATGCGATTTTTCTAATGCAAACAACACTGGATGCTCATATATCATTAGTAGTGCATTTTACTGCATCTCCATCATGTTGCATGACTGTTATACCCTCTGTAACTAGTGTTCATTTTCATCGATACCGTAGATACCGTTTTATATTATCGAAGCATTAGTGATTAGATTGTGGTAAGTAAATTTGCATAAAAGTATGAACAAATAGTGATCATGATACGTACTGGTGCACAATCAGCGTGACCATTTAATTATTGCATTGTCGACGTCTGTGAGACGTATATAGGTGTAACTATAACTAGAATGGAACGGTTATGGAAGCGTTTATATTAGTGTCATAGATAAGATATCGAGGCTTGGCCACTTGTCCAAAGTACTGTCCTAGTCATGCTTGATGGAGACCAGTCCCCAATTCTCGAGAAGACTTGTCATGGCTAACCGGTATTTTGGTTCGTGGTTCCTTGATGTAGATCATGGGTGTTGGGATAGTTTGAGTGTGAGTTCAGTCAACGAAATCTCAGGGTCCCATTACATGAGCGTGTACTGAATACAAGAGAGGGCCGCACTCAGGGTCCCATTACGTGAACGCATGTTATTAATTGTTACTGAATACAGGAGAGGGCTCTGTATTTCCATTGGTCGACTCTTACGCTCAAACTGACGATAAAATAGTGATATGGACATTAAGACCTAGAGACTAATATGATTAGGGATATGAACTTGCATTGATTTACTGATCTGATACTCATGTCATAGCGTTTACCTGTGTATGCGACTCCGTGCTCATATTTTTGACTTGTGCATGCTACTTCATGTTCATTATTGTTGCACATGTTATATATTGCTATTGTGTCACTCTGATGACCTGAATATGCATGCTCAAAGTGAAAGAAGTGGACCCGTCTGATTTTGAGGAGATCGTGGATATCTAGACCAGTGAGCTGGCCCTATCATTCCTTTCATTATCACTGGTTAGTTGTTGTATTTGTTGCGCTCAGCTTCCTTTTCACCTGATAGTTTTAGTGATTGTAGTATCTCATTATCTGTGTTATATTACTGCTACCATGTTCTGCTAGAAGCCGAAGTGTGATTACGACAGGATTATTTCTTAACCGTAGGAGCATGGCTAGCCTTGTCACCGTCGTATTCCGTATTTTGGAAAGCGGGGCATGACATAAAGTGTCATGGTGACGCCTAACGCTGAATCATTTGATGGCCATCTACACGTTTATCTAAGAAGATTACTTGAGACATCGTATTCCCACATCTGATTAGATGGGAGATATGACAAGTGCATAGCTACTTGAAATAGCGACCTGAGTAGATGTAAGCCAAGAAGATATCAGTTAACACAATGGCGTGATGGACTATACCAAGTACCACAAACCTAACGGACTCTTGAGATAACAAAGGTTATGTATGTTTAACATTAGGTTAAGTTTATACATCAAAGGACGATAAGCTAACACTCCGGTACGAGTATATAAATTAAGCCAGGCCATTGCAGTACAAAATAAAAAAAGAGGTGCGAGTATAAAAGAAAAGAGTGGCTCTCATTCATATATCAAAATGTGGGGTATAAACTAACAACTAAAGATAAGAAAAAGATAAATAAAAAGCAAAAGTTGGTACATCATTCAAAAAGTTCAAAGCGGCAGTAGATTGACCAAGATATAAGGATGAGTGAAATCAAAAACGGACTCAGAAAAAGTCTCAAAAGCCTTATCGTGAAGGGAAGCGTAAGGGTCATCACTGAAATATTCTCCTCTATCATATGCAAACATAATTGCTCTCTGTTGGAAGATTAGGTCTAAAAGGGCGGTCGCACTGCCCCTCAACCATTTGGACATAAGCCCTGTCAGGAAAACCAAATGCACTTTATCCGCGACTTGATCAAAAGCATGGAAGGGCATTGCATCTGCAACTCCAGGAATGGCGTTGTGGATGGCTTGAAATATCAGTTGGAGCTGAGTGGAGTGTCGATGAAGCTTTCGCCCACAATGAGCTTCATAATGACAAAGCACGACTTCACATTGAGTATCGGTAAAAGACGGTTCATAGAAGCGGATGTCGGCATGGGAAATAATCTCCCTGATAGAATATAGGCGATTGGTCATGGTACCTAAAAAGGAGACAAGAAAGATGTCAGCAAAAATGTTGTAATTTCAAAGGGGGTGCGCACATCCAACGAAAATCAAAGGATTTTCTAAAAATAATAGATGCGCAACCAAAGGGATGCACACTATTCAAAGAAATCAAAAGTTTTGGGTGCACATTCTAATTCGATGGGACAAGTTTTACCTATCAAATCAAGAAAATGGGAAAGCAAAGCTTCACTGAAAGAGCACTAGTTCCGAGGAAAAACTATAGTTCTTAAATAATTTAGAAAGAAATGAAATGAGGCGCAGCCTTAAAGAAGGGAGAAGGTCCCTATTTATAGGAATCTAAAGTCGGTTCAACTTCTCGTAGATCTCGGAGAAGATCTAATGGTTCACAAGTTAACACCATTGTACATATGTGCAAGACACGTGCGCACAGTCGGTGGGGGGTATTTGTTCGCACCCAATTTTAGGGTTCATCCAATGGATACGATGTGAAACATGCAAAGCACGTGCGAATGGCTTATGACTACCGCATGCAAGGTATGTACATATGGCAAAGGTCATCGCATGCGATACGGCACATGCAAAACACATGCGCATGGCAAAGGCCATCGCATGTAAAAGAAAATCTTCTATCAGTTAACAAGGTTAATAAAAATAATTAAAATTGATCTTGGATCAATGTTCCAACGGTGCGCACGCACCCTAAATTTATATAAATCAATTTAAATCTGTTTGTTAATAACATATTTAAACAATAACAATCAAAATTGATTTTTGGATCAATGATCCAATGGGGCGCATATCACCTTTAATTGATATGAATCAATTAAGATCAAAACTCACCTAAATGTGAGGAACAAAGCCTAAAAATTCCTCTCCTATAAATAAGAACCCCCATCACAATTTGGAGGATCCCTCTTTTTGGCAAAAAAGAAAAAGAAAAAAGATGCACCGAAGTTCTAAAAGAAATAGGTAGTAAAAAAAGAGGATGTTCTCTTTCTTTTATAAAAACTAGTGTTTTCATAACGAAATTAGAGCTTCTCGAAATAAAATAAAGATCAAACAATCTTAAAATTTATCTCTCTTATACAAAAAAAACATTGCTTTCATGAGAGATCTATTCTAAAATCCAAGACTTTGGATAAAACCTTTGTAAAAGAAAGGTCATCAAAGATACATATCGAAGCGGGTGCTTCTTATGAAAGTATTTACTTTCATTGACCTTAAATCAAACAGCGGAGATTTCAATCTCTTTGAAAGCCAAAGATTTCTGCACCCTAGTACACATCCTGTCTTAGGGTGTAAACTAAGGATGCACGTATCTCGTAATCTACACGTGATCGTATGTGGAGAATATTAACCACGTACTTAATGTTTGAAAATCATATGTGCATCACGTGGCCCTTACGTGCACATCTCTTCACTTCATACAAATGCGCGTCACGTGATATCCACGTGCATACTTCATACAGATGTGCGTTATGTGATATCCATATGCACACCCCACAGACAAAAGTGTATGCACGTCACGTGATACACACGTGCGTGTTACTTGAACCAAACCAAATACGCATCACGTAATATTCACATGCTCGCTTCTTGAATGAAACTGCACGCGCATCCGATACCCATGTGCACCATATGCATGCGCGCTCCATATTCATATATAGCCTTCTAAAAGGGAAAAGCATGAGTGCCCTATGTGAAGTACGTGTGTACTATATTATGTACATGCACACATGGACATCAAGCCATAGCTTGGATTTTAAGATAATATATATCATGTATAGATACTTCTGCTTCATAATTAAGTTGATCTTAGTCTACAACAAGACTAACGATCCTTAATTAGAATATTTAAGTTGGCCTTAATCTCATATACGACTAACGGTCCTTATTCAGAACCTAAGTTGATCTTAGTTTACAACAAGGTTAACGATCCTTAGATGAAAATAAATATCACGTGAACTGATGGACCTCATCAAGATGATAAATGCTATCTAGCTTCAAATTCCAAACCTGATATACGGATTTGGACTAATTCGCGCCCTACGGGCGATGGCATAAATTTGTCTCCGCACACAATCCAAGGTCAACCCCAAATAAAAAAACATCACAACACACAGATTTTTGGAGTAGAGAAAGTTTTTATCGCGCTGCAATTACATAATTAACTGCAGGAGTTTGCACCTGCGGGAAAATGTGTCCCCAGAATCAATAAATCCCTCGCATATGAGAGAGAATCTGATGAAGTCTGCCACAACGGTCGCATCCATCCAAACCTCTGATATACGGGGCCATAAATCAACTTGGTATTTTCAAAGAGGTGGAGGATATGTTCCATATAGAATCTGACCACGCATTCAGACTGGACGTGCTCCCCGTGCCTCAGTCCGGTTTTAGGCGGTAAACAATGCAAAAATCATATGTGTGAAACAAATATATCACTGAAATTAGACGCTTCCAAAGTTTATAACAAAAGCAATTTTGAAAAAATTTAAGTAGAGCTTCAGAAATCTCAATCATTTAATATCAAGAAAGTTTCAAAAGTCTATAGGACAACCAGATATAAAGTTCACAACGTGTTATTTGGTCCGAAAAAAGATAAGCGAGGAGTATATTATGTTCAATTTACAACAAAAGGAAAATTTTCCGAGTGCATTTGCAATCATTTTGATTCAACCGGACTATTATGTAGACATATATTCAGAGTTTTTATATCTAAATGTGTGAATAGTATACCGTCTCAATATATTTTGCCAAGATGGACGAAAAATGTTAATCAAAATATTGTCATGACGAGTATCGTATCGCCATTAATACAGATGACTGAAATATCGCGGTATAGTCATTTATGCGATGAGTTCAATCTAATTGTCGTGAAAGGTGCTGCGTCAGAGAATGGATATAAAATTATGCTTACAGAATTGCCCAAACTTGCGATATGACTATCTGAACTTATAGTTGAAATACCGAGTATAAAAGAATACTTGGTTGATAAAACAACAGATGATTTGAAATCCATGAAAAATGATATTTCAAAAATACAGAATTCCTTGCAATCTAACCCTAGGGGTCGTAAAAAGAATCGGATAAAATTTTGGATCGCTAATAAAAATAATGATGGGAAAAAGAAGAAGAGGGTATGCACAGGATGCAACCACTTAACATTCCATAACAAAAGAACTTGTCCGTGTAGACAACCACAGCTTGTAGAATACATATATTATGGGCAACTGAATCTCATGTGTCTTGAGCCGTCATGGGATTTGAACCAACCGTCTGGTTGGTCAGAATAGTTTGTTATAAATGAATGATATTTGATGTAAATGAATAAAAAAATTATGTAAATGAATGATGTTTGATAAAATATAACATATTTTTTGATTTTTTGGTAAATGAATGACATTTGTTGTAAATGAATGATATTTGATGTAAAGGAATGATACTTGATGCAATATTAGAAGTTCATATTGGTTGTGTCAATTAATGACGTTGTTAAATGTGTTAATATTGGTTATGTCAGTCTATGTTGTTGTTCAATTTGTTTGTGCAAAAATGATAACCGCAACTTAAATCGGTGGTTAAATAGTAAGCTCAAAATATAACTGCTAGTTTAAGTAGCGGTTAAATATTATCTGGAGTGAGCTCAAAATATAACCGCTAGTTAAAATAGAGGATACATAGCGTGCTCTCTGTTACTGGAGTGAGCTCAAAATATAACCGGTATTTAAAGAAGCGGTTTTATTTGGGCTCAAAATATAACCGCTAATTTAAGTAGAGGTCAAATTTTGAGCTCTGTCCCTGGAGGAGCTCAAAATTTAACTCCTACTTAAAGTAGAGGTTAAATTTTGTGCTCAAATGTACATCATTTTCTTTCAAATTTACATCATCTACTGCAAAAAAATATCAGACTTTAGATACAAACATCAACAGACATCAAATATACAAAATATCAACGCACATAAAAAAATATCAAAACACATCATATATAGTTGGAGAATTCAAAAAAATATCATATTTAGGTAGTTTCTAAGCAACCATACACATAATCAAATATCATACATTAAAATGCATTACATCATTTGCTGCCAAAAAATATTGAGTTATACAAATTAGAGTCCATGCATAGCTTTCTTTAAGGTCTAAAGCGTATCTCTTGCAGCTAGTTTTTAAGTAGTCTTTTTGTCGGTTCCTATAGAAATCACTGTATAAACCATTCCATTTTCTTCAACTTGAGATATAAATGAAGTGATGCCATCTTTATATGTCTTTGATTGCATTTCTCATATGCCTTTTTAGAGCAAAACTCGTTCAATTCTCTTACTCGATTCATTTCCATTGCTTATAACTAAAGTTGAAGTAATAGAAATGAATCCAGTAAGAGAATTGAAAGAGTTTTGTGTTAGGGATATGTATGCCCTAGAGGTCATTACTGTACATTGATATGTATATTATAGTGGATGCCATATATATAGAGGACTTTCTTGCTCGACATGATAGTATGCTATCTGGTTACTCTTTATCTTAACATGTGCACTTAGTATTATTATACTGTGTCTCAGATACATGTTGATAAAACCCTTAGGGTATTGGCTTGACTACCAGGAATATGATGCGGATCATATTACTGGGACCTGGGTAGCCCACAAGCACATCCTTTAATTGTTCCTAGTCGAGGGTATATCGATACAGGGCATCAATATTCCAGAGTAGACTGGTGTGTACGTTTCTTGACCCCGTATGGGGGCGATGGTTGATCCCATAGCCATTGGTATTTGACATCAAATATTGTACACAGGTGCTCATTAGAGAATGGGTACACCGAACAGGACTCGCCAAGAACTCCTAGATGGTACTATAGCTATCATCAAATAGCAGTTCTCTGGTGACGCTGGTACAGGTTAGTCTGTAGACCCGAGATCGTCATAGAGTCTTGTATGGTTCCCACTATGCTTTGATTTCCTTCCTGCCATGGCTCAAAGGAGTCGTGCAAACAGGTGGATTTTGGGTACAGTCCCGAGTCACATGGAGGCAATGAGCGATAGGAGGGGTTTCGTCTCTCCCGGTATAGGGAGTTGATGTTGCGCTATGCTCGATTGGCTATAACAGGAAGTCCCTAGCCAGGGCTGTTGATGAGATTTACCGGAAAGTGTTATCAGTAGTTTCTCGTACCGTTATAGGTCACACATCAGCATGACTTATCAAGTTATTAGAGTCTGACGGTTCCGCCCCCAGACTCGATATGCGACATATCAGACGAAGAGACCGGACTGTACGGTAAGTATTACCTATAGGCTTCATGGGAGTTTGGACAAGCTTGCTTGTTGATCTTCTATTCGCTCAATACCTGGATAGCCGTTACGTCTAGCTAGTACCGTTGTCGGCTTGTGGATGACTGATGTGATCATCACCTACCACTGGCATATTGACGAGTCTTTAGAGTCCCACATAGAAGTTTCCTGGTTCAAGAGAAACGAAATAGGGAACATATACTGATATGTGCGGGGGCCTGATTAAATATGAGTATGTGATACTGTATTCTAATCTGGCGGTTATTTGTTATCAGTTAGGTTATATGTGATATAACCGGATTATTGAATCAAGTGTTGATTTTATAATGAGATATACAGATAAATGATCGGTTATATATGATATAACTGGATTATTAAATCAAGTGTTAATTTAATAATATGATATATATTTATATTTGATATAATTATATATTAACTGATATTATTAGCACACTAATTATTTTTCATAATATATATATATTAATATATATATATATATATATATATATATTAATATATATATATATATATATTAATATTATATGAAGCATGGCATGGTTTTTCTATTTTTATGAAAATAGAAATTGAGGTGGAAAATGGGGAGACTTTTGTGGTATGGAGCAAAACATGGCTTATTCTTTTTTATATTCATTTGCTTGCACTATTGAAGCATAGCTATAATTTTTAATTGTGGAAAACTGTATGCTTCAATAAGGTGTGAGCTTAGAAGAGCCATTCTAGACTTCATTCTTCACTTGTTCATTTTTCTTTACATGAGACTTGAGCTCCTTGCTCTCTAGCTCTCTCCACCTTCTTCACCTCCTCCTCCAAGCTCAATCCCTCATATGAGTTGTGAAACATTTAGCTTGTGAGAACCCTAGTGAGCAAACAAAACCCCTACTTCACTATCCTACACTAGAATAGCACTTTGGTGTGGTGTGTTTACTTCACTAAAGAGTTTAGTGAAGAGGTAGCTTGGATTAGCGGACTTTAGATGGATCATCTTCGGTACGAAGGTCATTAAAGCAAGTTCGTTCAACCTTCAAATGGAGCCTAGTGGAGTCGCGTGGACTACAACCCGGAGCTTGAAAAGAGAAGGACACGTTCTACAAAGGTTGTAGCCATCCATTTCTTAGTCTAATGTTTTATGATATCATAGTTAAACCATAATCATTTAGTTTAAGATCTTGATTAGTGTTGTTTAGCACCCCAAATTTTTTTAAATTGGCATGCTTGATACTAGTAAAACCCAGTGGTGGTGCTAACATACGGTTTCATGGTATCATAGCCAAAGCTAGAAGATTGTACGATGTAGTTAAAATTATGAAACCGAAACAAATCCGAAACAGAAACCCAAAACATCAAGTTTCTGTCGATTTTGAAATGGACTCTGAAATTTTTTTAAACGGGTACAGAATCTTACATTTGATGTAACTAGAACACTGAAAAAATTCGAGACCAAAACAACAACTTTGACCCAGCGAGATCGGGCTTATGGTTGGCCTGGTCGGTCCCCCTTCAAAGTTTTGGGCTCGAATTTTTTGTTGTTCTGTGATGTTGGGTTTAGGGTTTCATGGTTATGTTTGATTAGCCCAGTTTGTATGTGATGTTAACTTTCCTATTGGGGCTATTCGGAGTGTTTTGTAGTCGTATTTTTTATATCGTTCCGGGTTTAGGTTTGATATGTGATACAATTTTTGGAATCCACATTTAATTAGTTTTGTGAAAACTAGTTAGTGTTTGTAAATCTATCGTGTTAGTCTTTATTGATCGATTGCCATGAAGTTTCGATTCGGATCGAAACTCCGTTGCAATCGCGTATCGTACGCGAATAATCACTAAATAACTTTAATAGGTAGCCATGCCCCATAGCCCTGACCAAGTGACTTTAGGAGAACCCCGTTGCCAAAAGCATCCACTCGGGTGCTCGCGGCTACGGTGTTCCGTCTAAGTGCACTTAGTCGACGGCATCGGGGGTGGGGCCATCTACTAAAGTTCCCGACGAGTATTCGATCGGATAGTCGGGAATCTTGTTGAATTACCCAACTAAGTTATTAAAATGTGTTTTCGATATGAGACTAAAATGCAAGGTTTATAGATTAGGCATGAAATTCAAAATATGGGATATTACGGGTTTATGATGTCTAAGAAAATGCGGATTCTAATTATTGTATTTTTTCATTTCTTTTCTGCGACCGTAAGTGTAATATGTGGGGTATCCCAAATCTCGTTGCTATATGTCAACGGAATTTGGGATACGCATATTTACTTACGTTGATGACATGTGATGTTATGTGTTGCTGTGATATGTTATATTGGATCATCGTGAATGAATAGCCGGGGGGTTTTGCGTGAGATAAGAGTTTTTCAATTTTCATTCATGTAAAAATTATATGTAATATTCTTTTATTGGGACACTTCCGGGTTGAGGATGATGTCACCATTGATGTATATTATTTACTTTTCCGCATTAGGATAAACCCAAGGTGGGGAGCACAAGTAACCGGGTTCTGGAGTCCAGTGGGAGACCATCTTGAGGAGTCGAGATCGGGTCTCCTAACTCTAGAATTGGCAGGGTTGCTTGCCGCTATCGTAGGGGTCTAGGAATGTGGGTTTGACTATTCATCATGACTGTAGAATCTGTGTTTTACATTACTGGCTGAATTTAAAACACGGACGTCCTAGTATATCCAATATTTCATATGTTGACTTCTGCTGCTTGGTTCTGTGATGTGATCATATAACTGCGTGAGACGAATGCTATATATATATATATGGTATATATAATAAATGTTGCTTATGTTTTGCACCCGCGCTAGTCCTGCCCCCGCTCTGCCGTTAGTTAAGTAACCTAACGGTGCATGACGGGGCCCCGTGGTGAATGCGGATGGCATAAGCATACGTTCTATTTTCGTTTCATTTTCTGTGATATTTAGAAAACATTAAATGATGGGACTTCATTAATGAGATTAATGAAATGAAAAGAAACCTAAAGATGTTATAGAATCAAAGTTTTTAAAAAGGTAGCTCTAGTTCTTGCTTTGCATAGTGGTATTCCTTGATGAATATCCAACACCTCATTCGATGAGGAAAGAGCCGAGATCCCTTCACCGGGAGTGACCTCTTTAGAAAAACTAGCAAATGCTACAACCTACTCGGTTTTGTTTTTATAGCTTCTCAAGTTCTTGCTTTGCATAGTGGTATTCCTTGATGAATATCCAGCACCTCATTCGATGAGGAAAGAGACGAGATCACTTCACCGGGAGTGACCTCTTTAGCGAAACTAGCGAAACCTACAAAAAACACTCCTTTTAAATCACTAGATTCTGCAATGATATTAAGTTCATTACGTTAAAGATTTTCTTAAAAACTAGCCGTAGCCCTCCGCCATTTCAAATAAGTACTATTTAGTATTCGTGCTGCGTTTGTTGACCTTGTAAGGCATAGTGTGCGGTAGTTGATTAGTGCTTATCTGCCGCATGTGATGCGATTGGATTATGGTAGTCGTATGGCTTTGTTGACCTTATTAAGGGTCGTACTGATGGGTTTAATTCAATCAAGAAATAACGGGTTGAACTTGGCTAGCACTTATGATTTGTTGACCTTGTTAAGGTCGTAAGTTGCTAGGGGTAAAAACAATATTGGGAATTTCAAGTGTTGGAACTTGCAATGAGATTTCATACCTTCCATATGATAGTTGGATCCCAATACCCACTGCGAGTAAGAGTTACTCCTGGGTGAGTTTTCCACTTTACATTTAGCCGATCCATTAGGTGTCTAAGAAAAGTGTTAACGGGGTGATGACCCTGCGGAAATGAGGTTATTTAATTAGTTCCATGCGAAAGCATGGGGAGACTCCCTCGGAGTACTAATACCGGCCCGGCGAAACGATTGGCGAACTTGTAGAGTGTAATTAATTCCAGATAATCTTACCTTTTAAGGTTTGAAGGAAGATTTGATAAAAACAGTGGGAGTCATCCTGATTAGATAAAATAATAACCAATCTAATCTTTTAAGAGCGCACGCTAAAGTGTTTCATTCTCTCTCTCTCCAGGTAGCGACCAATGAAACGCCTTAATCAAGATAATAATATGGATGTATTGACCGAACCCACTTACTATACTGGCTAGATTCCGCTCTATCTTATGACAGTCATAAGTCTGAGTAAGGAATAGGGAAATACCCAAATTCCCATGCTACCCGAACAAAGAAGGAGCATACTGATGCATCTTCTTCGGGTGTGTTCGTTACCGAGAACTGTTTCTCAGTTTTCTCTACGTCCTGGGTATTGGATACAGGATCAGGATCCCACGTATGAAATTTATTACATGGGCTAAAGAAAGGTAGAGAACCAGAAAAGGGTGATAAGTCTCTAGTAGTAGGGAATGGTGCAATTGTTGCAGCCAAAACAGTTTGTGAATATCACCTAGTGTTACCAAATGGTAATACATTGATTCTGAACGACTGTTACTACGTACCAAAAACGATGTACAATATTATATCAGTTTCTTTGCTAACTAAAGAAGAATATAATTTCACATTAGAAGATAATGTTATGAACATTTTTCTAAATCAAGTGTTGATTGGATTTGGTACGTTGTGTAACGGTATATACGTTCTGAATCAAACTACAGTTCTAAACGTACAGAACACACACAAAAGGAAGAGTTCGGAAATGAACGAAGCCTACCTGTGGCATTGTAGACTAGATCATATCAATGCAACAAGACTAGCTAAGTTACATAAAGATGGATATTTGAATCCGTTCGAATTTACATTTTATGAAACTTGCGAGTCATATCTCAAAGGTAAAATGACCAAAAACTACATTTACAGAACACGGAGAAAGAGCTACTGAACTCTTGGGACTCATAAATAGTGATGTATGCGGTCTTATGTCTACTTATACCAGGAATGATTCCTCGTACTTTATTACATTCACCGCTGATCTCTCAAGATTCAGACATGTATTCTTATTGAAACACAAGTCTGAAGCTTTTGAGAAATTCAAGGTATATAAGAACGAAGTAGAGAACCAGACGGGTAAAAGTATTAAAATCCTTCAATCTGATCGTGGAGGAGAATGCTTGAGCACGGAATTCCGTGACTATTTAAAAGAGAATGGGATTCTCTCTTAGCTTACTCCTCCATATACACCACAGCACAACGGAGTATCGAAGCGGAGGAATCGCACCCTATTAGATATGGTGCGCTCTATGATGAGTACTGCTGGGTTACCTATTTCTTTTTGGGGTTATGTGCTTAAAACAGCCGCATACCTATTGAATCAAGTTCCATCAAAATTTGTGCCTAAAACACCATATGAGATATGGAGTGGAAAGAGACCGTATCTCAAACGAGTTAAGATATGGGGTTGTCCGGCGTATCTCAAAAAGCAAAATACAAACAAGCTTGAGGCAAGATCAGTTTTATTTAAATTTGTAGGATATCTAAAGAATTCACATGGATATATCTTCTACCACACTGAGAAACAAAAGGTGTTTGTTTCTCAATATACCACCTTTTTAGAAAAGGAATTTCTTGTAAAAGAAATTAGTGGCAATGAGGTAGAACTGGAAGAAGTTCTAGATACACAAACTATAACTGACAATTTGGTAGAACCGGAGGATTCAATAGTCCCCAACGAACCCCAGCCACTCCGCAGATCTAGTAGGGTTCATCATCCACCTGAGAGATACTACGGTTTTCTCGTAGATGGTGGGAGCGAGGATTGCATCATGGAAGATGATGACCCAACTAGTTTTGAGCAGGCCATCATAAGTGGGGACTCTGTGAAATGGCCGGATGCTGTGCAATCTGAGATGGAATCCATGTACACCGACAAAGTATGGACTTTGGAAGTTGCTCCTGAAGGGATAAAACCCATCGAGAGCAAGTGGATCTTTAAGAAAAAAATTGGTGTAGATGGAAAAGTTGAGACTTTCAAAGCTAGACTTGTATCAAAAGGTTTCCGTCAACGACATGGTGTCGATTATGATGAGACATTTTCTCATGTTTCCATGCTTAAGTCCATCAGGATCCTACTTGACATTGCTGCATACCATGACTACATAATCTGGCAGATGGGCGTCAAAACCTCTTTTCTAAATGGTGGTTTAGAAGAGAGCGTGTATATGACACAGCCAGAGGGCTTCATAGATAGTGGGAGTAATGGAAGCATGTGCAAGCTGCTTAAATCAATCTACGGATTAAAAAAGGCATCGCGGAGCTGGAACATCTGTTTCAATGAAGCTATCAAAGAGTTTGACTTCATCAAAAATATAGATGAACCTTGTACATACAAGAAGGTTGTAGAGAGTAAGGTTGTCTTTCTCATATTGTACGTGGATGATATACTCTTGATAAGAAACGATGTTCCTATACTACACTCGTTCAAGCTCTTCTTATCACACAAGTTCTCCATGAAAGATCTAGGTGATGCCTCCTACATCCTGGGGATTAAGATCTATAGAGATAGATCTAAACGGATGTTGGGATTATCCCAATCTAGATACATAGACACCATACTAAAGAGGTTTAGTATGGAAGATTCTAAGCGTGGTAATTTATTCTCTTGCTCAGGAATCACTCTCTCCAAAAAGATATCTCCCAAGACTGATTTGGAGAGGGCTCGCATGCAAGGGATATCCTATGCTTCGGCAGTCGGGTCAATCATGTATGTGATGTTTTGTATCAGACCGGATGTAGCTTACTCACTAGGTGTAGTGAGTAGGTATCAATCAGATCCTGGGGAGAAACACTGGACAGCTGCGAAGAACATTATTAAGTACTTGAGAAGGACTAAAGAAATTTTCTTGGTGTATGGTAACGGTGAACTCCAGGTGGAGTCCTTTACCGATTTGAGCTTCCAGAGTGATAAGGACGACAGTAAGTCGATCTCGGGATTTGTCTTCACCCTCAATGGAGGGGCGGTATGTTGGAAGAGTTCCAAGTAAGATCCCATAGCAGACTCGATTATGGAGGCTGAATATATCGCTACCAACGATACTGCCAAAGAAGCTGTCTGGATGAAGAAGTTCACAGCTGAACTTAGTGTGGTTCCATCCATTGAGCATCCAATACCTGTGTATTGTGAGAACAATAGAGATGTGGCTTTGGCCAAGAAACCCTGGTCCCATCAGAGATCCAGACATATTCTTAGGCGGTATCACCTGATCCGGGAGATAGTTAATCGCCGGAAGATCGAGGTCAGGAGAGTTGACACCGAGGATAACACAGCGGATCCACTCATGAAGGCCCTCCCCCAGACGCAATTCGAGAGACTATTTGGAATGTTGGGTATGAGATACTACAATAACTGGCCTTAGCGCAAGTGTGAGATTGTTAGGGATATGTATGCCCTAGAGGCCATTATTGTATATTGATATGTATATTATAGTGGATGCTTGGACATATATATATAGGACTTTCTTGCTCGACATGATAGTATGTTATCTGGTTACTCTTTATCTTAACATGTTCACTTAGTATTATTATACTGTCTCTCAGATACATGTTGATAAAGCCCTTAGGGTGTTGGCTTGACTACCAGGACTATGATGCGGATCATACTACTGGGACCTGCGTAGTCCACAAGCACATCCCTTAATTGTTCCTAGTCGAGGGTATATCGAGACAAGGCATCGATATTCCAGAGTAGACTAGTGTGCACGTTTCTTGACCTTGCATGGGGGCGATGGTTGATCACATAACCATTGGTGTTTGACATTAAAGATTGTACACAGGTGCTCATAGAGAATGGGTAAACCGAACATGACTCGCCGAGAACTCCTAGATGGTACTATACATATCATTAGATAGCAGTTCTCTGGTGACACTGGTACAGGTTAGTCTGTACACCCGAGATCGTCATAGAGTCTTGTGTGGTTCCCACTGTGCTTTGATTTCCTCCTTACCACGTCTCAAAGGAGTCATGCAAACAGGTGGATTTTAGATACAGTCCCGAGTTACATGGAGGCAATGAGCGATAGGAGGGGTTTCGTCTCTCCCGGTATAGGGAGTTGATGTTGCGCTATGCTCGATTGGCTATAACAGGAAGTCCCTAGCCAGGGTTGTTGATAAGATTTACTGGTAAGTGTTATCAGTGATTTCTTGTACCGTTATAGGCCACACATCGGCATGACTTATTAAGTTATTGGGGTCTGACGATTTCGCCCCCAGACTCGATATGCGACATATCAGACGAAAAGACCGGACTGTACGATAAGTGTTACATATAGGCTTTATGGGAGTTTGGACAAACTTGCTTGTTGATCTTCTATTCGCTCAATACCTTGGTAGCCATAATGTCCAGCTAGTACCACTGATGGCTTGTGGGTGACTAATGTGATCATCACTTACTACTGACGTATTGACGAGTCTTTAGAGTCCCACATAGAAGTTTCCTAGTTCAAGCGAAACGAAGTAGGGCACATATGCTGATATGTGCGGGGGGCTGATTAAATACGAATATGTGATACCGTATTCTAATCTGGCGGTTATTTGTTATCAGTTAGGTTATATGTGATATAACCGGATTATTGAATCAAATGTTGATTTGATAATGAGATATACAGATAAATGATGTCAGTCGGTTATATGTGATATAACCGGATTATTAAATTAAGTGTTGATTTAATAATATGATATATATTTATATTTGATATAATTATATATTAACTAATATTATTAGCTCACTAATTATTCTTCATAATATATATATTAATATATATGATATATATATATGAAGAATGGCTTGGATTTTCTATTTTTATGAAAATAGAAATTGAGGTGGAAAAATGGGGAGACTTTTTGTGGTATGGAGCAAAGCATAGCTTATTCTTTTTTATATTCATTTGCTTGCACTATTGAAGCATGGTTACAATTTTTAATTGTGGAAAATTGTATGCTTCAATAAGATGTGAGCTTAGAAGAGCCATTCTAGACTTCATTCTTCACTTGTTCATTTTTCTTTACATGAGACTTGAGCTCCTTGCTCTCTAGCTCTCTCCATCTTCTTCACCTTCTTCTCCAAGCTCAATCCCTCACATGAGTTGTGAAATCTTGAGCTTGTGAGAACCCTAGTGAGCAAACAAAACCCCTACTTCACCATCCTATACTAAATTAGCACTTTGGTGTAGTGTGTTTACTTCATTAAAGTGTTTAGTGAAGAGGTAGCTTGGATTAGCGGACTTCGGGTGGATCATCTTCGGCATGAAGGTCATTGAAGCAAGTTTGTTCAACCTTCAAGTGGAGCCTAGTGGAGTTGCATGGACTACAACCCGAAGGTTGAGAAGAGAAGGACACTGTCTACGAAGATTGTAGCCATCCATCTCTTCGTCTAATGTTTTATGATATCATAGTTAAACCCTAATCATCTAGTTTAAAATCTTGATTAGTGTTGTTTAGCACCCCAAATTTTTTAAAATTGGCATGCTTGATACTAGTAAAACCCAGTGGTGGTGCTAACATACACTTTCATTTTGCTCTAAAAATCCATACGAGAAATGGTAATCAAAGACATACAAAGATGGCGCCGGTTCATTTATAGCTGAAATTGAAGCAAATGGCATGGTTTATACGACACTTTCTACAGGAATCGACAAAAAAACGCTAAGAAACTAGCTGCAGGCCATGCTTCAGACCTTAAAAAAAGCTATATCTGGACTTTAATTTGTTAGGAAGTCAGAATAAGCGCTCTTTAACATAAATTGCTCTCAATACGAGCGGATTTTTCTGTGAAGGCTTTATAATGATCATATCCTGCATAAATTGTTCCTAAAAATAAGTTGCCTAGATTAATTTTTGCAATCAAAGACAGAAATCAATTTGCAATGATATGTTTTCTTTGCAATCACGTTTTAACTTTATCAAGTTTCTTTCCACAGTTACATCACAGTATCTAGATCATTCTTCTCGAAGAAATTTGGATGCAAAGATACGGTGATGGATTGGAATGCTGGAAGGGATATTTTCACTCGCTTCGTTTTACAAGCCTATCCCAGTAATCGAATTTGCAGCAGAGCTCCTCAACATCCGTGACTTTAATCGGCCCTTGACTGAGAAGCAACGCATTAGAGTATAATTGTTGGTTACTTGTGCGCAAGAGGAATGAAAAACAACGATTTTACAGCATCGCACAAGCAACCAAAAACCCAAAAACATTCATGCATAAAAACAGTACCAAAACTGTAACTAATTCATACTAAAAATGAGTTTTACGGAACTACAACATTTGAAGCGTGCTTTAATGGTTGTAGTAGACTCCGGCTAGACTCCGTGAGCTCCGGTACAAGCTTGCTCCTCGATCTTCCTTGCCGAAAACGATCCACGTGAGGGAAACCGGTACTAGCTCCAACTCCACCACAATGATCTCCTTGTGAAGTATCTCTCACTTTGCCATTACTATAAGCAAAGTAAAAGAGATGTAGAATTATATGGCTACCTATCTTCCACTCTCTCTCCCTCTCTTTTTCTCTCTACTTTATTTTCTCTCTAAGGGATGAGAGAGAAATGAAACAAAGTTATGGCTAGTAATGCACAAGACCCTTACTGTAATCTTTTTTCTTTTCCTTATCATCCATACACATGGAATAAGGGATGAGAGAGCATGTCACCTCACCTTTAGCCATGCATGAATAAAAGAAAAAAGTTAAAAAGATAAAAAGATAATATGTTTAAATAAAATTAAACATATTAAATGGTTGCATGACATGTAATCATAGAATCAAAAGAGAGAAAATAATATAATACTAGTTTAATTATATGCATCATCATATAATTAAATATATTATTAAATCAAAACTTGATTTAATGACCCGGCTTAATCATAAGCTTGCTAGTATTATTAGTCATCTGATTAACACAAGTGTTTAATCGGACCCCCGCACGTATCGCCGTACGTGCACTATATCATTTTTCTAGAACCGGAAAAACTCTCTGTGTGGGACTCTGAAAACTCGACAATACGCTGACAGTGAGTTAATGAAAAATTCATAACTCACAGGCACATCGGCGGTA
The DNA here is from genome assembly GCA_030015575.1 of Agapanthus africanus. NCBI lineage: Eukaryota > Viridiplantae > Streptophyta > Magnoliopsida > Asparagales > Amaryllidaceae > Agapanthus > Agapanthus africanus. Next base: position 694,716,790 of record JASDDO010000022.1, on the reverse strand, counting down.
CTAGCTGTACGTAACAGCTACCTAGGTATGTCAAAAGAAAGGTCGAAAAGCAAACTCGTCTATACCCTGCAAAGTCTATAAGTGACAATTATCGTACAGTCCGGTCTGTTCATCAAAGAGTGTCGCATACCGGGTCTGGGGGTGAATCTGTCAGACCCCTAATAACTCGATAAGTCATGTTGATTTATAACTCATAACCAACTGAGATACAACTGGTAATCTTTATTAGTTTATCTCAACAGCCTTAGCCAAGATCTTATGGTTATAGTTGATCACGCACAGCGTGATATCAACTCCTAATACCAAAAGAAACGTATCCCTTCTGCCACTCACTGCCTCCATCTACCTCGAGAATGTACTTAACTAAAACCAGTATGCACAGTCCGTTAGAACTGTAGTTAGGTAGTAATCAAAGTACATTAGAAAGTCACATGAGACACTGTGCTGGTTTCAGGTCTGAAGAACACCCTGTACAATTATCACCAGAGAACTGCTATCTGACAATATATATACTACCATCTACGAGTTCTCAGCGAGCTTGTTTAGTGAACTCATTCTCTAATGAGCACATGTATACAATCCTCGGTGCAAAACACCAATAGTTGTGGGACCGGCTATCCCCCTCCAACCGGGTCAGAAAACATACACACCAGTCTACTCTGGAGTATCAATGCCCAGTCTCGATACTCCTATGACTAGGAACATTTAAAGAAGTGCTTATGCACTATCCAAACCCCACTATTATGATCTCCATCATAATCCTGAAAGTGAAGCAACTATTCTAGGGGCTTTACCATCTATGTATTAACTATGAATAATGCCGAGTAATTAACAGAAATGATAAAATTAAATCAAATAGCATACTATCATTTTGAGCAAGATTGTTCTCTCCTATATAGGTCCTTGTACAATTCCAATAATTGCCTTAAGGGCACATATATTCAACAATCTTCCACTTGCACTTAAGACTAATTATTATGGTATCGCTATACCTAACTTCTCTAATAACGGTTATGCAAACCATAATTGAGATTAGCCTTAGTGAGTGGATCCGTTTATAATGTTTCTTATTTCTTCTCTCTATATCTTAATCTCGCGGAGATCAACTATCTCCCGAATCGAGCGATATTTTGCTTTAGAATTTGTATAGATAGATGATGGGATCAAATTCAAAAATGAGCATATTAATCCAAAAAATTTCTTGAGTTATATATTTGCTGAGTCATGCTCAGCACCCATCTCTATGTCTACCTCAGTAATCCTCTTGAAACATTTTCCAATATACCACTCCTCAAAAGAGGGTAAATTTATAACTCGTGACGGACAATCTGTTATCCATGTCACCTTGGAAACATGAATCGATAATCGCCTCAGGTTGGAAGCTGTCATTACCATACTCCAAGAACATCCACTTATGTTCTTTACTACTATCCTATATTTCTCCAGGAGTGGACTGATATCCGCTTATTACAACACATGCATAAGCTACATCTAGTCTAGTACATGACATCGCATGATTGACCCCACTTTCAAAACATGGGATATATCATTCATGTGAGTCTCTCTCTTCATCAGTCTAGAAAATATCTCTTTAAAGAGGGTGACTCTCTTTTATACGGATGTACTACTACGCTCGGAGTCATCCATTCTAAACCTCTTTTAATATGGTGGAAAAATATTCGGATTGGGACAATCCCTAAATCCATCCAGATCTATCTCTATAGATCCATTCCCCGGAATGATTGATATATTATTCATATCTTATATGGAGAAACATCTATAACGACTAAAGTTTGTCTGAATTGTAGTATACGAACAACATTTCCTATTTGGAAGATGCCGTCCACATATAATAAGAAGAGGAATGTGACATTACTCTCTACATCTTTCTTATAAATACCAGGTTCATTTACTACTTTGATGAAATCAAACACTTTAACTATAATATCAAAACAGATGATCCATCTCCGCGATACCTGCTCTAGTCTATAAATGGACTTAAGTTACATGCACACTTTTCCGCTGCTCCCACTGACTATAAGGACCTCCGGCAGGGTCATATACACGTGCACTTCTAAATCTCTATTTAGAACGACGTATAGACATCCACCTGCTAGATCTTATAATCACGAAGAATAGAAGTGGAAAGTGATATCCGAATGGATTTCAGCATAAATACTGGAGAAAAAGTTTCATCGCAATCCACACCGAATATTTGATGAAATCTTTTTTACTTCAAGTCTAGCCTTATTAGGTTACTATCTTTACATCTACACAGATCTTCTTCTGGAAGATGTACTTGCTCCTAATGGATTTTAACCCTTCAGGAGCATCCAACTATTTCCACATTTTGTTGAAGTGTATGGAGTCCAACTTGGATAAATTGCATACAACCATCATTCGGAAGTCATCACTTTCTATGGCCTGCTGATAACTAGTAGGGCCATCATCACCATGATGCAAACCTCTTTGTCACCATCTACGAGTAAACCGAAGTATCTCTCGGATGGCTGAGGTCACCTACTAAATCTGCGGAGTGGCTAAGCTTTGTCAGGGATAATTGAATTCTCAGGTTCTACTATATTTTCAGTAATCATTTGTGGTTTTGGAATTACTTTCAGTTATACCATACTCTCACTAATTTCTTTAGCAAGAAATTCCCTTTCTGAAAAGATAGCGAGTCAAGATGTAACGACTCTGAAATCACTGTACAAAAATTTCTTATTATTGTACAGAAAAGGGTATTATAGCCTGTGTACGAGTTAAAAGTTATTTTTGTTAAATAAAAGCAAGAAACAACTTATAGCTCACTGGTAAAGCCTCTGCATTGCTGTGACATAGCTTGTGTGTTCGATTCTCATCAGACACAAATTTTTTTAGATTTTTTCTTTTTAATTTTTGGAAGCTCAAGAGTTGCACGTGCAATACACGGAGAAATGAAAAGTTCAGAAAAAATCAAACAGGCGCAATGAGGTGTACACACCAAACTTGATACGTTGCACGAATCTCGAGGCAATGCCTCAAGATCCGACCGCCCAAACCCATGATAGGGCCGGTGCCAACGGTCAGGTATGCCCCAAATTGCTCCGTGCTTTGCACACTCGTCCCTTCGACTCCCCTTAACTCCCCTGCACTGTTTGATTTTCCTGCAATCAAATAAAGACTCTTCAATTCACCATTTAATATCTTTTTAATGCATTTTAATCCACACTTTCAATTCCAAAACCCTAATTCTTTACTATAAATACTTCCCCATACCATAGCTCTTCACCAATCTGAAATTCTAGCAAAAATTCTCTCAAAACTATCTAAGCTTCAAGTGGAGTTAAGCCCCTCAAGTGGAGTAGAGAGCCAAACTCGACGACCGGAGTATCTCCGACGAAACCACGACCCTCGAGAGTTTCTTCAATCTCTTCTTAACCATCTAAAAACTGTAAGTCTCTCTTCTCTCCATTTTTTCATCTCAATTCGTTTTTAAAACAAACTAATAAAAGAGGAGTTATCTTCGATATAGTTTTCTTTTTACATCTCTGTAAGGCATATGATAAGAAAATTAAAGCAAACTAATATGCTGCATTAATCTTAATATAATTTTATATCATTAAGTTTTTAATTTAACAAAAATTTCATAGGAAAGAAACAAATATCAAACTTTTTCATTAAAATACCATGAACTTTAATATAACGCTTCTCGATAATTAGTTTAAATACCTTTAGAAAAACTTCACGGGGTAACGACTTACCCCACACCCACACTATGGTTCCATAGCATGGTATTCTACAGCTATAGTTAATTTAAAGAACTTTTTCATTAAAATACCACACCGTTTCAAAACGGGTTTCTTTAAATCGGTATTTCGAAATCCTTGGCAATTACGCCTCTACACTTCTCATTAGGGGACTCGCAAATGGATGGTGCAGATTATCGCATATTCTTGGGATAGTAGAGCGAGATGCAGAACTCCTCACGAAGTATTCGGTCCCGAAAGGAAATAAAAATACGATTTTAAGAAACGCGACTTTTCTAAACAAAACTAATTTTGGAAAATTATATAAAAATTATGAATCCGTATTTTCAATAAAAAAAAATAAGAAAACTATATTTTTTTTAAATGAAAGATTAGAATTTTTTAATAAAATATCACCAAGTTTCCAAAAGTAGTAATTTTCACAAAAATACCATAAACTTTCAAAAAGACTAGGTTTTATCACCAAAACACCACAACAATTAAAATACATGTTCATGAAAACCTTAAATATTACAAATTACCCTCGAGGTTTATTTTCAAACTATATTAAAGTATTTTTCATAAAAACCCCTCGAGATATGCAAAAAAAAATTTTAAAGACTATAGATTAATATAGGCTTAAGCGATATCATTTATCTTGAGCCTCAGACAGCCGGAGAAAGTGAGTGCTTGCCTATTCAGGTTAGACAACTTAACAGAGTTATCAATGACAACTGTCTTGGAAAAAGACTCAATCCCTGCCGTCCATGTGCAGCGGTTGCCGATTTCTCCCGAACATAAGATTTTTAACGATTTACATCAATTCACATGAAAAGACATGAACTCGAATCCAAACTTGAATCTAAACTTGAACTCGAATCCAAACTTGAATCTAAACTTGAACTCAAACTCGGACACAAACTCGAACTCTAACCTAACTCGAATCTAAACTTGAATATGGACTCGAACCCAAACTACTCGAACCAACTTGACTCGAACCAAGATTGCAATTGTCATGACTCGCATATTACTTGACTCACTCGAATACATTCTACAACTTTTGCAATCTATGGTTTCAATCAAGAGATGTTAATCAATCAATCAAATCTATTAAGTATATTAACCAGTAATATATATTATACTCGGGGTGCTTGAGATAGTTTCTTGTGTGAATCCAACTAGGCTTCAGAAGTCCCGTATTAACCTCTTTTTATTTTACTCGAATATCATTCCGATTGACTCATCCACAGACTAGAGCCCCGATGCTAACACATAAAATGGGCCCGTATTTCCTTGCTCCTGGGGACTCCCTCTTGAGCTCGTGAATACTTCTACGACTGCGTTGATATTCATACTTGGAACTTAATGTTAATATAATGACCATATAAATGACCATATAAAGACCTATAGTATATACTTACCCCTGAACATATACTCTTACTCGTTATATATATTCTACACTTGTCATTTTTTTCTTTACTCTTACCTATCTTTGGGACTTACTGAGCGCTAGTTCGCTGACGGGCATTCCACCCACTTTTCTTCTCTTAGAATGTTCGTCAGATACGGTCGAAACGAAGGAAGTTAAAGCACAGAGGAGGACTACAACCAGATCGCTACTCAGGGCTAGCTCGGCTTCATTTTCATTCAGTTTATGTATGCCACTTATTTAAGTATTTTCCTTATTGTATTTACTTTCCAATATAAACTCATGTATTTGTAAATATTGGAAGTTGAATGTAAATAAATACGTTTGTTGAAAAATTTTACAGTCTCTATTTATTCTTGTATTGTGTATTATTGTTTCAATACGCTTAGTATATTTATTTAGGAAATAATCTTCTCTCGATAAATATACCGCAGGCTTGCTACGTCACCGTTTCCGTCTACTGGGAAGCGGGGCGTAACAGGTTTTGTTGGTGGCCCATACAGATCAGTTCTGCATGAAGTCGTAAACAATATACCACAAGAATTAATGAATTCAACAAACAATTACATTCCTTGCATTTTAAATTTTTTGAATCTATCCTAACATATCTTTTATATCAAGGTGATAGAATCTCCGAACAACACCAGCAAAAACGTCAACGGCAATACTCCACCGCCTACACTACCACCACCTACCATTGCAGCTCCTATCAATTAGCAAATGGTACTTCTCGAGCCTATCAAGAGCCTATTTGAGGGTCAGCAACAGACTGCTATCCTCAAACACCGCCTCGAAGCCGAGGCACCCGAAGTTAATCAGTTTCGGGTACTGCACCCAAAGAACTTCTTGGGTAAGGAGAGCCCGCTTGAGGAAGAAGAATGGGCTCAAGCAATCGAGGATGACCTGGCAGCAGCTCAAGTGCCAGATATAGCCTGGGTGAGTGTAGCGTTTTGAAAATCGTTTCGGTGAAATTTCGGAAAATCGGTAAAATAAGGGGGTTTTCTGTAAAAAGTCAAAATGCAAATATTTTATTATAAAAATTAAATATACATATTCTAGCTATGTAATTGCTAGTATTTGGTGTTTATTGAACCGCTGGTGAAATTTCAAATTTTCTGAAAAAATTATTTTATTATTATTTTAAGCCGTCACTAATACATTTAATTAGGGAAAATTATAAATTGGAATGAGTTGAAACAAATTTTGTGCATCATACAACTTTAAATAAAATTTTATCATGTGGTTTTTGAAACGAAATCATTTGCCAAAACGGTTTAGAAAATATCGAAGAAAAAGGCTTTTTTCGGTGAAATTAGTGTTAATGGGAATTGGGGTAATACATTTATCTTTTTGCCTAACCCATACACCCATAACTCACCCTCTCTCCCTCTCCCCATGTGGCCGACCCCACCATGACAGCCCTCCCTCTCTCTCTCTCTCCAATCACAAAGAAAAGAGAAGAAAAGAAAAGAAAATGATAAAAGAAAATGTGGACTTTGACTTTCCCACTTTCTCCACCTCACTCTCTCTCCTCCCTCACTCATTTCCCCTCCCCATTCTGGCCGAAAACTGCAAATTCCTGCAGCCCCTCCCCTCTTAATTTCCTCACCTCATCTCTCTCCAAAAATCTACAAAAAAAATTCCATGAAAAATCAAGCAAACCTCACCGAAATCAAAATCTAACTCCTACCCATTATTCTTTATCCCATCTAGCATGGATCTTGGGGCATAGAAGCTAATTTGGGAGGCTAAATTTCATGTAGATCTACAAGTCTTGGAGGTATGAATCTTGTCCAAATGGTTAAATTGTTGGTATTTTGCTTAAGCTAAAGTAGTTAAAAGTTGTTTGGGTTTCTAATTTAAAGTGAGGGTTTGTGAAATTCAAGAGAAGGATTTGAATCATGTTAGGATTGTGATAAATTGATGATGGTTGTGATATGTATTTTAGCATCTTATGATATGCAAATCTAGTCTAGTAGTTGTTTTGTATATTGTCACTTAAAATTGTTAAAATTGGAGTTTTAACAAACTAGGTTTTTGAAAATGGTTAAATAATTGGGTTTAAAAATGTAATTAGGTTTTTCATGACTTCATTAACATTATTAAGTGTAGTTTAATACATTAGTTCATGAAAATCCAAGCTAAATTGTTGTTTGTGCTTTTTGCTATTAAATTGTTAAAATTTGGGTATATTGTACAGTAGAATTTTGGGATTAATGGAATTTAATGAGATTAAATTATGGAAATTATTTTTAGGACTTATTTAAGATGTTTAATAAGTATTATGGCCGCTAGAATTGTTTAAACGTCGAGTTTTGTACTAAAACGGGTAATTTTGCTTGCTAGTTTTTCGGAAAAACGGCTTTTAAAGTGAATTTGGGGTTTTTGTGAGTTTTAACCTATTTTATATTAAAATTAGTGTTCGTGAATGTGCAAATGAGTGTATTTGGGTTTTTCTCGATGGTTTGGCGTTTGTACGCCGACGTCGAGGGTTTTTAAGTTGATTTGTGCAAGCAAACCATAGGTTTTAACCTATGTGGGATTCGTGAGTCGTTTTGGTCATGAGTCGGATTTTAATGCGATACGATGCGTTATGATATGTAGGTACCCCATATGGACTTCGAGACGACAACCAAGCGCGTGGCGACGTCGGCACCGGCGAACGAGGACCAGGTGGGTAGATTTATATCTACGGGGAGAAGTCGGGTGGATGGCATATAGCACCCCCGCAGTTCGTGGTGATGTATATGAATATGTATACACACATATATATATTGTTTATACATTGTTTGAGTATATTGATGATAATATGGATATTTGGTGTTCTTGGATATTTAGTGTCGCGAAACCCTAGAGTAGTGGTCGCACCACACATGCACACACCAACCCATACTGGCATACTTTCTTCTTTCATTTGTGCTTGCGGGAATATATAGTTATGTGTTCACATGGGTATGGGACTATGTGTTCACATACGGATTTGAAGATGATACTTGGGATTTATGATGATTCGATGAGATTTGATTTTGAGGCCGTGAGATCGGTGATATAGCAGGGTTCGTATTTGAGATACGACATGACGTTGTAGCGGGTCCTTGACGTAGTGTTTCACACACGTGCATGCATACTCAGGCGGTATCAGTATTGTACTAGACATAGATCAGTACCCCGATCATGATATTTGATAAAGAGAATACCAGGTGAATAGTATGAGGAATGTGATATTGACCCGTACCCAGATTTGGGGATGCCGTACGACGGATTTACGTACGAGCTATATCTTGATGATTGATCCGCACTCTTGACTTGGGATGTCTGATTGTAGATATGGTATCGGATATGATATTATGGAGGCGGGATCACCGACTAATATATATACAGGTATGTATATGGATCGACTCAGATGTTAGGCGGTTTCCTTACCTGTAGTCCAGCTTGTTAACTTAGTCCTTTAGTTTAGTTTAGTTGTTAGATTAGATTCGATTCTTACCTATTTCTAAAACTAACGAATCGTGGGTATTTTAAAGGACAGCCCAAGGGATCCTACGGATATTTCAAAAGACGTATCTTTTCATAAAAACACCGTAGCCCCTATTTTCAAAACCCCATGATTCGTGTTATTTCAAAAGGCACCATTTGTGGGATTTATATTAGGGTAATGCAGTTTAGTTATCGCTGTGTCTAGTATTCCGTTCATTATTGTTGTTCGCTCCGCATCGCATACTTATGTTATAATTTCTTATTGCATTGTTGATATCATATTGTTAGGACACCAGCACCATTACCGATGATGCGTATGTACCACGTACACTTACTTGCCGGCTCACACACATCTTCATCGGTAATTGCCATGTCAAGTACACCTTAGAAAATATTATTGCTTGACTTAGCTTGTTAGTTAGTAATTTGACATGATATTAGTGTACCTGCCTTATATGCCTGCTTAACATTGTAGTTATTACTTGTCACTTCATGCATACTGTTATTCATTGTTATGCCTATATTCATAGTTTTACATGCTATTGATGATTTGGATTCGGATTTCCATGAGATTTTCTGGATTTTGGGGGGAAAACCGCAAAACTTATATAAACTGATTTCTCTCTTTTTAAATAAAAAGTGCGGTTTTTCCCATGATGTATGGGTCGTCCACCATGAGTTTGCTGATGGATTTCGAGACCCGATTCGAAGAGACGGATGAACCGTTTCGGGTACATGGTGGACCCGGTAAGGTACCCCGGGGCAAGAAGCGCGTGATGATGACGATGTGAGCCTGGCAGGGGAGCACTACCTACCGGTGATTTTACCCGACGCGTCGGATATCCGGAGGATACCGTCGTGGTCTTGAGATAGATGGTAGGGGCCGGTCTGGACTGACGGCGCCTTAGATATTTTGATTGAGACATTAAGATTTCGAGATATTGAGGTACAGAGACTGTGATACAGAGATATCGAGATATTGGGATTACGTTTTGTGCCGATGCTAGGCATTGTTTTATGCTGATTTCATTATGATACCTCATTTTAAAAATACAAAGGAAATCTCACTAAATTATGAAAACAGTTCTTCATTTACATGTATTCTGTTTTCATGCATTCATACCTCATTCATATGATATATTGCTACCTGAGGCACTGACACGGGCACATGAGATTACACTCGGGTTAGATATTTACCCTAGCCTTGTTATAGGTTGCATGTTATATATATAATTGAGGATATATATTATGATCATTGACCTAGGTTGCGTTATTTATGCGATTTCTTTCCGTAGATGTTTTTCTATTCACGAGTTGGCAACTCACCCCCGTTGTGCCCCAGTTTCTTGCAGGTTTGCCGTACAGGTTTCACTACGGCTTTGCGGGCATAGTTTCCTTCGGGTGATTTGCTAGTAGGTGGGTTTACTTGTATCGTACCCCCATTATATATCTTGTATATCATTATTCTGTTGTATCTAGAAGTTCCATCAACCAAACATGTATTTATTTGAGATAGAGACCAGTGATGTTTATTCTTTCGACCTTAGAGTCGCGCGTTGTATCTCTGTGGTTTTCTTGTGGTTTTTGAGTTTCCTTTTGAATTTTGATCCTCGCCCTTGGCGTTGTATATTATATTGCTTGTGTGGTTGTGACCGTCGATTGACGAAGAGCTAGCTCCCTCTTAGGGATGCCTTTTTATTGATTTCATATACTATTCATGTTGTATCCTATTTGGGGGCCAGTATTTACAAAGGAGACTCTGCCGAAATTTTCGGGAAATTTTTGATGTTTTTAAAACGCATAATTCGGCTTATGCTATTGAAACTACTTGCTTTAAGTTGGTTTTTCCTGCACTCTACATCTTTTCTTGGTTTGGATTTCTGGGTTTTCGGTTTACTTAGATTACGTATGCCTCGAGACGTTCGTAGTTTAAGTGCCGGTCATGTTCCGTACTTTCGGGTCGTGACAGTGAGAGTTGCTATGTTGCAACTGACCGATAACGCCATAGTTTGGTGGAAGGCTGAGAAGAGCCGTCTCGTATAACCGATAGAATGGAGAACATTCCGAGACCTCTTCGATACCAAGTACTTCTCGGAGACTTCCCGCTTTGACATGGAGTAGCAATTCATCCATTTACAGCAAGCCACGATGTGGGTCAAATCGGTGGATGAATATGATGCTGAGTTTACCATGCTCAGCAAGTAAGATATTATCTCAAATTCAATTTTCTGATATCACTTACTACACTGTTAACACAAGGTCGTAACAGGTTTGCTGCACACCTTATTCCCACTGCTGAGATTTGGGCATGACGATTTCAGCAAGGGTTGGAACCTGAAATCCAAGCTGCACTTGCTACAGGGGATTTCCCAACTCATGAGCTTGCTTTAAAGGCTTCCCGACGCTATGAGGCAGTTGTGAAGAAGAAGGGCAGACCGCAGACTGCCGGTATGAAACGCCCTGTGCACCAGATCTCGGGAGGGGCCTCTTCCAGGCCAGCTTTTAGCGGACCGTATCGGAGGCCAGTAGGTTCGTTCGCCAACAACAGGCCAGACTTTTGCATCTACTGCAAAACAACAGGGCACCTGGTGAATAACTGTCGCAGGGCGAACAACTTATGCCTGATCTGTGGGTTTTCTACTCACGCAATTGGAGCATGCCCCCAGAACCGAGGACCCAACAATCCTCCAGCTAAACCGGCGATCCAAGCTCCTCCTACCCGGTTGGCTTTACCAGCTCCAGCTCCCCGCACCCATACCGCTCAACCTCAACGCCAAGTGTTTAACCAGGCACAGAGAAAAGTGCCACGACGCCAAGCATTCACCATGTCGGTCGAAGAGGCCGAAGCTACGGGTCAGGTTATCAATGGTAGATCTCTTCCCTATTTCCTTTCAAGTCATTTCATATCCTAGTCATCTATATTTGTTATACCTAAACCTATCCCACGCGACTTAGGTACAATCTTAGTAGCCTCCTTACCTGCACTTGCTCTCTTTGACGCTAGGGAATCACATTGCTTTATATCACAACGGTTCGTCCGAACTCATGCGATCCTAGTTAAACCGCTCGTATCCAGCTGGAATGTCAGTTCAGGAAAAAACGTTCTAAAAGCGACTTAGGGATACGATCTGTGTCCAGTGGTCTTCTGCAGTCGAGAATTCTATGCGAACTTCAAGGTGCTGTACATACCGAATTTCAACATAGTCTTGGGGATGGAGTGGCTGGGAACTTTCTTCGCTTCCATCGACTGTCACCAAATGAGGGTAGTGTTTGAAATACCAGATCATCCGGTGTTCTATTTCAAGAGTGGAGACCGAACCATAGAGCCTAGCATCTACCGAGCAAAACCAAAGAAGGCAGAGATTTTAGCATTGCAAGAGGAAGAATCGAAGCCAGAGGCAGTTCGAGAGTTCTAGGATGTATTTCCGGAAGATATTTCAGGTTTGCTTCCCAATCGAGCTCTCGAATTCAGCATCGATTTACAGCCCGGCGCACAACCAGTAATAAAATCTCCATACCGATTAATTCTGGAGGGATTGAAGGAGATCCACATTCAGTTGGATGAACTCTTAAAGAAAGGTTGGATTCATCCCAGTACTTCGAGCTGGGGATCTCCGGTGCTACTGGTGAAGAAGAAGGAAGGTTCCTACAGGATGTGTGTGAATTATCGAGCTCTGAACGAAGTGATAATTAAGAACAAGTATCCACTACTACGCATCGATGATCTTTTCGATCAGTCAAGTGGATCTTGTGTCTTTTCAAAGCTAGATCTTCGTTTGGGTTACCATCAGGTGAAGGTCAAAGAGTCCGACATTCTGAAGACAGCATTTAGGAATCATTATGGCCATTATGAATATCTCGTAATGCCATTTGGAGTGACCAATGCATCTGCCATCTTTATGAACCTAATGAACAAAGTTTTTCAAGAGTACTTAGACATGTTTGTTGTTATATTCATCGACGACATCTTGGTGTATTCAAAGAATCGAAAAGAGCACGCCGAGCACTTACGAATTGTCCTGGAGACATTACGACAACATCGGCTTTACGCCAAGCACAGCAAGTGTAAATTTTGGCTAGATCAAGTCGGATTTCTCGAACATATTATTTCAGGCGAAGGAATCTCTGTAGATCCAGCTAAGGTGTCAGCTGTCAGTGAGTGACCGACACCAAAGAAAGTGAAAGATATACGAAATTTCTTAGGATTGGCAGGATACTACCGACGATTCATTGAAGGCTTCTCAAATATTGCACCACCCCTGACCAACCTCACACGTAAATACGAAGCATTTGTGTGGTCAGAAGCATGTGAGAAGGCTTTTGTAGAACTCAAGTCAAGGTTAACCTCTACACCTATCCTTATAATACCAGATCAAGCTGGCGGATTCGTTGTGCATTGTGATGTGTCCGGTAAAGGATTAGGATGTGTTCTATACCAGCATGGAAAAGTTGTGGTTTTTGCATCAAGACAACTAAAGGTTCATGAGCGCAACTATCCAACACATGATCTAGAATTGGCAGCCGTCATCGTCGCACTCAAGATTTGGCGCCACTATCTTTTGGAAGAACAAGTGGATATATACACTGACCATAAAAGTCTTAAGTATGTATTTACCCAGAACGAACTCAACATGCGGCAGAGAAGATGGCTAGAACTCATGACGGATTTCGACATCAACCTACAGTATCATCCTGAGAAGGTGAACGTAGTTCCTGATGCACTTAGTCACCAGCCATGTAACCGCAATATGCAATAACGTGTATGACATATGCCATGTTTAGATAAAGTCAAACCATAATAGTATATTACTATATCAAGTCTTTATCAATATGTGCAAGCTGGATAAAGCATCAATAAAAACAAATACACATATCCTGATAAAGACAACTGAAATAATACACTATAGAACTGAGTAAGATCGTCTTGTACATATATATCCCCAGCATCCATATGTATACATATACAATAATGGCCTCTAGAGCATACATATCCAACACACGGTACAAACTGACCTAACCTGCGAACAACAACCAGTTGAGATTCTGGACCGAAAGGTGAAAATATTACGGAACAAAGAGGTAAACTTGGTCCGGGTAATATAAAGAAAAGACTCGCCAGGAGAATCAACATGGGAAAGAGAAGAAAATATGCGTACACGATACCCTTACCTTTTTAAAAATTAGTCCCTATGTAATTGTAAATTTCGAGGACGAAATTTTTATAAGAAGGGTAGAATGTAACGACTCTGAAATCGCTATACAGAAATTTCTTGTTATTGTACAGTAAAGGGTATTACAGCCTGTGTAAGAGTTAAAAGTTATTTTTGTTAAATAAAAGCAAGAAGCAACTTGTAGCTCACTGGTAAAGCCTCTGCACTGCTGTGACATAGCATATGTGTTTGATTCTCATCAGACGCAATTTTTTTTAGATTTTTTCTTTTTAATTTTTGGACGCTCAAGAGTTGCACGTGCAATACATGGAGAAATGAAAAGTTCAGAAAAAATCAAACAGACGCAATGAGGTGTACACACCAAACTTGACACGTGGCACGAATCTTAAGGCAATGTGTTCAGTCGAAAATATTGCATACTTGATCGAACATTTTCCTTACTTTTGTTAAGTACATAAGGGTGTTTATCGTAATTATGAAACATGTGTGGGTTTATCTACAAAATACACTTTATCAAATGTTTATACACTATACTTAACATTATGATGGAAAATATATGCATAAAATATTTATATGATATTTTGATAATTTAAATATTCATATCATATCAAATAACCCTAATCAATATTCTTAAAATATTGTATCATATAAAATGGTTAGGATAATATCTCAAAATAATAACAAATATTACTAATACCATGAATTGAGATATTGTGCAGAGTTAGCTCACTTCTGGAGATCAAGATATTCAAGATGCCGAGAATAAAATATGCCGAGAAAGTTGAATCGAATCGTATATCATAAAACGGCAGAGACTTAGAGGAAGATTTGAAGAATTCAGACATCACAAAGATCTCCACGTGTCAACACCAAGAAGAAGAAGAAATTTCATTATCTGATTCCACCAAAGCGCCGCCCAACCGCGGCCAAACTACCATTTGTGCGGCGGATCCGCGGCAGTATTGGAGCATTAGGATTTGAGATTTTTTGGTGTAATCTTAACAACAAATCCTAACTTATGGGATATAGGGTTTGTATCTTCTGTGACTATTTAAAGGGCCGAGAGCTACTCTTGGAAAATAATCACCTAATAGATCAATCTGAAGCGGTCAAGAGGTCCACAGCAATCCATGAATCCAGGAAATCAATCGACGCATCATCTACGTCCAACGAGAACAGAGATCGGGAGTATAAACTAGGGTTCTTGTACTCTAAATTCGACGGATTTGTAAATGATAGTTGATTAATAAAAAGGTAGATCTTTAGTTTAGTTCTTTGCATTCTGCATTTAATTTCTGCATTACTTTCTGCATTTACATTATGATCTCCTTCTTCATCTTCTCTTCTATCTCAACCATGCATGAGTAATTCTACGCTTGATAGGGTTCGTAGGATTATGGTAGATCAATAGATAATAAAATCTCTTAACTCCTTTTACATCTTATAAAATTTATAAACTTTAGCAAAGTAATTGTTAACATCCTTATCGGGTGCACTACCAATTTATTGATAGTCTCGACCGCAATTTGAGATAGATTAATAATTGTTTTGGTAAAGACTAGACATGAATAGAGATCAATGCAAGGATAAGGGTTAAGAGTGGGGAAACCCTAGTTTCTTCCAAAAGAATCCTAATCCACATTCATCACTATCGATCTAGTTTTAAATCTATTAAAAGATAAAAAAGAGTCATCTTTAATTAATTATCCATTACTACTAAATTCTATGAACCCTACAAGCCTCTTCATTATAGATTCTACATCCTTATATCGTAGATCTACAAGCAATCACCCCTTCTTTCAATCAACTCATCTAAAGCAAGTAAAAGATTCGACGTTTCTCTGAGGACGACCCGTACTCATCGCGGCTAGATACTAGCAACACCGTTATTGATTGCGGTTACTACTTTATTCACAAAACACTTCTTCTACAAATACATCATCAATCAAATGGCGCCATTGCAGGGGAAATGTGCATAATTTTTTTTCTTGCTATTCGGGTTGAATTCTTATCTGATCCATAAAAGAGAACCAAAACCGCATATTGTGTATTTAGCGATTATTGTACGACTTTTTGCGAGGGAATCTGGAGTCACTGGAACGAGGAATTAGAGATTCAGAAATTTTCATCAAAGCCCAGAGAATCAAGGGGGTGCATTGAAAAAAAAGATCAAAAGAACTCTCCTTTCTGCCGCGGAACCGCGGAAATTGTGTGCAAAGTGCGGTGGAACCGCGGCTTATTGGAGGAATTAGGTCTTCAAACTCCTCTGGTATCTTTCTCTGATCTTTATCTCTCCTTTCAAATCCAATAATCTAATTTCCCTGCATGATTCTTTGCAAAAAGCGCCGCTCAAAAATCTTTTGCGTGTTTTGATAATTGGTTTGTTTATGCATATCTAAAACGGACTTTAAGGGGAAAAACCAAAATTCAGATTAGGTGGGGATTTCATCACCCTTCCTAGGCCCCACAAATCACAAAATGAGCATCTGCATAACCCTACATTAATTTAAAAAAATATCTAGACCAAGACTCTAAAGACCGTCGCACTCAAATAGGATAGAGAAAGGTCGTGGGTAATCTATCGCTTATCCGCATCTCTTTTATGGTTTCTAGGCAAGTGTGACTAAGGAAAGTGGTTACTTAATTAGGCCCGCTATTTTTGGTGATTCGTATAGCGGATACCTCACTTACCTGGCACTTACATGGCCACAGGAGCGATAAAGAGGTGGTAGAGGATTGATCCTGCGACTTGTCCTTTGGAAGTCTAGGAGCGGTCTAGTGCTTGACCTAGGTGACCTTAGTTCTAGGGTTGATTGTGCATTTTGTGATTTGTCGAGTCAAGCGTCACATCCTACACTTTTTCAAAACAAACCATTTTAAAATCGTTCTCACACACGCTGCCACGTGCGCTAAACCCGCTAGTGCATGATCAGCTAGACACGGGATTCTAGTGCCCATCTTGTCTGCGTTTCTACTATCGATTCCGAAGTCGGTACTTCTTCATCTTTTTTTTCCCCTCCACCCACCACATCAACCAAGATGGACGGTTCTCCATCAAATTTTACCAACACACCCCTGCCACCATCCGTAGGTGCGCAGAATGCACCGTGTATCTCTCTCCAAGAAAGATACTACCCGATACACGGTCCCCTTCCTACTTGTCTATCTATTCCACCAGCTAATGGGGATAATTTTGAAATTAAACCCCACTCCATCAACCTGTTGCCTAAATTTCACAGGCTTGAATCTGAAGACGCATACGTCTTTATCACCAAATTCGAAAACGTATGCGCAATGATAGGCACTACACAACTTTCTATGGATGCTATGTGATTACATCTTCTCTCTTTTACCTTGTGCGACCTAGCAGAAAAATGGATTTATAGCACTGTCGCAAATTCAATCGCCAAATAGGACGAATTCGTTATAGCATTCCTTAAGAAATTTTATCCCAATCATAAAACCGTCCGTGTTCGAAGCGAGATTAACCAGTTTACCCAACTTCCCAACGTACTATTCTGGAAATACTTTGAACGGTTCAAGGATATTCTTCTACAATGCCCCCATCATGGAATTGATAAATGGAAACTTTGCCCAATTATATATAAGGGTGTTAATCCAGCGACAAAACAGATGCTTGAAACCATTTGTCAATGTCATTTCATGTCTAAGGACGATGGGGAAGCTTGGCAATTCTTGAAAGATCTCGCTGAACAAACTTTACAGTGGGAAAATGTTAGACCAACATCATCTAGAGGAGGTATCCATCAGCTCGATATTTCCATCGCAGTGAAAGCTGAAATGTCCTTTTAATTCGCAGCGATGCAAAAGAAACTCGACGCTATCGAAAACAAATTCTCATCTGCCTCCCTAAACCAAGTTACGCTTCCCAAAACCGTGTGTGGTTGTTGTTTGGACCCATCGCATTTAACGAAAGAATGTCCTTTTAATCCACCGTTTCAAGGTCAAGAACAAACAAATGCTGCTTTTCAGCAACGACCTAGAAACGATCCTTATTCTACCACATACAATCAGAGATGGAGGAATCATCCTAATTTGCTTGAAACCAAAACCAAACTCAAAATCAAAACCAGTTCCCATGCAACTATCACAGGCCTCCCCCACAGAAACAGCAGCCACCACAACAAAATCAGCATCCCGTTCAACCGCAAACTTTTCAAAATCCGGCCAACAATTTTGCACCTTATAATAATTCTTTCCAAACGGCCGGTACCGATAAAACCTCTGCACTCTAACGTAACTTAGAAACGTTCATTAACCAATCTACACAAACGACGGTTAATTTAACATCTTCTATCCAAACGTTAGTGCAGCACACCGCTTCCAACGGTGAAAGCATAAAATCAATAGAAGCACAACTTGCATAGTTAAATGTCGCGATGAGTGAGAGAGAGAAAGGGAAACTTCCATCTCAACCTCTACCGAATCCTGGACACTCACAAAGTCATAATGTGCGTGCCGTAACCACGTTGAGATCGGGAAGAGTGTTAAATAACCAAGTGGGTGAACATGTTGATGTTGATGGTATGGATGATACCCCAGCTTCTACTTCTGATCCTCCTTCGTCTGATCCAACAACTTCTTCCGAGCCTATTCTCCGTTTTCCACTAGGCTCGAACCCTCAGCCCACTTCCTCGAGTCAACCTCAAATAATCCCAACTTCAATTCTGGGACCTATTCCATCTCCACAAACTTCTCCACAAATGTTGGACCAAACCCTTATTGATAAAGCTCCTTATCCACATAGGTTAAGAGGCAACAGACCAAGTCCACAAATGGAGAAGATTGCGGAAATTTTTAAGCAAGTTAACATAAACATTCCTCTCCTAGATGCTATCCAACAAGTTCTGTCCTATGCGAAAATTCTAAAGGACTTGTGCACTAGGAGAAGGAAAATTCAAGTGCCTAAAAAAGTTTTCCTAGCGAGTAATGTGAGCACTGTTTTTACCCAACAAATACCCAAGAAAAGAAAGGACCCTGGGAGTCCTACAATATCTATTGCTATTGGGGGTAAAAATATCAATCGTGCTCTACTCGATTTAGGTGCTGGTGTTAACTTGCTTTCGTATTCTGTCTATGAGCAATTAGGCATCGGAGAGTTAAAACCGGCGCACTGTACTCTTCGGATGGCCGATCGATCTATCACCCAACTTAGGGGTGAGCTCAAGGACGTGTTAATCAAAGTCGGGAAATTTATATTCCCTGTGGACTTCATAGTTATTGATACACAGCCTGTATAAAACCCCCGAAACCAAATCTCGGTGATTCTAGGTCGGCCTTTTCTAGTGACTTCCAACGCAATAATTAATTGTCGAAATGGTTCTATGATCCTATCCTTCGGGAAGATATCAATTGAGCTTAACATTTACAGGTTGGGAAGTGAACCCTATGAACCCTATACTCATGTATGTTCTGTCGAAACGATAGATTCCGACAGCAGCGAACTTGAAAAACTTCACGATACTTATCTCGACTCCACTAGTGCGTTGTTGTTTGATCCTGCTATTTATTATACACATGAGGACTCTTCTATCAACAAGTCCACACCCAAGTCTGAATCCTTTGACTTGTCGAATAAGTTAGTCGAGCTGTCCGGATCAACATCTAATGCTTAATATGAACCTTTTATGGAGTCCGAGGATCATACATTTCTTTCCGATGAGATTATCATTCGGAATATCGATGAAAACTTTGAAGACATTTTCGCCGAAGAACTCACATTCTTAGAAGACATAGGAGTTGTGATGAATCAACCCCAACTCAAAGAAGTTGAACCGCCACATCTTCTTCTTATCAAGAACGAGAATGCGAGTAATCCATCATTATTGTTTCGTCGCTACAAACCGAGACGTAAACCCATTTTATTACACTTCTTATCTCCTCCCCACTTCTTCACGTCTATAGGTGACATGATCTTCTACCAATCTCGGTGTTAAATTGATAAAATATTTGAATGGTTGGTATTGACTTTTGGTCTTTATAAAGCTTTATGTTGACCAATAACTTTACCCCCTCTTTATAATTTTAAAATGCTTTATACTGTTTACTCAGTTTGGGGGGGGAAAATATTTTGGCTCTTGAAAGAAAATAAATTTTTTACAAAACGGTGAGCCAAAAATAAGTTTGGGGGAGGATTTTAACTGTCATTAATTCTTGTCCCCTTTAATAACTTTTCCTCCCCAGTCTACAGATTTTTTTTAAGATTAAAAGATGACATCAGTGAGGACACTGCTGCAAACAGGTTTGGGAAAGGTTTGTGCTTATTCACGCATTATTTTGCATATCATAAATATAAGCACAAAATCTTTTATTGATAATGAAATTTTGAAAGTGAAAAATTACATATGAAAGATAGGAACAGTTTGAGAAAAACAAGAAAGTTAGATGTTTTCTTAAACGAAACTAGTAATAAGTAGTTATGAGCCGTTGTCCCAAGGGTTAGTAAGATGAAAGAAATTACTAATCTAAGGATAAAAATAATTCTGAAAATTAGTCCCTATTCTTGAGGTCAAACATTTGTACTTTGATACTCTACTATACACACTTGCACACATCTTGAAACTTGGGATAGTAGAGGATAGCTTGAAGTGCTCTTGTTTAAAAGTCTTGGTATGAAGAAAAATAAAAATATAAAAAATAAAATGGTGAAGAAAAATGAACACTGGTTTTGTAATTGCTTAAGGCAGCATAAAAAAATATAGTGAGAGTACTTTATCACCTGGTGCCTTAGACCAACTAGTTTGGGAGCCACTACTAAGCCTTAGGTGTTGCAAGACGAGAAAATTGCTAATTATGCCTTAATAAGTGAGCACATTTAGTAATCGGTCTGTTGGTACCTCAAGAAGTATTAATGGTCGCATGAAGAATGTGTGGGCAATTCCATCTAAAATATTCACCGACTAAAAAGTACTAAGAAAGATGGACAAGAATATAATAGCTTGAATTGAATTCTCTTAGTATAAGGATGTTTTTTACACACACGTACGGGTATATGATCATTTTTTGGAAGAAAGGTAAGGAGGAAGACTAAGGCGATATTTTATTGAGTGATGATATGATTTTCGACATGTTTTCGTGACCATTAAGATAGAGCTCATGGCAACTGAAAAGCTGGTATAGTTTGGAACGCTTCTTTTCAAGTTCTTTCTTTTATATAATCCTTATTTTTGTATGTAACTTTCATCTTCTTTCTTTTATTATGAGATTTTGTGGGTGTAATCCGCTGAAAACCTTCAGAAGACAACACTACTCCTACTAGGGACACCTAGAGGTTTAAAGGCTTATTGCACGTGCTCAATGCAAACGTGATTGCCTACGAAAGTGTGCTAGGTTTTTCTTTTTCTTCTTCTCCCTCTCTTGAATAACTAGTTTGCTCGGAACGATCAAAATTAAGTTTGGGGGTATTTGTTTAGTCGAAAATTTGCACATTTGATGGAACAGTTTCCTTACTTTTGTTAAGTACTTAAGGGTATTTATCGTAATTATTGAACATATATGGGCTTAAATACTCTTTATCATATGTTTATACACTATACTTAACATTATGAAGGAAAATATATGCATAAAATATTTATATGATATTTTGATAATTTAAATATGCATATCATATCAAAAATCCCTAATCAATATTCTTAAAATATTGTATCATATAAAATGGTTAGGATAATATCTCAAAAAAATAACAAATGTTACTAATACTATAAATTGAGATATTGTGCAGAGTTAGCTCAGTTCTGGAGATCGAGATATTCAAGATGTCGAGAATAAAATCTGCCGATAAAGTTGAATCAAATCGTATATCATAAAACGGCAGAGACTTAGAGGAAGATTTAAAGAATTCAGACATCACAAAGATCTCCACGTGTCAACACCAAGAAGAAGAAGAAATTTCATTACCTGATTCCACCAAAGCGCCGCCCAACCGCGGCCAAACTACCATTTGTGCGGCGGATCCGCGGCAGTATTGGAGCATTAGGATTTGAGATTTTTTGGTGTAATCTTAACAACAAATCCTAACTTATGGGATATAGGGTTTGTATCTTCTGTGACTATTTAAAGGGCCGAGAGCTACTCTTGGAAAATAATCACCTAATAGATCAATCCGAAGCGGTCAAGAGGTCCACAGCGATCCACGAATCCAGGAAATCAATCGACGCATCATCTACTCCCAATGAGAAGAGAGATCGGGAGCATAAACTAGGGTTCTTGTACTCTAAATTCGACGGATTTGTAAATGATAGTTGATTAATAAAAAGGTGGATCTTTAGTTTAGTTCTTTGCATTCTGCATTTAATTTCTGCATTACTTTCTGCATTTACATTATGATCTCCTTCTTCATCTTCTCTTCTATCTCAACCATGCGTGAGTAATTCTACGCTTGATAGGATTTGTGGGATTAAGGTAGATTAATGGATGATAAAATCTCTTAACTCCTTTTACATCTTATAAAGTTTATAAACTTTAGCAAAGTAATTGTTAACATCCTTATCGGGCGCGCTACCAATTTATTGATAGTCTCGACCGCGATTTGAGATGAGATTAACAATTATTTGAGTAAAGACTAGACATGAATAGAGATCAATGCAAGGATAAGGGTTAAGTGTGGGGAAACCCTAGTTTCTTCCAAAAGAACCCTAATCCACATTCATCACTATCGATCTAGTTTTAAATCTATTAAAAAATAAAAAGAGTCATCTTTAATTAATCATCCATTACTACTAAATTCTATGAACCCTACAAACCTCTTCATTATAGATTCTACATTCGTATATCGTAGATCTACAACCAATCTCCCCTTCTTTCAATCAACTCGTTTAAAGCAAGAAAAAAAATTCGACGTTTCCGTGAGGACGACCCGTACTCATCGCGGCTAGCTACTAGCGACACCGTTATTGATTGCGGTTACTACCTTATTCACAAAACACTTCTTTTACAAATACATCATCAACCACAATGCCTCATGATCTGACCGTCCAAACCCATGATAGGGCTGGCGCCGACGGTTAGATATGCCCTAAATTGCTCCGTACTTTGCACACTCGTCCCTTCGACTCCCCTTAACTCTCCTGCACTGTTTGATTTTCCTGCAATCAAACAGATACTCTTTAATTCACCATTTAACACTTTTTTAATGCATTTTAATCCACACTTTCAATTCTCAAACCCTAATTCTTCACTATAAATACCACCTCATGCCCTACCTCTTCACCATTATGAAATTCGAGCAAAAATTCTCTCAAAACTCTCTAAGTGGCAAGTGGAGTTAAACCCCTCAAGTGGAGTAGAGAGCCAAACTCAACGACCGGAGTATCTCTGACAAAACCGCGACCCCCGAGAGCTTCTTCAATCTTTTCTTAACAATCTAAAAACCGTAAGTCCCTCTTCTTTCCATTTCTTACATCTCAATTCGTTTTTTAAAACAAACCGACAAAAGAGGAGTTATCTCCGATATAGTTTTCTTTTTACATTTGTAAGGCATATGATAAGAAAATTAAAGCAAACTAACATTCTACATTAATCTTAACATAATTTCACATCATTTAGTTTTTAATTTAACAAAAATTTCATAGGAAACAAACATATAACAAACTTTTTCATTAAAATACCATGAACTTTAGTATAACACTTCTCGATAATTAGTTTAAATACCTTTAGAAACTTCACGGGGTAACGACCAACCCCACACGCACAATATGGTTCCATAGCATGGTATTCTAGAGCTGTAGTTAATTTAAAGAAGAACATTTTCATTAAAATACCACACCGTTTCAAAACGGGTTTCTTTAAATTGGTGTTTCGAAATCCTTGGCAATTACGTCTCTGCAACCCTCGTTAGGGGACCCGCTAATGGATGGTGCGGATTATCGCATATCCTTAGGACAGTAGAGCGAGATACAAAACTCCTCACGGAGTATTCAGTATCGAAAGGAAATAAAAATATAGTTTTAAGAAACGCGGCTTTTCTAAACAAAACTAATTTTGAAAAATTATATAGAAATTATGAATCCGTATTTTCAATTAAAAAAAATTAAGAAAACTATATTTTTTTTTAAAATGAAAGATTAGAATCAGTGTATTTTAGGTACAGTCAAGAGAGCATGCAAAACGGTGTTTTTTGGGTATAGTCCCGAGTCACATGGAGGCAATGAGCGATAGCAAGGGTTTTGTCTCTCCCGGTATTGGGGGTTGATGTTGCGCTGTGCTCGATTTTCCACAACAGGAAGTCCCTGGCTAGGGCTGATACGGAGATTTACTGGTAAGTGTTATCAGTAGTTTCTCGACCCGTTATGAGCCTTACATCGGCATGACTTATCAAGTTACTGGGGTCTAACGTTTACCACCCCTAGACTCGATATGAGACATATCAGACGAAGAGACCGGACTGTACGGTAGTGTTGCTGTTGGATTCACAGGAGTATGGACAAGCTTGCTTGTTGATCTTCTGATCGCTCAATACCCGGATAGCCGTTATGTCCAGCTAGTACCGCTGACGTCTTGTGGGTGACTGATATGATCACCACCTACTATTGGCGTATTGACCAGTCATTAGAGTCCTACACAGAGGTTTCCTAACTCATGCGAAACGAAGTAGGGCACATATGTGATATGTGCGGGATCGAGATTAATACGTGTATGTGATACAGTATTCTAATCTCGCGATATAGATTATATGTGATATAACCGGATTGTTGAATCAAGTGTTGATTCAATGATATGTTATATGTATATCTGATATGCATATAAAAGATATTAGTCGGTTGTATGTGATACAACCGGGTTATTAAATCAAGTGTTGATTTAATAATTTAATACATAATTATATATTTGATATATTAATATACATTAACTAATATTTAGCTCACTTAAGAAAATGTTTTCTCTTTATACATTTAATATAAATGTGATATATGTTAATATATTTATTTTGTATCAAGCTTGATGATACATTGCACATGGGTGTATAAGACTCATACCATACTAAAGATAATATGGGTATTTAAATTATTAAGGGAAAAACAAAATTAGGTGGAAAATTGTCATGGCTAAGATGCTTGGAGAAGCTTGTGGAAGCTTTGACTTAAATCCACTAATTTTGTTTTACTCTAGATATTTATTAACCCAACTCTAATCTTTAGCCATGGTTAAGTCTCTACATGAGTTATATAAGATATTTTCTCACACATGGTTCACACTTGATCACTTGATCATTTTCTTCATCTTCTTCACTTGCTCTTTATCTTTGAGTGAGAGAAAAGAAAGAGAGAAAAATTATTCTAAAGTGAGCCAAATTCCTACTTCACCAATCTATACCAAATTAGCCATTTAGTATAGGTTGTTTCTTCACTAGTTCATCAATTAATGAAAAGGTAGCTTGAGTTAGAGATTCTTCGACGTAGATCATCTTCGACCTCGAAGATTCTTGAGCAAGCTCATTCCTTTCACCTAGTGGAGCTAAATAAGAGTCCGGGACACCACTACTTGGAGCAAAGGGACTACTACACGGAGTTTTAGAAGTGAAGGACCGGTCTATAAAGGTTGTATTCCCATTTCACTTAGTGTAAAGTTGTTTACATGTATTAATAACCCTAATTCTCTAGTTAGATCCTCGGTTATGGATTTCTTAGC
This sequence comes from Agapanthus africanus, assembly GCA_030015575.1. Taxonomy (NCBI): domain Eukaryota; kingdom Viridiplantae; phylum Streptophyta; class Magnoliopsida; order Asparagales; family Amaryllidaceae; genus Agapanthus; species Agapanthus africanus. The sequence continues at coordinate 694,691,336 of JASDDO010000022.1, read as the reverse complement.
ACACTAAAAAAAATTAAATTGCATGCTTGATGCCTTAGAAAACATAGTGAGGATGCTAAGGAAACCTACAGTGGTATCAGAGCCAAGCTAAAGAATTAGACGATATTAGTAGAATTACGAAACCGAAACAACTCCGAAACCTCGAAACCAAAACCCTAGTTTTGTTGTTTTAAAAAGTCATTTAAAATTTTTTTTAAATAGGTGCAGAATGTTACATATGACGTAACTAGAACACTGTAGAAAAACGAGCCCCAAATGACCTGTTATGGCTGGCGAGACTACCCTGAAAACCGGTACGGCCGGTCCCTTTGTCAATTTGGGACTTGTGTTTTCTGTGGTGTTCTGGTCTCTCGGGTTTTGGGTTGCAGGTATTGTTTGATTTTGCTAAGATTTCATGTGATGCTATCTTTCTGTAACGATAATTTGGAGTATTTTGTATTCGTAATTTTAACATCGTTTTGGGTTTATATATGTGATACAATAGTTGGAATCCACAATAATTAGTTTTATGAAAACTGGTTAGTGTTTAGTAAATCTAGCAATTTAGTCTTACTTGATCAGTTGCCTTGGGGTTTTGATTCGGATCAAAACTCCGTCGCAATCTCGTATAGTACGCGAATGTTCGCCGGGTAACATTAATAGATAGCCATGCCCCATCGCCCCGACTAAGTGACTATAGCAGAACCCCGTAGCCAAAAGCATCCGTTCGGGTGCTCACGACCATGGTATTCCGCCTAAGTGCACTTCGTCGACGGCATAGGGGGTGCGGCCGTCTACTAACGTTTCCGACGAGCATTCGATCATATGTTGGGAATCTTGTTGAATTGCTCGACTAGATATTGAAAAGTGTTTTCAATTTGAGACTAAAATGCCGGGTTTATAATGTTAGGCATGAAATTTGGAATATGTGATATTCCGGGTTTATGATGTCTAAGGAATTTAGATGGTTAGGCATGAAATCCGAAATATGTGATATTTCGGGTTTATGATGTCTTAGGTGGTTGCGGATTCCGATTATTGTAGTTTTCACTTTCTTTTCTGTGACTGTAAGTGTAATATGTAGTGTATTGCCGGTTTACGTCAACGACAATTGAGATACGCATATTTACTTACGTTGATAACATGTGATGTTATGTGTTGCCGGAATATATTATATTGGATCGTCGTGTTTGAATAGCCGGGGGTTTTTGCGTGAGATGAGAGTTTTCCATTTTCATTCATGTAAAAAAAACTGTATGTAATATTCTTTTATTGAGACACTTCCGGGTTGAGGATGATATTACCATTGATGTATATTATTTAATTTTCCACATTAGGATAGACCCAAGATGGGGAGCACAAGTAACCGGGTTCTAGAGTCCAGTGGGAGACCGTCTCGAGGAGTCGAGTCCAGGTCTCCTAACTCTAGAATTGGTAGGGTTGCTTGCCACTCTCGTAGGGGTCTAGGGATGTCTGTTTGGCTATTCATCACGAATGTGGAATCCGTGTTTTTTACTGGCTTAATTTAAAACACGGACCTCCTAGTATATCCAATATTTCATATATTGACTTCTGCTGTAATGTTCTGTGATGAGATCATATGACTTTCTGAGACAAATGCTTTATATTATATATATGATATATAATAAATGTTACTTATGTTTTGCACCCGCGCTAGTCCTGCCCCCGCTCTGCCATTAGTTAACTAACCTAACGGTGAGTGACGAGACCCCGAGGCGAATGCGGATGGCATAAGCATACATTGTATTTTCATTTCTTCTGTGATGCTTAGGAAACATAAATGACGGGACTTCATTAATGAGATTAATGAAAGGAAAGAAATCTAAAGATGTTGTAGAATCAAATTTTCAAAAAGGTAGCTCTAGTTCTTGCTTTGCATAGCGGTATTCCTTGATGAATATCCAGCACCTCATTCGATGAGAAAAGAGCCGAGATCCCTTCACCGGGAATGACCTCTTTAGCAAAAGCTGGAAAATGCTACAACCCATTCGGTTTGTTTTGAAAACTATTCGATTTTAAAAGAGCTTAAACCACTCCTTTTCAAATCACTCAATTCTACAACGATATCAAGTTCAAAGCGTTAAAGGTTTTTATAAAAATCATCTGTGACCCTCCGTCATTTTAGGAAGTAGAGTACTTAGTATTTGTACTACGTTTGTTGGCCATAGTTAAGGCGTAGTGTATGGTAGATAAGTGGTGTCTTCTTACACAGCATATGATGCAATTAATTAGGACATTTATATGACTTTGTTGACCATAATTAAGGGTCATATGAGTGGGTCTAATTAATCACGAAATGATGGGTAGAACTTGACTAGTGCTTATGATTTATTGACCGTAGTTAAGGTCATAAGTCACTAGGGGTAAAAACCACATCAGGAATTTCAAGAGTTGAAATTTGCAATGAAATTGCATACCATCTATAAGATAGTTGGATCCCGAGACCCACTGCGATTAAGAGTTACTCCTATGAGTGTTTTGCACTTTAAAATTAGCCGATCAAATAGGTGTTTAGAAAGGTGTCAATGGGGTTATGCCTCTGGGAAAACGAGATTTATTTTAATTAGGTCCGTTCAAAAGCACGGGGAACCTCCCTCAAAGTACCGATACTGGCCTGGCCGAAAGATTGGCGAACTTGTAGGGTGTAATTAATCCCGGCTAGTCTTACCTTTTAGGGTTTGAAGAAAGATTTGATAAAAACAGTAGGAGCCATCCTGATTAGATAAGATAATAACCAATCTAATCTTGCAAGAACATACGCTAAAGTGTTTTCTTCTCTCTCTCTCCAGGTAGCGACCATGTCACGCCTTAATCAAGATAATAATATGGATGTATTGACCGAACCCGCTTGTTATACTGAGCTGGGGAACGTTGGTTCCGCTCTAACTTATAATTGTTATAATTCCGAGCAGGAAATAGGGGATTACCAGGATTCCCGTGCCACCCAAACGAAGAATGAGCATGTTGATGCATCTTCTTCGGGTGTGTTTGTTACCGAGAACTGTTTCTCAGTATACTCTACGTCCTGGGTATTAGATACCGGATCGGGTTCCCACATATATAATATGTTACATTGGCTAAAGAAAGGTAGAGAACTGGGAAAAGGTAATCATTCTCTAAAGGTAGGGAATGGTGCAAATGTTGCAGCTAAAGCAGTTGGTGAATATCACCTTGTATTACCAAATGGGAATACATTGATCTTAAACAACTTTTATTATATACCCTCTATGATATGCAATTTAATATCAATTTCTTTATTAGATAAAGAAAGATATAACTTTGTAGTAGAGAATAATGTTATGAACATTTTCCTAAATCAAGTGTTGATTGGGTTTGGTACATTAAGTAACGGTTTATACGTTCTAAATCAAACCACAGTTCTTAACGTACAAAACACGCACAAGAGGAAGAGTTCAGAAATGAACGAATCCTTCTTGTGGCATTGTAGACTAGGTCATATCAATGCGACACGACTAGCTAAGTTACATAAAGATGGATATTTGAATCAATTTGAATTTACATCTTATGAAACCTTCCAGTCATGTCTCAAAGGAAAAATGACCAAAACTCCGTTTACTGGACACGGAAAAAGAGCTACTGAACTCTTGGGGATGATACATAGTGATGTATGCGGTTCCATGTCTACACATGCCAGAAATGGTTCCTCTTACTTCATTACATTCACCGATGATCTCTCAAGATTCGCACATGTATTCCTTTTGAAACACAAATTTGAAGCTTTTGAGAAATTCAAGGAATATAAATGCAAAGTAGAAAACCAAACGGGTAAAAGTATTAAAATCGTACGATCTGATCGGGGAGGAGAATACTTGGGCATAGAATTCCGTGACTATCTAAAAGAGAATGGGATTCTCTCTCAGCTTACTCCTCCGTATACACCACAGCACAACGGTGTGTCGGAGCGGAGAAATCACACCGTATTAGATATGGTGCGCTCTATGATGAGTGTTGCTGAGTTGCCTATTTCCTTTTGGAGTTATGCGCTTAAAATGGCCGCATACCTATTGAATAGAGTTCCAACCAAATCAGTGTCTACCACTCCATATAAGATATGGAATGGGAAGAGACCATCTCTTAAATGAGTTAAGATATGGGGTTGTCCGGCCTATTTTAAAAAGCAAAATCCGGACAAGCTCGAGACAAGATCTGTTCTGTGTAAGTTTGTAGGATATCCAAAGGATTCCTATAGATATATCTTCTACCACAGTGAGGAACAAATGGTGTTTGTTTCTCGATATGCCACCTTTTTAGAAAAGGAATTTCTTGTAAAAGAAATTAGTGGTAATGAGGTAGAACTAGAAGAAGTTCCAGCTACACAAACTACAACTAACGATTTGGTGGAACCGTAGGATTCAATAGTTCCCGACGAACCTCAGCCACTCCGCAGATCTAGTAGGGTTTCTCATCCACCTAAGAGATACTACGGTTTTCTCATTGACGGTGGGAGCGAGGATTGCATCATGGAATATAATGACCCAACTAGTTTCGAGCAGGCCATCACGAGTGGGGACTCTGTGAAATGGCTGGATGCAATACGATCTGAGATAGAATCCATGTACACCAACAAAGTATGGACTTTGGAAGTTGCTCCTGAAGGGGTAAAACCCATTGGGAGCAAGTGGATCTTTAAGAAGAAACTTGGTGTAGATGGAAAATTTGAGACTTTCAAAGCTAGACTTGTAGCAAAAGGTTTTCGTCAACGACCGGGTGTGGATTATGATGAAACCTTTTCTCCAGTGGCTATGCTTAAGTCCATCTGGATCCTACTTGCCATCGCTGCATACCATGACTACAAAATCTGGCAGATGGACATCAAGACCGCTTTTCTAAATGGCGATTTAGAAGAGAGCGTCTACAAGACTCAGCCAGAGGGCTTTGTGGATAGTGGGAGTAGTGGAAAGGTGCACAAGCTGCTTAAATCAATCTACGGCTTAAAGCAGGCATTACGGAGTTGGAACATCTGTTTTGATGTGGCAGTCAAAGAGTTTAACTTCATAAAAAACGTAGATGAACCTTGTGTATACAAGAAGGTTGCAGAGAGTAAAGTCATCTTCCTCGTATTGTATGTAGATGACATACTCTTGATAGGAAATGATGTTCCTATTCTACACTCGGTCAAGCTCTTCTTATCATAAAGATTCTCCATAAAGGATCTGGGTGATGCCTCCTACATCCTGAGGATTAAGATCTATAGAGATAGATCTAAACGGTTGTTGGGATTGTCCCAATCCAGGTACATTGACACCATACTAAAGAGGTTTAGTATGGAAGATTCCAATCGTGGGAATTTACCCACGATCTCAGGAATCACTCTCTCCAAAGAGATGTCCCCCAAGACTGTTTTGGAGAGGGCTCGCATGCAAGGGATACCCTATGCTTCGGCAGTCGGGTCTATCATGTACGTGATGTTATGAACCGGATATAGCGTACGCACTTAGTGTTGTAAGAAGGTATCAATCGGATCCTAGGGAGAATCACTGGACAGCTGTGAAGAACATTCTTAAGTACTTGAGAATGACTAAAGATATGTTCTTGGTGTATGGTAACGGTGAACTCCAAATGGAGTTCTTTACCGATTCGAGCTTCCAGAGTGATAAGGACGACTCTAGGTCGGTCTCGGGTTTTGTCTTCACCCTCAATGGAGGGGCGGTATGTTGGAAGAGTTCCAAGCAAGATACTGTGGCAGACTCGACGATGGAAGCTGAATACATCACTGCCAACGATGCCGCCAAAGAAGCCGTCTGGATGAAGAAGTTCATAACTGAACTTGGAGTGGTTCCATCCATCGAGCATCCAATACCTTTGTATTGTGATAACAATGGAGCTGTAGCTTTGGCCAAGGAACCCAGGTCCCATCAGCGATTCAGGCATATTCTGAGGCGATATCACCTGATCCGGGAGATAGTTGATCGCCGAGAGATCGAGGTCAGGAGAGTTGACACGAAGAATAACATGGCAGATCCACTCACGAAGGCCATTCCCCAGATACAATTTGAGAGACTCTTCGGGATGTAGGGTATGAGATACTACAACAACTAGCCCTAGTGCAAGTGGGTTGTACATGATTGTATATTATAATGGATGCTTGGACATATATAGAGAGAACTTTCTTTCTCGACATGATAGTATGCTATCTGGTTGTTCTTTGTCCTAGCATGTAGACTAGTATTGTGATGTTGTCTTGCTCTCATATGCTGGTAAAGCCCTTAGGATGTATACTTGACTACCAGGATTATAATGCAGATCATACTAGTGGGGACAGGGTAGTCCACAAGTGCATCCTTTAATTGTTCCTAGTCGTGGGTGTATCGAGACGGGGCATCAATATTTCAGAGTAGACTAGCGTATACGCTTCTTAACTCATTTGATGGGTGATGGATGATCCCATATCCATTGGTGTTTGACATCAAAGATGGTATACGGGTGCTCAGTAGAGACTGGGTACACTGAACAGGACTCGCCGAGAACTCCTAAATGGTATTATACCTAACGTCAGATAGCAGTTCTCTGGTGACACTGGTACAGGTTAGTCTGTAGACCCAAGATCGTCATAGAGTCTTGTGTGATTCCTACCGTGCTTGGATTTCCACCTTACCTCGTTCAAGAGAGCGTGCAAAACGGTGGTTTTTGGGTACAGTCCCGAGTCACATGGAGGCAATGAGCGATAGGAGGGGTTTCATCTCTTCCGGTATTGGGGGTTGATGTTGCGCTGTGCTCGATTGGCCATAACAGGAAGTCCCTGGCCAGGGCTGATACGGAGATTTACTGGTAAGTGTTATCAGTAGTTTCTCAACCCGTTATGAGCTTCACATCGGCATGACTTATCAAGTTACCGGGGTCTGACGTTTACCATCCCTAGACTCGATATGCGACATATCAGATGAAGAGACCGGACTGTACGGTAGTGTTGCTGTTGGATTCACAGGAGTATGGACATGCTTGCTTATTGATCTTCTGATCACTCAATACCCGGGTAGCCGTTACGTCCAGCTAGTACCGCTGACGGCTTGTTGGTGACTGATATGATCATCACCTACTGCCGGCGTATTGACCAGTCATTAGAGTCCTACACAGAGATTTCCTAGCTCATGCGAAATGAAGTAGGGCACATATGTGATATATGCGGGGCCGAGATTAATACATGTATATGATACAGTATTCTAATCTCGCGATATAGGTTATATGTGATATAACCGGATTGTTGAATCAAGTGTTGATTCAATGATATGTTATATGTATATGTGATATGCATATGTGATATGCATATAAAAGATATTAGTCGGTTGTATATGATACAACCGGGTTATTAAATCAAGTGTTGATTTAATAATTTAATGTGTGATTACATATTTGATATATTAATATATATTAACTAATATTTAGCTCACTTAAGAAAATGTTCTCTTTATACATTTAATATATATGTGATATATGCTAATGCATTTATTTTGTGTCATGCTTGATGATACATTGCACATGGGTATATGAGACTCATACCATACTAAAAATAATATGGGTATTTAAATTATTAAGGGAAAAACAAAATTAGGTGGAAAATTGTCATGGCTAAGATGCTTGGAGAAGCTTGTGGAAGCTTTGACTTAAGTCCACTAATTTTATTTTACTCTAGATATTTATTAACCCAACTCTAATTTTTAGCCATGGTTAAGTCTCTACATGAGTTATATAAGATATTTTCTCACCCATGGTTCACACTTGATCACTTGATCATTTTCTTCTTCTTCTTCACTTGCTCCCTATCTTTGAGTGAGTGAAGAAAAGAAAGAGAGAGAAATTATTCTAAAGTGAGCAAAATTCCTACTTCACCAATCTATACCAAACTAGCCATTTAGTATAGATTGTTTCTTCACTGATTCATCAATTAGTGAAGAGGTAGCTTGAGTTAGAGATTCTTCGACGTAGATCATCTTCGGCCTCGAAGATCCTTGAGCAAGCTCGTTCCTTTCACCTGGTGGAGCCAAAGGAGAGTCCAGGACACCACTACTTGGAGCAAAGGGACTATTACACAGAGCTTTAGAAGTGAAGGACTGGTCTACAAAGGTTGTATTCCCATTTCATTTAGTGTAAAGTTGTTTACATGTATTAATAACCATAATTCTCTAATTAGATCCTCGGTTATGGGTTTCTTAGCATCCTAAAAATTTTAAAATTGCATGCTTGATGCTTTAGAAAACATAGTGAGGATGCTAAGGAACCCTACAATACACGTCCGCTACTTGTGCCGTGATACGCGCATCGCAGGGCGATTTAAAAAGGGATTTTGCATGCACTTTATTCCAGTTGTTTTGCGATTTCATATGGATGCGTACTATATATATGTTAAAGTCTAAATTATATCGTATTTGATTTTCGTAATGGATTTTGACATTTGTATTCCGTCATTACTCTAATGATTGCATGACGCTTGACAGAATTTCGATTTGAGTTTTGCACTCGTTTTCATGCGCACGCGTTGCGCTATGATATGTTTTATTTATTCGTGATTTTAGAGCACCGACGACTTTATGGTTTTGCTGAAATGTTTAAGTATTTGGGACATTTAAATTTAAATTCGGGGACCAAATTTATTTAAGGGGGGAAGATTGTAACATTTCAGAAAAATAAAATATTATTTTCAGAATTTAAATAATTAAATAATAAATATTATGGATATTTTAAATGTATGGAGATTGGTTGTAAATGAAATGGTATAATTATATACCGATAGTTTGGAAAATATTTGGAAAATTAATATGAATTATTGATTTTGAAGGCATTTATGTGATTTGGATATTTTATAAATATTTATACAATTATTTGTATACAAGTTTATTACTAAACTCGATTAGTATTTCATTAATTATGCATTAATCTTGATTGGGTCCATGGCATGCAACAAAACATGTTGTAAACCTTGCTCACAATTATATGAACCATGGCTTCATTTCTTCTTTTTTTAAAAATAGTTTTGGTTTTAAAATAAAAAGAAAAGATTATGAGGAGATATTTTTATGGAGGGGAGACATGTAGGCATGGGTATATATATATATAAAGAGAGGGGGGGAGGGGTTATTCTCACCTTGGCTCTTATCCTTCTCCACTTCATTTTCCTCTTCTTCATCATCTTCACCTCCTTCCTCATTCTCCACCTCCTCTACCTCATCCAAACACCTCAAAAACTTAGCCAAAATCTTATACCCTCTTCACAAAAAATGATTTCTAGCTCACTACAAGCATGATGGTAGAAGCAAGTCAAGATTTTGAGCACTTTAGACAACTCAGGAATATTCTTGAGTTGCCAAATGAGGTAAATCATATATCTTTAGTTAAGTTTTTAGATTTTCTAATATCCTAGTGTAGTTTAGAATTAAACTAATGAGATTTAGTGAAGTTAGAATTTTCCAAGATAAAGTTAGGGGATAATTGGTGTTGTGAAAGTGTAATTGGGGTGTAGTGAGGATCTTTCAAGACCTTAGTGATGTTACTGGCATGGACCAGAGACTTGAAACCATACACGAACTTAGAATTTTCTGATGTCGGTTTCTTTGATTTTTGAGGACTATATGGAATCTGGAGCAACTTGGGATAATTATAAGAAAAACATACAACTTTTTTGACCTAGTTAGACCACCATAGGACCACCACAGAAGAATGAGACACCAATTCCACTATAGGACATGCGACACCGGGAATTGGAGCATTCTCGCCGGGTCTATTTTGTAGTATGATGTTGGGTTTTTGCCTGTAGCTTGTACTCCTCATAACCTAGCCCCTATATTGTTTGTTTTGTCCCAATCTACCTGTGCAAAAATCTGGGAGCATTTTTAGTTGGTTTTGACAAGGTTTTCCGATTTCTAAAACTTGGTTTTTGGTATTTGAATGTGGAATTGGTCGTTGGACGTTTGTACGTCAACAACGGGGTTTATTTGGTTGTTTTTGCATGCGTAGGCTATAGGTTCTAATCTATGAGCACTTCGCGTGTCATGTTGGTTTTCGAATATGATTTTGATGCGATACGATGTGTTTTGAACTGTAGGTACCTTCACGTGGACTTCAAGACGACAAAGGAGAGCAGGGCGTCATCGACTTCGGCAAGCGAGGATCGAAGATGAGTAGATATATATCTACGGGGGAGTCGGGTGGATGGCGTATAGCACCCCCGCAACCGTAGAGTAGGATATAGTTATATATGAATATATGTTGATGTGATATATGGATGCTTAGCACATAGGGTTTCTAGAAGACCTTAGGTTAAATTAGGTGTACTCATAGAAAAATCTACACTAGTGTTAATTTCTTAATGTGGGCCGTTAGATTTATTTCGTTGCACACACTTGCACGTTTGTCATGATATGTGGTTTATGTATGTGTGTGTGTGTGTATTATGGACATGTTGATATATATATATATAGACACACACACATAGTATACATACGTGTAAGATGATGATATAATGCATTATATGGTTTGAGTCGATATGATCGGACATGATGTCATGAGGTAATGATATTTGATCGAATGAGACCTCGTGTATGATATAATATATTAAAGGATCGTTGGGCGTTATATATATACATGCGATAACATGTGACCTGATAAAATAATAGATTGTACAAGACCTTAGATCCGTATCCCTGATTATTGATATTGTACGACGATTGATACCATATGAACTTTATGATATATATATATATATATGATTTTTGAACCGTACCTTCGATTTTAAGAATGTCGTACGATGGATTTTACCGTACGAGGTATATATGATGATTGATCCGCACTCTTGACTCGAGGATGCCGTACAATATATATTACCATACGTAATGCTATGAGGTTGGATCGCCAACTACTAGATATATCGACTCAGATATGCTTTCGTTTCCTATTTACTTTCGACTCGTTTCTTAGTTTAGTCTTTAGTTGCTTAGATAGATGTTAGCTTAGGCTCGAATCATACCTATTTTTCAAAACTACATATCGTAGGCATTTTCAAAGGATAAACCAATAGACGCTACGGATTTTCAAAAGACATCTCATTTCCAAAAACAATGTAGTCCCTACTTTTCTAAAAACAACGATTCGCGCTTTTTAAACACGATAAACGGTATAGCTCGTATATAGATTTATATACCTTATTATTGCTTTTACTGTTTACTTTCTTTTATGATCTCGTCTGCTAGGACACTTGCACCATTACCGATGATGCGTATGTTGCACGTACACTTGCTTTCCGGCTCACACACATCAGCATCGGTAATTGCCATGTCACGTACACTGTAGTTACCGCTATTCCATTGTATACACTGGTAATTGTAGCTAAGTAGTACTGTTTTGCATTCATGATATCATATGCTAGTTTAGACTTTGCATTTCTTACTTAGATGCCACATGCATTTGTATACATACATTCCGGTTATGTACTGTTGTTGGGCTCTATGCCGATATTCATTGTTCATTATTAGCTCATGATTATGAGATTCCGATTTTCATGAGATTTCTGGATTTGGGAAACCGCATGTGAAACTAAAAACTTATGCTCCTTTTAAAAGAAAAATGTGATTTTCCCTTGATATGATGTGTGGGGTCCACCATGAGATTTCTCGGTTCTGGAGCATATATGATATATGATTACCCGCCACGAGGAGTAAGGGCGACACCGTCTGTGGGTACATGGTGGACCCGGTGCGGTACCCCGAGGCAAGATTGACGTATATAGAGAGATAGAGACGTTGAGCCCGGCAGGGGAGCACTACCGACCAGTGATAGTTTGGACCCAGCGATTATCCGGAGGATACCGACCGGAGTCGTGAGATGGATTTGAGGGCCGACCTGAGGATGCGGCGCCCGAGATATATGAGAATATTGTATCACAGATGGACACGATTTCCATGATATTTTTGAGTGTCGATGTTGGGCACTCGGGTTTTATGATGATTTAGTGTGTCGTTGCTGGACACATATTGATTGATGCATTTACACTCATACATACATTTACATATGTCTTGTTACCACTTTATAACACTGACACGTGTATCTTGGTTTATACTTATGCTTATACTGTTACCCTGGTTATTACTCTATATCTATATATATTATTATTTGCACTGTATGACCTAGGAGAGGGTCATACATTCGATTTCTACTCGGTTATGTCTTCTACTCACGAATTGGCAACTCACCCCCGTTATGCCATAGTGTTCTTGCAGGTTTGGCCGTACAGGTTCCATAGCGACTTCGCTAGCACTCCATATTGCTTCTGGGTGATTGCTTTGATAGGTGGGGTTCACTTGCATCGTGACCGCCATTGTATTTGTATATTATTTCAGTTGTATCTAGTTAAAGCTCCATCAACCAGACTATATATTTTTAGTAGACTTAGAAACCACAGTTTGTATATTCTTTCAACCTTCGAGTCGCGGTTATGTATTATTCTTTATTCCTGGTTTTCTTAATGATACATGTTTTCTTTATTTTCTTGCTGAGTTTTGATTCCCACCTTCAGCGTTGTATATTTATTACCTTGCGTGGTTGTTTCCGCCATTTGGCGAAGAGCTTGCTCCCGCTTACGGATGCCTATTATTATTATAACTTGTTTTTGTTTTCGGATAAAAATATACAAAAGATCTGCTGCCAAATTTCAAATGACAAAAAGGTTTTCAAGTTAGATATGAATATGGCGTTTTCATATACTATTACTTATGTAAATAAGGAATAAACTTGATTCAGTGTACCTTTATTTCAAAACTTCACCTCCACTATTTTCCCTAAAAGGTTTTGATTTCTGGGCTTTTGGATTAGGTGGAGTTTTATAGACTTCACATGATTCAGGTTCCAAACGCGTGCCTTTTTCGGGTCATGACACAAATGAATGTGGAATATAATCAAAAATATATCTCTATGTGTTGTGTATGCGTGAGTTCCAGTTTCACTTAAATACGACTTCCGGTTTGGGAAATATACCCATTTTCGTATCGTCGCGCAAAACAAATCAGAATCCGTTCAGCACCGTCACATATTTTTAAAATACAGTTTGGGTCAATTTCTATCAGGGTTCAGATTATGAATATTATTATAAAATTATAGGTATTTCGGAGTACTTATCCAAAACACTAAGATTTGCACGATTTGGATTTCTGAAGCTCTAGTTATGATCGCTTTAATATCAGCGTTTAAAACAGAAATTCAGATTTCTGGACAGCAACTATATGTTATATTGCAAAGCCTATATCGAATTGTTTTATGCGTTTATAAGTAATATAATATACATAAAATTATATCTCTATCAATTTTGCATCTATACATCTAAATTTTGTCACGGACGGACATCGGGTGTTCAAGTTATGTCCTATTTAAAAACAGTGTGCGAATCAGGACAGATTCTGTCCAGATCCGTCACTAAATATTGTAACGTGGTTTTCTATATTTTACGTCGGTTTTCAGTAAAACCTTAAGACTATTAAAATCTAGATCTTTCTATGTAGACATCCAAAACTCTTGAGTTTGCTCAATTTTGATATCGGTAGACCAAGTTATGCGTCTAAGAAGTTGACCGATAAATGCAGTTTTCTGTTTTTACGAACAGTGAATAAAAACGATAATTCCTAAACCGTTAAGCGATTCGATCTAAAAATTTTACAGCGTGTAGAAAAAAATATATTCTATACAATATAAATTTCTTGAAATTTCCAAAAGTAAAAATTAATTTCTAAAAATTATTTTAAAAGTAAAGGTATCGATATGTCATATGTGAGAATGAGGAAACCATGGTATTTATTCGTAACTTCATTTTCTTTTATAAAACTATAAGCCCAAAAGCCCACTTACTTGTATAAGTTTTAAGAGTTTACTAACTCAAACTCCGTGTGTTGTATGTCGATAACTGTGTTTTGGTTAAAAATATCTATACCGTTATTCTATGCACCTTATCTATCCAACATTTGATGAAGGTAAATGTTTAGAACATAATTTTCTAAATTTATATCCCTCTTTATTAAATAAATATACGGACATAACGATTTTAAAAACAAGTGCATAATAACCATCATTCAAAACCAAAAGTTTTGCATCTAGGCAAAACCAGGTGCTATCCCCAAACAGCAATACTTGTTGCGATTACCGACTTTGGCGATTAAATCACCCTTTCTCAGTACTCTACTCCTTCTCAGCATCTGTAACCCCTTACAGTTGTGGGATCCTAATCCAGTATCCATATACCTAAGAGTCAGAGTTATTAAGAAACTGTTTTCAAAATACAAACACACCCTAAGATGAAGCATTATCATGCTCTGAAGGGGATGGCCGGGTATTCTTAGTAACGCCTCTTCCACTGCTGAGGCTTATGACAGTAGTTGCAATTTTCTTTCCCTTTAATTACAACCCCTTTATATATCTCTTCATCTTACCTTCTATACACTGAACTTATGCTAGTTGGTTTTCTTCTTTCTCTGTCTTTTAGCTTCAACCTTAGGTTGGGAAAAAGACTATTCAATAAGTATAATTGGTGTATTCTCCTTATTGAAGGAGTTCAGAACTTGAGAGAAGGTGGATAGGAGAGATAATCGAATTATATCAATATACGACTCATTTTCTTCAGAACCGGTGGTCATTCTTAGACTGAAACAATTTTTTCGAGTTCGCATGTAACTATGCGAGATGGCCTTCCAAACTATAACGACCATAAAATTCTGATATCTTCATATCATTCTTCTTTTTATAAAATATTGTATTTATTTGTTTTTGAGTATCCCCATATATTTTATTCTCTATTAAATATATTAGTATCTTTCATTCTATTTTTCCTATTCTATAATTTTTAAAAGCCAAAAACCTAAGCCAAAACAGTTCCATTTTATTTCTTTCTTTTCTTTTTCCTTAGCCCACTTTCTTTTCAAGCAACAGCATATATTTAATTCTTGTTAGATATGTGTATGAACAACCTTATAGCTCATTAGTTAAGTCCTTACATTGTTATTCCATAGGCTGCATGTTCGAACCCCCAATCTTACAATTATTTTTATCATTTTTATACCCTTCTCATAATCTAGAAATGAGACCTTTCATTTTCTTTAACTCCCAAATGAATGGTGACCCTTTCATTTTCTCTTCAACTCCCATTATCAATTCATATTAATTGGAATTAATATGACATAACCTTTTATATATTATCTTACACTGTTCTTCTTCTTTTTTTGAAAAAAATGAGAGAGGAGAACAACTTCTCTCCTTCTATTCTTCCTCACAAATATCATTCATCTCCTTCTCCCTATTCATCTAAAGTTCTCGAAGAAAAATACGAAAAAGCTCTCAAAAAAGTCTCGCCGGTAACGCGAGGCTATCGTCGGATAGACAAGTACGGTAACGATACCGGCTTGTGCATATAAGTTCCCTCTGTCTCTCCCTCCCTCTCTTCTTATCCCTCTTTGATTGAATCTCTCTTCTCTTACCATGTTGCCATGCATGTTTTGTATCCTCCATCAGTAAATTCCATGTCTAAATTAAATATATAAAGTGAAATAATATCTAATACAAAATTGGTTTGTAATTGCATACGAATTGAAATGGTCTTGTTTCATGTTTATAAATGAATGCTTATTACTAGTCGTTGCAAGGACACATGAATCATATCATAAAACATTATATGAAATATATATATAATGCAAAGCAATAAAATATAGATGGTGTATAAGATTAGTTTTTTAACCATTTTGTGTATTTTCCACTTGTTAGATAAATTTTCTTATTTACCATATTTATTGATGTCATATTTTTTCGCTATAGTTTATACTCGAAATAAATATAGGTATCTTGTTTTGAAATGAGAACCAAGATCGAGTTTTATAATTGATAGGATTTTTGTGCAATACCTCGTCTCATGTTTGTATTGAGTATGATATAAGGGTAAACTTATGTTTTCATTTATATAAAATTCTGAGAAAAATAGGTAGAGTAATTATAAATTTTTCACACGCGTTATATAAATAGGTAGAATAATGACAGAGGCTATTCATTTGCTTCGTCAACTTGTCGAGCGTTTTAAAGAAATAAGAAGAGATTTGCATATGATATTTATTAATTTAGAGAAAGCGTACGACAAGGGACCTAGAGAGTTATTATGGGGACAATGATGAAGAAGAGGGTCCATGTCAAGTACATTGATATAATCAAGGATATGTATGATGGAGTAGTGGCAAATGTCAGAACTTGCGGTGACCTAACGAGTGATTTTCCAATTACAATTGGCTTACATCAAGGATCTGCATTAAGACCATTCCTGTTTACCATCGTGATAGATGAGCTTACTAGAACTATCCAAGATGAGGTATCTTGGTGTATGCTATTCGCTGATGATGTTGTTCTAGTAAATGAGACGAAAGCAGGGGTTAATACCAAATTAGAGTTATGGAGGCAAATGTTGGAATCTCGGAGGTTCAGATTGAGCAGGTCCAAGACAGCATATATGTATTGCAAATTTAGAAAACAGAGAAGTCAAGACCACATTGGTATAACACTGGAAGGACAAGAGATATCACCGAGCAATCGGTTTAGATATCTGGCTTCCATCATCCAAAAGGATGGGGAGATCGATAGCGATGTTAATCAAAACATCCAAGCTGGTTGGTTGAAATGGATGTTCGATCGTAACTTTCAGTTAAGGTTGAAAGGGAAGTTTTATCGGAGCGCTATTCGGCATTCCTTATTATATGGTACAAAATGTTGGGCTCCTAAGAAGTATCATACACAGAAAATGCACATAGCAGAGATGTGAATGCTTCGTTGAATGTATGGTAACACAAGAAAAGATAAGGTGCAAAATGAGGATATTCGTGAAAAAGTTGATGTAGCACCTGTGGAGGAAAAGATGCGGGAAAACAGGCTAAGATGGTTTGGTCATATGCGACGCAAACCTATAGAAGCACCAGTTCGACGAATGGATATTATCGATATAGGCAATGTCAAAAGGGAGAAAGGGAGACCGAAAAAAAACATGGATGGAGGTGATACAAAAAGATATGGTTGTCAAAGGCCTCAATGAAAGTATATTGTTCGATTGGAATGAGTGTAGGCGGAGGATTCATATGCTGGATCCGGCGTGATTCTCATGTTGGTTTATGTTGCCTACCCCATATGCTTGGGATAAAAGGCTCAGTTTTTGTTGTTTTTGTTATATAAAAAAATTCAGATCGAATCGCTTAACGGTTTAGGAATTATATTGTTTTTTCTCAAAACAGAAAACTGCTTTTATCGGTCAATTTCTAGGATACATAATTTGGTCTATCGATACCCAAATTGAGCAAACTCAGATGAATTGTACAACTATATCGAAATACCTAACTCTTATTAGTTATACTAATTTCCTGTAAATGAATTAAAATATAGAAAACTGCGTTACAAGATTAAGTGACGAATCTGTCAAGATTCGCACACGTTGTTAAATTGGACATAACTCGAACTCCCGATATCTGTTTGTGGCAAACTTTATATTCATAGATCCACAATTGATAGACCTATAATTTACTATATATCCGATGACCCAGAAATGCATAGAATGATCCGATATATGCCCAACAATACACCCTATAGTTGCTGTCTAGAAATCTAAATTTCTTTTTTAAACCCTGATATTAAAATCACTATAATTAGAGCTTCAGAAATCCAAATCGTGCAGAGATTAGTGTTTTGGATAACTACATCAAAATATCTGCAAGTTTCTAATAATCTTTGAAACCTAAAAACCGACGGAAGATAACTGAAATTGTGTTCTAAAAATATGCAACTATGTGCGCGACGAAACGAAAACGAGTATATCTTCCAAACCGTTAGTCGTATTTAGGCGCGAATGGAACTCACGCGTACACAACATTTAGAGCTATATTTCTGCTTATATTCCGAATTCGATTGACTTTAGTAATTAGTCGTACATAACATTTCTTTACAGCATTGTTTATGGTCGTTATTTGAATAATATACTTACCTCATTACATGCTATTCGAACATGTATACCTTGTTTTTCTTTATCTCTGAATTTTTGCATGTACATGAAGAGATAATTAGATATTATATATTTGACTTAAACCTATTAGATGATAGACTTGACTTGACTCGAACCATGAATACAAGTTAACATGAATTCTTGAACTTGATGTGAATACTTGAACACAACTTGAACCTCAACTTATACTCTCTATATTCATGGATTCGGTCAAGACCTATAAACTTGATCTATACAATAAAATACATGGGAATAAGGGGTAGATTGATAATGAACGTATGTCACGCCCCGCTTCCCGGTATACGGGCAGAGGACACGACGAGGCCGCTACGTATTTACTGTGAAGTAAATACGCTAAGCGTATCTAAGCAATATAAAAGTAAATACACAAGAGACAAGATATATAAACTGAACAGCAACTTTATTTATTAACATTCTTTTGTACAATGCATGAAAAGTAAATACAACTGAAATAAAAACGATGACTAAACAATAGCATAACAGGAATGTAAAGTACTGAAAGGAAATGTGTACAATGAAACTAAAGCTCTGGGTCTTTAGCAAACTGATCCAAGTCTTCAGCAGTAGGCTCGATCTCTGATGTGTCCAAATCACCCGACGACATTCAAAAAAGAAAGAAAGAGAATGTCGTCAGCGAACAAATCGTTCGGAAAGTCCCAAAAATAAGGGAGAAAGAGAATAGACGGAAAGAGAGAGTGTAGCTTTTAAAGTTGTATTATTTTGTTATAATATTGTATTTAGTGTTAACGCTGTTATTTGTAACTTGGTACAGAAGATTCCAGTGTATATGAGAGGAGTTCCACTTACACCGGGGGCTTTGGTAACCCTTAGTACAAGGCTCCGTCGATAATACCACAGAACAACGGCATGGATGTAATTACGTCTTAAGTGACCACTCCGTGCCACCTTTAACATATCCCATACCAGTCTACCCCTTAAACCCTGTAGTGTTATCTTGATTGTATTGTATTGTCTTGTATTGTAAACTGTATAGATTGTATAATTGGATGACTGACCGAAACCATGATATCAGTAAACGGATGTAACTGGAGAATCATGTATGTAACTGTAGAATCACGGATGTAATGGTATAATCATGTAAATGGAATATATATCCATGGTTCGGTTCAATCAAGTTGATAGATTGAATAATGGATTCATGGATTCATGTTGAATTGTAATATTGTAAATTGTAGATTGTAGATTGTACTTGAATCATATTCAAGTCAGATTATAATGAGACTCGCTCTGAGTCAGTAAATAATGAGGCTCCCTGAGGCTCAAAAGATTGGTCCCGCTTAAACCTATGTTTACTAGGGTCCTTAGGGTAATTTATAGAACTTGAGGGGGTTTTATGTAAAAATACTTTTATATACTTTTCAAAATATACCCCAAGTATTTATTATTCGTTTTTAGAGTTGTAATGGATGTAGATTTTATATTGTGATGTTTCTAGTGAAAATATCCTAATTTCATAAATAGAGGTATTTGTTTGTAATATTGATTTGTATGGAATTCATAGTATTTTAGTGTAAAATTGATTCTTGTAATATTGTAGAAAAGGTGGAATATTTATAATACTTCAAAAATAGATATGTTTATGTTACATATACATATATTTATATGAAAATAATTTTAGTATATATATAATATTCTAGAAATCTCGTTTTCTTAAGATGTCATATTTTAAATCTTTCGAGACCGAATGATCCTTGCGGAGCTCTGCATCTCGCACTACTAATCCCGAGAATGTACGATAATCCGCACCATCCCGAATGGGTTCCCCAAATGGGTTGTAGCTGCGCTTTGCAAAGATTTGTATAAATACTAATCATTAAAGAAAACGGTTTTATTAATTATGGTATTTAAATGAAAAAGTGTCGTTTTCCCATATTCTATGTTCTAGGGTCTCCTAAGTCAACTAGATTGTTCCTAACTGGTCCAAAGCGACAAGTTGTGAGATACCTCAAATCGCCTCTTCGCCGCCAATTGTGGCCAGGTAAGTACAAGTGAAGAAAGGAGGGATCCGCTCACGAATCACCGTGAGACGGGCCTTTTAAAGTTACCTTTCTCACTTGTCTAGCCTAGACACCACAAATTCAGGTTTAGATAAACGACTGAATGCCCACAACCTTTCTCTGTCCTAATGAGTGCAGCAGTCTTTAATTGGCTGAGTCTAGATATTTTTATTATTAGCCCAAAGGTTATATTTTTGTAAAGATGTATCAATACTAAATCTTTTAGAAATGGTTTTATTAAGAAAAGGGTATTTAAATGAAAATGTTTGTTTTCCCGTATTCTGAGTTCTCGAGGGTATCGTGTTATGTTTCATATGAGTGTGTGAGGAGATAGGTCGTTATCTCGTGATCTACTTAAAGGTATAGCAAGTTTAATGGAGTTAAATGTAGAATTGAAACAATGTGGTATTTAAGTGAAAAATACGATAAATTGAAATAGCCATCATTTTATGAAATGAAACTTGATCAATTTGGTTGATTAGTGTTTAATAGTCAACATGAGAGAGTTTAAGCATAATTTTATTAACGATAAGTGAAGTTTTATAAGAAACCGAATCGTAAATCGGTTTTGTTCCGATTCCGTCGAGTTTTGTAAATCCGTATTTTTTTGAATAGAAAAGGAAGATAGAAATGGGACTTACGGGTTTTGGACAACTAGGAGAAAGATATGAAAGAAGAGGAATCACCTGTGCGTCGATTCGTCGCCGAGAGTTCCTAGAACGATCGCCGGAATTTCCGACGGGAATTCGTCGGAGCTTCGCCTCGAGCTCGTTTTCAAAGTACACAAGTTTCTTGGAAATTTTTAGAGAGTTGGCTCAGAGTTTTAGGGTGAGAGGGTAGAGGGTAGGGGTGGTATTTATAAGGTTAGGGTAGATGAAAAGTTAAATTGAAAAAATATAAAAATAATGTGATAAATTGTAATAAAATGGAGTAAATAGGGCTTTATGACCTCTCTGGCACCGATCTAGGAAAATAAAGTGTACAT
The DNA here is from genome assembly GCA_030015575.1 of Agapanthus africanus. Lineage (NCBI taxonomy): Eukaryota > Viridiplantae > Streptophyta > Magnoliopsida > Asparagales > Amaryllidaceae > Agapanthus > Agapanthus africanus. The sequence goes on along the minus strand of JASDDO010000022.1, from coordinate 694,670,302 downwards.
GAGGGTTTAGAAGATGAAGAGCCCCAACTTTGATGTTGGGGACTCGGCCGTCCGGCCGAGTCCGGCCGGCGGCGCCGTCCCGAGTCGGCCGGTCCGCCGTCCGAGTCGGCCGAGTCGAAGGTCAGGGAGGTGGGGGTCGTCTGGTGTAGCCTCTGGTATATTTAGTTTTTCATATGTAGTGGAAAATTTGGGAGTTATCACGTGTTGACTGTTGGGCTTCTATAAAATTTAAAACAAATAAATATTAAAAATAATGTGGGGTATGGGATTTAAACTCTGGTGGCTTGGTTCAGCAGTGCAAGGTATTACCAATGAGCTACAAGCTCCTTCTTGTAATTATGGAGCTATTTAATTACTTAAAGTAGTCATAGAAAATGTAAATACTCCAAGTATACATTAATTTTTAAGCAAATTTTGTACACTAAAAATGGAGTTGTTATATTCTTTTAACTTGTAATTAAAAAGAAAAATAATTACTTATATCTTGTGCTCAGGCTAAAATACCCCTTTATGGATTTTGAAAAAAATTGTATAGGAAAATTAGGGTTGTTACATTCTACTCTCCTTATAAAAATTTCGTCCTCGAAATTTGTAAAAGGAAAGTGTAACAGATTCAAGGAAAGTTTGGCGACTAAAGTACTGATAGTGTATGAAAAAAATGAAGTGATGCAAGAGTTTTAAAAATATGAAAGTGAAATACTAGTGTTACCTTGGTCAACTGTCTTGGCTTCTATGGCTGCTAAGGTGTAAGACTATCGTCGTGGCACGTTCCTCCTAGCTGGAGGCATATTCCCCTGTACTCGAGGCATGTTTCTCAGTGCCTGATGGAATTAGCAATTTGGCTGAGCAGAAAATCCACGTGGAGGTGGTGCTGGGAGTGCTGGACGAGTTGCAGGAGCCTTGATAGCTGGCTGCTGCGGGTAGTTGACGGGTGTGTGAGGTGGGTTGCGTCTATAGGGACAGTTTCTAATTCCGTGATTGGACGCGCCACAAACCAAGCATAGACCTTTTGCGCGCCTACAGTCCTTCCACAAGTGTCCTTTCCTCTTGCAATAAAAGCAAAAATTGGGTCTTGGCCGATCCTTGGCTTCTTCCAGTCTTCTGAGTTCAACAGCTGGCCTTGAAGAGGCCCCTCCTGCCATTTGAGAGGCAGGGTGTTTCACTCCTGCAGACTGAGGTCTGTCCCTTGCCTTTATCACTGCCTCATAACTGCGGGCAGCTTCCAGAGCATCTTCATGAGTTGGAAATTTCTCTATGGCTAGTGCAGCCTGGATTTCCTTGTCCAAACCTTGTTGAAATCGACGGGCTCTGATCTCATCCGTCGGTATCAGGTGTGCCGCAAATCTGTTACGGTCTTGTGTTAGCTGTGTAGTATGTGATATTAAAAATTTGAAATACTGTGACATATCTTATCAATTGAGCATGGTGAATTCAGCGTCATACTCATTTACTGACTTGTCCCACATCGAACCTTGTTGTAGATGAATGAACTGATGTTCCATGGCAAACCTAGCAGTCACAGGGAAGTACTTCGCGTCGAACTTATCGCTAAAAGTCTTCCATTCAATGGGTTGATCAAGACGGCTTTCGTCCGCCTTCCACCAGTTCCTTGCATTGTCCGTGAGCAGCAGCTTTGCAACTCGGACCCAAGCTATTTCTGGCACTTGTGCTGCTGCCAGATCATCCTCGATACTTTGTGCCCATTCCTCAGCTTCAAGTGGGCTCCCCTTTCCTGAGAACTGTTTGGGATGTAAAGCTCTGAATTGCTTCACCCCAGGTGCTTCAGCCTCGGGACGGTTCAAAAGCTGCTGCAGTCCCTCTAGGAGGCTGCGGATTGCCTCAAGCAGAACCGTTTGCTCTTTGAGTGGAGCAGGAACGGAAAGTGTGAGTGGTGGAGGTGGAGGTGTGTTGTTGACATTGGTACTGGTGTTGTTTGGTGAATCCATAACCTTGAATGAAAAATTTAGGTTAGGACAGATTCAAAGTATATGATTCAAAGAATAAGAAATGACGGGATTCAAGGAACATGATTGTAAAGAATGTTTTAGTTGCTGGTTCTTGTGTTATATTGCTTAGGTTGTTCACGCAGAGCAGAACTGCATAATAGGGTTTCATACAGCTCTGATCTGCATGGGCCACCAACAAAACCGGTCACGCCCCGCTTCCCGGTATACGGGCAGAGGACGCGACGAGGCCGCTACGTATTTACTATGAAGTAAATACGCTAAGCGTATTTAAGCAATATAAAAGTAAATACACAAGAGAAAAGATATAAAAACTGAACAGCAACTTTATTTATTAACATTATTTTGTACAATGCATAAAAAGTAAATACAACTGAAATAAAAACGATGCCTAAACAATAGCATAACAGGAATGTAAAGTACTGAAAGGAAATGTGTACAATGAAACTAAAGCTCTGGGTCTTCAGAAAACTGATCCAAGTCTTCAGCAGTAGGCTCGATCTCTGACGTGTCCAAATTACCTGACGACATTCAAAGAAGAAAGAAAGAGAATGTCGTCAGCGAACAAATCGCTCGGTAAGTCCCAAAAATAAGGGAGAAAGAGAATAGACAGAAAGAGAGAGAGTATAGCTTTTAAAGTTGTATTATTTTGTTATAATATTGTATTTAGTGTTAACGCTATTGTTTGTAGCTTGGTACAGAAGATGCCAGTGTATACGAGAGGAGTCCCACTTACACCGGGGACTTTGGTAACCCGTAGTACAAGGCTCCGTCGATAATACCATGGAACAATGGCATGGATGTAATTACGTCTTAAGTGACCACCTCATGCCACCTTTAACATATCCCGTACCAATCTACCCCTTAAACCCTGTAGTGTTATCTTGATTGTATTGTATTGTCTTGTATTGTAAACTGTATAGATTGTATAATTAGATGACTGACCGAAACCATGATATCAGTAAACGGATGTAACTGGAGAATCATGTATGTAACTGTAGAATCATGGATGTAACGGTATAATCATGTAAATGAAATGTATATCCATGGTTCGGTTCGGTCAAGTTGATAGATTGAATAATGGATTCATGGATTCATGTTGAATTGTAAATTGTAGATTGTAGATTGTACTTGAATCATATTCAAGTCAGATTATAATGAGACTCACTCTGAGTCAGTAAATAATGAGGCTCCCTGAGGCTCAAAAGATTGGTCCCGCTTAAACCTATGTTTAATAGGGTCCTTAGGGTAATTTATAGAACTTGAGGGGGTTTTATGTAAAAATACTTTTATATACTTTTCAAAATATACCCCAAGTATTTATTATTCGTTTTTAGAGTTGTAATGGATGTAGATTTTATATTGTGATGTTTCTAGTGAAAATATCCTAATTTCATAAATAGAGGTAATTGTTTGTAATATTGATTTGTATGGAATTCATGGTATTTTAGTGTAAAATTGATTCTTGTGATATTGTAGAAAAGGTGGAATATTTATAATACTTCAAAAATAGATATGTTTATGTTACATATACATATATTTATATGAAAATAATTTTAGTATATATATAATATTCTAGAAATCTCATTTTCTTAAGATGTCGTATTTTAAATCTTTCGAGACCGAATGATCCTTGCGGAGCTCTGCATCTCGCACTACTAATCCCGAGGATGTGCGATAATCCGCACCATCCCGAACGGGTTCCCCAAATGGGTTGTAGCTGCGCTTTGCAATGATTTGTATAAATACTAATCATTAAGGAAAACGGTTTTATTAATTATGGTATTTAAATGAAAAAATATCGTTTTCCCGTATTCTATGTTCTAGGGTCTCCTAAGTCAACTAGACTGCTCCTAACTGGTCCAAAGCGACAAGTTGTGAGATACCTCAAATCGCCTCTTCGCCGCTAATTGTGGCCAGGTAAGTACAAGTGAAGAAAGGAGGGACCCGCTCACGAATCACCGTGAGACGGGCCTTTTAAAGTTATCTTTCTCACTTGTCTAGCCTAGACACCACAAATTCAGGTTTAGATAAACGACTGAATGCCCACAACCTTCCTCTGTCCTAATGAGTGTGGCAGTCTTTAATTGGCTGAGTCTAGATATTTTTATTATTAGCCCAAAGGTTATATTTTTGTAAAGATGTATCAATACTAAATCTTATAGAAATGGTTTTATTAAGAAAAGAGTATTTAAATGAAAATGTTTGTTTTCCCGTATTCTGAGTTCTCGAGGGTATCGTGTTATATTGCATATGAGTGTGTGAGGAGGTAGGTCGTTACCTCATGATCTACTTAAAGGTATAGCAAATTTAATGGAGTTAAATGAAGAATTGAAACAATGTGGTATTTAAGTGAAAAATACGATAAATTGAAATAGCCATCATTTTATAAAATGAAACTTGATCAATTTGGTTGATTAGTGTTTAATAGTCAACATGAGAGAGTTTAAGCATAATTGTATTAACGAGAAGTGAAGTTTTATAAGAAACCGAATCGGAAATCGGTTTTGTTCCGATTCCGTCGGGTTTTGTAAATCCGTTTTTTTTTTGAATAGAAAAGGAAGATAGAAATAGGACTTACGGGTTTTGGACAACTAGGAGAAAGATATGAAAGAAGAGGAATCCCTGGTGCGTCGATTCGTTGCCGAGAGTTTCTAGAACAATCGCCGGAAGTTCCGCCGGGAATTCGTCGGAGCTCGCCTCGAGCTCGTTTTCAAAGTACACAAGTTTCTTGGAAATTTTTAGAGAGTCGGCTCAGAGTTTTGGGGTGAGAGGGTAGAGGGTAGGGGTGGTATTTATAGGGTTAGGCTAGGGTTAGGGTAGATGAAAAGTTAAATTGAAAAAATGTAAAAATAATGTGATAAATTGTAATAAAATGGAGTAAATAGGGCTTTATGACCTCTATGGAACCGATCTAGGAAAATGAAGTGTACAGGGGGGTTTAGAAGATTAATAGCCCCAACTTTGATGTTGGGGACTCGGCCGTCCGGCCGAGTCCGGCCGGCGGCGCCGTCCCGAGTCGGGCCAAGTCGGAGGTCAAGGAGGTGGGGGGTCGTCTGGTGTAGCCTCTGGTATATTTAGTTTTTCATGTGTAGTGGAAAATTTGGGAGTTATCACGTGTTGACTGTTGGGCTTTTATAAAATTTAAAACAAATAAATATTAAAAATAATGTGGGGTATGGGATTTGAACTCTGGTGGCTTGGTTCAGCAGTGCAAGGTATTACCAATGAGCTACAAGCTCCTTCTTGTAATTATGGAGCTATTTAATTACTTAAAGTAGTCACAGAAAATGTAAATACTCCAAGTATACATTAATTTTTAAGCAAATTTTGTACACTAAAAATGGAGTTGTTACATTCTTTTAACTTGTAATTAAAAAGAAAAATAATTACTTATATCTTATGCTCAGGCTAAAATACCCCTTTATGGATTTTGAAAAAAAAATATTTGAAAAAATTTGTATAGGAAAATTAGGGTTGTTACAACATATGTCGTGGCACGAGAGGTCACTTTAAAAGACACCTAGCCTGAATACCGAGTGTCGTTGTCCCATGTGTTATGACGGGGCCTTGTACTTCCTAAACGTTTGGTCCACAGGGTAAGCTCGACTACTCTCGTTTACACGGATATCTTCCTTATCAAACTACAAAAAACCACATTAGAATAGAATTGCCATACTTATATACCTTGCCATGCTTATATACATTGGCATGCTTATATACTTATTTTTCATACTCATGTTACACTGCATATTATATAGAACTGCCATGTTATATAGAATTACCATGTTTAATTATTAGTGTTACTTGTTCGCAGCTTAATGATAGTAGTTCTTAATTTATACACTTTTCATTATCATATCTACACTTATCCTTTTAGGGACTTACTGAGCACTAATTCGCTGATAGGCATTCCACTCAATTCTTTCTATCCTTGAAATGTTCGTCAGGTGGCACTGAGACATGGAAGATAGAAGCGTTCAAAGAGAAGTACAACCAGTTCGCATCACAACTGGACGTCTAGTTCCATTCAGCTTTTCATTTTATTTCAGCTTATTTATGTATGCCTCCTTATGAAGGCTTATCAATCATATTATTATATCTTGTATTCAGATATTTTATCAACTGTGAATATTGAATGTAATAAATCAGAGTTGGGTTTCATTTTTTTGTTTATTCTTTTTACCTTATGTTTCTTATAAACGCTTAGCGTATTTATTGTGAGAAATAACCTTCTCGGAATAAATACATCACGGGCCTAGTCACGTGTCGTTACTGCTCTTTTGGAAAGCAAGACGTGACACAAACAATATGGATCTTTTTACTTAATACAGAGGGTTCTTGAGAAGGTTCTATATCAATTTATAATTCATTTTCTCTCGAACCATTGGCCATCCTCGGACTGAAACAATTTTTTCGAGTTCGCATGTAACTATGCGAGATGACCTTTCAAATAATATGGATCCCTGTATCTAATACAGATGGTTCAGGAGAAAATAGAAGGGGAAGTAGTAGCGCAAGGGACATATGCGACTTTGTCTTGAATTAAGTCAATAATGTCATTCCAAAGCCAATGCTTGTAAGAAAGTTCGGTTTAACATAGTTTTACGAGTTTTAGTTTAAGGCCAGTCATGGTCGCCGCCAGTAGAGAGATAAAAGAAACACTCAGCGTGCACTCTTTTGAAAGATTTGATTGGTTTTTATTAATTTATCTAATCAGGATGGCTCCCACTGTTTCGTCAAATCCTCCTTCAAACCTTAAGAGGAGAATTAGCCGGGATCATGTCCACCTTACAAGTTTGCTAACCATTAATCCAGGCCAGTGTTGGTACTCCGAGGGAAGACCCCATGCTCTCGCACTAACCTAATTAAATAACCCCGTTTCTGTAGAGGCATAACACTATTAACACCTTTCTAGACACCTAATGGGTTGGCTAATTGTGAAGTGAAAATCTCCCGGGAGTTACTCTTACTCACAGTGGGAATCGGGATCCAACTACCATAGCGTGGTAACCTTGACAAAGTCAAAAAGTCATCTCACTCCATAGAAGGTATGCAATCTCATTGCAAGTTTCAACTTTTGAAACTCCCAATCTGGATTTTACCCTTAACAGCTTCTCTGACCTTGACACAGTCAACAACCATAAGTCGCTAGTCAAGTTCAACTCGTAATTTCTTGATTGATTTATACCTACACGCATAACCCTTGACACAGTCAACAAGGTTATACGACTGTCCTAACCTATCATATCACATCCAGTAGAAAATCATCACTTATCTACTGTACACTACGTCTTGACATAGTCAACAAACACAGCATGAATACTAAGTACTCTAATTTTCTGAAATAACGGAGGGCTATGGCTGGTTTTGAAGAAAACTTTTAACGTAATAAACTTGATATCGTTGAAGAAACTTAGTAATTTTGAAAAACAACTATGTGGTAACATAAATTGTTGCTCAAGATTCGAATTCCACATGAAGGGATCAAGCTCTTACCTTATGGACTAAAGTGCAGGATATTCCTAACCGAATACCTCTATGCAAAGTATAAGAATATGACTGCAGTTTCTTTTTAAAATTTAGTTCCTACAACATCATTTTTAGGTTTATTTTTCCTTTCATTAAACACATTTATGCAATCCCATCATTTACCACTTAACACATCAGAAGAAACCAAAATAGAGTGATCTTTATGCCATTCGCATTCGACATAGGGTATCGGGTCTTCACCGTAAGGTTACTCAACTTACGGCAGGGCGGACGCAAGGCTAGCGCAAATGTAAAATATAAATGAACACTTAAAACTAGTAAATATTCATCAAAGACATGCTATATATAAAAATAGAACGGAATTGACGGATATACTAGGAATCCCATATTTCGTTCGAGCCGCAACCGAAACGCAACATTCCACGGTCGTTCGAATAGCCCGTACATAATCGAATTCAAAACACCTACGAGCGCGGTGAGCCACCCGCTAATCCTAGAATGAGGTGACTCGGCTCTCAACTCCTTGAGGCGGCCACCTGCGGCATTCAAGCATTCGGCGGCCCGAGCACTCCTGTCGGGTTGAACCTATACCCCAACAAGCGCGGCGAACCACCCTCCAATCCTAGAACGAGGTGACCCAGCCTTCAACTTCTTGAGACGGCCACCTACCGCATTCTAGGATCCGGCGGCACAAGGGCTTCTCCAAGAGTAATCCTGAAATATAAAATAATATACATCATACTGCAACGTCGATCGCAACCAGATCACGTCCCGAAAAATAAACAAAAACCAGCAACAACGGCTACAATCCGGCCGCTTGTCCGGAATAAATGAATCACATATATCACATTTTACAGATAAATCACACGCGAGGCTATCCGATATGACGATCCAAACCAAACCGTTCAATATCACACCAACAACATATTCTAGTCCGCATTCGAGCTGACTCGATCAAAAATCTTTATCGAGTAGCTTCGAACCTATGGCTATAAAACTTGATCATCCGCAAGGTTGAACGCTCAAAATTTCAAAAAACTGAAATTCGAGCGCACCCAATACCCGAAAACCAATCAATTTGTCAAATATCGAATCCCAAAGGACCTAAATTGTGCCCGAGAGTCTGATAGGGTACTCGGGCACAACCCCAAGCATCCCAAAAGGGGTATAGGGGTACCCCTAACCCAAGACCGCCACTAGGGTTGCCTTGGGCTAAGGGTAGAACCCGAGAGCACCATCATGGAGCTCCTTGGTTCAACTATGATCCCGAGGCCACCAAGTGGTGGTCTTAGGGTCATGGCCCCACCTTAGACCCCGGGGACTCCTCGGGGTGTCCCGATCCCTACCGCGGGTCTTTCTTCAGACCGTGATCTCATGGGGATCGGAATTTCGACAAAAAGTTCAGTTTTTGGCAGATTTAAAAATGGTTTTAGTGGCTGTCCAAAACAGCAAATAAAATGGAGTTTCGATCTGTTCTAAAGCCACAAAATGTACGATTTTGTGCATGGGCCAGCTCTGATACCATTTTGGGTCAGTCAGCGCAGCGAAAGCTCGTCGTGGCGTCCAAAGGTCCCTCAGCAGCTACTAAGCAAGGATGTCGACTCATAGGGGGTTCTCACTGTGTGACAGTAGTGACGAAACGCAGGCTCTTACTCTCGGAGATGGCCCATGCATATTGGTCCGGCGGGTTGTAGCCCGTCGCGAGTGGACAGAATATAGGTGCCCTTAAGGCAATTACTGGAATTGTACAAGAACCTATAATAATATCTCAAATTTCAATGCATTTGTTTTCCCTTACTGAAATCCGTTTCGATGGTATTTTTTGAAAATATTTACGTTAGAAGTGTTGGGATGATATGCTCCTCTAGTAGGGTTTTAAAGCGCGACGGAAGCGGTAATTTTAAAAATCTAGAGAGCAATAGAAACCCCAACCCTAGAATCAAACCAAAATACTAAACTAGAAACTAAACTAGAAAGCTAAATAAAGAAGTTGGCGAACTACAACCTTTATAGCGTGTTGGTCACCTCTCCTTGGACTCCGGCTAGTCTCCACGAAGCCCGGAACAAGCTTGCTCGATGATCTCCTTACCGAATATGATCCACCTTGGGATAACTCCAACACAAACTATAGCTTTAAATGGACCTCATCAAAATGAAGCAACCTACTAATTAAACTTGCTAAGAATGATTAGTAGAAGATGTATAATAATTAGCTCACTAAATTTTTCTCTTTTCTTTTTCCACTTTCTCACTTGAAGAAATCAAGAGAGATAGCAATGGAGGATGAGAGTTAGAAGAAGATGATGGTCAAACAAATATGGTTTAAGATGAGAACAAAAAAAACAAATGAGCCATTAAAGAAATTACTAAAGAACTCTACAACCATCTTAAATTCATGACTCGTTCTATTTTAAAATAAATAAGAGAATATCAATGTTCTCATCTAAACCATGCAATTCTTATACACCCATTTTTAATGTATCAACATACATTAAACAATATTTATATCAAATATAAATATTAATAAAGAGAAGAAAATGATAAAGTGGGCATGATATTAGTTAATATATAAATATATCAATATATAAAGATATATTTAATAATCTGGTTATATATATATATATATATATATATATATATATATATATATATATATATATATATCGGCTAATATCATTAAACACAAGATTAAAATACATGTATCAAATACACGTGTTTAATCGAACTCCCGTACGTATCCCTATACGTGCTCTACATCGTTTCTTCTGTGCGGGGAAACCTTTGTGTGGGACTCTAAAGCTCGACAATACGCTGGCAATAGGTTAGGATCATATCCATACCTCATAAGCACGTCAGCGGTACTGCCTGCACGTAACAGCTACCCAGGTATTGATCGAAAGAAGGTCAACGAGTAAGCTAATCTGAACCCTGCAAATTCTATCAGTAGCATTACCGTACAGTCCGATCTCTTTGTCTAAGAGTATCGCATATCGGGTCTAGGGTTTGGAATCTGTCAAACCCTAATAACTCGATAAGTCGTGCGACAGAAGACTCATAACCAATCGGAGATACAATTGATAACACTTATCAGTTTATCTCTATTACGGTGGCCACCGACTTGTGGTTGCAGTCATGTTTTTCACAGCGCGGTATCAACTCCCTATACCGGGAGAGACGAATCCCCTCGACCACTCACTGTCTCCACGTGCTTCGGGACTACACCCAACAAAAACCTATTTGCATGACTCTTTTGAGTCGTGGTAGGGTAGAAACACCCACCCAATCTCGATTTGACACAGACAAAGTCTAAGTATGGTGGGAACTCACATGAGACACTATTGCGATCTCAGGTCCTAAGGACTACCATGTACTCATGTCACCAGAGAACTGTTACCTGACATTGGTATATTACTAACTAGAAGTTTTCGGTGAGTCCGTCCAGTGTAGCTCATCCAATGAGCACCTATATACAATTCTCGGTATCAAACACTAATAGTTATGGGATCAGTTATCGCCCTCCAATCGGGTCAAGAAATGTACACACTGGTCTCAACTGAAGTACCGATACCCAGTCTCGATACTCGTACGACTAGGGACATTTAAGGATATACTTATTGACTATCCAGACCCCACTAGTATGATCTTCATCATCCTCCTGGTAGTCAAGCAAAATTCTAAGGGTTTTATCTCATATCTAAACGATATATGATAGTGAATAAAACGCATCACATGAAAGATAAAAAAAACCAGATAGTATACTATCATCTCGAGTAAGATTGTTTTCTCATATAGGTCCTCCTTCAATTACAATAATTGCCTTGAGGGCACCTATATCCAACAAGAAGTGTTATATGTAAAGTGGAAGAATGGAATGATCATTCCATCTAATTGAATAAAAGGAATCAAGAATAATCAAAAGCCTAAATATAAGTAAGAAAAGAAAGAAATAATAGTGGAGTTCAAATCACAACAAGATCAAAAAATCCCCCAAAAAATTAGCAAACCCCAATTTAGATCTGAAAACCCTTAAAAAATTCCCCCAAAAATTAGCAACCCTATAGTAATTAATGTAATTAATTTACTTTATGTGATCAATCCAAGAATCAAGAGAATTCCAGCAAGAATCGAAGTTCAAATCATAACAAGAATCGCCCAATTTCGATCCCTAACCCTTAAACTGCAGAAACTGTGCTGAACCCTTAAGCTGTTCAACTACCATAACCCTAACAAAATTCCTCAAAAAATTAGTAAACCCCAATTTAGATCTGAAAACCCTAACAAAAATCCTCCAAAAAATAGCAAACCCTATAGTAATTAAAGAAATTAATTTACATTATGAGATCGATCCATGAATCAAGAGAATTCTAGCAAGAATCGCAATTCAAATCATAACAAGAATCGCCCAATTCTAATCCCTGACCCTTAAACTGTTGAAATTATGCTGACCCTTATAAGTTGTTCGGGTGGTGGCTTTTTATATTAAATTGGAACCGCTACTTAAATCAGCTGTTAAATAGTCAGAGACCTTACTAGGACAAAATTTAACCGCTGCTTAAAGCAGCGGTTGAATAATCAAAGACCTCAAAATATTACTAGGAAAAAATATGACCATTACTTTAACAAATGGTTAGATTTTGAGCAAACTACAACAACAGAGAAAAGATTATTTAACCGCTATTTAAAGCAGCGGTTAAATAGTTAGAGACCTCAAAATATTACTAGGCCAAAATATAACCGCTAATTTAACAAACGGTTAGATTTTGAAAACAGGGAGCGAATTGTTTAACCGCTATTTAAAGAAGCAGATAAATAGTTAGAGGCCTCAAAATATTAATAGGTCAAAATATAACCGCTATTTTAAATAGCGGTTAAATAATCTGTTGTTTGTTGCTGTAATTTTGCTCAAAATCTAACTGCCTGTTAAAGTAGCAGTTATATTTTGGCCTAGTAATATTTTGAGGTCTGACTATTTAACCGGTGCTTTAAATAGCGGTTAAATAATTTTCCCTTTGTTATTGTAGTTTACTCAAAATCTAACCGCTTGTTAAAGTAGTGATTAAATAATCTGCTCTCTCTTGTTATAGTTTGCTCAAAATATAACCGCTGTTAAAGTAGCGGTTATATTTTAAGTAGAACCAAAAAAATATACTTGAGAAATCATATATCAGAGTTTATATATACATAAATGTACATCATTTATACACAAATATAGATAATTTACAGCCAAATGTAAATTTTCTCAAAAATTTACATCATTTACAGCAAACAAATATCAGAGTTCAGATACAAACATCAACACATATCATATATGTAAACTTCAACACACATCAACAAGATATGAACACACATCATATATGGTTGGAGAATAAAAACAAAATCTAAAATTTATTAAATCATTTGGGTAGTTTTTTATTAGTTACCTCATGGCACATCCTATATCTAAAATTAGCTACAGTATATGTGTCCCATTTTTCATCTTCCAGTTGAAGTCCCCGCATCAAGCAATCCATGTATTTCATTAAAAATACACCGCAGTTGAATGATCCAGTGTCTTGTCTCGGATGGCCCTCATTCTCACCACATTTTCAAGCCTTTCCTAAACCAATTTTGATAGGATTGGATGCATCCTTCAGTATATACTTAACAAAATAATTTTTGTGCGAAAAAATTATCGAGTTAAACAAATTATTACAATTTATAAGAAAATGAAAATAGTAACCATTTTAAAATTGGACTAACCGGTGCATCACATTGAGGCTTATACAAAACACTGACATTGACAAACATTGGATCATATAGCACAAACTATCACTTTGTAATTTACCAGACACACAAAATCCAATGATCTTTGTGATGCATGGGAATATAAACCTGGGATTAAAATTTTATTTCATCATTATAAATCGTATTTTTTACAAATAAAACAAAATGAGAAAAATAAAGTACAGAGTTACCGTGTCACACTCTAGTACAAATTTCTGGAAAGAATTTTTCCATTTGACCCATTCCAGTAAGTTAGATCTGCACTTGTGCTTGCTCTTTACATTCTCCGCTTTGTATTCTCGATAACAATCACGGGGTATCGTCTAGAAAATAAAAAGTAGAATGAACAACACGATATTGAATATTATTTAATTGATTTACAAAACGTATTGAATAACAATGACTTACAAAAAATTCAGGATAAAAGAAGAAGCTATTGGCGAAAGATTTGCGTAACAAATAGATATAAACCGATATCATTTCTCCTCTAACGCACTCCCCAATTCGCAGCGAGAGAAAATCGGAATAATATACAATTGCTTCTTTTGTATGAAGAAATTCAACTTCTCTGGAGGTTATCAAAACATGAATATTTAGCATTAAATTTTAAATATGAAAATATAATTAATTCATTAAAAGTAGACAAACCTTAATTTCCCTTTCTGGTCTAAGTGCTTGATCCAAAATTTCGCCCGCACGTACTATTTTTTCAATTCCGATATGTGATATTTCATTCCTTATATGGGCTTCTTTTCTTTCTTTTTCTCTGGATTTGTGTACGGCGAGATCAAGAAAGAACTTGGCTTCTTTTTTCTCTTCGTTTCTTCCATTTCTTCTCTTAAAATTTCTTGCCCCGTGACATCGGTCGGATCTAGACCCATTTCACGGAGACGTTTAAGTAAATCATCATCTTCCGCTACTTTCATGACATCTGTTCGACTGCCAGGGGTGTCAAATCCTTCGCCATAGGTTGTTCAATCGGTAATTCGTTAGGAATTACATATGCCACTTCATTTTGTTCAATAGGTTTTTCTTAATCAATTTCTGGGCTAATATCTTCCAAACCCATATACAAGTTTGCATCGACAGCAGCACTTAAAACAACCTCAAAACAGGGATCAATAACGATCTCCACCTTCGCTGATATTCCAACCGTCTCATCAACAGTTTTAACCTGGGGAATTTCAACCCCGAGATTTTCATCACCCACATTTGGCTCCTCCCCGACGGTGTCCTTCCCCATATTTGGCTCAACGGGGTCCTAAACCACATTTTCAACCTCGGGTTCTTTAGTCCCGACATTTTCATCCCTTTTTAGGGCTACATCCTGTAAGGCCGGGCGTGCCCCACGCGTGCGTTCAGCGGATGCGGGATTGAACGGAAAACAAAAATTCCGTAGGAGCGCGATCGATCGTACGCCAAAAATCGTCCAAGCACTGGTATCTAGCTAAACTAAAGAGTAAAAAGAAGAGTTCAGAGGTTCTACAAGTTTTGTAGAGTGTCCGGCTGATCCCGGAAGACCCCGTCTAAACTTCGTAAGCTCCCGAACGCGTCTGCACGCCGACTGCCTCATCGTAGATGATCCGCGTTGAAAGCGGGCTGCCTGAGCTCCAACTAAGTCACCTGATTGATCTATATTTAAAGAAGTGTTTGTAGAATAACTGCAATCAATAACGGTGTCACGTGTAGCTAGACCGAGATAAGTACGGGTCGCCCTCATGGATATGTGGAATCTTTCAATCTTACTTTAGACGTGTTGATTAGGAAGAGGAAGAAGAATAGATAATAGTAAAGAATAGTTATAGAATCTAGATCTACGTTAAACACGGATGTAGAATATAGATCTAGTCTAAAAACAAATGTAGATTTTATATCAGAAGAAGGCTTGTAGGGTTCGTTAGGATTTAGTAATCCTGGATGACTAATAAAGATGACTCCTTTTATTTTTTGATAGATTTGATACTAGATAGATAGTGATGAATGAGAATTAGGGCTCTCGGAAGAAACTAGGGTTTTTTCACTATTGACCCTTGTCCTTTCATTGATCTCTATTCATGTCTAGCCCTTAACAAAACAATTATAATCTGATCTCAAATCGCAGTTGAGACTAGCAATAAATTGGTAGCGCGTCCGATAAGGATGTTAATATTTATTTTACTAAAGTTTATAAACTTCATAAGACTTAAAAGAAGTTGAAACATTTTTTCATCCATTGATCTACCCTAATCTTACGAACCCTATCAAGCGGAGAATTACTCGCGCATGATAGAGATAGAAGAAGAACGGATAGAGAAAGAATTCATAATGTAAATGCAGAAAATAAATGCTAAATAATGATCTACCTTTATAATCAACTTCATAATTACAAAGCCTTCAAGTTTAGATTACAAGAGGAAGGAGAAGTTGCTCTCGATCTCTGCCTTGTAGGAAGTAGATACTCCGTCGAATCTCACGTCGCTTTATCACGTCGAATCGTGGACCTGTCATGGATCTCGTGTTCTTTGACGGTAATTTGCTTCGTGTAAAAGGTGATGATTTCTAACTTTAGCCCTCGGTTCTTTATATAGCCCTCAAAGAAGAAAACCTAGTTACCATATATGGTGATTTCCTAATATGGTAACTTTCCATATATGGTGATTTCATAATATGGTGACTTTCCATATATGGCGACTTTCCATATATGGTGACTTTCTAATATGGTGACTTTCCATATATGGTGACTTCCTAATATGGTGACTTTCCATATATAGTGATTTTCCATATATGGTGACTTATCTTTAGGATCCTACCCAAAAAATCCAGAACCCTAATTCCCTATAACGGCCATGGATCCGCCGCATATGGCTTGTTTTGGCCGTAGAACCGCGGCCGTTTGGTGTGATCATTGCTTCAAAATTCTTGGGCTGCTTCATAGTGACACATGGAGATTTATTTGATGTCTAGAATCTTCATAACTTTTCTGAGTCTCTGCCAATATTGATTCTTCGATTTATTTAACTTCATCGGCAGATTTTTGATTCCCGACACTCGATATCTCGATCTCCTGACCTGACCTAAACCTTGCACAATATCTCAATGAATAATATTAGCAATATTTTTTTATTGAGATATTATCCTAACCATTTTATATGATATTATATTTTAAGAATATTGATTAGGGATATTTATATGATATGCATATTTTAATTATCAAAATATTGTATAAATATAATATGCATATATTTTCCTTCATAATGTTAATTATAATATATAAACACATGAAAATAGTATTTTTACAGATAAACCCTCATATGTGTCATATTTATAATAAACACCTTTTATTACATAAATATAGTAAGGAAAATGTCATATCAAATGCACAATATTTTCGACTGAACAAATACCCCTAAACGTAACTTTGATCGTCCCGAGCAAACTAGTTATTCAAGAGAGAGAGAAAGAAGAAAAGAAAAACTAACTAGCATAATTTCGTAGGCAACACGATTGCACTGAGTACGTGCAACAAGCCGTTAAACCTCTAGGTGCTCCTAGTAGGAGGAGTGTTGTCTCCTGAAGGTTTTCAGCGGATTACACCCACAAAATCCTATAATAAAAGAAAGATGGTGAAGATTATATACAAAGATAAGAATTATGAAAGAAAGAACTTGAAAATAAGAGTTTTCAACTACACCAGTTTTTTAGTTGCTATGAGCCCTATCTTAATGATCATGAAAAAATGTTAGAAATCATATCATCCCTCAATAAAACATAGCCTTTAGTCTTCCTCCCTATATTTCTTCCAAACATTGATCATATACCCCAACGTGTGTGTAAAAGATATTCCTACACTTAGAGAATTCAATTCAAGCTATCATACTCTTATCCATCTTCCGAAGTACTTTTTAGTCGGTGAATTTTTTTAATGAAATTGCTCACACATCCTTCATGCGACCGTTAATACTTCTTGAGATACTAACCGACCAATTACAAAATGTGCTCGCGTATTAAGGCGTAATTCCTCGTCTTGCAACATCTAAGGCTTAGCAGTGGCTCCCAAACCAGTTGGTCTAAGGCACTAGGTGATAAAGCACCCTCGCTATATTTTTTTTATGCTGCCTTAAACAATTACAAAACCAGTGTTCATTTTTTTTTCTTCACCACTTATACTTTTTTTTCATACTAAGGCTTTTAGACAAGAGCATTTCAAGGTATCCTTTATTGTCCCAAGTTTCAAAATGTGTGTAAGTGCGTATAGTAGGGTATCAACGTTCAAATGTTTGGCCTCAAGAATAGAGACTATTTTTCATACTTATTTTTATTCTCAGATTAGTAATTTCCTTCATCTTACTAACCCTTGGGACAACGGCTCATAACTACTTATTACTAGTTTCGTTTAAGAAAACATGTAACTTTCTTGCTTTTCTCAAACTATTTCTATCTTTCATATGTAAATTTTCAATTTCAAACTTTCACTATCAAAAAAATTTCAAACTTTCATATGTAAATTTTCACTTTCAAACCTCCCTCAAACCTGTTTTCAGCAGTGTCCTCGCTGATGTCATCTGTTGAGCTTAAAAGAACTGTAGACTTGGGAGGAAAAGTCAGAATTGGGGACAAGCAATAATGAAAGTGAAATCCTCCCCCAAACTTATTTTTGGCTCACAATTTTGTAAAAAATTTCTATTCAAAAGCCAAAATATTCCCCCCAAACTTGAGTAAAATAGTATTAAGTATTTAAAATTATTGGGAGGTTAAAGTTATTGGTCAAAGTAAAGCCTTACAAAGACCAAAAGTCAACACCAACCATTCAAAAATTTTATCGATGAAGCACCAAGGTTGGTGGAAGAACATGTCGCAAACTGACGTGAAGAAGTGGGGAGGAGATAAGAGGTGTAATGGAAAAGGTTTACGTCTCGGTTTGTAGAGACGAAACAATGATGATGGATTACTTGCATTCTCATTCTTAATAAGAAGATGTGGCGGTTCAACTTCTTTGGGTTTTGGTTGATTCATCACAACGCCCATGTCTTCTAAGAATGCGAGTTCTTCAGCGAAGATTTCTTCAAAATTTTCAACGATATCCCGAATAATAATCTCATCGGAAAAAATAGGATGATACTCGGACTCCATAAAAGGTTCACATTTAGCGTTAGATGTTGACCCGGACAACAACGTAATAGCAGAGTCGAGATCAGTATCGTGAAGCTTTTCAATTTCGCTGCTGTCGGAATCTATTGTTTCGACAGAACATACTTGAGCATAGGGTTCGGAGGGTTCACTTCCCAACTTGTAAATGTTAAGATCAATTGAAATCTTCCCGAAGAATAGGGTTATAGAGCCGTTTCGAGAATTGATTATTGCGTTGGAAGTCGCAAGAAAAGGTCGACCTAAAATCACCGGAATTTAGTTTCGTGGGTTCGCTACAGGTTGTGTATCTATAACGATAAAGTCCACGGGAAATATAAATTCCCCGACTTTGATTAACACATCCTCCAGCTCACCCCTAGGTTGGGTGATAGATCGATCGGCCATCTGAAGAGTGCAATGCGCCGGTTTTAACTCTCCGATCCCTAATTGCTCATAAACAGAATACGGAAGCAAGTTAACACTAGCACCTAAATCAAGTAGAGCACGATCGATATTTTTACCCCCAATAGAAATAGAAATTTTAGGACTTCCGGGGTCCTTTCGTTTCTTAGAGAGTTGTTGTGTAAAAGCAGTGCTCACATTACTCGCAAGGAAAACTTTTTTAGGTACCTAAACTTTTCTCTTCCTAGTGCACAAGTCCTTTAGGATTTTCACATAAGACGAAACTTGTTGAATAGCATCTAGGAGAGGAATGTTTATGTTAACTTGCTTAAAAATTTCCACAATCTTCTCCATTTGTGGACTTGGTCTGTTGCCCCTTAACTTATTTAGATAAGGTGCTTTATCAATAAATGTGGGGTCCAACATTGGAGAGGATTGTGGGGATGGAATAGATCCCAGAATTGGAGTGGGGATCGTTTTAGGTAGATTCGAGAAAATGGGCGAAGTGTTCGAGCCTTGGGGAAAATGGAGAATAGGCTCGTACGAAGGTAGGAGACTAGACGAATTAGGGGAAAAAGTAGAAGCCGGGGTTTCAATTGATTCCTCATCATCAATCTTTTCACCCACTTGATTGTTTAACACTCTTTCTGATCTCAACATGGTAACGGCACTCATATTATGATTTTATGAATGGTCAGGATTCGATAGAGGTTGAGATGGAAGTTTCCCCCTCTCTCTAGCACTCATTTCAGCGTTTAATCGTGCAATTTGTGCTTCTATCGATTTAATACTCTCACCATGGGAGGCGGAGTCCTTTTTTATATTATCGATAGAAGACTTTATCTCAGCCGAAACTTGCATGAAATTTTTCAGAAACAAATTCATGGTTTGTTCGAGTGAAGAGGAATTATCGGTACCGGCCAATTGCAAAGAATTTTTATACGGTGCAGAAGTGTTGGCCGGATTTTGAAAAGGTTGCGATTGAAAGGGGTGTTGACTCTGTGGTGGTGGTTGTTGCTGCTGTGGAGGAGGTCTTTGGTAATTGCTTTGGAACTGGTTTTGATTTTGGTTTTGGTTTTGGTTCCAAGCAAAATTAGGATGATTCCTCCACCCCTGATTGTATGTGGAAGAATAAGGATCGTTTCTATGTCGCTACTGAAAAGTAGCATTAGTTTGCTCATGACCTTGAAACGGTGCATTCATAGGATATTCTTCCGTCAAGTGTGATGGATCGAAACAGCAACCACACACGGTCTTGGGAAGCATGTATTGGTTTAGGGAGGCTGAAGAGATTCTGTTTTCTATAGCGTCGAGTTTCCTTTGTATCGCGGTCATTTCGGATTTCATTGCGATGGAAACCTCGAGCTGATGAATACCTTCCCTAGATGATATAGGTCTAACACTTTCCCATTGTAAAATATGTTCAGCGAAATTTTCTAGGAATTTCCAAGCTTCGCCATCATCTTTCGACAGGAATTGACATTGACACATAGTTTCAAGCATCTGTTTTGTTGCGGGATCAATACCTTCATATATAATTCGACACAGATCCCATCGGTGGATTCCGTGATGAGGACATTGGACAAGCAGATCCTTGAACCGTTCAAAGCATTTCCAAAATGGTTCATTGGGAAGCTGGGTAAACTGATTGATTTCGCTCCTAACACGGACGGTCTTATGATTGGGATAAAATTTCTTAAGGAATGATACAACGAATTCGTCCATTTAGAAATAGAATGTGCGGCAGTGTTATAAAGTCATTTCTCGGCTAGATTGCACAAAGAAAAAGGGAGAAGACGTAAACACACAGCATCCACAGAAAGTTGTGACGTGGCAATCATTGTACATACGTTTTCGAATTTGTTTATAAAAACGTATGCGTCTTCGGACTCAAGCCCGTGAAATTTGGGCAACAGTTTGATAAATTGGGGTTTGATTTCAAAATTATCCCAATTGGCTGGTGGTATAGAAAGACAAGTAGGAAGGGGACCACGTGAAGGGTAGCATCTCTCTTGGAGAGATATAAGCGGTATATTCTGCACACCTACGGGTGGCAGTAGCATGGTATCATGAAAATTTGATGGATAACCGTCCATCTCGCTCGTGGTGGGTGGTTGGAAAAAGGAAAACGAAGAAGTACCGACTTTGGAGTCGATAGAAGAAATGCGGACAAAACGGGCACTAGAATCCCGTGTCCAGCCGAGCATGCACTAGGCGGGTTTAGCGCAAGTGGCAGCGTGTGTGTGATTGATTTGTTTTGAAAAGTGTGTCGGACTTGAGAAAAATCACACAAAAATGCACAATCAACCCTAGAACTAAGGTTACCTAGGTCAAGTCTCTAGACCGCTCCTAGACTACCAAAGGATAAGCCACAGGATCAATCCTCTACCACCTCTTTACTACTCTTGTGGACAGGTAAGTGCCAAGTAAGTGGGAGGTATCCGCTATACGAATCACTGAAAATAATGGGCCTAATTAAGTAACCACTTATCTAGACACACTTTCCTAGGCACCACAAAAGTAATGCGGATAAGCGATAGATTACCCGAGACCTTCCTCTGTCCTTATTGAGCGTGACAGTCCTTAGAGTCTTGGTCTAGATATTTTTAAATTAAAGTAGGGTTGATGCGGATGCTCGTTTTGTGATTTGTGGGGCCTAGGAAGGATGATGAAATCCCCACCTAATCTGAATTTGGTCTTTGCCCCTTAATATCAGTATTAAAATATGCAAAATCAAACCGCAAAACAAAACTCGCAAAAAGATTTTTGAGCGGCGATATTTTGCAAAGAATCCTGCAGAAAATATATTATTGGATTTTTCAGAGGAGAGAGAAAGAGATAGAAAAGATACCAGAAAAGTTTGAGGGAACAACTCCCCAAGACCGCTGTGGTTCCGCCGCCATTTGCACACAATAGCCGCGGTTCCGCCGCGCTTTAGGGGGTTCTTTGTTTAATTTTTTATTTCACTGTTACTTTCTTTGCTCCTCTTGGTCTTGATGAATGTCTCTAAATCTTTATCTCCTAGCTAAAGTGACTCCAGATTCCCTCGCAAAAACAAATCGCACACTAATCGTTAAATATGCAAGATGCGGTTTTGTTTTATGTTTATGATATAGATCGAATAAAAATTCAACACAAATAGTAAGAATAAAAAAATTACTTACGTATCCCCGCCAACGGCGCCATTTGATTGATCTGTATTTAAAGAAGTGTTTGTAGAATAACTGCAATCAATAACGGTGTCGCGTGTAGCTAGACCGAGATGAGTACGGTCGTCCTCAGGGATATGTGGAATCTTTCAATCTTACTTTAGACGTGTTGATTAGGAAGAGGAAGAAGAATAGATAATAGTGAAGAATAGTTATAGAATCTATATCTACGTTAAACACGGATGTAGAATATAGATCTAGTTTAAAGACGGATGTAGATTTTATATCAGAAGAGGGCTTGTAGGGTTCGTTAGGATTTAGTAATTCTGGATGACTAATAAAGATGACTCCTTTTATCTTTTGATAGATTTAATACTAGATAGATAGTAATGAATGAGGATTAGGGTTCTTGGAAGAAACTAGGGTTTTCTCACTATTGACCCTTGTCTTTTCATTGATCTCTATTCATGTCTAGCCCTTAACAAAACAATTGTTAATCTGATCTCAAATCGCGGTCGAGACTAACAATAAATTGGTAGCGCGCCCGATAAGGATGTTAACATTTATTTTACTAAAGTTTATAAACTTCATAAGACTTAAAAGAAGTTAACACATTTTCTCATCCATTGATCTACCCTAATCTTACGAACCCTATCAAGCGGAGAATTACTCGCGCATGATAGAGATAGAAGAAGAATGGATAGAGAAAGAATTCATAATGTAAATGCAGAAAATAAATGCTAAATAATGATCTACCTTTATTAATCAACTTCACAATTACAAAGCCTTCAAGTTTAGATTACAATAGGAGGAAGAAGTTGCTTTTGATTTCTACCTTGTAGGAAGTAGATGCTCCGTCAAATCTCACGTCGCTCTATCACGTCGAATCGTGGACCTGTCGTGGATCTCGTGTTCTTTGACGGTGATTTGCTTTGTGTAAAAGATGATGATTTCTAACTTTAGTCCTCGGTCCTTTATATAGCCTTCAAAGAAGAAAACCTAGTTACCATATATGGTGATTTCCTAATATGGTGACTTTCCATATATGGTGATTTCCTAATATGGTGACTTTCCATATATGAAGACTTTCCATATATGGTGACTTCCTAATATGGTGACTTTCCATATATGGTGACTTGTCTTTAGGATCCTACCCAAAAAATCTAGAACCCCAATTCCATATAACAACCGCGGATCCGCCGCATATGGCTTGTTTTGGCCGTAGAACCGCGGCCTTTTGGTGTGATCATTGCTTCAAAATCCTTGGGCTGCTTCATAGTGACACATGGAGATTTATTTGATGTCTATAATCTTCATAGCTTTATTTAACTTGGGCTGCTTCTAAGTCTCTGCCAGTATTGATTCTTCGATTTATTTAACTTCATCGGCAGATTTTTGATTCCCGACACTCGATATCTCGATCTCCTGACCTGAGCTAAACCTTGCACAATATCACAATGAATAATGTTGGTAATATTTTTTTTTATTGAGATATTATCCTAACCATTTTATATGATATTATATTTTAAGAAAATTGATTAGGGATATTTGATGTGATATGCATATTTTAATTATCAAAATATTGTATAAATATAATATGCATATATTTTCCTTCATAATGTTAATTATAATATATAAACACATGAAAATAGTATTTTTACAGATAAACCCTCATATGTGTCATATTTATAATAAACACCTTTTATTACATAAATACAGTAAGGAAAATGTCATAGCAAATACACAATATTTTCGAATGAACATCACCGGTCAGAGAAACTTCCTCTTGAGGCTTGCTGGGCATAAAGGAAGGCGATGTGAACAATGGGTACTCTCTACTTTTTACACTCCCTCACTATGGCAACACTTTCCATTTTCAAGAAAGCTTAAGCTCATGTTTTATGAGAAAGAAGAAGATGTTAAGAAAAATGATGGCTTGGAAAAATTAGAATTATCTCTTTTCTATTTTCCTTTTGTAACCATGTCATGTTTAATATGACACATGCCCCTCTCTTCCACTCTCTCTCATGTGTGTGTCAACACACAAAAAAAGAGTTTGGGCCCCACCATTTAATTAAATATACAAAATAAATTATATATATATATAAAGATATATACACTTATATATATATATATATATATATATATATTTATACATAATTTAGAATGGTGGGATTTAATATATATATATATATATATATATATATATATATATATATCAAATAAGTATTAGTACATGTATCCCATACACGTACACATCATGTATCACATACATGAAATGCCATTAATATTTTCTCAGTATCATATACTGTAGAGAGTGTGTGTATCATATACACTATACTCGAAACCGTATCATTAATACGTTTATCAAGTCAACACTTAACTTGGTATTCCGGCTTTGAAACCAGCTAGTATAACAGCCGTCCGATTGAACACGTGTATCCAATATACATGTTTTATCGAACTCGTGTATGTATCCCTATATGTACGTCACATCGCGTTTTGCCCGGGCAGGTACTTTCGTTGCGGGACTCTGAAGACCTGTCAATACGCTAGCAGTAGGTTATATAGGATCGTATCCGATTGAATCTGAAACACTTTCATATTCAACCCCCTTTCGGGTTAACCCACAAGTTCATCAGTGGCACTAGCTGTACGTAACGGAAACCCAGGTATGAGCAAAGATAAAAACAGGTCGACGAGCGAACTCATCCGGACCCAACAAAGTCTATAAGTGACAATCACCATACAGTACGGTCTCTTCGTTAATGAGTACCACATACCGGGTCTGGGGAGTGGAATCTGTCAGACCCCCAATAACCTGATAAGTCGTGCTGACAGAGGACTCATAACCTAAGAGATACAACTGGTAACACTTACCAGTTTATCTCTAATGTCGTAGCCACAAAATTCAGGTTATAGCCGTGTCCTGCACAATGCGATATCGACTCCCAATATCGGGAGTGACGAATTCCCTTAACCGCTCACTGCCTCCATGTGCTTCAGGACTGTACCCAACTAAAACCTGTGTGCACAACTCAATAGAGTCGTGGTAGGGTAGTAATCTAAGTATAGTGGTAACACACACGAGACACTGTGGCGATTTCAGGTCTAGGGACTACCATGTACTCATGTCACCAGAGAACTGCTATCTGACATTGATATAATACCATCTAGGAGTTCTCGGCGAGTCCGTCCAGTGTAACTCATCCAATGAGCACCTGTATACAATCATCAGTGTTAAACACCAACGGCTATGGGATCAGCCATCGTCCCATACAGGGTCATAAAACGTGTACACTAGTCTAAACTGGAGTACCGATGCCCAGTCTCGAACTCTTATGGCTAGGGACATTTAAGGATATGCTTATAAGCTACCAGGCCCCACTAGTATGATTTATATCGTAATCGTGGTAGTCAAGCAAAAAATCCTATGGGCTTTATCTCATGCATTTGCGATACGTGATAACTAGTAACACGCATTCACATAACAGATAAAGACAAACTAGATAGCACACTATCATCTCGAGTAAGACTGTTCTTGGTATAGGCCCTTCTCAAATTCAATAATTGTATTCTTGCAACTACGATAATTACTTTGAGGGCAACTATATCCAACAATCTTTCACTTGCACTCAAAGCCAATTATTGCGATATCGTATATACACATCTCATGTGCTACTGTATACCCAACTTCTGTACTAACAGTTTTGCAAACTGTGTTCGAGAAATAGCCTCAGTAAGTGGATCCGCTAATATGTTTCTAACTGTATCTCTCTGAATCTCAACTTCGCAGAGATCAACTAGTTCCCGAAATGAGAGATACTTACCTTAGAATAGTGTTTGGATAGCTGATGGGACCTTGTTCACAAATGAACATATTTATCCAAACAAATACATAGGGTGTATCTTATGCTGATTCACAATCATCATCTAGTGCCTTGACTACCCCAGTATCCTACTTGGAACTCTTCCAAAATACTGCTCCTTATAAGAGGGTAGACTAATGACTCATGACAGATACTCTGTCATCCTTGTCACTATGGACATTGGAATCGGTAATCGCCTCTCTAAGGAGGCTGTCATTACCATATACTAAGAACATCTCATATGTTCTTCACTTCTTCCTGTGTCTCTCCAAGATTGGACTAATATTATCTTACTACACCTAGTGTAAAAGTAATATATGGTCCGGTATTTAACATCGCATGATTGACCTCACTGCCGAAGCATGTCGAATGCCATTCATGCGAGTCTCTCTTTTCATCAATCCCAAAAGGCATCATTTAGAGAGAGTGACCCCATTACCTACGAGTACATTACCTCACTAGGAGTCATCCATTCTAAACCATTTAAGAATGGTGTCATTATACCTGAATTGGGATAATCCAAAAACCCTTACTAGATCTAAACTTATAGACCAAGTCACCAGAATCGATGATGTATATATAATCCATAAAGGAAAAACAGCGACAACCAATATTTGACCGAATCGTAGTGTAGGAATATCATTTCCTTTCAAGAGTATGTCTTCCACATTAGTATGAGGAACCTGACACTACTCCCTATAGCCTTCTTACAAATAACAGGTTCATCTCTAATTTTGATGAAGTCAAACACTTTGACCGCAACATC
The DNA here is from genome assembly GCA_030015575.1 of Agapanthus africanus. Lineage (NCBI taxonomy): Eukaryota > Viridiplantae > Streptophyta > Magnoliopsida > Asparagales > Amaryllidaceae > Agapanthus > Agapanthus africanus. Next base: position 694,643,790 of record JASDDO010000022.1, on the reverse strand, counting down.
AAAATAGATGATTCATCTTTGCTATGCCTGCATTTGTCTACAAATAGACTTTAAGCAATTAGCACTCTATCCGCTGCTCCCACTAACTAAAACAACCCTCTGGTAGAGTCATATATATGTACACTTCTAAATCCAATTTAGAAAAACGTTATAATCATACTTATACCAGATATCATAGTCATGAAAACAACAGTGGCAAATCTATATCTGTATGGACTTCAGTACAGTCTTTGAAGTAACAGTATCATCACAATCTTCATCGAGTATTTGATGAATACTGTATACTACAAGTCTATCTTTTATTAGGTTAATACCTTTCCATTTGCACTGATCTCGAAAGATCTTCTTGCTCCTTATAGGTTTTACCCCTTTCAGGGGCACACAATAAAATCTATAATTTGTTGTAGTGCATGGAGTCCAACTTGGATAACTTGGCATCCGGCTGTCACGTCCCGCTTCCCGGTGTACGGACAAGGGAACGTAGTGGGTCACGCGACGTATTCACTCAGAAATAAACATGCTAAGCGTAAATAAGAAATATAATAAAGTACACAAGAAATAAATGCCAAGAGATGTAATTAAACAGCAACTTTTATTTATTAAACATTTCTTTACAATACAACTGAAAATGTAAGTACAAGAATGGAAAGAAATGCCTAAACAATGGCATGAACTGAAAGAAAAGTGAGTACAAGTGAAGCCTAGTGGTCGTGTTGCTCAGTGGTATGCTCCAATTGCTCATGGCTGGTCTCAAACTCCTCGGAGTCGGGTCATCCTGACAACATTCCAAAGAAAGAAGAGAAATAAGAATGTCGTCAGCCAACAATCGCTCGGTAAGTCCCAAAGAAAGATAGAAATAGAATAGATAGATAAGAGAATGTAACTGGTATAATGTTTGATTGTTATACTAACGCGGTTGTATGTAGCTTGGTACAGAATATACCAGTGTATACGAGAGGAGTCCAACTTACACCATGGACTATGGTAACTCGTAGTACAAGGCTCCGTCGATAAAACCACGGAACAACGGCAATGGATGTATAGTTGCGTCTTTTAATGACCATCTCGTGCCACTTTTAACGCATTCCGTGCCAGTCTACCCCTTTAAAACCCCGTAATGTCTTTTGTATTGATTGTATTGAAGTAAGTTATAGATGTAAGACTTGCCGAAACCATGATATCAGTTGTTCATGTAAACGGATAGTATGTAAATAGATAGTCATGTAATCAAGTCAATGAATATCCATGGTTCGGTCAAATCAAGTTATATTGATATAGACGGAAATTCTGGTATACATGGATTCATGTTGTATTGCAGTTATATTTGAATTCTATTCAAGTATAGATTGAATTCGGATTGTTTTCAGATTAGATTGGGACTCAGATTGAGTCAGACTCTTTAAACAGAATTGAAGTCCTGAATTAGTTTTGATATTATCGGTAACTAATGCATTTGGATGGCAGGTTTGTGTCTTTCTCCAAGACAATTACCGTGTTGATAACACCGTTTTTAGTTTGTCTACCTTAAATAGGAAAGCATCCAAATTCTCCAGCTCCTTGAGGCTCAAAAGAACTGGTCCAGCTTAAACTTATATTTACTAGGGTCCTTATTGTAATTTAATATAACTTGAGTGAGTTTTATGAAAAATAGTTTTGATATATTTTCAAAATACACCTCAAGTATTTAATTATCGTTTTTAGGGTTTTCATAGATGTAATTTTTAAGAGTGATGAGATAGACTGGTGGATATAAACCTAACTTGAATAGTATATGGTATTTTCATGTAATTTGACTTGTATTGATTCTTGATGGTATTTTCATGAACTTTTGTGATTCTTTTCTTTTGATTAGAAAACATGGAATATATTATATATTTAAAATAGATATTTTGATAATATTTATATATATATATATAATTATAAAAAATAGAATTTATTTATTAAATAGAAATCACGTTTTCTTAGAAATTGTAATAAAAATTCCATCGAGATTGTATGCTCCGTGAGGAGGTCTGCATCTCGCTCTACTAGTCCCAAGGACATGTGATAACCCGCACCATCCCGATCGGATTCCCCAAAATGGGTTGTAGAGACTTATTTGCAAGGAATTAATTAAAACAATTTAAAGAATACGGGTTTTGCTAGTTTAAGGTATTTTAATGTAAAATATTGTATTTTGTCCCACAGAAATTATTACAAAAGCCATCGTGCTATGTTAATATGAGTGTTGTGATAAGCTAGCTCATTACCTCGTGAGTTTTCTAAAGGAAATATGAGCAAAACGATAAAGTAATGTCGTATGTAAACTTGATGGTATTTTACCGTAAAAATGAAATAAAAGTTGCAATACATATTATTTTGAATTGAAACTTGTTATAAATGTTGTTTTATGTTTGTTAAACAATATAAGAAGAGATGGTTAATTTGTTGTTTAAGAAAAGTTGAGTTTTTAAAAAAATGAGAATCGGAAGTCGGAATAACTCCGCTTCCGACAAGTTTTGAGAAGAGGGCGTTTTAGATTAGAAATTTAGGATGGGAGAGGGGACTTACAGTTTGAGAATAGAGGGGGGAGGTAGAGGAAGATTTTGAAGGCGTCGTGGAGTCGCATCGTCGGCGGATTTGTCCCAAAATATCGTCGGAACTTTGACCTTGGCTAACTCCACTTGTACAACTTTTGGACTTAGAAATATTAAGAGTTTTGATGCTAGATTTCAGAATATAGAGGGCTAAAGTATAGTGTGGTATTTATAGGATAGAATTAGGGTTTAGAGTATAAATAGAGAATTTAAAATGAATTAAAACTTGGATTAAAGAGGTGAATTAACACTCTCTGTTAATGTGCAGAAAAATCAAACAGAATAGGAGTAGTGCGGGAGGCCAAAAGTTGTTGGGAAAAAATATTGGAGCATTTGCTATGGGGGAACCGGCGTCGCCGGCCCCAAGCCCGATCTCGCTGGTCCAATGGTGGGGTCGGGGTGTGGGATTGATGCCATGTGTTCATGTCATTTCATATATTTCAGTGCACATGTTTGATTAATCTGACTTTTCATTTTTACGTGTTTTGTACGTGTAAACTTTTGGGCTTCCAAAAAGTTTAAAAGAAAAATCAGCAAAAATATTATGTGGCTGAGGGGATTCAAACACAGAGGCTACGTCACAGCAGTGCAAGGCTTTACTAATGAGCTATAAGTGTTTTCTTTCTATTCAAAAGCAAATCAAATTTATAACTTGTGTTCAGGCTTAGGTGCTCCTTTCTGTATTTTGAAAAAAAAAATCTATACAGAAAGTTTAGGGTCATTACACCAGCCATCAGTCGGAAGTCACCACTTCCTATGGAATGCTGATAACTAGTAGGGTCATCATCACATGATGCAAGCCTCCTAGTCACCGTCCATGAGAAAACCGAAATATCTCTCGGGTGGCTGAGGTCACCTACTAAATCTGCGGAGTAGCAATGGTCTGTCAGGGTCAATTGGATCATTAGGTTCTACTAATCTTTCGATAACTGCTTGTGGTTCTGGAACCATTTCTAGTTCTACCATGCTCCCACTAATTTCTTTTGCAAGAAATTCCTTTACCTTGGAGGTGGAGAGTCAAGAACAAAACACTTTTGAACTTGAAAAGTGGTAGAAGCTATCCCACGCGAAATCTTGGGATAACCTACAGACTGTTATTTCCTAAACGTGCCTCGAGTTTATCTGGATTATGGTTTTAAACACAAACCGATAACCCCATATCTTAACAACTTTAAAATGAACACCATTCTATATCTCATATAGAAACAGAGGCACTTGTTTAGATGGAACCAATATCCATTGATATGCATCTATTTTTTAGTGCATTCCCAAAATTAAAGAAGACAACTCAGCATTACTCATCATGGAGCGCACCCGCGGATGAGCAATCTGAGAGAGAATCACATTCTCAATATGGAATACCTAGTACCAACCCCCTGTCCGTATGGACATTGGACAACATACATCAATATGTATAAGTCCCTAGAGTTCATTAACTCATTTTCCGTGTGTTGTTAATTGAAAACATTCTTTTGGTTAAAAGAAACAAAAAGTTTGTTGTTTAGGCAAAACCTGATGATTTTCCTCAATAACAACAATTGCTCCGAAAACCGACATTGAGGGAAAAATCATCCATTCTCAATTCTCTGCTCCTTCTCAACATCTGTAACGCCCTACAGATGTGGGATTATAATCCGGTATCTTTATACCCAGGAGTTAGATTTTATTGAGAACGGTTTTTCAAAACAGAGACGCACGGGGAATCCGAAACCTCAAAATGTTTCAGTGGGGTCAGTCGGGTATTCATTGTATTGCTTTTTCCATTACCCAGGTTCATGACAGTAGTCGCAATTTCCTTTTCTCGCTTCAACCCCTTTTAATGTCTCTCCATCTTACATTTCTGTATACCGAACTTATGCTAGTTTGGTTTTCTCCTTTCCATTTATTCAGCACCAGCTTCGGGATTGGAAGAAGACTATTCAATAAGCGTAACTGGTATACACTCCTTATATGTAAGGAGCTCTCGAGCTTGAGATAAGATAGGAGGGATAGGCAAACGAACAATTCATCTAATCCAGAGCCAGTGGTCATCCTCAGACTGAAATAGCTTCATCGAGTTCGTATCTAACTATACGATGGCCTTCCAAACAATATGGATCTCTGTACCAAATACAGAGGGTTCTGGAGTTAGCAGAAGAGGAAGTAGGATATATGAGGACATACGTGACTATGTCATGGATTAGGGCAATTCAGACATTCCAAAGCTGTCGATGGTAAAAAAGGTCGGTCGATATGGTTAATGAGTCTTAGTTTAAGGTGAGTCCAGGGTCGCTGCCAGAGAGAGAGAAAAGAAACACTCAACGTGCACTCTAACCTAGATTAGATTGGTATATTTATCTAATCAGGATGGCTCTCACTGTTCTGTCAAATTCTTCTTCAAACCCTAAAAAGAGAACTAGCCGGGATTTCGTATAGAAAATCTCCCGGGAGTAACTATTACTCACAAAAGGAATCGGGGCCCAAACTATCATGGCGTGTAACCTTGACGAAGGTCAAGAAGTCACCCCACTCCATAGACGGTATGCAATCTCATTGCAAGTTTCAACACTTGAAACTCCCGATATCAGTTTTTACCCAACACTTTATGACATTAACGAAGGTCAACAAATCATAAACTACTAGTCAAGTTCTACTCACCATTTTATGATTAATTTAGACCCACCCGCACGAGCACTTGACGAAGGTCAACAAGGCTATGCGACTGTCCTAGCTAATCGCATCATATGCTAGCAGGAAGACATCACTTAGCTACCGTACACTACGTCTTGACGATGGTCAACAAACGTAGCACGAATACTAAGTACTCTACTTCCTGAAATGACAGAGGGATACGGCTGGTTTTGAAGAAAACCATCAACGTAATGAACTTGATCTCATCGTAGGAACCGAGTGGTTTTGAAAGTTTATAGTCGCGTAGACCTTTACTTAAGAGTGAACTCCCCGTGAAGGGATCTAGACTCTTTTCCTCATTGAATGAGGTGCGGGATGTTCCTAATCGAATATCACGATGCAAAGCAAAAGAATACGGCTACAAAAATAATTTTAGTGACACAAACTTTTACCCAAGAGCGAACTCCCAGTGACGGGATCAAGGCTCTTTCCTCATCGAATGAGGTGCAGGACATTCCTAACCGAATGCCTCAATGCAGAGCAAAAAAATCGACTAAATTTTTCCCTTTATAAAAAGTTGGTTCCTACAACGTATGGGTTTATTTAACTTTGTATTAATGCAATTAATACAATCCCATCATTTAGATAATCTCATTATCTAGTATTATCCCTCTCACACAAACATTACATAAAAGTATGAAAAGAAAAAATATAATGCACATATACGTCATCCGCATTCGCCACGGGGCCCCGTCATGCACCGTTAAATTACTTAACTACCGACAGAGCATGGGCAGGGCTAGCGCGGATGCAAAACGTATATAGCATTTATATATATATATATACCATCACACGCAAATAATCACATTACAGCATGAGGAAATACAACATCACAGAGTTGGAATGGTCGGATCACCTAGGAATCCCGTATTTCGTTCGAACCACAAACGAAGCACGAAATACCCCGATCGCACGAATATCTAGAGCGTAACCAAAAGCAGACCCCTACAAGTGCGACAAGTCATCCGCTAACTCGAGAAACGAGGCAACCCGGCATCATTACCATGATAGGGTCACCCAGCACTTTCTCGAATCCGATGACAAGAGCACTCCTCCGTGGGTCTATCCTAACCCCTACAAGCGCAGCAAGCAGCCCGCCAATCCTAGAATCGAGCGACCCAATCTCAGCTCCTTGAGATGGCCACCCACTGCAATCTAGAATCCGGCTGTCAGTGCGCTTCTCCGTGGGGTAATCCTAATACCTATATTAATACAATGGTGATATCGATCGCAACCTGATCGAGCCCCGACAAATAATAATACAATAAGCGGAAACGACGGCCACATGTCGACCGCTCGTCCCGAATAAAAGAATATACATTATTGGCTACAACATGAATGAAATGAAACATATAACATCGCAACATCCAATTATGCACAAGGCTATTCATTTTGCGAAGATCCAATCTAAACCAAATAATCTTAACATAGAACATCACAGACTCACAAATACATATCAACAAGTATGTATCATCGTATTAACTGAGTTAAACACTTTAACATCATCAATACGGAAAAGCTACAATATTACAGTTTTGGTCGATAATTTTCCTTAGTAATACGAGACCATATCTCAATACTGAGAAAAACAAACAATACCAAAAATCCTATTTCTACAAGTTTAAGCCCCCAGAGAAAATTGAGGGCATTTTGAAAAAATTTGGCCGGTAGAAAACCGCCATGGCCGGTCAAATTTTCATAACCCCCCCCCCCACACACACACACACCATTTTTCTCCCACTTCATTTTCACATCAAAATCAACATTCTGCGATTGTTTAAAAAAAAATTTAAAAACTTTTGAAATTCGAACAAAGAAGGGGTTTAAACTAGGAAATCGGAATCAGAAAATTGCCGATCGAAACTAAAACACTGCCTAAGCTAGTCCTAGTAGTTGGTTGGCTCTGATACCACTGTAAGGCCGGGCGCGCCCCATGCGTGCGCGCAGTGGAAGCGGGACTGGAGGGAAAACAAAAATTCCGTAGGAGCGCGATCGACCGTACGCCAAAAATCGTCCAAGCACTAGTATCTAACTAAACTAAAGAGCAAAAGGAAGAGTTCAAAGGTTCTACAACCTTTTTAGTATGTCCGGCTGATCCCGGAAGACCCTGTCTAAACTTTGTGAGCTCCCGAACGCGTCTGCACGCCGACTGTCCCGCCGTAGATGATCCGCGTTGAAAGCGGGCTGCCCGTGCTCCAACTCCGTCACCGGTCGGAGAAATATCCTCCAGAGGCTTTCTGGGCGTGGAGGAAGACGATGCGAATGATGGGTACTCTCTACTTTTTACACTCCCTCACTATGGCAACACTTACCATTTTCAAGAGAGCTTAAGCTCATGTTTTGTGAGGAAGAAGAAGATGTTAAGAAAAATGATGGTTTGGAAAAATTAGAATTATCTCTTTTCTATTTTCCTTTTGTAACCATGTCATATTTAATATGACACATGTCCCTCTCTCCCACTCTCTCGCATGTGTGTGTCAACACACAAGAGAGAGGGTGGGCCCCACCATTTAATTAAATATACAAAATAAATAAATAATATATACATTAATATATATATATATAAAGATTTATATACACTTACATACATACATATATATAATTAAAGAATGGTGGGATTTAATATATATATATATATATATATCAAATATATATATATATATATATATCAAATAAGTATTAGTACATGTATCCCATACATGTACACATCATGTATCACATACACGAAATGTCACCAATATCTTCTCGGTATTATATACTGTAGAGAGTGTGTATCATATACACTATACTAGAAACCGTATCATTAATATGGTTATCAAGTCAACACTTGACTTGGTATTCCGGCTTTGAAACCAGCTAGTATAACAGCCGTCCGATTGAACACGTGTATCCAATATACTTGTTTTATCGAACTCATGTATGTATCCCTATACGTACGTCACATCACGTTTTGCCAGGGCAGGCACTTTCGTTGCGGGGCTCTAAAGATCTGTCAATACGCTGGCAGTAGGTTATATAGGATCATATCCGATTGAATCTGAAACACTTTCAGATTCAACCCCATTTTGGGTTAACCCATAAGCTCGTAAGTGGCATTAGCTGTACATAACGGCGTAGGTATGAGCAAGATAAAGGCAGGTCGACGAGCGAACTCATCCGGACCCAACAAAGTCTATAAGTGACAGTCACCGTACAATCCGGTTTCTTCGTCAAAGAGTATCACATACAGGGTCTGGGGAGTGGAATCTGGCAAACCCCCAATAACCCGATAAGTCATGCTGACAGAGGACTCATAACCTAAGAGATACAACTGGTAACACTTACTAGTTTATCTCTAATTCCATAGCCACGGACTTCAGGTTATAGTCATGTCCTGCATAGTGCGATATCGACTCTCAATACCGGGAGTGACGAATTCCCTTGACCGCTCACTACCTCTATGTGCTTTGAGACTGTACTCAACTAAAACCTGTTTGCATGACTCAATAGAGCCGTGGTAGGGTAGTAATCTAAGCACAGTGGGAACACACACGAGACACTGTGGCGATTTCAGGTATAGGGACTACCATGTACTCATGTCACCAGAGAACTGCTATCTGACATTGATATAATACCATCTAGGAGTTCTTGGCAAGTCCTTCCAGTGTAACTCATCCAATGAGCATATGTATACAATCATCAGTGTCAAACACTAATGGCTATGGGATCAGCCATTGTCCCGTACAGGGTCATGAAATGTATACACTAGTCTAAACTGGAGTACTGATGCCCAGTCTTGATACTCCTATGACTATGGACATTTAAGGATGTGCTTATAAGCTACCAGACCCCACTAGTATGATATGTATCGTAATCATGGTAGTCAAGCAAAAAATCCTATGGGCTTTATCTCATGCATTTGCGATACGTGATAACTAGTAACACGCATTCACATGACAGATAAAGACAAACCAGATAGCACACTATCATTTCGAGTAAGACTGTTCTTGGTATAGGCCCTCCTCGAATTCAGTAATTGCATTCTTGCAACTACCAACACATCCCCCTTCTCATCAATCTCACCCTTCAGAACTCGTTTGATCTATTCATGTAACCTCTTGAGATTGTCGTCATCCAACAATGATTTATTACGTTCAACCTAGTTCACCTACAAATAATAAGTAATAAATATCAATAATTGGATCTAATGTGTTAAAGGTGATATAAAACAAAACAAAATATAAACAATACTTCCATAATCGAGAAGTGACTGACGGGTAATCTCGATGTTAGGCCTGTAAATCATAGTTGGTTGAATGTAGGGGTGTATTACCTTCCTAGTAATAGCAGTGTACCAGACGACGTAATCGTCATCCACATCCTCACCTTCCGTTGTATTAGCATCAAATTTAACCTCTTTTGTTTCGATATCAATTTGGGCTTCGCCCCCACAAATTGATATACTCTGAAACCACATCGTATACTGGTTTCTTCTTGGTTGGTTTCTCCTTCTCAGTTTGTATTAGTTGAACGTCAACGGGTACACTTTGAATACTGACAAACTGTCGGATTATCCTTTAAGGATATTGTCACTGGACAGTATTGAAACAGATGAGAGGAACCCGTAATAGTCCAAAGTGTCTACTGAGAAGGAAAATTTCTTCGGATGCACCAATATACTAAGTGTATGGCTGTCATTAAAGAAACGGTAGAAAATATTTATCATTGTTCATAAAGAATTAAACAATTGTCGTTAAATTAAGTAATGAAATACTAATTATATGTTGTTCATTCAAATTATCAAGCATTCCCCGGTATAAAGTTTTATGATGATGGGGAAATCAATGTGTGCGTACACTCCATTGTCTAGCAAGAGCTCTAATCTCCTTGATGCTAGTATCAGAGATAGGCCGGATGACTGAAATCCTCGTATATGCCCAACAATGAATAACAATTAATTGTTAGATTCGCTACAATTATTTTTACAATAAAAGAAAATAATTAAACAACTAATACGATATCTGCAAAACGGTATGAAAAACCCTTTATCGCTTTCGCATTTGACAGTGCCACTTCGTTCAATTCGTTTATCAAATACGTCAAAACCCCCGTCCCAAGCGTATTCGGAGATGCGTTCCCCGTCCCTCAAAAATTAAATCCATTTAGGATGAACTAGGTTCTTGAAGCGTGTAGGGAATAATGTCATGCAAATATCGTACAAAACATAAGGTTTTGTACATTGAACAATTTTCTCCCAATCGGCATCAGACCCGAGAGCAATAAAAATCTCATACACCCACGTCGCAAGTGCGGCGCCATTTTTCCTCTTCTCCATCAGGGGATCAACTCCTAATACGGCGTAAAAATGTATGAAGGAACTCATACATTCTTCATAAACAATCGGAGAACCTGTGACCGGGAGACCAAGAATCCATGATACGTCTCCAAGAGTGATTGACGCCTCTGTAATGGGTAAATGAAAAGTGTTCTTCTCGGGCAGCCATCTCTCAACTAATGCAGATATCAACATTAGGTTATGTTATTGGTGGCCAACTTTACGATACTCACCAAAACTCATTTGTCCAATAATTCGATCTGCTGATCAGTCAGAGGCCATTGCGCAGACATGCTCATAAATTTGAGCGCAATAAGAGTTCCATGTCTTTACCACTCCAAATAGTTTCGGAGATATGGTTTTCTTGATTATTCAATACAACATTATTCATGGAGCCAAGATTGTATTGAATAGATGATGCCTGGGATGCTTGGGATGCTGATGGCTGTATAAGATTGACTACATTCACTTTTAATTGTATTTTCCTTCTTTTGATACATTCTTAGAAAATTTCTTTACGAATATTTTTTGGCAGAGAAGGAGGAGTCAATTTAGCCCTCTTTTATATAGCCCTTTGCGGTATAGCCCTCGTGGGTGTATATTGGCGTTTACTGGTCATTATAACTACATAATAAACATCAAAAATCATAAATATATTAACAAAAAACCCTACATAAATAAGACCAAACCCTAAACTAATAAAATCATTGATTTATGTGATAATTCGATCCAAGAAGACAACAAAAATGAATTGAATGCACGTATTATCTTGATTACTTCATACAAAATCCCATTTGGTATTCTGTAATACCCGGTTCCCTTGTAAATATTTTCCGTATTTATGAAGAAATGTTTTCCAAAAATTTTCTATTTAAAATTCTACAATTAATATTTCCTATATTTTTCTAAATATAATTTCTAATTATATATTTCCTAATCTAAACCCAAACCCTTTCCCTAACCCAATCTAACCTACCCGATCCGACCCGACCCGACTCCCCATGCCCACTTCTTCTTCTTCTTCTTCTTCTTCTTCTCCTTCTCCTTCTCCTTTCCAGCCTCCCTCGCTCTACCCCTACTACCTGCTCCCTCCACGACTCGCTCAAACCCACATCCCTGCTTCCTACTTCGCGCGACCCGTTCCTGCAACGGCCTCGACGAAAAATCCCATTCCCCGGCATCTTCGAGATCTCTCCCACCTCTCGCGAGATCCCCTCGCCTGCCCTCCTCTCTCTCAACAACCTTCCCTCATCTCTCTCACTCCCCACACTGCACCAAACTGTTAGTTATATGTATGCCCTAGAGGACATTATTGTAGTGGATGCTTGGACATATATAGAGAAGACTTTCTTACTCGACATGATAGTATGTTATCCGATTGCTCTTTATCTTAACATATACACTTGTATTATTATACCGTCTCTCCGTTACATGTTGATAAAGCCCTTAGGATGTGTACTTGACTACCAGGACTATGATGCAGATCATACTAGTGGGGCCAGGATAGTCCACAAGTACATCCTTTAATTGTTCCTAGTCGAGGGAGTATCGAGATAGGGCATCGATATTTCAGAGTAGACTAGTGTGTATATTTCTTGACCCTGTATGGGGCGATGGTTGATCCCACAGCCATTGGTGTTTGACATCAAAGATTGTACACAAGTGCTCATTGGAGAATGGGTACACTGAACAGGACTCGCCGAGAACTCCTAGATGGTATTATACCTATCGTCAAATAGCAGTTCTCTGGTGATACTGGTACAGGTTAGTCTGTAGACCCGAGATAGTCATAGAGTCTTGTGTGGTCCCCACTGTGCTTTGATTTCCTCCCTACAACGGCTCAAAGGAGTCATGCAAACAGGTGGATTTTGGGTACAGTCCCGAGTCACATGGAGGCAATGAGCGATAGGAGGGGTTTCGTCTCTCCCGGTATTGGGAGTTGATGTTGCGATATGCTCGATTAGCTATAACAGGAAGTCCCTGGCCAGGGCTGATGATGAGATTTACTGGTAAGTGTTATCAGTAGTTTCTCGACCCGTTATTAGCCTCACATCGGCATGACTTATCAAGTTATTGGGATCTGACGTTTACCACCCCCAGACTTGATATGCGACATATCATACAAAGAGACCGGACTGTACGGTAGTGTTACTTATAAGCTTTGCGGGAGTTTGGACAAGCTTGCTTGTTGATCTTCTGATCGCTCAATACCTGGGTAGCCGTTACGTCCAGCTGGTGCCGCTGACGGCTTGTGGGTGACTGATATGATCATCACCTACTGCTGACGTATTGACGAGTCTTTAGAGTCCTACACAGAGGTTTCCTAGCTCAAGCGAAACGAAGTAGGGCACATATGTGATATGTGCGGAACCGAGATTAATACGTGTATGTGATACAGTATTCTAATCTCACGATATAGGTTATATGTGATATAACCGGATTATTGAATCAAGTGTTGATTCAATAATTTGTTATATGTATATTTGATATACATATAAATAATATTAGTCGGTTATATGTGATATATCCGGATTATTAAATCAAGTGTTGATTTAATAATTTAATATATGATTATATATTTGATATATTAATATATATTAACTAATATTAGCTTACTTAAGAATTTCTTTTCTACAAATACATATATATATATATATATATATATGAGATATATATTAATGTATTTACTATTGTGTCATGCTGGATGATACATTGGGCATGGGTGTATGAGACTCATACCAAACTAAAGATAATTTGGGTGATTAATTATTAAGGGAAAAATCAAAATTAGGTGGAAATTAGCATGGCTAAAGAAGCTTGTGGAAGTATGTAGAAGTCTTGACTTAGTCCACTAATTTTGTTTTACTCTATATATTTATTAATTCAACCATTATCTTTAGCCATGGTTAAGTCTCTACAAATATCATTTGAGATATTTTCTCACCAATGGTTCATCACTTGATCAGCTTCTTCATCTCTTTCTTTGCTCTCTAGTTTTGAGTGAGGTGAGAAAGAAAAAGAAAAAAATAATTCTAAAGTGAGCAAAATTCCTACTTTATCAATTTATACCAAACTAGCCATTTAGTATAGGTTGTTTACTTCACTAATTTCTCAATTAGTGAAGAGATAGTTTGAGTTAGAGATTCCTCAAGGTAGATCATTTTTAGCCTCGAAGATCCTTAAGCAAGCTTGTTCCTTTCACCAAGTGGAGCCTAAGAAGAGTTCGAGGGACCATTACTTGGAGCTAAGGAGCTACTGCATAGAGCTTTAGAAGTGAAGAACCGGTTTACAAAAGTTGTATTCCTTATTCACTTAGTGTAAAGTTTGTTTACATGCAATGAAACCCTAATTCTCTAATTCGATTCTAGGATAGCATGCAATAGCACACTGGATTTTTTTAAATTGTATACTTGATGCCTCTAAAAACCTAGTAGTGGTGCTAAGGCATACTTTTATAAGTCACCGTCGGCGTACTCTCCGCCGCCACCAATCTACTCGCTTCATCGCAACCAACCACCACCCTCCACCTCGAAGCAACCCAACTCACCTAACCCATCAACCGAGCTCCCTACAACTCGCCGCCACAAGCACCGACCACCACCGTCGTCATCGCTCGCATCGACCTTCGAGCCTCACTTCCGACCACCCTCTCGACACCCCGACGAGCCCCAGTTTCCCCCCTCCATCAAGAACCGAGCTCTTTCCTTCACAAACCAGCACCTGCAGCGACCCTTCGTCACCCACTTTAACACCCACAGCTGCTGCCCCATCGCCTGGACCATCGCCGCCATGACCTCATCGTCTTCGCCACCGCCACCAGCAACTCCCCCGACCCCTCATCTCCTCGCCTAGCTCCTTCTCCAACCGAGATTCCTCGCTGTGCCACCATCACAGCAAAGCAACTGTCGACGGATACCCCTGGACCGCCGCTGCCCCCATGCCTAGCAGTGCCGCGTCATACCACAGTCGAGCCTAAGTTCCAGGCCAAATCGAGGCCCAACATTTCGTCGAACGCGTGCATTTATTGCGATCCCCGCTGTTTCGGCTGCCGCCATCAAAATCTAAATCATGGTCTCAGTCTCTGTAGCTGTTGCGGTCGTCAACGCAGTCGTCGTCGCAATATCGCACACGTTCGTCGCAACCCCTATCGCGCTCAAGCCTCGCGTCACGCCGTGCCGGTTCCGCAACGTTTATCGTTGTCTCGTGTGTCGAGACAAATAATCTGCACGTTCGTCGCTTCTATATTAACGACCGAGGCAAGTGAAAATCTTCACTTGTTACTCATGCTATAATAAACGTTAGCTAGAGAAATTATATTATAACTAGATATAGAAATAAAGATAATTAGATCGAAATCTATACTGGAATTTTGATGTAGCAAACCATCGTGCCATTTTATTCTGAGTAGAGCCCGACTAGAGCTTATTAATGTGTTGGTAACACGTATAAGTTAAATGATTGACATCTAATTTAATTAGATAGAGGAAACGGTAAACTCGATCGATAACCAAATGTTTATCTTAGGTGTTCGATGCGAACCCTATGCAAAAGCTCACGTTAAAATGGTGGAACTCATGAAACCTAGACCTTAATACTGTTAACAAACCGACTGTGGAAATTTGGTGGCAAATCAGAATCGTCTCCACACATAAAATGACATCCCGATAACCTTTGCGAAATCTGAATTTTTCCCGGACATATTACACCGTTAAAATCATAACAAACCATTTATATATCGGATCTTAGAGTTCTATGGCTCGTATCGAAGCCAATAAATAAACCTACAGCACCCCATAGTTTAAATCTAAACTTTAAGAAGTTATGACAGCGAGAACGGAGGCGATTCATGGCTCTAGACTGTAGTCCGGGGCAAGAATCTCCACCTTGGCTTGTTTTAGAATGAATATATCTCACCGTTTAAATGTACAAGTGTGCGGAACCATACATAGAAGCGTGGAGAATTGAATTATATTTCCAACACCGTAGATGTATGCTGCAGTTTCGTGTAGAACCAGAATGTATATCTTAACCTTAGACAGTGCATATCTCCTGCATACAGCGGATATTTTTGATCCGTCTGATGCGTTGGAAGCACAACAGATAAATCTAAATATTATTTAACTGTAGCGTCGCCTAATTATGATCCCAATAGGGAGTAAAACGTGTTACGAAACGGACTTCCAGTTCGGAAATTGGATTTCCAGCAGTAAACACTTAAAATGGAATGACCAAAACTCGCAAACCTGAAACTCAATTGACTCGAAACTAATTTTTATGTAGAGATAATTTAATACACTGTTTACGCTTTTTATATTGTTTTGTCAAATTATGCACGTGTGATTTTATGTGATTTTATGTGATTTTTCTAATCCAACCGACACCGGTTGCTAATATGTATTCAGTTATGCATTTACTGTACCCCCATCATGTTGCATGACTGTTATACCCTTGTGAATAGTGTTCATTTGCATCGATATCCTAGTAACCGTATTAAATAACCAAGAGATAAATGATAGTGATTGGATTGTGGCAAGTAAGTTAGTGTAAAAGCGTGAATGAATAATGGAAGTGATACGTACTTGTACACAATCAGCGGAACCAATTAGTTATTGCATTGTCGACGCTTATGGGGCAGTTATAAGTGTAACTATAACTGGTATGGGATGGGTATGGAAGCACTTATATTAGCGTCATAGGTAAAATATCGAGCACTGTCCATTTATCTTGGATACTAGTCGTGACATGTTTGATGGAGATCATGTCTCCAATTCTCACGTAGACTTATCATGAAGCGGCTTGTATTTAGATTCATGGTCGGTGTTGGGTGCGGGGTGTGGGGTAATTTGAGTGTGGGTTCGATCAACGGAATCTCAGGAGTCTCACTGCCGGCATATTTCGGGATTTGAACTGATCGTGTTTCTGATTCTTACTGATCGTGATTCGGGTCCGTGTTCCCTAGCCTCTGGGACTTACCCTTGGGTTGGGGATACTTCTGAGATGGTTGACGCTCACACTTGGACTGACCATAAGTTTAGTGATTTAGACATTGAGACTTCGAGACTGATTGCTTTAGTGACATGGACATTGCATTGATTACTGATCTGATACACCTGCTTTATCGTTATATGTACCGGTTATTTTATGCTCGCGTCATTACTCTATGCTTACTGCTTTATGTTTATCATCGTTGCACATTATATATGTATATATTGCTAATGTGTCACTCTGACGATCTGAGTATGCATGCTCAGAGTGAGAAGTGGACTTAGCTCGGATCAGGATCTGTCTTACCTCGAGAATACTGCGGACATCTAGATTAGCGATGTCGGCGCTATCCTTTTCTTTGACTCTATCTGGTTAGTTTTACATCTGTTTTGATAGAATTAGTGACTGCATTTCTCATTACTTGCGCTATGATTATTGATTACCACGTAATGCTAGAAGCCGAAGTGTGACTACGGTAGGATATTTCCTTAACCGTAGGAGCATGGTTGTCCTTGTCACCCCTCGTATTCCGTATTTTAAGAAGCGGGACGTGACATATTCCAAGGGTTCTCATTCGATACGGAAATGTTACAGAATGTTAAAAACCTATCATAATTAAAATAAGAGAGAAGCACTTAATCAACTTCTACTAGAAATGCTTGTAATTATCTCAGATGTAATGATCTCCAAATTAATGACCAAAACAAAATGCTATACGAAGATTATGTATTGCTTAATGGTTACATGTTTAACTATAGCATGGAGTTTCATATACATCCCACGCACAAACTTAGAATCTAAGGTGCATGAAGTAGACAACTACAATACCCTAGACATCAGGAAACTTATTCAAGAAAGAGAGGTTTGAGATTTAACAACCATTTGCATAATCAATTATGAAGATTGGTTAATACATGATAAGCTAGGGTTACAAAATCGATCCAAGAAATATGAGAATACCAAGCAATTCAAATCACAGGAAAAAAAACCCATATTACATCTAAGAACCCTAACAAAAATCCTCCAAATATTAACAAATATTATACTAATTAAAGTAAATTAATTACCTTATAAGATCGATCCATAAATCAAGAGAATTCCAACAAGATCGTAGTTCAAATCACAGCAAAAATCGTCTTTGATTTGGATCCCTACCCCTTAAACGTTGAAACGGTGCTGAAGCTGTTCAAGCAGTGCCTCTTTTTATTAAATTGTATCAGCTAGTTAAAGTAGTGGTTTAATCTGAGCTGTTCGATTTTAACCGCTAGTTAAAATAGCGGTTAAAATTAACGGTTCAAATTTGTTAGATAAATCGATTTACCAACACTGTATAAGTATAATGTTCCCTCCCGTGTGTGTACCCTTTATTTCAAATATTGCATATGAGTACACGTGTATTTGTACCTGGGCTTGAGTGAGGAGGAAAGACATTATAATGGGAAGAGACAAAAGCCAAACAGTATCCAATAGAGGTAGTTTTCGACATTTCTCCTTCAAAAGACAAGAAAATATTTTGTGAGAATTGCTAAATTTGGTAGCATGGAAAAATGAAAAAGGGTTCCCAATTTCAGCCGCAAATGAGAGCGAAGGTGCCAAGGGAGTCGATGGGCCCCACTCCTCCGCCTCAAAAGAGTTTTATTTGAGGCCGGCCCTTTTTGTCGTCTCCTTCATCCCTCTCTCTCTCTCTCTCTCTCTCTCCCCCCTCTTATTAATCCCGTGCTCTTTCTCTCTCCTCCTTTAAACGTTCAACCCCCCTCCCCCTCCTCCCTCCTCTCTTGCTTCAATCTCAAGGCCCCAGAGCAAAAGGCTTAGAGAAATAGAGCTCTGCTTTGTGAAGGAAGGGGGAAGAGCTTCAATCCTTGAGTTTGGCAAAATAAATTTTGTGAAGTGAAGGGTTTTTTGAGAGAAGGGTTTCATGGATTTGGGTTCTGAAGCTGAACCATGAGAAAAAGGAGGAAGCTTTTTGGTGTTTTGTAATTGAGATTGCTGTTTTTCTTCTTCTATTTGATTTGAGCTCTCTCCTTTCTCTCTTTTTCTCTTTGGCGCCATGGCTGGAAGCAACGAGGTGAACGCCGCTGAGTCCAAGGTATTGCTGTTAATTTTGAGAAAATTTCATAGCAAAATGGAGCAAATTTGGTGGCTTTGGGGATTTTGTGTTTGTTTGCTGAAAAATCTTAGTTTGGGTTTCAATTTGTGTTGCAATCGATTACTTGAATCTGCCCCCGATTTGCTAACCAGGGTTTGTGCTTCATTTTGTGGCGGTTATTTTACTCATTAAACACTTAATAATCTCATGGGGGCTCAATCTAGATTCCGTGAAGTTTGAAACTTTATTCTAAGAAGCAAACAAATTCTTGTTCGTATATCATTGAAATCTATCTCAAATTGTACAAAGAAGGCAAAATTCCTGTAAATCAAACAGTCCCATAACAAGTTATTGTAGAAAGTGTGTGAATCTTTGCCACTATTTCTTACTCCAAGAATTTTCCCAAATAAGGAAAGAAATGGAACTCACTTTTCTTAATTTATCATACTTTTTTACATGTTTTTGTTCACCCTTCAACAATCCTCAAACCGTTCAACCAAAGTGAATTGTAAAAAGTTGAAATTTGTTATGTTCTTATGCTATTTTGTTGCAGGAGCTGGTTCCTCTGCACACTAGGGTTTCTAAAAAAATTTCAAACACTTTCAATAATTTTTAATCATACAAGCAAATTGAAGGGGAAAACCCTCAATCTCCTAAGTTCAAATCTTGATATTGATTCTTATATTCTTAATTATTTATTTATTTATCTAATTTCACAAGGCGGTTCCTCTGCACATTAGGATTCTTAAATTTACTATTTTTTATATATTTCTACTTCCTTTTATACTTCTTAATCATACAATCAAACTTGAAGGCGCAAATTCTTAATCATACAATCAAACTTGAAGGCGCAAATTGCAACCCTCGATATCTAAAATCCAAGTATTGATATTAATTCTTATGCTCTTTTTTCATTTATTAATATATTTATTTGCAGTTGGTGGTTCCTCTGCACACGAGGGTTCTAATCTCCAACTTCAAAGTAGCCTACAACATGCTTCGTCGCCCCGATGGCACCTTTGATCGCCACCTAGCGGAATTCCTTGAACGCAAAGTCCCCGCCAACGCTTCCCCTGTCAACGGAGTCCTCTCCTTCGATCTCCTCCTCGATCGGTCCACAAACCTCTTAGCTCGCATTTATCGTCCAGCCCCTGAATCAAATTCTTTTGCAAACCTCCACCTGCCCCCTTCGGATACCCCTTTCCCCGTGATCATCTTCTTCCATGGGGGTAGCTTTGCACATTCATCTTCCAATAGTTCGATATATGATTCACTTTGTCGGCGCCTGGTCTCTCTAGTAGGACCCGCGGTGGTGATGTCTGTAAATTACAGACGTACCCCCGAGCACAGATACCCCGCGGCGTACGATGATGGCTGGGCCGCCCTAAAGTGGGCCTCTAACGAACAATGGCTTCGATGCGACAAAGATTCAAAACCATCTATTTTCTTATGCGGCGATAGCTCTGGTGGTAACATTGCACATAACGTTGCCCTGAGAGCTATCGATTCCGGGATTCCGATCTCTGGGAATATACTACTGAACCCGATGTTCGGAGGCACAGAAAGGACCGAGTCTGAAAAAAGATTCGATGGGAAGTATTTCGTAACGATTCAAGATCGAGATTGGTATTGGAAGGCGTTTTTGCCCGAAGGAGCGGATAGGGATAATCCGGCTTGCAACCCGTTTGGCCCGAATGGGATTAAACTCGAGGGTATGAAATTTCCGAAAAGCCTTGTGATCATAGCAGGTTTGGATTTGATGCAAGATTGGCAATTGGCTTATGCCGAGGGCTTGAAGGAAGCGGGGCAAGATGTGAAGCTTGTGTACCGAGAGAATGCTACGGTTGGGTTTTATTTTTTGCCTAATACCGAGCATTTTTATGAGGTTATGGAAGAGATTAAAGATTTCGTGACTTCAAATTTCTAGCACCAGTGAATACAGAATATATATATATATAGGTATATATTGTTATATGTATCGATAAATTGATTCACGAAGAAGTCATCGATGAATTTTGAAGGATTCTACAGGTGACTTTGTTAGTGGAAGAATTGATGTGCTTCTTCATTCCAGTGATTGATCAAAATATTTTTGTGGGAGAAGTACAGCTCTTCTTCCTTCAACTGACTTTGTTTTCTCCAAGTTGTGTTTGCAATTGTTCTAATTATAGCATGTGATGAAAGTTCCACTATTGTTGTGAAGCTATTTGTGTAATACTTTGGGGAATTCTAGTAATATAAAGTTGGCCCCCTGTTGCTTCATTTTCTAGATGTTAATTTGGTGCTTAGCTGTTGATGGTACTGTTAGCATGATTGGATTGTGATAGATTGATATTTTTTGCTTTTGTTTGGAAGGTTTTGGAAAAAGGGTTCATGCATGATGTCAATTTGGAGAATGATCAAATTGAGTTCTTAGACTTTATCCCTGCTTGTATATTTGAAGAAAGCATATGCAACGGAGACAGTTGAAGGTCCATTTGCATGAAGAAAGAAATGAGAGAAGTCTGAAAATTGATCTCAAATCTTGAAAGAGAGAGGATAGTATAAAGTTGGTATCATATATATCAAAAGTCACAATGGAACATAGACATTTCATACACACCTTGGTATCATATATATCAAAAGGCACAATGGAACATAGACATTTCATACACACCTGAATGATGATACCCAAAAATAAAAAAGGAAAAGGAAAAGGGGGGGGGGGGGGGCGGGGGGGGGTTTGAAATATCCCAAATAAAAATATTGTCCTCAAAATATGGGAGGGAGGGAGGGAGGGAGGATACAAGATGACTGCTTCATGCCACCATTATCAAAGCTTTCTCAACATTGATGATACAAGATACCAAACAAAGTGAAGCAGATCCTTTGTGGTTTTTGTTTTTTTTTAAGTTAGGATGAAAACAAACAAGCAAACAAATCCCTCCCCAACTATAAATCTATAATCACTAAGTAAATAGCTTACATGCTTGGCTTATCCCCAATAACAATTAAATATCTTGGTAATACAGCTCATCATGATCATCAATGAAATTACAGAATACTTATTAGATCCTAACCGATCAACTGACATCCTCTAAATTCTTAAGTTAGAAAACTTCTGACTAAACGAAAATATAAAATCGCCACGTAACCACAGGAAATGAAAATATTGAAGTAGTTGTGAGAAAAGTTGATCATTAATCTCTTTGTCTTTTTGTGATCAAAATATTCTCTCACAAAATGCTATAGATTTAAATTTTGTATATTGCATTGTCTATATTCCATGAATACCAACCAAACATAACATGAATACAAATACAAAGCCTTAGGTGACGATGACCAAAGAGAAAGAATAGGTCAAGGCTAGAGACCAGACAAATAGTAAAACATTAAAAATTTAACAACAACTCATGGGCTTTACAATATTTAATTTGTGGTGAGTGGGAGGTTATTTGGCATTTTCCCAATCAATCTTAGCTGTGAGCAGTTGGTCTCATGTCGAGTAGTAAAGCTTTTCTAGTGCTTGGGATGCTTCATACAAACACATGGGCCTTTGTTTTGTTCCATTTTTATTAGGAATCCACCTACTCTTTGGAATTTATTGGGGAAGAGAGAGAGAGAGAGAGAGAGAGAGAGCAAAGAGCTCCTCATTGGCATTAAATTAAGAGTAAATGATATGCCAAAGCAACAGCTAAGGCCTTTTCATTTGACGTTTAAGGCTATATTGAGAAAATAGAGATTCTTGGTAGATATATTTTGTATGTTAGTGGTTACTTGTTCATCCACGCCTCTCACAAATTTAATTCAATCTCTAGTATGCCATTTGAGCTCTAGGGTTCATATGAATGGTCATTTGGTTTAATCTTTTGGGTATAATGGGAAAATGGATGGGACATGCGCAACCCAAATTCGAACTATTTTAAAACTTGATGTTTAAACTATGTAAATTGCAGAGTTAGACTATTATTTAATCTTTAATCTATGGGTCATTGTTAAAAGTAAACTTTAATGGTATACACCGTCCCACTCTATTTATTCGCCCATTAGTCCACAAAGTATAATTTATTATTAATCTAATGTCAATTGTCTTTTATATCGGATCTGTTATGTCGATTCCAAAGTTTTAGAAACGACATATGATAGCTTTCAATTTGGACATTTTTAGCTTGCCAAAACCAACCTAGTAACTTGTTTGTTATTGTTCATGCGTTCCAGCTTTAGTTTTGTTTATGATGGGATTTATGTCCGCGTCCTGTTTAAAAAATTTGTCCTCTTGAAAAACCGAAGTTTTTTGCTTTTGCCGTCATCTCTGATATTTATGGGAAAAAACACACTTTCCAGTGGAAGAATTTAAAGAATGCTGACTTTTCCTTCTCTTCTGTCTATAGTTCTTTTTGATTTAAAATTTGATATTAGTTAAGAACCTTTAATACTAAATTATAAGCAGAATGGCTTTGTTTATGATGAGATTTATGTGGGCATCTTGTTTCAATATTTGTCTCCTTGTTGATGGATGATGATGCTGTTCTCTGCTTTGGCTTTCATGTTAGTTTTGTTTGTTTGTTAAGAAATCTTTTCTTCTTTCCTTTGATCTGCTTAAAAAGTCTTTTGACAAAACAAGGCTAAATTTTCGATATGCTATAAATAAATATTCATAAAGAAAATCACTTCTTGTCCTGTGGATGGAATCCCATGTCATTACCAATGGAAGGTAGCTGTTACTCTTTCTATTGTTTCTTGCTTTGATAAATTTCACCAAATTACACTTCTTTTCCTCCTAAACAATGTTTTCATTTCTTTTCGGGAAAAAACAAAAATAAAAAACCCATCGCCCGCTTCCTCAAAGTGCTACATACAAGGGAGAAACCCTTTAAGACCAAATTCAAAAGTAGCTTGCTATGATGAAAATACATTAAGATATTTTAGTGAAAGACGTGCTATTTTAGGGCATCATGGTGAAATTTTTCCCTTTAATTTTTATTTCTTTTAACTATAGAACTTGGATATCAATTTGATCATACTGCAAACATGAGGACCAGCTTACTTGTCCTTTGGGTGAAGAAACAAAAACAATCTAGATAAATACAAAAAAAATAATTTTATAAGAAAACAAATCGTAAACACACTTTACCTGACATTAGCAATTAAAAGAAAACAAATATTAATAGACCTAAAAAAGAATTCTACCATTGATAGCAAATAAAGGCTCTACACATGTATCCTGACATTTGCCTCAAATTCATACATCAGAGCATATAAAATCGCAACCTGTTTCTTGTATGATAACTAGAAAAAAGTCTGAGAAAAACAAAATAAATATTAAGAGACACTTCTGACACATTAATGCCTAAAGGAAAAGGTTGAGAATTTGTACCCTGTATTGCATTGGACAGGCAAGAACAACAGACTTTAGCAGCTAACAGAGAGAACTTATTCTTTTGCATCAATATCTCAAATTCATTCATTTCACTATTGTTCTTCAATTTGTAATACATGCTTTCTGTGCTCTTGCCATCAGCTATAGAAACAAAGGGCAATTAATGGCAGCTATAAGAAATCCAGCGAAAAATCACACACATAACAAATGGCGAACCAAATTATTTGGTGCTTAATAAACAATATTCTACATGCAAAAAATTATCAGCCAATTTGGCAGTACAAAATTAAAATGGATGCAAAATCAAGAAAAATAAATGAACCAGGAAATTTAGGTCAACAATATACAGTTAGCGATCTTTCGTAATGAGCAGCCTTTAGATTATGGAACCAGGATATCCAATTCAATTACTTAAAAATGTATGGTTTGTTGTCTCAAGAGCTTCGGGCATATGAAATTTGGTCTAAAAGATTCCAGATCGAAATTCTATAAAGCAATCAAACTTTTTTGCAGACAAGTAACAGCCTTTGGTCTCTGTGCTCCTCACCATTCAAAGTCAGGGTTTGGAATTAAAAGTAATCCTGCAAGAAAGAGTCAGAAATCAAATTAAAAAGATGCAAATAGAAAATTACTATAAATTAAAATTGAGCCATGACGAAATGGATAGCACATCTGATAAAGTCAATGGGTTAATTGCTGAATAATACCCCAATGTTTCACCTACTTTGCACTTATATACCTTATTGATTTTTCGCTGCACATAAATATCTTAAAATACAAACCGTATGGATTTTTGTTTAAAATAGTGATGGATTTAGCGGTTAACTGAAGGGAGCAAAGTATTAACAATTTGTACTTCAGAGTATATAAATACAGCAAAAAATCAATAAAGTATATAGGTGCAAAATAGATGAAACATTGGGGTATTACTTAGCAATTAACCCAAAGTTAATTGAATTGGATGTTAATGTCGGTAAACCAACTAACTTATAAATCAAAGTAAACATACTGAGTTATGAGCGACCAAAAACATTATGATTTCATTACTCGATCTGCCAAAAGATCTGCCAAAAATAAATATTGCGAAAGGTACCTATTCAAAGCCTATAACCAGCCTACCGAACTCAATTGGATCTCTGCCAACTTTAAAGCATTATTCAATCAAACCTACTCATAACCAAATTTCAATTTATGGTATTGATTGATTCAGAGGATCAATTGATTGTCTGGTTATTTGTAAGATATTGCATCCAACACCTCATTCCGCAATAACATCTTTCTAAATGCCAGCAGGGTTGGCCACAAATTAATGATAATTTCTTCAACAAGCACTTTATATAAATTGATCATATACCACAAATTTGATGATAGCTAAAAATGTTTATTATGAGTGCCACTGTAGTACGGTGGTAAAGCTTTCTGTTGTCGAGCAGTTTGGCTCAAATCTCGCTTTCGTAAGATTACGACATACGATTGAAAAATAGAAGTAGAAGAAGTTTCTGTCACCTAGTTTAATATGTTCTAAGTTCCAACACTGCAACCTGACACTAGGATTATTAATTAAACATATAACTAAAGCATGGAAGGTCTGTACCAAGGACCACTATAGTTCAAGGTAAGGGTCATAGTAATAATGATTAATCTCCAAATAAACAACTCAGATGTGTCTTCAAATGGTGCATAAGAGGTTAATAAGAAATATGGCCATTACTCAGTGTAAAGAAGGTATGGAAAGCAACATTTATTTATTTTTAAAAAATCCAACCTAAATATCCATCCTCTTCTCAAAACAAGTTGCTTGAACTCTCATGAATCTTAAAGAAAACGTTGGATCAAGTCTAAACAACTAACAATGAAGTGGAAGTCAAGCACCTATGTGAAAAATTCATCAATGTGCAGTGTAAGCCTAAAGGCATAAACTAATGTAAACCATCTCTAATTAAGTTGGAGGGAATCAGCATATCACCTAAGTGAGGCTATCAAGCAAACCAGCTTACTACTTGTTTGATGAACACCAAGTTACCAAGATCATTCATTTAAACACTTAAATACACTTTATGCTCAGGTTACGGCTGAAAGGTTCTGCAATTGCAAGAGAAGCCAAAACAAACTTCCTAGAACTTCAGGCAAGATTTCATGAATACACCGATGAGATTAAAAATTAAAGAAATAGCCTAGATTACTCATGTATATTCTTGTGGTGTAAGGTTTACCATGAGCATTAGATTAGGAAGAAATTAGGTAAAACATTTTGAGTCACTTGAAGTCTAATAACAAGCGTACAATTCAAGTTGCACATAAACATAGAGGTTGCATACAATAAGGGGACAATGTCCTATCTCCAAGCAAAGCCAAGTTGCAATTTGCTTTCTCTTGCAAAAATTCTAACTTAAACTCTTTTAGCTCCCCTACCATCGTGTTCCTTTTGCTATCTATATGTTGTTAGCTTATACCCTATGAGTAGGAAAGATGAAGGCGGTCCTTAGGAATGGTTGCACCATAAGTTGCATGGACACTTCCGACGGGTTGCCATGTCCGTGTCCGACATGTATCGGACACCTAAACTTGCATAGTATGTATCAAACGCACCCTATACGAGTCATGTGCATATTGCATGCGGATCCTATGCGCCTCATGTGTACATGTCTTTAGTATGTTATTGATGTATCGTTATAATGTGTCTTTTGGATGTTTTTACTTTTTAAGGAAGACTTGTTAATGACTTGTCTTGTAATTTATATCTTAGATATTATTGGTATTATATTTGAAGAATAACTTATAGTTGTTTGTTATTATTATGACTCGTTATTTTATCTTGTTTCATGTTATTATAGTGGTTTCTATCTTTTATTTATTATATACACACACGCACGTGCGCACACATACATATAACGTTGTGTTCCTGTATCCTAGATATTGGGATTTTTCCATGTTGCCGTGTCGCATCAGTTCTTGTATGTGTCCGCGCAGCCTTGGCTGCACTACTTCATGATCCCGTATCAGGGAGGGAATTCAGGGATCTTCCCTCTCTAGGCAACCTTTGTATCCAATTGCTTATTTATGTACATTGGCTGTTATCTGGCTACCCCAGCCATCTATTTATTTCTTTTCCACCTAAAAATCTAGATACAAGCAGTTTGCCACCATGTTCTTAACAATTCAGACACCTATTGCTAGCACCATTCATAGAACCTAAGATTAAGAACTAGCTGGAATTTCAGGACAGGAAGTTATAGCTACAGGGAAACCCAATTGTTTGACCTAAAATCTGGCCTCTGTCTAATTACAACCTAGCAGCACTCTGATACATCACCATTTGAAGATTATCTGTGGGTACACTACAAGAATTAACATTATTGAATGCCTGAAACTTTTAGAACTCTTCAGAACACAACTTGGAGGATATGGGCCAGTTTAGTAAGGACATTGCCATTTTATGTTTGCAAGTAATGGCCAGATATTTATTGTTTCTAGGCAGTCAACCCAGTAACAGAATATTCTTTGGGTGTTCATCTCAACTTTATTCTGAAAAGGATCTTTTAAACAAAATCAATCCAGCAATAATAATAAACCAAGATATTAATGATTAGTAATATAATAAAAATGGATGCTATCAATTGTGAATGCCCTCTAGGTGACCAATGCAAGAATCAAAAGGTTGGATTCGCATGGGGTTTAACAATGTAGTTGCAAGATGATGTTATAACTAATCTCAACCAAGAATCTTGTACAAGCCCGAATTTTATTGACCGTGATCATGGATAATTTATCCAACAAAATTATGAACAAAGCATTGAAACTTTTTCTGAATTACTCAAAAAATGCATAATTGAGCGTATGCAGGTAAACATGAATCTGGTACATGTAAGAGATATAATTCCTGTTAAATCCAATGCTTGAAACTTACCGAGTGATTATTTTATAAATATAAAGAGATTCAATACTTCTGAATGATCCACTATTCCCAGGATGGAACTTATCTGTTTCCATCTAAAATCTCAAATATATATTAGAAAATGAAGAATCCTCTGGGGTTCCAAAACCATGCTTCCACATCATCCCGACTATCGACTCAGCTTCAAACCTCCTCCCAATCTTCCAATATGCCTTAAACATGATCAAAAAGGTCTTTTTTGTGGGGTTAAACTTACACGCCTCCATTTCACCCAGAACCGCATGCATCTCCTCTAATCGATTGCGCTGCCCATACATCACCATCTTACAGTGATATAGTGAACGGGAAAGCCTCCATTGAGCATACTCAGCTTTATGTAAAAACGCTGCAAGCCGATCCGCTGCATCACATTTAAAATAGCCCGAAATAATTGAACGCATAATACCCGATGTGGTTACCATCGTATTCCGCTTGAATGCTTCCATTATAAACCTATCCATTGATTCAAGCAAGCCCTCTTGAGCATAAACCCGGATCAAAAGCACATTAAGCCACGGCCTGTATTCCTCTTCGGGAATAAACTTCATCAAATCTTCAATCTTTTTCACTCGGTCCGGGTCTGAGCTTTTACAATAAGCGCAAATCATGGCTCGGATCAAGTAAATCTCATTATTATTGACCATTTCTTTTACCACCTTATAACTTTTCTCCATCTTTTCGATATTGCCGGAATGGGCATAACCTCGAATCATTAATAAATAGGTGGAAGCATCGGGCTTCACAGGCCCAGCCACCATCGTTTGGAAAGTGATCTCCATTTTATCCCACATCCAAGCAGTAATATAACCAGAAATCATTTTATTATAAGTATCTAAAGTTGGTGAGAGACCATTGGACTGGCCAATGGTCTTTACTGTGGATTCCATGTGGTTTATTAGCATCGATCGGCCAAAAACAGAAAGAAGAATATTGTAGGTGACGATGGTCGGGTTACACTCTGGGTCTTTTTTAAGGCTCTCGTAAAGGGAGATCACCTTCTTAGTGTGTCCATTGTACATGTAAGCTGTCAATAGGGCATTATAGATGCAAGTGCTCCGAATCCCATGGGTTTCTACAGCATCGTAAAAGAGACCAACTGCGAGGTTTACATTCTTAGTCCGGCCAGCAAATGCAATCACTTTGGAATACTCTTCTGCTAGCATAGGGATCCCAGCATCTGCCTGTTTCCTTCTCCAATTAAAAACCTGGTAAAAATGGTGAAAGAGAGTGGGATGTGAGGAAGATGAAATAAAGGCTTTTCCGTAATATTTCTAATCCGCATATCAATGCATAGCCTGTTTGGCTTTAGAATCAAGATAACCAGACTGTCAGAGTTTTTTTTCTATGTGGAGATATAGGTTATGCAAACACTATTTGAGGTAAACGTATTTGTTTCACACGAAATATAACTTCACTGTGTTGTTTGGTTTCGTAGTTATCTTAAACTTCAGAAGGTTGTTTTCTTCCCTTTCATTGGGGTCAAGACTTGGAGGAGAGTTCAGATAACTCCAAGTGAGTAGTTACCTGAACTTCCAAATGAAAGCTAAACTAGGTAAATTTGGGGGTTTTGAATTTAAATTTAGATAAATATAGAAAACTCCAGTTATCCTTGACCTAATTCCAAAGCCAGATAGAAAAAGAATAATTTTGTTAAATAAACATTTAGTAATTACTCTCTGCACCAATTAAAAATCTAAATGTCAAGGGAAAAGACAGATGAAAAAAGAGAAACAATTTCTTGTCAACATCAACCTAATTTGCATAAGTCTTACTTATGGCAATGTTCTAAATATCCGATATCGGTATTATATCGGTCCGAAGATTTTCATATCAGATAGCGGATATCATAATATATCGGTGGTATTTTTTAAATATCGGACAATAAAATTTTATATAATGAATATCACAAATATAACTATATATAAAGAGTTGGATTTCGTAAATGAGTTTTTCCTTAATAGCTCAGTCGTAGAGCAGTCGCATATTTAAATGGTTGGTCATAGGTTTGAGCACGGTTTGTTAGGCTTCTTCGAGTTAGAGCACGGATTGTTAGGGTTCTTCGAGTTCGAGTATGAGAAAGAGAGAGAGACCACGAAAGTGATATCCTAGACTCGAGAGAGCGAGAGAGATCTAGGATTTTGGACGTGAAGAGAGAGAGAGAGAGAGGATGAGATAGAATTCTAGATTGTAATTGGTATGCCTCTTTTTCCTTCTTCTTTTTCTTTATCTAAAACGGGTCAAATACTCAACAAGTCAACATGAATCGGGCCTCTTAAGTCAAACTTGTAGGCTGCAATCCAATAACCGAATTTTCTTTTGAGAAAATATCGTGATATATCAACAGGTATGATATTTTAGATATATCGGCCGATATTTTCTGAATATCGTAAAATGATATAATCATGAAAAATCGTATCGTTTCATGTCCAAAACCGATATATCGGCGATATATATCGGATATCGGTTGATATTTAGAACCCTGACTTCTGGTGCATGAAGATCCAATATATGTTCCTTACCTGGTTAAAACCCTTAGAAATCAAGATAAACCATACATAGTTTAGAGAAATTTTGAGATTATCCCTAAACAATAGGAAGAAATTTTAAAAATAAGGAGGAAGGGACTAGATATAAATCTTTATTGTTGCAAAATCCAAAAGTGTAGATCATGTCATCAATTGTTGGTCAAATTTTTTCTATAAACAAATATTTAAGAAATGAGGAAAATGTCCCAATCAATTCTCTCATTTCAAGATATCTGCATAGCCATCCCATTTATATTTTTAATTATCTCCTTTAAATTCAATGTTCAAATACCTTATTCCCACCCACCCACCCTCTTCCCCTCCCACAAATACATCCATGCACCAATATCTAAGCTATCTCTTCCTATTTCTAGAGTCGTCTTGAGAACTTTATTCTAATTGCTTAATATCTAGATCACATAATATTTAATTAAACCACACTAAATTTATTGTACATCCATGTGCATCACCTACAAAAAAATGTTATAAAAAATTGGGTTGAAGCGATTAATGATGAGATAGATTTGATTATGTCTAATGGTACTTATGAATTAGTTAACTTGCCTTCCGGATCTAATCATATTGGTTGTAAGTGGATATTTGAAAGAAAATATAATGTGATTGGTTCCACTCAAACTTTTAAGGCTACACTAATTGCGAAGGGTTTTAGACAAAAAAGAGTATTGATTATTTTAACACTTAGACAACGGTTGTTACGATTACATCCATTAGAGTATTGATTGCATTGGCATCTATTTCTCATCTATATATCCATCAAATGGATGTGAAAACCACATTTTTAAATGGAGAGGTTTACATGGAGCAATCCGAAGGGTTTGTTTTATTCGTAATGAAAAAATGTTTGCAAATTAGTCAAATCTCTTTATAGATTAAAACAAACTCCTAAACAATAGCACAAAAAGTTTGATTCTAAGTGTTAGGTTTAAACCGAATGGCCGATGCAAACCATTTTAAAGGAATGGTTTGATCGAAATAGCACCGGTTTCCATTTCCATCTTGGATGGTTAAGCTTATCACCCCCCCCCCCACTCAGATCGAGATTGCTAATGGATTGCAAGGCAATACATTTTTCACGATACAACGAAGCTAATTGGAGCCAGCAAGTCGCAATTTTAATGTTAAGATCTTTTGCAACTCTTATTTTTTATATGAAAATAGTTTGAGAAAAAATGGAGGAATTTGATAATACTTTGTTTAAGAGAGCGAGAGAAACAAGTTTGAGAAAGAGTTGTGTTTAAACAAGTATGTGTTTCTATTTATAGTTTTTTAAGGGGTTTAATAGAAAGCCGGGCGACCAAACATCACATATATTGGCTCGTAGCCGTTGATTTTGAATTGTAGCTGTTACAAACTAATGAAGTTGTTTCCCACTTAAATTTACAAGGCAAAACTTTTGCTTCCCGCTAGATGCTAACGGTCAATTACGAGCCTGGTCATTATTGACATAGTGGCCATGTTCCAACGGTCAATTTTGACCATTCATTACCCTCCAAAAAACTTGCAGGCCGTTATTATATGCTCTTCAAACATGTACCATATAGGCTGATTAAAAAATCTTATACTAATTGGTTAATGGCCAAAAGTAAAGGTTACAGTCAAACTCGTTAAAACCTTTACAATAAATTTATTTTTGATATTAACAAATATTAACAATAAACTAGTAAAGCACCATCCTAATTATATAAATTTTATAACTGGAACAATCATAAAATTATAAGCCCAATAATAATTAAACATAGAAAACGTTGTTTGGGAATGGAGTTAACAAGGTGTCAGTTCAAAGTCATTTGAAAATCAAATATTTAGAATTTGGTGTAATTTGCTTTGGTCTAAAATCATTTGAAGCCAGCATTTCAAAAGCATGTTATTTGTAGTGTCTAATCAAAATGCTAGCATTAAATGTTTAAAATTCTTCATACAAAATTATAATGGAAACATGAATAAAATTTAACTTAAATTCACTCGCACCCGCTCAAAATTAAAATTTCCCGATACCATCAGCCGAGGCCATCGTCATCAATTGCCAATGGCAACCATGCACCGCTTACTATTGGCAATCGGCGCCTCCGGCAACCACTCTACTGGCACATGTCTATCGACGACCAACTTCGGCAACCGATAACCGACCACCGACAACTGCCCATCAAGTTCCACAGGAAACAACCAGGCGATGACCGATGACTGTTGGCGGACACCCTCTGCCGACGACCGCCTGTCGGCCGGTAAACACCAACAGATGACCCTCCGTTGACAAAGTCCGCCAACGACCACTGTTGGCAACCAACAATCGCCAACCGCCAACAATGTTTGTTGACCATCCGCCATCCGCCAATGATCAATGACCGCCACCGACGGCTGCCCATTGAAGACAACCGCATGCCGGTGGCCATCTCGGTAACCACCGGCCGACAACTACCCATTGACAACGATTGCATGCATGTGGCTGTCGGCAACCGTTCATCATTGACAACCCACCACCAACTATCGTCGTTGGGAACCCCCCACCATCGATCGCCACTGGCAAACCCTCACCGCCAACTGCCGTCGGAAACCGTCGGCTGAAGACCGAGACCAACCACCACTTGTCAAGGATCACCATGTCGGAACTGCCCGCCGACGGAAACCACCCGTCGAGAATTGTCGTCACCGACCATAAAAATTTGTCTGCCAATGACCAACGTCGGCAATTGCTAACCAATTAGTACAGTCGCCAAGGCCTTCCTTCCGCCATGTTATCATGTAGTCTGGACTTAATATCATTTATATGAAAAGTATATGAATTTTGAAATCAAATGACTGGCATGTTGAATGAAAAGGAATTATATCGAAATGATCATGATTTGATTTTGAAATTCAAGATTATTAACTTGGGATTAACCACCCCACGCCCCCCCCCCCCCCGCCCTAAGTCCTCTAAACAGGAGTTTCATAAAGTTAACCCTAAAGTGCTAAGTTTACCTTGTTTGGCATTCATTTTGGATTCGGGTCCAATCTGATCTAAGTTTTCTAAACTCTATATCCCTAACGCATCTCTTATAATATAACCAGGGGTTTTTAAGTGGAGCTTGGGGATTGCAAACCAGAGTTTGCATCCCATGTACCTCCACTTAAAAATAAACTCCCATTATCTAACTCCATACGCAAACAGGGTCGAAATGAGGGGAAATGGAGAAACATAAGACATTCAAGAATCCTAACTCGCAATATGGCTAAGCTGAATATTTGTCACAATTTGGGCCACATCAATAAGCAATAGTATAATCAGCAGACCCTAGAAGCGCACAGATTCTCACCTCCAAAGCAAAATCAGGCCTCGACTTAAGCCTAGACAGCAACTCGACAGACGCGAACCCATCAGGGGATCGCCGGAGCAAATCAGCAGCGGATGTCGCCTCAAGAACTCCGGCGACGTCTTGCACATCGTTAAGGGCGAGGACATCGTCGGCGATGGAAGAAACCCTGAGTCGAAGGTCTTCGAGATCGCCGTCGGAGGTGACGGACGCCGGCTTCTCCGTTAAGAGGTGGATGCGATCGCGGAGGAGGTCTAGTGTGTCGCCAGAGCAGAACTGACGGCGAGGAACGGCTAGGGTTTTGGGGAGGGGAGAGATGAAGGGGTTAGGGTGGGAGGAGATTCTACGTATGAGGAGCAGATGACTGCTGGCCTTTGCCATGGGCGTTTGGACCGCGGGTTCATGGAGAGAGTTTAATTTGGGCTTTCGTTTTTCCTCGCATTTTATTTCACCCTTTTTCTTTCCCTCTCTTTTTGCCGATTTATTTTTGGACCGCGGTATAGGAATGTTTCAGCCTTTGTATTTTAAAATATGGCTCTTTAATACATGCAATTTTGTTTTTTGCACTTTGCTACCAACTTGTTCTGTAGAATGTGTTTCTTGAGAAGGAATAGATAGCAAAATACTAAAAAACAAAACTTGTAGGTATTTATTTGCTATTTGGATGAAACAATTGGTATTTATATACTATTTAGCCTTTATTTTTTTCTTGGGTAAATTGTCAAAAAGCCCCCGGCCTGGGGAGATGTCTAGAAACCCCTATGATTTTCGAATTTGTTGGTTGGGTCTACCGTTCAAAATCTTTGTGAAAACCCCATGTGTTGTATTTCATTTAGATCTTGTATTCTCTCAACTGTTTGGATATTACAGATAACTGCTTAGATATTATAGGTAACTGTTTAGATATCACAGGCAACATCAACTACTTTTATTTAGGCAAATAATCCTCAAGGTTCTGAACTTTTTCTCTAGTACCCTTTAGTAAATCATCGTATTAGTTTCTCTAATCTAAATTCTTTGCACAATTGGTGTGCAAATAATTTTTTTTTTTGCCGCACCGAAGTCCACCGGTCCTGTGTGTCCCTCTTTGAAGCACTAGATGGAAAAATCCCGAGTCTCTCCCCACAAACTTATATTGTCCATCATTGGGCTATGTGCCCCCACACAATAGATGTGCGAAATGAATGTGTTAATTTTTTTTTACTTTTTTTCCATTTAATAAGAAAGCTTAACTTGATGCAACCAGAGTTTCAACCGAAAACTCCCAAACTTTTTGTTCGACAACAGGAGGCTTTTTACCTGGATACTCTTCTAACACTGAGCATACTTACTTTACATATCCAACATTTAATCTTGAGGTATTTACCAAAAGCCAACCCGATGAGAAACTACCATGTGGTTTTTCTCTAACGAAAAACCATCTTGAAATATTCAATGTTAACAAAAAACCATCAGGGTATTTTCTTGCTAGAACTATTAAACTATATGATGTTTTCTCGTCAAAACTATCAAACTACAGTATGGTATTTTATGAATATCTCAATTTGGCGTAGTGAAAAATTAAAGGTAGAAATGTCATTTTATGATATATTTAACGACGTGATGATTTGAGAAAAAACCACATTATGGTTCTTGTAGAAGGGTCAAACCACAGGATGGTTTTTGATAAATATGCTTTGATATGATGCAAGCAGACTTTTAACCCAAAATTCCCAAATTTCTTGTTCTACAACATGTGATTTTTTGTTTTTGGCCTAGATCCTCTTTTAACACTGTGCATACTGGCTTTACACTGCACCCAACATTTTAATCTTACATGTGATGATGTGAATATGCTATGATCTCCAGTAAACGTATCTAAGGAGATGTAGCATATGCAAAGATATCCATGCATGATGTATTGCATGGTTCTCATGTAAATGCAATGATAAATAAGCATAGTTTGGGGCCAAGTTCGTAGGCTGCATACTTTTGGAAACCGACCCGTAAACCTCGTTCAAACACACTTCAAACACACAACACACGCACCCAGAGACACAAACGTTAATTTATGGTCACTTTACTTCATAGGGTTCCAACCCCACTCTTCCAAAGAGAGGAGACGGATAGACTGCATACTTAAATTCAATTCAGCAGATTAGCCTGAAAGGAAAATAAGAAAATGATTATACACGATCTTCTGAGCGTACAGAAATTTCCTAATAGGACACTCAAAAAAACACGATCTTTATCCACTGTGCACATCTACCGATCTACCTAGAGAGATGCATTTGGTATCACAGACGGCAACTTTTGTTCCTTTCAGAACACTGACATTTCATGAACCAAGATTTCGATGTGTGAAAAATGACAAAATAAACTTATAACCCATTGATCTAGTACTCACAATTGCTCTACCAATTCTGGAAGCGGAACAAGTTAGAGTCTCCCAAAAAAAAATGAATAAGATAAATACAGCCTCAAGGTTAACCAACCTCACTTAATCTGTACATAAATTCCTTCGCTTAATTTACAACAGCGGTATGGAGCGAGAAAGAACGGATGCACGTGCATTGCATGTGTATAGCATATGCACGTGCTGTTTGGAGATGAGGTTGGGAGAACTGTACCCACATTAATCACAACGAAAATCAATGAGGAGACGATTCCAAGGATATTCTTTGTCCATCGGCATATGTACCAGAAGATAACTGCTCTTCCAAAACATTAAGCAGGTCGAGATATTCCTCAAAAGCAGGATGAGACTGCAAAATTTGGTGATGGAAACTGAAAATTTTGGAAAGATTATGGATTAAAGTGATAATTGAAATGCTTACCTGTAATGTTGTGCTATATGCCTTCCACAGCCGTGAATCGTGTCGAAAGAGATCAATCAATACCTGAAAGAAATTGATCAAAAGAAACGGTGAATTATTTCAACAGTGCAACTCTTTTTCTCTAATGGAATATATTATTTTGGCTAAATTGCACAAAGGTACCGATGAACTTTCATGTTTTTTGCGATTGACACCATGAACTTTAATAATTGCACAAAGGTAACATGGGTACACTATAGAACTTTCATATTTTTTGTGATTGATACTAGTAAAATGGTATTAAGCTGCAACCGGAAGTGGCGGTTTCATGGTAGCTATCTCTAATTATTGAAGTTCATGGTATCAAACGCAAAAAAGGTAAAAGTTCATGGGTACCTTTGGGCAATTTAGCCTATTATTTTTAGCACTTTTCCCTTTGAGGCCTTAATGGCTAGGCCCAGTTTTTAACTTGATGGCCACGATGATGATGATGATGATGAATACCTGCTAAATGATTGATAAAGTCTTATAAGTACCAGGCATTCTGAAATCTGATCAGCTATACTAGGTCATCGTGCAAGTGATATGCATTTGCTAAAAACTAAATTCGGATGATGCTCGCTTCGAAAAACAATTTTCTTCTTTTTTGGAAAAAGGGGTTTTTTGTTCTTTTTCTAATTAAATCTCAATATATATTTTTGGCAAATAAATCTTAACATATAGATTGCCACGTCATGGTATGCTCTTGTTTCATGATCTGCAACCAATTTCTACTCAAACCACTCTCCATGTTTCAGTTATTTTTGCATTGAGAATACAACTAATGAGAAATAAAATGTCTATGAAAATCACAAGTACCTCGGCACGCCTTAATAAAGTAGCCAGAACCACAATCCATTCCTTGAATTTCACAGAGCACATATGAGCTAGAAGGAATTCTGCATCCAGTCTACTCTGCAGAGTACCCATTTGGAGCTGTAAACAAGAAAAATAGTAAAATAATGAATAAACCAAAGTAAAGAAAAATATATAAATCCCCATATAATTTAAAAGTAGGTGTTAAACATTTGAATAGTGGCTAATCACGAGCATCACATGTTATAGCTAAAATAATTATAGGTCTGTCATGGCACAAAATGAAAAGATTTGCCACAAAATGAAAAGATTTTGGCTAGTTATATTATATTGCTTATTAGGTGCAGTGGTGCAGTAACTAGATTAAATGAAAAGATATATATGAAAAATGACGTAAGCTTCCATATACCTCCTATGGCAACCAAAAAATCTGTTTTCACATTTTGGACAATTGATAAAGACCATTCATGTTGAGCTATATACTCTAAAACTTGTATACACCAAAAAAAAGTAATATTATTTACATGATTTTTTAAAGTTAATTGGATGGCTGCAATTAAGGGTTTTTCTACTATTGAACATTTTATACTTCTAGATCTATAAGTAGGGTGCTAGGAAATCACAAGATTTGTTGTATACATAGAGTTTGGACCATGAAAATAATATGTACAGTGTTTATAATCAGAAATAAAAAGTGTGAAGTTAAATTACTTTTATAACCGTAAGAGGAAATTATCTTTTGTGGCAGCAGAGATTCCATTTTATCAATTAATGTATTCTTAAATTCAGCAGGCCCAAAAAATATGAGACACCAAACTAGCTTCAGATTGATAAAACTTATACCTTCTGCCCAATAAGTTCGAGACCAGAAGTAAAATTATCTAGCCGTGCAGATCCCAGCCTTTCTCGCTGAAGATATTCCTGAACAATTTGGATTTTAAAAAAAAACTTAAGATTGTAAATAATAGACAACTAAAGTGATCATGGGGTGTGAATCTCACCACTAGATCAAATTGAGTCCCTTTTACAAATGCTACAAGTTTAGACAGTTCTTTTCCAGACATCAGAAAGCTAGCATGGTTTTCCAGAATGTTTTTAACGGAAGCGACATGTGCACTGAGCTCTTTGAATGATGTGCTGTTACAAAATACAATTTATTGAGGACAAAATTTAGGGCTACAAAATAATGAACATAGCTACATGATCATTCATACCTTTTTAAGTCAGATGACTGCCTCTTGTAAGAAGAACGGAAAAGAAAATAACCCAAAAATTTAGGAGACGTCTTATCTGACTCTTCAGAGGCATTTTCATAGTCTCTTCCAGATCTTAGCAAGAACCGCACCTAATCAACTAATATTTATTATTCTGTGAAATCCCTAAAAACATTCCTATTATTACAATACAAAAGTTGGGTTGGCGTTTTGGAATTATAATCTTTCTCTTACATGCATCTTTGAATGCCACATGACTATATATTTAGATGTCATGTGGAGTTTTTCTTTTCAAAAGACAAAGATTGTTGATGAAAGGAAGCAAATAGTGGATTAACTATTCTCCTTTAATTTGTAAAATTACAATAAGAATGTTATCTTAATCTATTCATTTCTAAATTATAAGCCTTTGCAACCAACATTATTTATTATAAGATTTTTTGTAAAAAAAATAATTATAATTGTTCTAAAGACGACGGTTTCAACATTTCTTCTTGTGTGCACGTGCCAAAAAAATAGTCGGGTATAAGAAAATGCATCAATTACATGCAAAATCATACCAGCTCCCCAGCGAGCTCATATAGTGATTCATCAAGTGTTGCCTGCATGAGGAGAGTTCACCATTCAAGCCACCAACATGTTCTGTAAAGTACAAAACCGAAAGACAAGCAGCAAAGAAATTTGACAGGCTCTAATTAGGAATCTAGCTTACTTGTAACAGGCGTAGGGCGCAATACTGGCTCACAGGAGGGCCCTCTAGCTTAGCAATCACCTGTGACCACACCAGTCCACAAAATTATTATTAAATTAGCTCACACATATGAGAAGAAATGAGGAAAATAAGGCGTCGATATGTATAAGAAAATTATAGCTCCAGAAATGTTGTTAGAAAGGAAGTGTTGCTAAGCTTGTTGTATACAATAAGAAACACTAAAAGATGTGAGAATATGAAGAAAAGAGGCCCCAGAAGGCTTTTTCGTCAGGAGGCGTCAAAAATCTATATCCTCCACTATTTTTTTCGATGGTCGGCATTCATCATCTTCATCTTTACCATCTAAGATGTGGGTACACCAAATTTCACGTGATTCTACAACTTTTTCACCATTGTCGGTGAACCGTTAATTTTGCACCCACTAAATCAACAATGAAAAAGTGATAGAAGCACAAGAAATTTGGTGTATCCATGTCTTAGATGATAAAGATGGATGCTGATCGTCAAAAAAAACCATAGAAGGTGTATTTTTTCGACGCCATAGGAGAAAATTCCTTCCTATGGCACCTTTCCTCCATTATCCTCAAAAGATATTTGTATTGGAAAAAGGTGAAAACATCTTGGTTCTATCAAAAGAATAATTTCACAGAATCAATTGAGCCTCAGATTAGGTAAAGTCAACTGCCAGATCTCATTCAAACGAATGAGAAGTTAAGAACAACATTTTGCAAGCAAAGAAAAACATCACAGTAATATTCTGTCATTTTGTACTCCAGTAAAAAAAAATTCAAAACAATATTGAATTTCTAAATCAGCTGTAGAATGCAAGAAACCAGAGGGCTTACTAATATATAACAAGCAGCAGTCCTGTACCACCTTCTTTGGAAGCATTCTTCAAATAACCTGAAAAGAAAAAGGAAGAGGTGCTTAAAACTTAAATCTACTATTTACAACTAGGTAGACAAGAAATATATAATATTAACAGGTTTAAGAATTTCAAAGGGGGTACATAAGAATTTAAGGGGGGTACCAAAAAACCCAAAAATTTATTAGGTGTGCCACAATATTAGAAACATAAAATAATAAAAGAATTGCATTATTCAATATAGAACTCATTAAAAGGGGGAAAATTAAAAAGCCCATCCACACTTCCCTAATTACTAAAAAACCTCTATACTTCGTATTTACTTAAAAGGCCCCCAT
The DNA here is from genome assembly GCA_030015575.1 of Agapanthus africanus. Lineage (NCBI taxonomy): Eukaryota > Viridiplantae > Streptophyta > Magnoliopsida > Asparagales > Amaryllidaceae > Agapanthus > Agapanthus africanus. Next base: position 694,603,251 of record JASDDO010000022.1, on the reverse strand, counting down.
AAATTTAAGTTGCACTAAGAAAACACTTACAAACCAAAAAGAGAATATTTTTGGCATCTTCCATTACCCCATTAGTGGGCTAACAGTGAGTTTCAGGTTAGGGTTTTAAAATCCCCTAGCCCCTCTTCTTCTCCCAAAAATCCCATTTTTTCCCCAAATTGGCTTTAGGGTTAGGATTTTGATAAAAGATCTCTCAAATTGACCATACTCAAGCAACGAGATTGTCAGGTGCCATCGTCCCTTCAATTGCAAGCTTCAAGTTAGTGGGAAACCTCACTCGAAAGGAGATTCGAAAGGAGAGTAATTCTTTAGTTGCCCTAAATCTTAATCTCCAACTAAGCAAGGATGTGGGTTCTTTTTATGGGAGAAATTCCTAGCTAAATACTTCAAAGTAAGCAAGCAATTCAAGCTCAAGTTCCAGCTTCATCCCCCTCGCGGGGGCGTTGACTTTGGATGGAAAACTAGTGACGATTTTTTTTAGTGTATCTTAAATGTATGGGTAGGTTTTTTAAGTAAATACAAAGTAACGAGGGGTTAGTATTTAGCGAAGTATGGGGGGCTTATGAGTAAAAAGCCCAAAAAATTATTATCCACAGCTTACTCAGTTGATCTCCCAGCAGCAGAGAATAGATCAGCCCAGTGTCGCCCATCAGTTTTCCTAGCGACACTAACAACTACGTCTAGATACTCTGGGAAATTTTTTATCAAATCACATGTCTTATCTAGCAGTGAGGAACTTGAAGACTTCACCGAAGTAGATATCTGGTTCTTGTTTGCACTCTGTCTGCATAGAAGAATAAATAACTATTTCAGGGGGGGGGGGGAAATTACGATTACTCTAGCGTCAGATTCCAAACATAAGCATTTAAACTACTGTGTTAAAGTTATATTGTAGTAATTTACTTTAATATGAAAGCAAATTTGCAAACCAAAATGAGCCTGTAAAGATAATCTGGTCTCAATGAATCCAAACACGGGACAAGCATGAAACTAAAGAGGTAGATAAATAGCACAAAAAATTGCTGGATGAGACAGGATTGTGAAATTTCTAGTTCAGTTGATGCATATAAAAATTGTATAGTTCTGTCTCAATTGTATGAAATTTATAATATAGTAAATAATGGCCAGATACTCATGGCCTATTTGAATTAGAAAAGAGTGGATAAAGTAAACAGGATATGGCACAACGAAAGTCTATAATCATGGGAAAAACAAATTTATAAATCTGTCATGTCTAAATCCACAACGATGCACTTAGTATAACCAACTATCGTCAATTTCGATTTTCCACAAGGTTATCATGAGTTCACTTGTTAACTCGGTTGGATGTAGTGCCCTCAAAGTCAATTATTGGATCGCAGGTACGTGATTGCAATGATTGAGGGAGGAACTATACCGGTAGGACAGTCTTACTCAAGATGATAGTATGCTATCTGGTTTGCCTTTATCAGTCGTGTACAGTTTTAGGTGACATGATCACTATTACACGTTAATAGAGCCCTTAGAATCCTGCTTGACTACCAACAGTATGATGACAATCATATACGTGAGAGTTGGGTAGTCTATAAGCACATCCTTAAAAGTGGTCTCTGGTCGTGGGAGTTTCGAGACAGGGCATCGATACTCCGGAGTAGACTGGTGTATACAGTCGAGACCCCGACGAGGGGCGATGGCCGGTCTCACAAACCATTGGTGTCAGTTGGATCACCTAAGATATATACAGGTGCTCATTGGGTTATGAGTACACCGGACAGGACTCGCCGGGAACCTGCTAGTTGGTATTTATACCTAGCGTCAGATAGCAGTTCCCTGGTGACATGTGTACAGGTTAGTCCATCGACCTGAGGTCGTCATTTGTCTCGTGTGAGTTCCCACTGTGCTTTGATTATTACCCTACCACGGCTCAAAGAAGTCGTGCAAACAGGTTTTAGTTTGGTACAGTTCCGAGCCACATGGAGGCAAATGAGCGGATCGGCAGGGGATTCGTCTCTCCCGGTATTGGGGGTGAGATCGCGCTGTGTCTAGGAGAGCCATTACACCAAGTCCTTGACCAAGGCATGTGAGAATTACTGGTAAGTATTCCAGTAGTTTCTCAGGGTGTTCAGGACTACTCTCCGACACGACTTATACCGCTATTGGGGGTCTGACGTTACCAGCCCCCTAGGCCCGATATGCGATGCTCATAGACGAACGGACCGGACTGTATGTATATTGTCACTGATAGGCTCAGTAGGGTTCCAGGATGAATTCGCTCATCAGCTTCCCTTTCCGTCAGTACATGGGCAGCCGTTACGCGCAGCTAGTGCCGCTGACGTGCTTGTGCTTAAACCCACTGCCAGGGTACTGATGAGTCTCTAGAGTCCCCCACAGATAGTTTCCCAAGTTCGGACGAAACGTTGTAGAGGCCGTATGGTTTTATGGCAGGGTTCGTAAATGCACGTGCATTTGTGCACGTGTCATATTTCGGACAGATAATACTGGTGGGCTTTGGTTTAAGCCGGATCCAAGTATTATATTGAGTCGGAATATTTTATTCTCTCGTATTCATATTCGGTCGGAATACGGATACAGGTATGTATATACAGGTGAAGGGTATTCTCGTAATCCGTTACGAGATTATTTTAGAAGATGCATTTCTTTTTGGATTAATCATTTTGGTTTAAATGATTAATGGAAATTGTGACTCATGGTTGTGACTCATCAATTCTAGACTGTTCACTAATGACTCATGTAATGAGTCATCTAGTGAGTCATTAAAGAGTTAATGAGTTTTGTTTTATGGATAGATATTTGAGGAGATATTTTTATAAGATATTTTCTTTTGGTTTTGAATATATAATCTCATATATCTATTCACAAGAGAATGAGAAGATAACACAAGTTTATGGGCTTGATTTTCTTTTGCTCACTAGTGTTTCTTGAGTTCACAATTTCCGATCCTTAGCATTTTTTTCAACCTCCACCCTAACCCTCTCATGTGATGAGAACCTTAGGGTGTTTGAGACAAAGTATTCTCCTCATTCTTTACTTCATCTTGGTAATCTCTTTTAGCAGACTTGATGACCGAGTTGCCTCGGTATAGAGACGGGAGCCCGTTTAAAGATCCGTTGACGTGGTGCCACCTCAACGAGGAGACAGGAGATCGGAGTTGCCGCGAGGAGCGTGGGACGATGGCTAAAGACCGAAGGAATCGGATCGATCGGTATAGCCTTTTTACAGTTTGTTAGTTTAGCGTTAATGGCAAGATCCGGGTTATAGTATACGATAGCGCCAGTTATAAAAGTTTTTGTTCCGCGTTTGGCGTCAGAATGACGGCCGGGGCGCTACCGTAGACTTACATGATATCAGAGCCACGCCATTAACCTTTACTAACTTGTTCTAACGTGTTTAAAATATCGATCGAACGAAATTTCCAAAACCGTGATTTCAATGTTAAAGTTTCTGTCGAATTTTTAAACTGGTCTAAAAATTATTTTGACCATCTCAGAAAATCGAGCAGGCCTTTTTAAGAATACTGAAGAAATTTGGTCCACTGATTCCACAGTGCTGCCACGGAACCGCCGCACAAACCATGGTTTGGCCGCGGTTCCGCCGCCAGTTTGTGGGAACAGTACACCATATTTCTTCTGGGGCTCTTTCATGTGGAATTGTGGTTTCTAGAATATTTTGTTTGGGCCCAGATTTTGTCTGTGTACTGCAGTTGTACGTGGGGCCCATTTCGGGAAGTTTTGTCGATCGGAATTTTAAATATGTTAGTTTACAGTACTTACATTATATCTCCCACCGTGAATGTCATTCGAACGGTAAATCGTGTCTAATTGCTATAGTTCTTTTAGACGGGTTTGCGAACGTGACATTCTCGTTGATGTTATGTGTTGTGCTGTGATATTGCGGGTTTGTCGTGGTGCACAGCTGTGTGCAATGGTAGTGCAGTCTGGATTTATTTATACATTTGATATTGCGGGGCGAGCGTCCAACATGTGAACTACCGTCACTGCCTGTTTGTATAATATTCTTTTGGGGCATGACCGGGCTGAGGTCGATGTACCCGTTGTACATATTTTTCATTTTTGTACTAGGTTTACCCCGCGATGGAGTGCACGGATAACCGGGTTCTGGAGGGCAACGGGTCCGCATCTCATGGCTTTGAGAGGCAGAGGGCCTCACTCTAGAATTGACAGACTATTCGCCGCACTCGTAGGGGGTACAGGTTGACCCAAGGAGGGGTGCTCAAGTTACCGGATTCCGTGAAGTGCAGGGTGGTCCATTCATTTTGCTGTAGGGGCTGCCTCGCTTCAGGTTTTGGCGGGTAACTTGCCGCACCCGTAGGGGTCTAGGTTTTATTGCACAGGTTATCCATACGACCAGGGGAACGTCGGGTTTCTGCAGCGGCTCTGTGAAACCCGGGGATCCCAAATTATCTGTATTGTTCTGTGATGCTTATTACTTTTCTGTAATATTGCATTTATCACGTCTGGAGCGATTATTGTATATTGGTATATATACTAGTAGATGTTGTATATGTTTTACACCCGAGTCCAATCCCCGCTCTGTCGTTAGTTAAGTAACTTAACGGGTGATGACGGGACCCGGTAACGAATGCGGATGGCATATACGTACATTTTATTTTCGTTCTTTTCTGATGTGATTAATTGATGGGACCGCGTTGATTCTGATCAATGCAAAGGAAAACAAATATGTTTGGACGTTGTTGGAACAGTTTTAAAAAGTGTTATTATAAAGACGTTTTCTTTTGTTTTGCACAGTGGTATTCAGTTGGAATATCCGGCACCTCATTCGACGAGGCAAGGGCCGAGATCCCTTCACCGGGAGTGACCCCTTGGGCAGAAGTTTGCGTCAGGGTAATAACTTCACTATAGTCGATTACTTGTTGCTTTGCATCGCGGTATTCAGTTGGAATATCATGCACCTCATTCCACGAGGAAAGAGCCGAGATCCCTTCACCGGGAGTGACCTCTTTAGCGAAGGTTTTCGCCACTATATTTTATAAAAAGCTATCAGGTTCCTTCAGCGATATCAAGTTCGTTACGTTAAAAGTTTTTCGCCAAAAACCAGCCGTAGCCCTCCATCGTTTCAGACGGGTAGCACGTAGTATTCATGCTATGTTTGTTGGCCTTCGTCAAGGCATAATGGATGGTAGCTGCTTGTTAGCTTTCTATTGCATAGATAGATGAGTTGGTTTGGGACAGTCGTTCTGCCATTTGGCCAACGTCAGGAGCATGTACGGATGGGTTCAAATTGACAAGATAATGACGGATAGAACTTGACATGTGACTTATGATTTGTTGGCCTTCGTCAAGGTCATAAAAGCATGGGGTAAAAATCACATCGGGAGTTTCTAAAGAAACTGAAACTTGCCAAGTATGCGCATACCTTCTGGAGTGTGATAACGTGAGTGGATACATTCACGTTATCATGCGATGAGAGTTGGATCCCGATTCCCACTGATGAGTTGGTTTACTCTTCGAGTGATCCCGATTGATTCTTCTTTCAGGTTTGGAGGAGAATTTGACAGTACAGTGGGAGGTTTCCTGATTAGATAAAGTGATAACCATTCTGATCTAGTTTTGAGTGCACGCAGAGTGTTTCGTTTCTCTCTTTGGCAGCGACCTTTGACCGACCCTAGACTATAACTCAGTGACCAAGTTGACCGAACCTTCTTAAAATACTGGCTTTTGGATTGTCCAAGTTGCATAAGTCATTGTCGCTCCTTCTTTTACCCTTTGCATTTCTCAGAACACCTCGTATCACTACGAACATCCACTTCCATTGGATAGATCCATCGTATGGTTATATACGAACTCGAAGGGACTTCTTCGAGGATGGATCCTGGTTCAGGAGAAATTGAATTGGTTTATTCAGTTGTCCTTTATCACCACCTTCTTTCAGATTGCGAGGGCTCCTTGGTTTAGGAGAGTACACCTATTACGCTTATTGGATAGTCTTCTTTCAAACCATAGGCAGGTGCCGAAGGGTAGGGAATGAAGAAAACCAATTAGCCTAAGTAGAGTGTACATAAGGTAATAGGCAAAGTAAATTGCGACTGCTATCATTCACGACCAAACCGTGTACTTCATCGCCACTCCTACTTCACCTTTGCCTTTTTTCCCCAGATCGGGAGAAATAGAATAAGGTATTATTCAGTTGTCTTTTATCATCACCTTCTCTCAGGTTGCGAGTACTCCTGGTTTAGGAGGGTACACCTATTACGCTTATTGGATAGTCTTCTTCCAAACCATAGGCTGGTGCCGAACGGTAGGGAAGGAAGAAAACCAATTAGCCTAAGTAGGGTGTACAGAAGGTAATGAATAAAGACAAATAAAAGGATTTGGAAAGATGACAAAGAAATATACGGTTATAGTTATGAATTGGATTATGGAAGAGACATGACTAGGAATACCAGGATACCCCTACGAAACATTTTAATGTTTCAGTTTCACTGTGCGTTGTTAAAGGAAAACTGATTTCCCGATTAGATACTTACTCCAGAGTATGTATTTACCAGGTATGATTCTCACATCTGTATGGTTTTACAGATGATGAGTAGGAGTAAATTATTGGGAATAAGGTGATCATCCTCATCATATCGGAATTCGTTGTAATTGGTGATATTTGAGGAAGTCGCCTGGGTTTTTGCCGGACGGCATGTATTTGGTTTTGAGTATCCGTTGTTGTGCACCAATTTCAAAATGATATATCTGTACGTTTATTTTTATAAAGTGAGATATAACTTTTTGAAATTATGTCCATGATATTTACCTATATCAGTTGACGATTGGGTAAGGAGCATTGAGCAACGGAGTAGTTCTTATCCATAAGTACAGTTTTCAACCTATGATGCACATGTTCTGAGTTATTCAACTCAGGGGACTCATACAGAGTATTGTATGTTGTCCAGTGTCCATTAGGACAAAAGGGTTGATCCCCGTACTATGTTCTGTTTACTTGCGACTTCTCTAGTTTTTAGACAAGTGTTTTGTAGAAATACAATGTCTAAGTTTTGAGAAGTTATAGGTACAAGAATAAAGTAGAGAACCAGGTATCGCAAGTATCGGGATTCTTCAAAGAGATCGAAGATGTAGATACTTGTGATTGGTATTCAGTTGATAGTAATGGTTTTGAGAAACTTGTTTTTCTTTCAGGTTACTCATAATTGGATGTATTCCTAAGTTGAGTAATGTTGATTAGCCTCTTTCCATTAAGTTGATATGCGCTGGAGACAGCTGAATGATTTGAATCTGATTCCAATTAAATAAGTGCCAAAGTTTCTATAATGGATATAGAATGGTTCATATCTTAACGATGTTAAGGTGTGGGGAGTTGTCCGGCTTATGCTTAAAACCAGACTCTGGATAGCTCAAGGCACGTTTCTGTAATGGCAGTTTGTGGGTTGGCCCAGGCTATGACGAGGGTTGACTTTCTACCATCTGAAAGATCAATGGTGATATTGTTCTTGACTCGCCACAGTTTTAGTAAAATGGATTTTTTCAGAAAACAGTAGTGGGAGTATGGTAGAACTGGAAGTGATTCCAGAACCGCAAACGATTACGGAAAATTTAATAGGACCTAAAGATTCAATCAGGTTTGACATTCCATTAGCCACTCTGCAGATATGGTGGGTAACCTCAGACACCCAAGAGGTACTCCGGTAGCCTCAAGGACGATGACAGGGAGGTTCTTGTTTACCCAGACTTGGCACTACTGTTGTTCCAGGCTATGAGACCCGGCAGGAGGTTAAGTATAGCGTCGTTCTAAATTAGCTTTAGAAATGCACGTATATATTATTCTGCCAGAGGGTTGTGGTCAATGGGAGCAGCGGAAGCATAGTGGGCAAGTAGCTTATGTCTATTTATAGACTAGAGCAGATATAGCGGAGATAGATCATCTTATTTTGATGTGACAGTCATGGTTTGACTTCATCAGAATAAGGGATGGATCTGTTAAGAAGGTAGTAGGGTGTGATGTCCTGGTATTTGGATGACACACAGAGTAAGAAGTAAATTCCTATATTACAATCGGTTATACTGTGGTTGTCACACAGTTGTTTCTCCAAAAAGGATATGGATATAATATCTGACATTCTGGTTACTAGATCTATGGTTTTAGATCTAGATTTGGGTAGTTTCCCAATATAGGTACTTTGACAGTATTCTGATAGTATTTTAGATTGGACGACTCCTGGCATGGTGGTGTACCTGCAGATGATGGAGTCTCCCTCTCTAAAGGTGTCTTACAGACTAAAAGGGAGAGGGATGTGTATGATTGGCATATCACTTGCTTAGGCAATTGAGTCAATCGTGAGATGTCAAGTACCACACCAGATGTTATTGCACTAGATGCAACAAGTTTATATTAATCCAATCCTGAAGAAACTTACGGAAGCAGTTTTAGAACATAAGTGCATGTTCTAGGGATTTGATAACGGCGGCCTCCTTCGGAGACGGTTATCATTCCAGGCTTCCAAAGGTGACATAGATGACAGAGTGATTGTCAGAGTTATAGTTTACCCTCTGACGAAGGGGGCAGTATTATGGACAGATGGTCCAAGAGGATACTATGGGAGGCATGGTGCTGGATACTGATTAGTTTCAGTTGTCGATACAGTCTAAGAAGTTTGGATTTGGAATTCATTTATGAACTAGGTCACATCAGATATAAAGACATATTCTAAGACAGGTATTACTCAATTCGGGAGAGAACTTGAGATTAAGAGAGACATAGAAAGAAACATCAGGGCAAATCCACTCACTGAGGCTATTTCTCGAACACGAGTTTTACAAACGAGCTTTGTAAAACTGATTAGTAGAGGAGTTGAGTGTTCGGTATCACACCGGCTGTGAGTATGCGGCATCGCAATAATTAGCCTTAAGTGCAAGTGGGAGATTGTTGGATGTAGTGCCCTCAAAGTCAATTATTGGATCGCGGGTGCGTAATTGCAATGATTGAGAGAGGACATATACCGGTAGGACAATCTTACTCAAGATGATAGTATGCTATCTGGTTTGCCTTTATCAGTCGTGTACAGCTTTAGGTGACATGATCACTATTACACGTTGATAGAGCCCTTAGGATCCTGCTTGACTACCAACAGCATGATGGCGATCATATACGTAAGAATTGGGTAGTCTATAAGCACATCCTTAAAAGTGATCCCTAGTCGTGGGAGTTTCGAGACAGGGCATCGATACTCCGGAGTAGACTAGTGTATACAGTCGAGACCCCGACGAGGGGCGGTGGCCGGTCTCACAAGCCATTGGTGTCAGTTGGATCACCTAAAATGTATACAGGTGCTCATTGGGTTATGAGTACACCGGACAGGACTCGCCGGGAACCTGCTAGTTGGTATTTATACCTAGCGTCAGATAGCAGTTCCCTGGTGACATGTATACAGGTTAGTCCATCAACCTGAGGTCGTCATTTGTCTCGTGTGAGTTCCCACTGTGCTTTGATTATTACCCTACCACGGCTCAAAGGAGTCGTGCAAACAGGTTTTAGTTGGGTACAGTCCCGAACCGCATGGAGGCAAATGAGCGGATCGGCAGGGGATTCGTCTCTCCCGGTATTGGGGATAAGATCGCGCTGTGCCTAGGAGAGCCATTACACCAAGTTCTTGGCCAAGACAGGTAAGAATTACTGGTAAGTATTCCAGTAGTTTCTCAGGGTGTTCAGGGCTACTCTCCGATACGACTTATACTGCTATTGGGAGTCTGACGTTTCCAGCCCCCTAGGCCCGATATGCGATGCCCATAGACGAACATACCGGACTGTATGTATATTGTCACTGATAGGCTCAATAGGGTTCCAGGATGAGTTCGCTCATCAGCTTCCCTTTCCGTCAGTACATGGGCAGCCGTTACGCACAGCTAGTGCCGCTGACATGCTTGTGGTTAAACCCACGGCCAGGGTACTGATGAGTCTTTAGAGTCCCCCACAGATAGTTTCCCAAGTTCGGGCGAAACGTTATAGAGACCGTATGGTTTTATGGCAGGGTTCGTAAATGCACGTGCATTTGTGCACGTGTCATAATTCGGACAGATAATACTGGTGGGCTTTGGTTTAAGCCGGATCCAAGTATTATATTGAGTCGGAATATTTTAGTCTCTCGTATTCGTATTCGGTCGGAATACGGATACAGGTATGTATATACAGGTGAGGGTTATTCTCGTAATCCGTTACGAGATTAGTTTAGAAGATGCATTTTTTTTTGGATTAATTATTTTGGTTTAAATGATTAATGGAAATTGTGACTCATGGTTGTGACTCATCAATTTTAGACTGTTCACTAATGACTCATGTAATGAGTCATCTAGTGAGTCATTAAAGAGTTAATGAGTTTTGTTTTGTGGATAGATATTTGAGGAGATATTTTTATAAGATATTTTCTTTTGGTTTTGAATATATAACCTCATATATCTATTCACAAGAGAATGAGAAGATAACACAAGTTTATGGGCTTGATTTTCTTTTGCTCACTAGTGTTTCTTGAGTTCACAATTTCCGATCCTTAGCATCTTCTTCAACCTCCGCCCTAACCCTCTCATGTGATGAGAATCCTAGGGTGTTTGAGACAAAGTATTCTACTCATTATTTACTTCATCTTGGTCATCTCTTTTAGCAGACTTGATGACCAAGTTGCCTCGGTATAGAGACGGGAGCCCGTTTAAAGATCCGTTGACGTGGTGCCACCTCGACGAGGAGACAGGAGATCGGAGTTGCCGCGAGGAGCGTGGGACGATGGCTAAAGACCGAAGGAATCGGATCGATCGGTATAGCCTTTTTACAGTTTGTTAGTTTAGCGTTAATGGCAAGATCCGGGTTATAGTATACGATAACGCCAGTTATAAAAGTTTTTGTTCCGCGTTTGGCGTCAGAATGACGGCCGGAGCGCTACCGTAGACTTACAAACTCGATGATGGTAAAGCAGATTGCTGACTATTTATAAAATACAACCACCCATGTAAGCTATAACATTGTCAGCGAGCTCTTCATCTACAATTTTCATAAGGAAACGGGGCCTGCGGGGTCACTGCTACAATTTTCGTGAGGAAACAGGGCCTGCAGGGTCATTGCAGGCCGCTGGCCTACAGCGATGCTGAGTTGGTGTTATAAATCCTATTTCCCATATTCATTATTATTTTCACACAAAACACCCCGGTTTATGTGGGTGGGGGGGAGGATAACTGCAGATTTTCTCAATGTTCCTGTGCCTTACAGTCAACACGCCCGCTCTGTTTTCCTTTTGAGCAAACCAAACCCCTTTCGATCAAAGAGAACCCATCAGCGATCTCTCTGCTAAATCAACACCCATCTGTCATTTTCAACATCTAGAGAACCCAATCCCCTCTTCTTCCATTTAATTTTCCTCCCAAATCCCTAATCTTACTCCAGCACCTTCAACTACATAGCCTAAACCCAACTTTTTATTCTGTTTTAATTTTTTTCCCCTATTTTGTTAATCCCACAGGGGTATGAGAACGAATAAAAGATGAAAAAATATAATTCTTACCGTTTCAATTTTCCCTTCTAAAAATCCTCAACTTCTAAAGCCCAATCATCAAATATTCTCCAGGAGTTCACACTAATGTATTCTTACAGGCTCACGCTCTATATTTGCTCTTTTGCGAATGGGTTAAATGCAGTATAGGTAAGTGTTTGCAATATAACTAGAGTTGAGAAAGAAAAAGAGATAAAAGTAGGTTTTTATTCTTCATTATTCTGATTTTACAAGGGGGAGATGGTATGGTCAATCATGAAGGGGAGGTAAGTATTCCTTTGTTCAGAATAGAGGTAGAATAATGGGAGAGAAAGGAAACGGACTTGTTTGTAAAATAAAAGGCTATATCTCATGAAAAAAGGAATTGCTCATTTAATAACTCCCAGCCAATAGGAGACCCAGCAGGGCCAGTTTCCTCAACTTGCAGTCAATTTTTCTTTTAGCCTTTTGTTCCTCAGCATCCTACAAATTCAACCTAACAGTGCCACTTATAATCATAAGAAAAAGAGTAAGCATTTATAGGTTCTAAATAGTCAAATTGTTACAGATAAGTGGTGGTCTTGGTCGTACATACCTTGAAATTTCAGCATCGAATACGGTAAACAGAAGCCACTCCAAACAGTGGGAAAAGTGAGGTTTTTCTGCTGATAAGCATGCCAATCGTATAGCTTCTTCGCTTTTATCCCTCTAGTAACAATCATAAGCACAAGAAATTAGTTTTTTTCCGGTGCCTGATACAGGACACCCAGGTACATTATGTGTGTAAGAGTTGAGTAAACCCTTAAGCAAATTGATTATTTTCGTATCTCTTTTAGTTTAATGAAGAGAAGATTGGAGAAACCTTGTAAGAAACACATAAAAATGAGGAAGAAAAAATTAACAAACAATCTATAAAAAAATTCATGTCAAGGAATAATTTAAAAGAAACAGAAAACTAAGTACCCATTAATTTCTTATAGCAGTCCTTCCGAACAAAATCAAACAGAAAGTTGTATCATAAAGTGTAACGACCGTGTTTCGTATTTACATTAATAAAAGCCTTTTTATGTTTTCTTAGTATTAATAATTATTTTGGTATTTCTATTGATGGAAAAAGTTGGGAAAATGTTCTTTTATATTTAAAACTATTAAATATAATTTTTGGGAAATTTTAAGAATTTAATTTGAATTTCTGGGGAAGGTAAAATGATTTATGAAATATTTTTAAGAATGGAAAAGGGGAATTATTTTAGTGAAAAGTTTTACAAAATGAAGAAAATATTTAATTAGAATTTTTAAAGATTTTTGGTATTTAGAAACATTTTAAAAATGATTTCTCTAATTTAAAAACAGTTTAAAAATGAATTTCGAAAAAAAAAAAGAAAAAAATGATATCGGGTCGATTCGGGCAGGTCCGATAAGGCCAGACCCCACCCAACCCGCCTCGTGTTGGCGCCTGCATGCACTGGCATGCGCAAGCACGAGCTCGCACATGGGGCGATGGCGGCGACGTGGAGCTCTCGAGACCGTGGGATGCACCACGTTGCGGGCATCCGGACAGCGGCGACGTGGCTGAGCGCAATCAGCGGCTCTGGTCGGCTTGAGGTTAGGGTTTCGAAACGTTATAAATACACCCCCATTCCTTTGTGTTTCTCACCCAACTCCGATATCCAAATAATTCCCCGAAAATTCCTGTGCGACGGGACTCGACAAGCTACGCAACGGTTCTGCCCCCGCGCTCGGCAAAAACTCAGAGAAAGAAAAGCTTGGAAAGGCGGACTTCAACGTTTTTTCGATACCCCGAATCAAAGATAGGATTCGTATCTCCCCCTTTTACCCATCGCCTTTCTACCTAACTGTGATTTGATTTATAATATTTAACTTCTCTAATAAATTTAACTTGGTCAATCTCTCATGCTCGCATCTAAAGACCCTTTAGATGCGTAAATACGACGAACCGAACTTCGGTAACTAGTTCTTTATTTCATGACTCGAATAGAACTTTGCACTCTTGTAGTTGTGTTGATGTCCTACCATAACCCTTGTCAACACCTATACCATGAACACTAAACACGCCGTCATGCTGCCCATTTCAAAAATATAATTAGGTCGTTTTAATGCCGAAATGTTGCCGAAATTTCATGAAACAAATTGTCGTGTATTTTTCAATTTCTTAACAAGATGGGATTTATTTTGACTCGAATGCCCAAACTTTTCTAAAACCGTATTTACGTTAAATACCCCTAACTTTTCTAAAACCGTATTTACGTTAAATACCCCTAACTTTTCTACTAAAACCGTAGTTACGTTTAAATACCCCTAACTTTTCTAAAACCGTATTTACGCCTAAATACCCAAACTTTTCTAAAACCGTATTTATGTTTATAATACCCCGACTTTTATAAAACCCCTTCTACCCTAAAATACCCCGACTTTTCTAAACCCTATTTTACGCTAAAATACCATGTACTTTATTAAAAAGGACATTGACCTTTTGGTATTGCTATACCTTGCGACTTTTTACACTTTGACACGGTCTCCTTAAACCGGTCATGACTTGAATGCTCACTACTTGTTATACTTGGACGGATAGGATTAGACATGGTCCTAGACATGGAGTGATTTTAGAAAGTCCTCGTATGGAAAGTGAACCTAGCTTGTTTTCATGTCTAGTGGATCAACGTGCTAATAGCCTAATACCTAACCTAACTCTTAACTTAAACAAACTAGTACATAGGGTTTGGGTTAAGGCGGTATTAAGGGTCTCGAGATTCCTCTTCTGTTCGCCGTGATTCCGGGGGTGAAACGGAATGCTAGCTCTCTTGTCAGCTGTTGTTCTGTGACACTAAGTATTCTCGAGTACGCCGATACCCTTTCGTAACCAAACTAAAACAAGTTAAATTACAGTTTATAATTAGTAGTCGATACATCACCTATACATGATAGATATACCTTTACTTATTTTGCCTATACCTTTACTTATTTACGCCTATGACATCACTGTACATGCTTTTACTTATTTACGCCTACTTCCCTTGAGAATCTTACTTGAGTTTAACTCGCTGACGGATGTCTCTCTTTCTTCCTTTCCCCCAAAACATCTATTAGAGCTAGGCGAGGAACATGATGGAACTGCAGAGGTAGAAGGTGCGGCAGAGGATTATGCCGACCTTTTTACCTACTATTAGGACTTCTTTTTATTATCTTTGTCGTTACTTTTCTTATTGATATAATAAAACTTTTGATGTTGAACTTGTTATGTAATAAATGTTGGTTAATGAAATAAAGTTTTTCTTTATCGCTTGTCGTTGTATATTGCGTGCATACTTGCGTTTAACGTAATTGTATCGAGTTGAGGTTCTCTCTCTTGATATAGTTACGATGTGAACTTAGTTACATTCTCGCTACGGTCTTTTGGGAAGCGGGGCGTGACATAAAGGAAAAGAAAAAAAGAGGAAATACCTGAAGAAGATGTCGAAGCAAACAATGCAAAATAGTTTGAGCTTGAGGAGAGGGCTCAAAGCATGGGAATTCGGTGCATGCTGAAAATGATATCCTTTGGGAAACACCAACGACAACCCCAGCATTTGGCAGAAGGCCCAGGGGATAAACTTCACGATCAAATTCAAGCTCTGGATCCAACTAAAAACAGAGCACCAAATTAAAATGGATGCAGGTCTTGTGAAATATATCAAATCGATAACAATGCTTAATCTCATAATATGTGAATAAGAAGAAAGGTTGCCCCATTCCAGGACTAAATATGAAATTAAATATGATAAGGTGACTTCAGATACCGAAAGCAGCCTACGAAAACAATTTGTGCTGATTATTGATATATAATAACTGCTCAGTTGGTACTCCTTTGTCCCTCTATTTCTTATCTTCTTTTCTAAACTTCTACTTTGACTTTATATGTTTTGTTATTACATTTTTTTCTTAAAAACAAATTATTCATCAGTAAATCTTTACCTGCAAGAAATCCTCTTGTTTAAAAGGATCAGCTCCAAGAGATGGGTACCAAACCTGCAAAAATCCGCTTCAGTATACAAACTTTGTTATAAATTAGGGGGGGGTCTCTCATGATAATAGGTGACAAACTTCACAACATAGACCAAAACCAATGCCAAAAACTATATCAAACGTATATAAATATATATTTTCATACCTGCATGCCCTTATGGCCATAGTCCAGCCAAGAAACTTCCTCGATAAGATTTTCCTTGTCCTCTGACTGGCCACAAGTAACCCAAAAAAGCTCAACTGAATTGGTTAAAACATGTTCATGACCATCATCCAAATCAAGTAAAGAAAGCTCTCCATTTGTACGCAATATTAAACATCTGATATCACATTCAGGTCAAATTAGAAACTCACGAGTGAGAATTCACAATGTTGCCTCAAAGGAAAATCATACATACCTAGAAGGTTGACGGACTAAAATGTCTTTAGAAGATGAATTGTAATTGCTTTTGGAATTTCCTTCTGTTGTCAGATCTGGGATAAATCGCATTGAGGCAGGATGGCTCTTCGCACTCATGATCGAAAGCTCTCGTACTGTAGAAAGCTGTTTGTCATTTGATTACTTACAAATGACTGAAGATTAATTGTCTTTTTCTAAGTGTAATCCAAACATTAAACCTAATCTCTTCATGAAGATTGGAACTTATATGGACTCATTAAGTGTTCATAAAAAACAAAGCAGTAAAAAAAATTCAATACCTCTAAAACAGGAGTGCTGGTTGGAGATAGTTCTCCAAAGATCTTCATGTGGAAGATATGAACGTCAAATGGACGATAAGTAACAAGTATATAGTCTTGACAGACATCCATAACCATTGGTTTTCCATGTAATGGCTTTCGACACAATAAGGAGCTCTGATCAAGATGATATCTTGGAAAAAATAGCAATTCATACCTGCAAGAGTTGCTAGATCTTCTTCATGATGCAGCTAATTAGATATAATGGTCACCACCATAAGCAAATGTAAATAGATAAATTATGAATGTATTAAAACCTTCAATGAAGGAATACCGGAAGCAAATAGTAGATCACCTTCATATAATAACAAATTGTAAAGAAATAGTTTCCATCATCTTTTCTCATAGGGGGACTAATCGTGTTTGCATGAAGATATAAGCACCTCTCTATCCCCGCCCGCCCCTTTCAAGTTAAAACTTAATATTCTAAATTGAATCGCTGGATAAACAAAGGTAAAACCACCTCAGTATCAACAAAATTGAATTGAATTGATGGATCAATTATCAGCACTTCAGTGCTCTTGTCTATATTTCATAGGCCACGTATCATAGTTTTACAGCAGAAGTGTTCATAATTTGTAACGTATAGGAAATAAAAGAGAAGAGGATAAATCTCTTACGTGTTTGAAGAATTACTATAGTTGCACACAACAATAATTTTTCCCAGCCATAGCAAGCCTTTGCACTCAATACTTTGTTCTTGAGTAACATCTCCAAAGACACGCCATCTTTTCTGACGCAGATCATAAAGGATAAGCCCATGGAGACCTGCAACCGCCAAGTACGATCCGTCCTCGCTTGCTACAACATTTAAAACTGGCCAGTTTTGGGAAATATAAGATACCTGATTTAAGAATGTTTATCGTATCAGGAAAAACACTAATCATGAAGCAACTAAAAAAAGTTTGGATGAAAGTAATTTAATTTCAACACATAACTGGAAGCTTAAGATGCGAAATTTTAAGTTCATCTGTATCCTCGGACTGCACAAGAAGGACCCTATCTTCCCCATAAATAATCTGACGAATATACGTTGTGCCAGAAAGTCCCCTGTTAAGGCAACATTTACCAAAAGAAAATGCGAGAATTCTTTCTGATGAACTTTCTTCAACAGCATATAGCTTGTATCCATATTCATCCCATTGCACCATTGAAGTTCCACCTATAAGAGGCTCAAACTTTTGTTCTTGATTAGATTTCACCATAGGAGATGACACAGAATTCATCCCAGTTTGACGAATTGTGCACATTAAACGACACCCTGATACAGACCATACAGTAAGACCTCTGTACTTCCACCCTACTGCAAAAGCACAATTATCTGGTGTCCAAGCTATACAAGTTACAGGGCCGGTATCCTCCATAGAGTAACTGCAACAAATGTTAGAGAATATTGTCAATAACTAGCTGCATTTAAGGGGGTGTTCGATGGTGAATCTATGATAGTCTCATCAGATTATCATGGTAAAAGATTATTAGCAGATTATGTGCATTAATTTTTCTTTTATAGGATACTGAAATGCCTTCGCGGTTGGTTAGGTTCAGTAGAAATATTAAAGATGTTGGGTCACAGAAAGCTCTCTCTTATTTTTATTGAAAAAGAAAAAGCATGGCATACAATGTTAAACTGCTCAGAAGCTCAATGCCTCGTCCTAAACTCATTTAAGTTTAGAAGCTCAAATTGCAGGCTTAAACTCATTTGACTTGTCTAGAAGCTCAAATGCTAAAACTCAGTGATAAACTGATAATGAAAGTGAATAGTAACTTGATATCCCAGCTAATGCTTCTGAGTTCTGAGAACTTACCCCCAATCATGCAAAGATATGGTCCGAATATGTGAAACACTATCTGCCACGTCATATAGTTCTACAACACCTTTACTGCACCCAACAGCAAGAATATGCTGATCTGAAGCTATAGAAGCACACATGGCATCATCAGTTTTCAACCATTTTTCAGCTTTAATAGAATCAGTTTGCCTCAAGCCCTTTTTACTTATTGAACACAGTGCAATTTGTCCGACTGAATTTAAAACAACCAGCAACCTCAACGGCAATGACAACTCCAGCTGGATGATAGCAGAACTTCTAGAAAAGTCATGAGTTGATGTTGTACAAAGATGGCAATGAAGCGGAAACATGCTAGAGAACTGAAAGTCACACAAAGATGTAGACGGAGAAGAAAATCGGTGAATCTCAATATCCAATCCGATATTATTAATGAAAAATAGCATCAATGGATACCTCAGCATTCCAGGATACAAGCTGGAAATGTCCATTTGAAAGTCCAAGTAGCATGTTTTTGTTGTCACAGACAAAATTGCTCCTGGAAAACAAATATAAGCGGACCCATCAAGATTTATATCTTAAATAGACTACAGATAAACTAATGGATAAGAAAAAATGGCGTACGTTGTTAAACTTTTGTCAGATAACGGCATTTTCTCGGTGATAACAAGAGAAATGTTAGCAAGAGACATCCCATTCAGTTGTTTGCCTCCAATTAATAGCCTCTTTCCAGAAAGGTGGATCTTATATATGTGGAGGAAAAACGAAGATGTCTGCAGCGAAACTAGTAAGTAAAAAAAACCAGAAAGCAATACAAGAGTTAAAGCAAGAAGCGTTTGGGTTATATGATATGATTACTCCTTAAAGTAACAAGCTTTTCAAGGAAAGATAAAGAATATAGGAAACAGTAGAAACCTATTCATCTAATTGATGTTAATTGAATATTGGTAAAAAATTTACTCTTTTCTTTTTGGGTGAGCCTTCTCATATGGAGTAGTGTTCATGGCTTAACCCACTCTGATAAGTAAAGGCCTAGGTATAGATATGCATACATGCAGGATGTCAAGCTACAGGATCTGTGGTGTACCTTGAATGAAATTCTAATGGCATTATGTAAAAACTTCTACAGGCATACACGGCATACACACAGACAAATATACGAGGATGGTGTTGTCATAAATAAGGAAGTTCTTCATGACAAAAAAAATAAGTTCTTTTTTTAGATAATCCAACGTTTCAAAAGCGATGAGGGTGCTTGGTACGTGGTAATCTATGGGGAATCCTAGATTCCCACAAAATATACCCATGCTTATTATGACACAATTAATATTCCCAAAAATTTAGGTTTTTCCCAGGCATCAGATTACCTCAAATCATGGAAATCCTATTCCCGCTCAAATATGTCTAGCATTGTATCACCCCCCAAATATTACCGCTTAACGCAATTAGTGTTATCTGTTGCCGCCATGCCCCCTGTCCGCCGGTCATTGTCACCGGACGTCGTCCGCCAACGCCCGTCGCCAACGTCGTCCTACCGTAGGCTAAGGCCCCGGCTTCGACCGTCCTGTCGTACGTGAAGTGCTCGTTGATGCCGGCCACCACCCTCCGCCGGCGTCGGCCTTCGCGGTCGTGGCCACTCGATACCTGCCGCCGCCGCTCATATCCCGTCGTTGCTCTCCCTCGCCGACCATCACCTTCCATCGTCAACTGTCATGCCAAGCCCCACTAACCGCCGCTCGTCACCCTCCATTGTTGATCACAGAGTCGAACATTGCCCGTCACCACCCACTCATCATGGTTTGTAGCCCGGCGGTTCTCATTGACTAATACCTTTTTTGTCGTCCCATCTACAATCACAAACACCATTGTCCATGGTATTTTGCACATAAACTGCTGGGAAAAAACAAAATGTACCAATCACGTTAATGCAACTTTTCTTGGAATCATATGCTTGGGAATCACATTCCTGAGAATGTGTGAATTGCTGATAATCTTCCATTTTGTGTATCAAACGCCCCTCAAAAGGCAATGCCAAGATGACACGGCCAACCTATCGCCTGAGATGAGAGGCGCTAAGAAAGCGACCGTCAAAACTAAGTGAGACGACAAACATTTAAAAATGTTCATAAATGATGTACCATTTAACAACAATATTTGTATAATATATTCAATCAATATATGATAATAAGTTGCATCGAAAAAATATTAAGCACTTATATAGCATTCAATCACATAAATGACAAAATATAAATGATGTCATGATAATCAAATTTACAAAAAGAGAAACTTTATTCTTGATCTTTGAGATTAATCTTTGAGAAGACAAAAAAGAGAAGCGATGGCCACAGTAGGAGGTGGCGACAGTGGCTGGAGGATACGCTGGCAATAGTGACTTGAGAAATGCAGGCGGTGGCTGGAGGTTGTGGGGTCGGTTTGGGGATAAGGGAGACATGGAAAAAGAAACAAATAAAAGACTTTTCTTTGATTTGGAATAAAAACCCTAATTCATCCTCACCCTATTTGAGTCAATTCTACCCTATTTGAGTCAATTCTACCGCTCCTAAGATTTCTCTCTTGATTAGGGAAAGAATGAGTATATGAAACAAAATGGGGCTCGAAAATAACAAGTAATTTGTTTTTTTTTTTTACAAGAAAGATCACCAGGTGCTCACCTGACACCTCAGTGCCTCGACTTAGACACCTAAGGCGAGCGCCTGGGCAGTGGAGGCGAGCAAGGCATGCGCCTCATTGAAGTCCAATGCCTTACACAAGTTGGTAGCGGCTCGGAGCGCCTTGCCTTGGCGCCAGATGTGCTTCACCATTCAAATACTGGGATAATCTATTCTATCTATCTTAATTTCCATAGATAAATAAATTCCCAAAGCGAACTTCTACTCCAAATTTTGGATGGAAAATGCTCTATTACTGATAACCCATTATTCATTAATTTTACATCCCTCTGGTCTGATAGTAAAGAGAACATGAATCACATGATTCTTGGTGTACATAGATTTAGATTATATGGATCAAGGTGAACAGTATAAATAATTTCAAGAGTGTGGAGAGTTGATTATCTCTCTCACACATAATTCTTGGTGTACATGTATTTAGACTATAAGGATCAAAGTGAACAGTATAAATAATTTCAAGAGTGTGGAGATGTGTTTGGGCGTGCGGGCGGGCGCCCATACTGCGTACTATCATACGATCTTCATGTAGGCCAAAGCTCTTATCTTTTTTTGAGCCCTCTCTTGAGACACTCACATAATTTGAACCGGTGAAACTCACACTTAGAATAGCAATATTTTTCAACAGCAAGTACGCTCCTTTGGTACATATTTCACACTTTACTAACTAGAAGCAGAAATAGCTCAAAATATTTCTCAATTTGACAGCACAATTCTCTCTCCTATTAAAAAATAAAATCTGAGAGAACAATAAATATGCATTTATCTAATTCAAAATACTAGATAATGCAATCGATTCAAACAAACAACGCAAACTCTTCACTTACAAGTACAGCGACCGTCTTCGTATCAGGGCTCCAAATCGCCTGCAAATTCTCTCCCTCGCTCCCAATCGAATCTGGACCCCTCACATATTTCCCCAATCGAACCTTATGCTGCAAAAACAACAGGAAAGTCTCAAAATTAACCAAACAAAACGGGACACGATAAAAAATTAGGGTTCGGTTGTACCTGAGATGAGCTCCAGAGCTCGATGCGGGTCGGAGCTACGACCAAGAGGAGGCGGGTTGCGGTTTTGATGTAGAGGATCCGATCCGATAAGGCGGCGGAGGGGGAGCTGGCGGGGTCGATTGGGATGACCTGCGGCCATCCGTAAGCCATGTACATGTTGCGGATCCGGGTTGGCGATGGATCCGAATTGAACCGAGTTAGATTTGAGCGAAAGATCTGAGAAGGAAAGGAGGGGGTAGGAGAGAGAATTTGTTGGTGGAGGGTAATTAACGACTAAGCCCTCCAATTGCTGAAAATTTCCTTTCAAGACTAAGTTGAACTATCAGTTGGATAGATTTCAAATAAATACCATGAATTTTTTGAACCACTTTCCGATTGCCATAGTTTGTAGAGTATTGCATTGATGGTTAAGGTAAAAATGATGTGTGCTATTGAATTCTTAAAAGGTCTATAAGTTCATGATAGTTATTTGCAGCTTACAAAGTTTATGATATATATTTACGCTATCATGAAGCATGTTGTTTATCCGGAAAACATCCATAGTTTGAAAACACTTCTTAGTAATGATAGAGAAACAACCCTTTGATGGTTAATGACTACTAAATTCCTTGAAATGGTTATTTACCAACGGCTGACAAGCCCATGGCATTCCGGTATTTTTCGAGAGAAAAAAAACTCCAACCTTCTCAACCGAAAACATGAGGGGCTTCAAAGTTTTCAAACGTTGCAATATGGTCTTGTATATTCCCACACATCTACTTTACACTCGGAAGAAAGCATTCAAGGGTAATTCTTCTTGTGGTTATAGATGTGTCGCCATTTTAAAAAAAATTGACAATTAATGAAAAATGCATTGAGTAAGCTCGAGCAACAACTGATAGCATGGCTAGTGGAATTGTATGGCTATTCTTTTGCCGGAAGAACACAATTTCACTCAGCGCGACAACGACATAATACCTAGGTGCAACTTATATTTGTTAGCCTAACTAAACAACTGTCATGGGTTTAACGTATTATGAGAGTTTAGAAATGGAAAAATGCATGGCGTGCCAAAAGGAAAAGGAAACCTATGCAAGTTGTCTTTCCATTTTTCCTCATTTTATCTCAAAAATAATTTGCAACAAAATATTATATTTTCCCTCGTTCTTTCTTCAATCACTATGCCAAAAAAAAAAAATGGTTCTGCAATCTTGCAGAAAAAATGTATGAAAATTACTGAAATTGCTACTGATGGAGGTCGGATACTCCCGCAGATGTTGTCCTCCGTCGATTCCGCTACCGGCGAGACTGAACGGCAGAGATTTAGAATGAGGGTTAAGCGTGTGAATCCCAATAAGTTGTTGGATGTTGTTGACGCCGATCAACATGCAAGAGAAGTCTCAGGGTGGGAAACCACCGTAGAACCCTTCGACGGTCAAGTAAGTACCGAGAAATATTGAGGCGGAGTAGCGACGTATTGGATTGAGTTCGAGTTACCTGAGTCGTCTGGAAGAGGGGGTTTATATAGCGGTCGTATGGAGCAAACTAGCACGAGATTCTCACCGACCGTTACGCCCCCGCCCCACATTCACGTCATGGCGGGGTACGTCCATTAATGGCTAGATACACCCATTAATAGAAAGACACACCGGCGTGGGATGCAGGAC
Organism: Agapanthus africanus; assembly: GCA_030015575.1. Lineage (NCBI taxonomy): Eukaryota > Viridiplantae > Streptophyta > Magnoliopsida > Asparagales > Amaryllidaceae > Agapanthus > Agapanthus africanus. Next base: position 694,579,865 of record JASDDO010000022.1, on the reverse strand, counting down.
ATAGAGCGACAAAGATCTCGTTTTGATGATATACACGGAGCCGTTGCGGGGGTGTTGGGCTCCGTGCTCTTGGTTGAACAAAGAAGCCAAGGAAGCTCGGCTCGGTGGATAGCTCGAAGATGAGCGAGAGGGCTGAAAAGGCTCGGCTCTGTAACAGCTCAGAGACGAGCAAGGAGGCTGAGAAAGCTCGGCTGTAGGATAGCTCAGAGACGAGCTATTGGCTGGTTGCTAGACGAATAGGGAAGGTACTCCGGAGAGGTCTCCAAAAGGTCGGATGCAACCGCGGAGACGAGGTGATGAGAAATGTCCCGAATGCATCGTACTTATTCCAGCTCCGTAGCCTCCAGGAATCTAGCGGGTTTAAGCGAATGACACGTCATCCGCTATGAGTTGTGATCTGGGGAATTCCCACTTACGAGTATCATCATTAGCCCCCCACTCTCGTTCCAACCTATTTATTGATCAGGTCGAGAATAGTCTGCTCGGTTTTCTCCGTTCAGCTTGGTGCCGAGAAATCTTCGTGGTGGATTGTCTGGGATGTGTTTGGCGGCCGTGTCTCTTCGATCTCTGGATACACGTGGAGATTCATGGTACGCCTAAATTTTCGCGCATATCTTTAATGACGTCAGCGGATCAGCAAAACAATTGCGCCATAAAGGAGACGTCGCTACGCTCGCTCAGACAGTTGATCTTCGTGCCACGTGGCCACCATTGGGTGGCAGACTGCGAGACGTCGCCAGCTCAGACAATCTCACAGTGGAATCAAGCTCGGACAGCGAAGAAGAAACGACTTCCCAGAATACGTAAATACGGCACGTAACAGAGCCAACCATGCTACCTATGGCTAGGAATAATCCCTCCATAGTCATATTACGGCTGTTAATCAGATATCAAGAACAGTAAAGAAAATCTAACTAACACATGTCCATCTACCATAATAAATAAAGTCAAGAAATGCATATAGCGGAAACGAATCAAAATCCAATAAATAATAATATCCAAAACACGTCCTTTATAGGACCACGCTGATAAAATAAAACTACGGAAATAAAATAAACTAAACATCTCTAAAACTAAACATTTAGCTCCTCACTTCTCCGCTTGCTTGCTAAAATACTCCTGATCTGCCTGCGACAATGTCAGTGGAATTGGGTCATGCAAAACCCAGACACCGGTGCATCATAAATATTAAAACAATAGTAATAACCAGAATAGGATGCTATGATTAAATATGAGTATAGATTATTAAAACAGATATAAAAAAGTGAGATATAGGTATGTGATGTGTATCCTAAAATCTGTACTTCTGGGTTATCTATTCTACAAGTCTTTAAAATCAATTAAATGGAATTGTCGATGTAACTCAATAGTATCCCGTGCGTGCCCGGGACCACGGTCAAGACTCTTAGGGCTGAATCCGAGACGTGCCGCTAAGTAGTAAAAACAGGTATCATGTACAGACGAATGATGTCAACAGCATCATTCCGATGCTAAAGCCCGTATCGACTGATCAGTCCCTGAAAAGTATCGAACTGTTGAGTTACAAGTCGGGTTTCATCATTGATTTTCCCTTACCCCCAGGTTTTGTGTTCAAGTCAGGTATTGATGATATCAATCTAATACCAATACAGAATCAAACAGGTACGGGTCTTGTCTATATAGACAACAAGTCACGTCCGTCGGGACGATAAGTCAGGATTATCGGCATTAATAATAATCCAGGTAACAGGTCTGGTAATATTTCGTGTACAAGTCAGGCATATATATTAACCAAAATAGATACCGATTGTAAAACTATAACCAATATCTAAACATGGTAAATATAACTAATGCCCAGGATGTATATGTATCTATCTGTAATAACCGTTTTACGTCTGCTACCAGGTATATAGCAATCTAGATAAAAATACTGAACTGATATAGTATTATAATAATATTATGATGACTCGGCATGTAATTAGATAAAACTATTATTGGTACGAATACAGACTGATGTTATAAAACTATAAATCGATAATATTTGCTGAATAGTAAAACACATGTACTATAATTAATCATATAGATTTTGATATAAACAAAATAGCATGTTGCAGGTTTAGAACTTACCTCGTATAATCGATGACGACAAAACTTAGACATAAAGCACGATCTCGACTACGTTTTGACTTGTGCTCCACAACAGAGAAGAAGAGAAATTCACAGTTGGCAACGGGTTTGTGGCAAGATGATGATCTCGGTGTAGAGCCCGGCTTGGTCTTGGTGTTGCCGCAAATCTCGGTTAAAGATCAATGACGATGATGCTTAATGGCTGGAGTTGGGTCACGTGGTGACGATGGGTTCGGTGTTAGCTTGGGACGATGCTCAGGTGATGCCGACGGTGAGGTCTCGGTGGTTGGGGTCGAAGGGTTCTCGAGGTTAAACAAAGACGAAGGAGACGGTAGCAATAGGAGTGTTGGGGTAAAAAATTACACCCCGGTTGACCTAGTCAAAGCCAACCCCAAGTAACGAGCCCAAGCCCAGGTCAAGTGGGCTCATGCCCAAGTCAAGCCCCGCGGCCAGCCTCCCATGCCAATATAAAAATTATGTAATAAATAATTTTGATTTAATTTTTATGAATAAATGTAAGAAAAATGGTTATAAAACTAAATTTTTATAAAGCTCATGCCTCATGTGCAAAAGAAATGAGCACATGAGACATGAGATGGGCAAAATGCCATTTTGTAAAGCCTAAGGGGCTAAATGTAAACTTGTAAGCCTATATAAGGCAACATTATGATGAAATGAAAAAAGGAATTTATTCCCCTCAAAACATAACACATGCACACTGCACATTGAGTTCGCATGACAAGTTTGACTCGTCAATCGGAGGTTCCTTCGCTCCAAAGACGAGGGGTAATTAATGGCAGCTTAATCCGCGACTGCCGGAGATTCGGATCCCCACAATCAATAAACCCCCGTCTACCCTATGCATGGGGAATCTGTAGTACGCCTGTTCAGTCAAAAATAGTGCACTTTTAACATGGCAATTTCCTTACTTTTCTTAATCATCTAAAAGTGTTTGTTATAAATATAACACATATTAGAAGTTTATCTGCAAAATACTATTTACCATGTGTTTATATATTATAATCAACATTATGAAGGAAATTGTATGTTTAATATTTTACGCATAATATTTTGTATCTCAAATGTAGCTAACATTCTTCGTTGAGATATTGTGCAAGTTTAGCTCAGGTCAGATATCGAGAATCAAAAATCTGCCGATAAAATAAAGAAAGTCGAAGAATCAAATACTGGTAGAGACTCAGAAAAGATAAGAAGGTTCCAGAAATCAAATAAATACCCAAATACTAACATGAGAAGACTCCAGAAGTTCGAAGCCACGGTCTCACCAAGACGTCGCGGAAATGCGGCCGAGTCAGGCCGAGTTGCCGCGGATCCGCGGCCGATCCAGTTGGTTAGGAGGCGAAAGTTTTCTGGAATTTTCTTCATAACAAACTTAGTTTGTTAGGGGCTTCTGTTATTGGTTTTGGGACTATAAAAAGGATCGAGGGCTACATCATTTGGGGATCCAATTTCATCCAATTCAAAGCTAAGAAAGAGCTAAGAACAACATCAAAATCCAACATCCAAGATCAAAAACCAATCTCAAAAGGGGATCTAAGATCTAAGATCAAGAATCTTCGATCTTGAGATCCTACATCAAGAAATCATCGAGAAATTCATCAAGCGGTCAATCAAGCAAATCTCTTTTACACGAAGCCAATCATCATCAACGAGCAAGCGATCCAAGACAGGTCCAAAACTCAAGTTGATCAAGCGATGTGAAGATCGACGGAACATTTACTTTTTCGAGGCAGAGATCGAGAGCAAATTCTTCTTCCTCTTATAATCTAAACTTGGAGAAATGTATTGTGAAGTTGAGTAATAAAGGTAGATCATCAGTTTTACCAATTCGCTTACTTTTAATTTCCGCATTATGAATTCTTTCTCTATTCTTTATTTTATTTTCATGATGTGCGAGTAATTCTCCGCTTGATAGTATTTGTAAGATTGTGGTAGATCAATAGATGAGAAAATTCTTTACTCCATTTAAGTCTTATGAAGTTTATAAACTTTAGCAAAAGAATCGTCAACATCCTTATCGGGCGTGATATCAATTTCTTGATAATCTCGACCACGATTTGAGATTAAGATTGACGATCCTTTTGTTAAGGACTAGACATGAATGGAGATCAATGAAAGGACAAGGGTCAATAGAGAAGAAACTCTAGTTTCTTCCAAAGAACCCTAATTCTCATTCATCGCCATCAATATAGTTTTAAATCTATCAATAGATAAGAGGGATAATTTTTTATTAGTCATCCATGGCTACTAAATCCTAAATAATCCTACAAGCCTTCTTCATATAAATTTTCTTGATAATTTAATTAGACCTTGAAATAATTTTCTTGAAAATTCAATTTAATCTTGAAACCGTTTTCTTGATTTTCTTCAATTAGATCTTGAAACCATCTTCTTGATTTTCTCTTATCTATTTCTTTCAAACGATCTAAAACAATAACTATAAAATTCCACGACTCCTAGAGGATGACCCATATTCACCACAGTTAAGCTACGCGTGATGCCGTGTTGATTGCGGTTACTAAAACTTCTAAACAAAATATCTTTTCTTTTCTTCTTTTCTCCAAAAATAAACGACCAATCAAATGGCGCCATTGCCGGGGATCCGTGAGTAATTTTTTTCTTTCTTGCTATTTGGGTTGAAGTATTATTATTCCATCAAAATATAAAACAAGAACACATCTTGTGCTTAACGATTAGTGTGTGAATTTTGCGAGAGAATCTGGAATCACTGTAGCAGGGAGATAAAGATTCAGAAGTATTCATCAAGACCATAGGAGTAAGAGAAGCAACTGTAGAAAAAAGAATTTCAAGAACCATCAAGTTGGCGACGGAACCGCGGCAAGAAGGCCATTCTCGCTGCGGAACCGCAGTGGTTTGGGTGACTTAGGGCTTCAAATATCTCTGGTATATTTTCTATCTTCTTCTCTATTCTCTGCAAAGTCCAATAACAATTTTTCTGCAGGATTCTTTACAAAAATTCGCCGCTTAAAAATATCCTTGTTGCATGTTTTGTTTTTGAGTTATTTTTGCATATTGTAATACGGAAAATTAAGGGGCAAAGACCAAATTCAGATTAGGTGGGGATTTCATTATCCTTCCTAAGCCTTACAAATCACAAAACTAGCATCTGCATCACCTTTCATTAATTAAAAAAATATCTAGACCAAGACTCTAAGGACCGTCGTGCTCATTAAGGACAGAGGATGGTCATATGTAATCTACTGCTTATCCGCATTTATTTTGTGGTATCTAGGCAAGTGTGTCTAAGACAAGTGGTTACTTAATTAGGCCCGCTATTTCGATGATTCGTATAGCGGATACCTCCCACTTACCTGGCACTTACCTGACCACAAGAGAGATAAAGAGGTAGTAGAGGATTGATCCTGCGATTTGTCTTCTGGAAGTCTAGGAGTGGTCTAGCGACTTGACCTGGTGACCTTAGATGTAGGGTTGATTGTGCATTTTTATGATTTGTCTAAATCCGTCTTTTTCAAAAAACAAACCTTTCTTTTTACGTAATTCTCACGAACGCTGCCACTTGCGTTAAACCCGCTTAGTGCATGCTCGGCTGGACATGGGATTCTAGTGCCCGTCTAGTCCTCGTTTCTTCTATCGACTCCGAAGTCGGTACTTATTCATCTTCTTTTTCCTCACGACCCACAATATCAACCGAGATGGACGGTTCTCCATCAAATTTTAATAACACCACTCTGCCACCACCTGCAGGTGTGCAGAATCCACCGTGCATATCTCTCCAAGAGAGATGCTACCCTATACGTGATCCCCTTCCTACTTGTCTTTCTATTCCACCAGCCAATGGGGATAATTTTGAAATCAAACCACACTTTATCAATCTTTTGCCTAAATTTCACGGTCTTGAGTCTGAAGATGCATACGTTTTTATCACCAAATTCGAAAATGTATGTGCTATAATGGACACTTCACAACTTTCTGTGGATGCTATGCGTTTACGTCTTCTCCCGTTTACTTTGTGTGATTTAGCCGAAAAATGGCTTTATAACACAATCGCACACTTTATTGCCAAATAGGATGAATTCGTTGCAGTATTCCTTAAGAAATTTTATCCTAATCATAAGATCGCCCGTGCTCGGAGCGAAATCAACCAGTTTACCCCAGCTTCCCAATGAAGCATTTTGGAAATGCTTTGAATGGTTTAAGGATTTGCTTGTCCAATGTCCTCATCATGGAATCCATAGATGGGATTTGTACCGAATTATATATGAGGGCATTACTCTAGCGACAAAGTAGATACTTGAAACCATGTGTCAATGCAATTTCATGTCCAAAGACGATGGTGAAGCCAAGAAATACCTGGAAGATCTTGCTGAAAATACTCTGCAGTGGGAAAGCGTTAGACCGCCATCATCTAGGGGAGGTATCCATCAGCTCGATGTTTCGATCGCAGTAAAAGCCGAAATGGCGGCGGTGCAAAAGAAACTCGAAGTTATGGAAAACAAATTTTTATTAGCCTCCATAAACCAGGTGACGCTCTCTGAAACCATGTGTGGATGCTGTTCCGATCCATCACATCTGACAGAAGAATGTCCTTTGAATTCTCCGTTTCAAGGTCAAGAACATACTAATACTGCTTTTCAGCAGCAACCTAGAAACGATCCTTATTCTTCCACATATAATCAGGGTTGGAGGAATCACCCTAATTTTGCTTGGAACGAACACCAAACTCAAACTCAAAATATGGTTCTAAACGAAAATAACTATCAAAAGGTTCATTTACAGCAACAGCAACCACCACAGAGTCAGCACCCCTTTCAACCACAAACTTTTCAAAATCCGGCCAACAATTCTGCACCTTATAATAATTCCTTCCAAACGGCCAGTACCGAAAACTCCTCTGCACTCGAACGAACCTTGGATATGTTTATAAAACATTCCATGCAAACGTCGGCTAATATAAAGTCTTCTATCGATACATTAACGAAGGACTCCGCCTCCCACGGTGAGAGTATAGAATCGATAGAAGCACAAATTACACAACTAAATGTCGCGATGAGTGCCAGAGAGAAAGGGAAACTTCCATTTCAACCCCTACCAAATCTTGACCACTCACAACATCATAATGTAAATGCCATTACCACGTTGAGATCGGAAAGAATGCTGAACAACCAAGTCGATGAACAGGTTGATAATGAGGAATCAATCAATGATACCCCGACTTCCACTTTTAACCATATTTCGGCTAGTCCTCCATCTTCTTCCGAGCCTATTCTTCGTTTTTCCTAGGCTCGAACCCTCCGCCCATCTTCTTAAGTCGACCTAACACGATCCCAACTCCAATTCTGGGATCCGTTCCACCCCCGCGATTTTCTCCAATGTTGGACTCAACCCTTATTGATAAAGCTCCTTATCCAAATAGGTTAAGGAGAAACAAACCAAGTCCACAAATGGAGAAAATTGTGGAAATTGTTAAGCAAGTTAACATAAATATCCCTCTCCAAGATGCTATACAATAAGTTTCGTCCTATACGAAAATTCTAAAGGACTTGTGCACTAGGAAAAGGAAAGTCCAAGTACCGAAAAAAGTTTTCCTTGCGAGTAATATGAGCACTACTTTTACACAACTATCCAAGAAACGAAAGGACCCCGAGAATCCTTCAATATCTATTTCTATTGTGGGTAAAAATATCAATCGTACTCTACTCGATTTAGCTGCTAGTGTTAACTTACTTCCATATTCTGTGTATGAGCAATTAGGTATCGGAGAGTTAAAACTGTCACACTGCACTCTACAGATGGCAGATCGATCTATAACCCAACCTAGGGGTGAGTTAGAGGATGTGTTGATAAAAGTCGGGGAATTTATATTCCCTGTGGATTTCATTGTTTTAGATACACAGCCTGTAGCGAACCCACGGAACCAAATTCCGGTGATTCTCGATCGGCCCTTTTTAGCGACTTCCAACGCTGTAATCTGTCACACCCCGCTTCCCAGTGTACGGGCAGAGGACGCGACAGGTCACGCAACGTACTTACTCAGAAGTAAACACGCTAAGCGTATTTAAACAATATAAAATAAAATATACACAAGAGACAAGATGTAAATGAACAACAACTTTATTTATTAACATTCATTTTACAATACAACTGAAATGAAAATACATATACTAAAAGCAATGCCTAAACAATGGCATAACAGAAATGAAAATGAAATGTACAAGTAAACTAGAGCTCCAGGTCAAAGGCTAGCTGATTCAAGTCTTCGCTGGTGTGCTCTGTCTCCAGAAGGTCTGATCCATCTGACAACATTCCAAAGAAAGAAGAAAAGGAATGTCGTCAGCGAACAATTGCTCTGTTAGTCCCAAAAGTAAGTAGAGACAGAATAGACAGAAGGAGAATGTAAATTTTAAAGTTGTATTATATTATTAACACTGTTGTTTGTAGCTTGGTACAGAAAATGTCAGTGTATACAAGAGAAGTCCCACGGAGACTAAGGTATATGGAGTACAAGGAATCGTTCAGAAACAGTACAACGGCAATGGAGATTCAGATTAGGTGTATTATGGTTACAGCCCCGTGTCACTTTTAACACCTTCCGTACCAATCTACCCCTTATAAACTCCATGATGTATTGAATGTATTGTATTGTCTGGTATTGTAAATTGTATATGGATGACTTGCCGAAACCATGATATCGGTAATGGAACGGATATAATGGATGGACATGTAAATGGAGTATATCCATAGTTCGGTTCAGTCAAGTTGTATAGATTGAATGGATTGAATATATGGATTCATATTGAATTGGATTTTATACTTGAATCATATTCAAGTCAGATTGATTATATTGAAACTCATTCTGAGTCAGACAAATAGAAAAGAAATTGAAGTCCTGAATTAGGTTTTGATGTTATCGGTAACTGTTGCATATGAACGGCAGGATTTGTGTCTTTTTCCAAGACAATTACCGTACTGATAACACCGTTTGTTAGGTTGTCTACCTTAGATATGCAAGCACCCATATCTCCGGCTCCCTGAGGCTCAAGAGACTGGTCTCGCTTAAACCTATGTTTACTAGGGTTCTTATTGTAATTTAATATTACTTGAGGGGGTTTTAAATAAAATAGTTTTGGCATAATTTCAAAATACACCTCAAGCATTTAATTATCGTCTTTAGGGTTTTCATAGATGTATATTTTTATAAATGTGAGATTTTTAGTGAATATAACATAGTTCATAATATATGGTATTTTCTTGAAATATTGTACTTGTGTTGAATTTGGATGGTATTTTCATGTAATAGTGATTCCTTTAAATTAGAAAAAAACTTGGAATAATTATATAATTAGAAAATATATTTTATAATAAATATATAAATATTTAATTAAAATAATTTATTTATTTTCTTGTAGAAATCTCATTTTCTAAGGAAAAATGCATAAAAATTCCATCGAGATCGAATACTTCCTGCGGAGGTCTGCATCTCGCTCTACTAAGCCTGAGGACGTGCGATAATCCGCACCATCTCGAATGGAGTCCCTAAAAGGGGGTTGTAGAAGCGCAATTGCATGGAAATGATTAATACACTTTTGTATAGAAAACGGTTTTGTAAATTTAGGGTATTTATTTGTAAGGTCGTATTTCCCGTATTCTATTGTCCCAAAATCAATCGTGCTATGATAGAGATGTGTGTTGTGATGAGGTAGCTCATTACCTCGTGAACTATCTAAATGTACAGGAAAGAATAAAGCTTATAATGTCGAAATGAATAGTTTGTGGTATTTTTATGTAAAAATGCGATAAATGTCACAAAAATGATTATTTTGATGTGAAACTTGTTTTATCGAGTTTTTTAATGTTTATTAATAAAAACGTGAGAATATGGTTTTATCTTGTTAAAGAAAAGTGTAGTTTTTAAAGAAAACCGAATCGGAAGTCGGACTAACTCCGCTTCCGTCGGGTTTTAGAAATGGAACATTTTAAAGAAAAAGATGAGAGGGGGAGATGGAACTTACAGGCTTGTTGGACTAGAGGAGAGAGAGGGGTCCTAAAGAAGGGTTCGGAGTGTCGATTCATCGCCGTAAACTCCTCGTATCGTCGCCGGAACTTCGTCGGAGCTTCGCCCTTTGCTAACTCCACTTGCACAATATAGAGACTTAAGAATTCTTGAGAGTTTTGGCAGGGATTTGTGAGTGAGGAAGTGTGAAATGAGGGCTGTTATTTATAGGAAAAGTTAGGGTTTAGTGTAGTGAATGGGTGCATTAAAATTTGTAATAAAAATATGATTAAAGAGGTATTTTAAATTCTCTGTGTAATTGCAGAGAAGATAAACAGCCTAGGAGAAGTGGGGTAGGCCAAAGGGTTGCAAGGGCAGAAGAATCAGGGCATTCCCGACGGTCTAGACCGGCGGCGCCGGGGAATTATTTCATCTCGCCGGGTCATCACCGACGGTTGGGGTTGGGGTTTAGGCCACGTGTCGAGGTCGCTTTGGATTCCACAGTGCACATGTTTAAATTATCCGTGACTCTTCATTTTACGTGCAGTGCATGTGCAAACTCTTGGGCTTCTAAAAAAAATTAAAAGAATTTAACTAAAAATAATGTGGCCGATGGGATTTGAACTCGGGTGCTTTGTCTCAGCTGTGCAAGGGTTTACCAATGAGCTACAAGTGTTTTCTTGCTGTTCAAAAGCAATTCAAATTCTTATAGCATTCACAGGAATTATAAATACCCCAATTGTACATTAACTTTAAATGAATTTTCTGTACATTGAAATTGGAGTTGTTAACATAATCAATTGTCGAAACGGCTCTATGAACATATTCTTTGGGAAGATATCAATTGAGCTTAACATTTACAAGTTGGGAAGTGAACCCTCCGACCCTTATGCTCAAGTATGTTCTGTCCAAATGATGGATTTCGACAGCAGCGAATTTGAACAGATTCACGATACTGATCTAGACTCGCTTAATACGTTGTTGTTTGACCCCGCTATGTGTTATACACATACGGACCTTTCTATCGAGCTGTACGGGTCAGCATCTAACACTTACTATGAACCTTTTATGGAGTCTGGGTATCATCTCGTTCTTTCTGATGAGATTATTCTTCGGGATATCGATGAAAGCTTTGAAGAAAGTTTCGCTGATGAACTCGCATTCTTAAAAGACATAGGAGTTGTGGTGAATCAACCCCAAAACAAAGAAGTTGAACCGCCACCCCTTCTTCTTAACAATGACGAGAATGCGAGTAATCCATCATCATTATTTCATCTCTACAAATCGAGACGTAAACCCGTTCTATTACACCACTTATCTCTTCCCCACTTCTTCTTGGCTATATATAACATGTTCTTCCACCAACTGGTACGTTACATTGATAAAATATTCGAATGGTTGGTGTTGACTTTTGGTCTTTGTAAAGTTTTGCATAGACCAATAATTTTACCCCCCTCTTATGATTTTAAAAGCTTAACATTGTTTAACTCAAGTTTGAGTGGGGGAGAAAAATATTTTGGCTCTTAAAAATAAAATTTGTACACAAAATTATTAGCCAAAAATAAGTTTGGGGGAGGTTTTCATGTTCATTTATCTTTTATCTCCGTTAATAACTTTTCATCCCAAGTCTACAGGTTTTGAGATTTAAAAGATGACAACAGTGAGAATACTGCTGTAAACAGGTTTGGAGGAGGTTTGTGCTTATTTACGCATTACTTTGCATTACATTTTGCATAAGCACAAAAAAAATTCTTTGATAATGAAAGATTAGAAAGTGAAAAATTACATTTAAAAGATTAGAAGATTTTGAGAAAAATAAGAAAATTAGATATTTTCTTAAACGAAGCTAGTAATAAGTAGTTATGAGCCGTTGTCCCAAGGGTTAGTAAGATGAAGGAAGTCGCTAATCTGAGAATAAATAAGTCTGAAAAATAGTTCATATTCTTGAGGCCAAACATTTGAATGTTGATACCCTACTATACGCACTTACACAAATCTTGAAACTCGGGATAGTAGAGGATACCTTGAAATGCTCTTGTCTAAAAACCAAAGTACGAAGAAAATATAAATGAAGCATAAAATTATAAAATGGTGAAGAAAAATGAACACTGGTTTTGTAATCACCAAGACAGTATAAAAAAATATAGCGAGGGTGCTTCATCACCTAGTGCCTTAGACCAACTGGTTTGGAAGCCACTGCTAAGCCTTAGGTGTTGCAAGACGAGGAAATTGCTAATTACGCCTAATAAGTGAGCACATTTAGTAATCGGTCGGTTAGTACCTTAAGAAGTATTAACGGTCGCATGAAGAATGTGTGAGCAATTCCATCCAAAATATTCACCGACTAAAAGTACTGAGGTAGATGGACAAGAGTATGATAGCTTGAATTGAATTCTCCAAGTGTAAGGATATTTTTTACATACACGTAGGGGTATATGAGCAGTGTTTGAAAGAAAGGTAGGGAGGAAGACTAAAGGCGATATTTTATTGAGGGATGATATGATTTCTAACATTTTTTCATGACCATTAAGATAGGGCTCATGGCAACCGAAAAGTTAGGGTAGTTGGAAACTCTTATTTTCAAGTTTTTTTATAGTTCTTATCTTTATATGTAATTTTCATCATCTTTCTTTTATTGTGGGATTTTGTGGGTGTAATCCGCTAAAAACCCTCAGGAGACAACACTCCTCATACTAGGGACACCTAGAGGTTTAACGGCTTGTTGCACGTGCTCAGTGCAATCGTGTTGCCTACGAAAGTGTGCTAGTTAGTTTTTCTTTTTTTTTTCTATTTTGTTTTCTCCATCCCTTGAATAAATAGTTTTTTCGGGACGATTAAAGTCAAGTTTGGGGGTATTTGTTCAGTCGAAAATAGTGCACTTTTAACATGACAATTTCCTTACTTTTCTTAATCATCTAAAGGTGTTTGTTATAAATATAACACATATTAGAAGTTTATCTGCAAAATACCATTTACCATGTGTATATATATTATAATCAACATTATGAAAGAAATTGTATGTTTAATATTTTACGCACAATATTTTGTATCTCAAATGTACCTAACATTCTTCATTGAGATATTGTGCAAGTTTAGCTCAGGTCAGATATCATGAATCAAGAATCTGCCGATAAAGTAAAGAAAGTCGAAGAATCAAATATTGGCAGAGACTCAGAAAAGATAAGAAGGTTCCAGACATCAAATAAATACCCAAATACCAACATGAGAAGACTCCAGAAGTTCGAAGCCACGATCTCACCAAGACGTCGCGGAAACACGGCCGAGTCAAGCCGAGTCGCCGCGGATCCGCGGCCGATCCAGTTGGTTAGGAGGCGAAAGTTTTCTGGAATTTTCTTCATAACAAACTTAGTTTGTTAGGTGTTTCTATTATTGGTTTTGGGACTATAAAAAGGATCGAGGGCTACATCATTTGAGGATCCAATTTCATCCAATTCAAAGCTAAGAAAGAGCCAAGAACAACATCAAAATCCAACATCCAAGATCAAAAACCAATCTCAAAAGGGGATCTAAGATCTAAGATCAAGAATCTTCGATCTTGAGATCCTAGATCAAGAAATCATCGATAAATTCATCAAGCGATCAATCAAGCAAGTCTCTTTTATACGAAACCAATCACTATCAACGAGCAAGCGATCCAAGACAGGTCCAAGACTCGAGGTGATCAAGCGACGTGAAGATCGGCGAAACATTTACTTCTTCGAGGCAGAGATCGAGAGCAAATTCTTCTTCCTCTTGTAATCTAAACTTGGAGAAATATATTGTGAAGTTGATTAATAAAGGTAGATCATCAGTTTTATCAATTCGCTTACTTTTAATTTCCGCATTATGAATTCTTTCTCTATTCTTTTTTTTATTTTCATGACGTGCGAGTAATTCTCCGCTTGATAGGATTCGTAGGATTAGGATAGATCAATGGATGAGAAAATATTTACTCCTTTTAAGTCTTATGAAGTTTATAAACTTTAGCAAAAAAATCGTCAACATCCTTATCGGGCGTAATATCAATTTCTTGATAATCTCGACCACGATTTGAGATTAAGATTGACGATCCTTTTGTTAAGGGCTAGACATGAATGGAGATCAATGAAATGATAAGGGTCAATAGAGGAGAAACCCTAGTTTCTTCCAAAGAACCCTGATCCTCATTCATCGCCATTAATCTAGTTTTAAATCTACCAATAAATAAGAGAAGTAATCTTTATTAGTCATTCAGGGCTACTAAATCCTAAAGAATTCTACAAGCTTTCTTCATATAAATTTTCTTGATCATTCAATTAGATCTTGAAACAATTTTCTTGAAAATTCAATTTAATCTTGAAACCATTTTCTTGATTTTCTTCAATTAGATCTTGAAACCGTCTTCTTGATTTTCTTTATTTTCTCTTTTCTATTTCTTTCAACCGATCTAAATTATGAACTATAAATTTCCACGAATCCCAGAGGACGACCCGTATTCACCACAGTTAAGCTACATGCGATGCCGTATTGATTGCGGTTACTAAAACTTCTAAACAAAACTTCTTTTCTTTTCTTCTTTTCTCCAAAAATAAACGACCAATCAACGCCTCACAAGCAACGCATATTCCCATCTCAATGGGGTGACGAAAAACACCCTACAGATTCTGGCACGTCCGGTGGGACCTTTTCCATCCTCCTATATTTCGGGTTAAACGTTCATGCGAACTCAATCGATATACATATCGATTGCCTGTACTGAAATCATGCTTCTTTGTGCAGGTTAACAGTTTTCAATTGCAATCTTCAGGTGCAGCAAAAATGTCTATAAGGACAAACTCGGCTCTCAACACGGCTCCCATTTCCTATACGATAAAGATGGACGGCAGGATGGTCCTCCCGGCCAGTCTTGGGTGACAGTGGGAGGAGCCGCTGATTCCATTTGGCTCTATTCTGTTTGTGCCAGCTAGCGCCATCCCAGCTTCTCAAGTCCCAGTAACAGACGGACCGGTCTCGAACGGTAGGAGGCTAAATGTGGTGATCTCAAGGGCACCACTACCCAAACGCAAGTCCGTGTTTGAACAACTTTCCTTAGCCCCAGCTGCGGGTAAGGCCATCAACACCAACAAAGCAACAAGGTATCTCGGGCAAGCTCCAGCGGTGCCCCTGACGATTGCTCAATCGGGTATCTTCTTTAAGATCCCTGTCAATCGACTCACAATGGCTTCTTGGATGACGGATACCCGTTAAGTTCTCAAAATCGAGAAGCTAAGATAGAAAAGGCTCAGATACAGAGCCAACAAAAGGGCTAAGGCTCCTGCTAGGCTAAACTTCATGAGGTTCCAAGAACAGAGTTACCCCGCAATAACAGCTGAATCGGCTGTAAAGCTCGCTAACTCTTTTGAACCACTGAAATTGGTCCAGAAGAATGCCATGGCCGTAAGAGTCAAGAAACCTGCGAGCCAGACAGCGCCACCCACGGACCCAGTCAAACCAACCATCTTCAGTCGCATGTCCTTTCTAGAAGAGGAAGGGCCTGGTTGATGTGAAAAAGTGTTTTTGTAAAGTAACCGCAATCAATAACGGTGTCGCGAGTAGCTAGCTGAGATGAGTACGGGTTGTCCTCAGGGAAACATGGAACCTTTATCTTGCTTTAGACGAGTTGATTGAAAAGAGGGAGAATAGTTTTTAAGATCTATTTTAAATACGGATATAGATTTTATAAGGAAAATGCTCGTAGGGTTCATAGGATTTAGTAGTTGATGGATGACTAATAAAGATAACTCTTTTTATCTTTTGATAGATTTAAAACTAGATAGATAGTGAAGAATGAGAATTAGGGTTCTTAGAAGAAACCAGTGTTTCCCCACTATTGACCCTTGTCCCTTCATTGATCTCTATTGTCACGCCCCGCTTCCCAGAGTGCGCTAAGATAGGCACGTGACAGAGCCAACCATGCTACCTGTGGATAGGAAATATCCCTCCACAGTCACATTACGGCTGTAGAGATATCAAGAACAGTAATAAACTATCTAACACATGTCCATAAGCCAGAATAAACGAGTCATGAAATAAAATAATGCGGAAGCAAAAGATCTAAGTATAATAATAAACTGGAATGTACGTCCTATAATGCGGGTTCACATCAGGAATGAAAATACTGAAAGGAAACTAAACTAAACTAATAACATGTCCCCACTGCTCGGCCTGTTGATCAAAATACTCCTGGACTGCCTGCGATAAGGATAAGGGATCTGGGACATGCAAAACCCAAATGTCAGTGCGTCATAATATCAATAATTCTAAGCAAGCAGAATGTGATGAAATATGCAGGCATGAAGTATGAACAGTAACAAGTCATCAGTAGCAAGTAAACCGTAACATGAATATAGATCAGTGAACATGATATAAACAGGTGAAGTGCAGTGAGTAATCTAAACTGTGCTATAGCGTTATCTACTCTAAATTTATTCGAAATCAATTGATGTAATTCTCATCGTAACCCATCGGTCTATGCCTTGTTCAACCCCATGGGACCACGGTAAAAGGATAATAGACTGTGAGTCTATGTCCCGTTCAACCCCACGGGACCACGGTAAAAGGATAATAGCCCTTTGAGTTACGTTCGGCTACATTCTTGATTTCCCCATACCCCCAAGTTATGTGTGTAAGTCGGGTATTGATAAATCTGGAGTTAATGCCAACACAGGATCAAGCAGGTACATGTTTATCTGCAGAGACAACAGGATATGTCCATAGGGACACAGGTCAAGATTTGTCGGTATTAGTAATAAGATCAGGTAACAAGTCAAGTAGTGATATAATCAGGTCATGTCAAGTAGTGCACATGTATCAAGTTATGTCAAGTAGTGTATTAGGTCATGTCAGGTGGTGCACAAATATCAAGCGGGTGCTCATAATCAAACTGTAATAAGTATTGGTGCACAAAATCAAGTATGGAGTACTAATATAACAATAAAATGAAATAATGTGGCATGGTATGCAAATAGATATAAAATCAATGATATGGATGCACAATTATCGATTAGGGTTATATTTATAGTTCCAATACTAATTAGGATGCACTTTATTAAACATGGGGTGTTAATATCACAGTATTATGTATTAATGTGATCTATAGATGCAGTTATATATATTTTAAATGAGATGGATGCAAACGGGTATCCGAAAACAGTAAAACTCTAAAATGGTAATGTGGGATGTACAGCTAAGCAATATGAGATGTAAATATTCCATTGGGTACAGTATATTGTAATATAGTATGTAACAAGATAGGTTTGCATGCGCTAGATATAAAGTAACACGTACGGATGCAGACGGATGTCGCAAAACTGTAAAAGTAAACATGGGGTGCATAATTTGAAATACCAGTATTATATTTATTAAAATAGATGTATATAAAGTAATGTAGCATGTAGCAAGATAAACTTTCCTAGATGGATCAAGAAACGAATATGTACGGTACGTCCGACGTCGGCAAAATGTCGCGACGCACGCACGGCATGCGGAATGGGTCCAAGTAACACACGAGGGTGATCACGCGGGTAAGGTACGTCGTCTGGATCGTCGGCGTCAAGCCCGACTCCGGCGAACTACGGAAACATAAAATTCAAGAATTTAAAGAAAAGAGAAAGAAAAGAAAGAAAGAAAGAAAGAGGAAGAAGGAGAAGAGATGGAAGAGGCTCACTGGATTGTGGTGTACAGGGGTCAAGAGACGAGTGCTGGTGTCGAGGAGATGATTGGAGCTCCGGCGATGCTAGGTTCTGTTTAGAGGAGTTAGGGTTAGGGTTTGGCTCGAGTGGCGTTGGCTGGGGTTGCAGGGGTCTGGTGAAGGGGGGATATGCAGAGAAAAGGGAGAGAAGAAGAATGGTGTGATGGTGGAGGCGAGGTGAAGGTGTCGTCGGCGAGGAGGTGAGGTGGTGGTGCTGGGTTTTTATGGGTGCAGGGTGAGCTCAGGGTTAGAAAGAAGAAGAATGAGTTGGCGGAGGAGGAAGAGGAGGCTCGGTGAAGGGAGTTGTGATGAGGAGGCATGGAGTTTTAGGGTTAGGGTTTGAGGAGATGGGAGCTTGTGATGATGGGTTGAAGGTGAGGGGATCGCGGGGTTTTAAAATAGAGAAGAGAGGGAGAGAAAAGAGGGATCTCGTGAAGGGAGGTGACCGTATCAGCGGGAGGTGACGCGATCCGAGATGCGAACAGTAATCGCAAGAGGTGTGAGAAAGGGTGCAAGAGGAGAGAGAAAGAGACAGTGCGGGGGGAGAGAGAGAAGAGAAAGGGAAGAGAGAGGAAAGAGGCTCGAGCGGTGGTAGAGGCCATGATGCAGGGAAGGGAGAGATAAGGAAAGAGAAAGAATGTGTTTGTTATTTAGGATTAGATTTAATTTGAAAAATATTTTTGTTAGTTAGTGAAAAATATGAACTGTTAAAGAAATTTTAGATGGTTAAATAAATTTTAAATATTAAATAAATATGAATTTTGGCGGGATACAAAAATATTCCAAAACACGCCAGGGTAGGGTCTAAAATTTCAGTTTTAAAATATGAAAAATATACGCGACGTCTAAATTTCAAGATGAATGCTCAGGTAACGAAAATGCATACCCCCAAGAATGGATGCACGTACATGCGCGTAGTCATCCAAACAAGTCCGTTTCACTGAACGGGATGAGAACAAGATGCGCGGATGCTACCACGGGGTTAGGGGTATCATGCAGGCCATGTAATGTATTTTTAAAATATTTTACGCGACTTAAAATGTTATATGGTAAAAGATGTAATGCCAGATAAAAAGCCGGTATGCAGTATTCATGAAAGTGCACATGTCTATGTAACAAGTCAAGATAATTCATAAATATGAATCAAACAAGTTTCAAGCAAGCGGGTCGGGTTGGATGCAATACTAATGTGAAATACCATTTGCACCCAAAACACGATAAATCAAGAAAATACCATAAATAAGCAAATACGAGAACTGGAACTGGTATAAATGAACTAGTGGTGTTATATCTATTCATGTCTGGCTCTTAACAAAACAATTGTTAATCTAATCTGAAATCATGGTCGAGACTATCAATAATTTGGTAGCATGCCCGATAAGGATGTTAACATTTATTTTGCTAAAATTTATAAACTTCATAAGATGTGAAAGGAGTTAAAATATTTTCTCATCTATTGTTCTATCCTAATCCTATGAAACCTAACAAGTTAGGAATTACTCACGCATGTTGTGAAAAGAAGACAGAATAGAGAAGGAAATTATAATGCAGAAATTAAATTCGGAAAGTAAATGCGAAATAATTACAAATGATCTACCTTTATTAATCAACGTTACAAGTACAAATCCTTCGAATTTAGATTACAAAAGAAAGAAGTTGCTCTCGATATCTACTTCGTAGGAAGTATTTGCTCCGTCGATATTCACGTCGCTCTATTACGTCGAATCGCGAACATGTCGTGGATCTCTTGTTCTTTGACGATGATTTGCTTCGTATTAAAGGTGGTACCTTCTAACTTTAGCCCTCGGTCCTTTATATAGCTCTCAAATCAGAAACTCTAGATCTAATAGGTTTAGACTTGTTATAAAGATCCACTTTCCAAGTTTTCTGATCCTACTATTTTATTGGCAGATTTTTTTATCCCGACATCTTGAATATCTTGATCTCTTGAGCTGAGCTAAATCTGCACAAAATCTCCATGAATAACGTTAGTAATATTTATTAAATTATAGAGAGTATCTTAATTACTTTATATGGTAATAAATTTTTTAAAAACTTGATTAAGAATATTTGATATGCTATGCATTTTTTAATTACTAAAATATTATATAAATATAATATGCATAACATATAAACATATGGTAAAGAGTATTTTGCAGATAAACCAAAATATGTTCTTTATTTATAATAAACATTTTTAAATATTTAAGAAAATTAAGGAAAATGTTAGATCAAATGAGCAATATTTTTGACTGAACAAATACCCCCAAACTTAACTTTGATCATCCCGAGCAAACTAGTTATTCAAGAGAGGGAGAAAAAGAAAAAGAAAAACCTAAGTAGCACACTTTCTTAGGCAACCCGATTGCACTGAGCACGTGCAATAAGCCGTTAAATCTCTAGGTGTCTCTAATAGAAGGAGTGTTGTCTCCTGAGGGTTTTCAGCGGATTACATCCACAAAATCCCACAATAAAAGAAAGAAAATGAAAGTTACATACAAAGATAAGAACTATAAAAGAAACAACTTGAAAAGAAGAGTTTCCAACTACACCAGTTTTTCGATCGCCATGAGCCCTATCTTAATGGTCATGAAAAGATATCGGAAATCATATCATCTCTCAATAAAACATCGCCTTTAGTCTTCCTCCCTACCTTTCTTCCAAACATCGATCATATACCCCTACGTGTGTGTAAAAGACATCCCTACACTCAGAGAATTCAATTCAAGCTATCATACTTTTGTCCATCTTCCAAAGTACTTATAGTCGGTGAATAATTTCGATGAAATTGCTCACACATCCTTCATGCGACCATTAATACTTCTTGAGCTACTAACTAACCGATTACAAAATGTATTCGCGCATTTAGGCGTAATTCCTCGTCTTGCAACACCTAAGACTTAGCAGTGGCTTCCAAACCAGTTGGTCTAAGATGCTAGGTGATAAAACACTCTCGCTATATTTTTTTATGCTGTCTTAAGTAATTACAAAACCAGTGTTCATTTTTTTTCTTCACCACTTATACTTTTTTTATTTTATTTTTCATACTAAGGCTTTTAGACAAGTGCATTTTAAGGTATCCTCTACTATCCTAAGTTTCACGATGTGTGCAAGTGCGTATAATAGGGTATCAACGTTCAAATAATTGGACTCAAGAATAGGGACTATTTTTTAGACTCAGATCTATCCTCAGATTAGTGATTCCCTTCATCTTACTAACCCTTAGGACAGCAGCTCATAACTACTTATTACTAGTTTTGTTTAAGAAAACATCTAACTTTCTTGTTTTTCTTAAACTATTCCTATCTTTCATATGTAATTTTTCACTCTCAAACATTCATTATCAAATTTTTTTTTATGCTTATGTTTATGATAATGCAAAATAATGTGTGAATAAGCACAAACCCCCCCAAATCTGTTTGCAGCAGTGTCCTCACTGATGTCATCTGCTAAGCTAAAAAAAACTGTAGACTTGGGAGGAAAAGTTAGTAACGGGGACATGAATAAATGACAGTGAAATTCTCCCCCAAACTTATTTTTGGCTCACAATTTTGTAAAAAATTATTTTCTTTCAAAACCCAAAAGATTTCTCCCCCTAAACTTGAGTAAAATAGTATTAAGCATTTAAAATTATAAGGGGGGGTTAAAGTTATTGGTCGATGCAAAGCTTTACAAAGACCAAAATTCAATACCAACCATTCAAAGAATTTATCAATGTAACAATATAGTTGGTGGAAGATCAAAGATTTGAAGAAGTGCGAAGATAGGAGGCGGAATCGATCGGGTTTACGTCTCGGTTGGTAGAGACGAAACAGTGATGATGAACGAAAACGAGAATGTGAATAAGTAGGTATGGAAAGAATAGTCACATTCTCGTATGAGATAAGAAGAAATGGTGGTGGTTCGACTTCTTCGAGTGGGGGTTGATTCATCACAACGCCCATGTCTTCTAAGAATGCGAGTTCTTCAGCGAAGATTTCTCCAAAGCTTTCATCGATATCCCGAATAATAATCTCATCGTAAAGAATGGGGTAATACTCGGACTCCATAAAAGGTTCATATTTAGCGTTAGATGTTGACCCGGACAGCTCGATAGAAGGGTCCGCATATGTATAATAAATAGCAGGGTCAAACAACAACGTACTAGCAGAGTCAAGATCAGTATCGTAAAGCTGTTCAAATTCGCTACTGTCGGAATCCATCCTTTCAACAGAACATACCTGAGCATAAGGTTCGGAGGATTCACTTCCTAACTTGTAAATATTAAGCTCAACTAACATCTTCACGAAAGATATGGTCATTAAATCGTTTCTGCGTTGGAAGTCGCTAGAAAAGGCCGACCTAGAATCACCGGAATTTAGTTTCGTGGGTTCGCCATAGGCTGTGTATCTATAACGATAAAGTCCACAGGGAATATAAATTCCCCGACTTTGATTAACTCATCCTCTAACTCACCCCTAGGTTAGGTGATAGATCGATCTGCCATTTGGAGAGTGCAGTGCATTAGTTTTAACTCTTCGATCCCTAATTGCTCATAGACAGAATATGGAAGCAGGTTAACACTAGCACCTAAATCGAGTAGAACACGATTGATATTTTTACCCCCAATAGAAATAGATATGGTAGGACTTCCGGGTCCTTTCGTTTCTTGGGTAATTGTTGGATAAAAGCAGTGCTTACATTACTCGCTAGGAAAACTTTTTTAGGTACTTGAATTTTCCTTTTCCTAGTGAACAAGTCCTTTAGGATTTTCGCATAAGACGGAACTTGTTAGATAGTATCTAGGAAGGGAATATTTATTTTAACTTAATTAAAAATTTCTACAATCTTCTCTATTTGGGGACAAGGTCTGTTGCTCCTTAACCTGTTTGGATAAGGAGCTTTATTAATAAGTGTTTGGTCTAACATTGGAGAGGTTTGTGGGGATGGAATGGATCCCAGAATTGGAGTTGGGATCGATTTAGGTTGACTCGAGAAAGTGGGCGGAGGGTTCGATCCTAGTGGAAAACGGAGAATAGGGTCGGAAGAAGGTGGTGGACTAGATGAATTAGGAGTAGAAGTAGAAGCCAGGGTTTCAATTAATTCATCATTATCAACCTGTTCACCGACTTGGTTGTTCAGCACTCTTCCTGATTTCAACGTGGTTACGACACTCACATTATAACTTTGTGAGTGGCCGGGATTTGGTAGAGATTGAGACAGAAGTTTCCCTTTCTCTCTCGCACTCATCGCAGTATTTAACTGTGCAAGTTGTGCTTTTATCGATTTTATGCTTTCATCGTGGGAAGCGGTGTGCTGCACTAACGATTGGATAGAAGACTTCAAATGAGTCGTCGTTTGCGTGGAATGTTTAATAAACGTGTCCAAGCTTCGTTCGAGTGCGGAGAATTGTTCGGTACCGGCCGTTTGGAAAGAATTATTAGAGGGTGCAAAATTGTTGGCCGGATTTTGAAAGGATCGTGGTTGAAAGGGGTGCTGACTTTGTGGTGGTTGCTGTTGCTGTGGAGAAACCCTTTGATAGTTATTTTGGCTTGGGAACGCATTTTGAGTTTGAGTTTGGTTTTGGTTCCAAGCAAAATTAGGGTGATTCCTTCATCCCTGATTATATGTGGAAGAATAAGAATCGTTTCTAGGTCGTTACTGAAAAGTAGTATTAATTTGTTCTTGACCTTGAAATGGTGGACTCAAAGGACATTCTTTCGTTAAGTGTGATGGGTCGGAACAGCAAATACACACGGTTTTGGGGAGCCTAACTTGGTTTAGGGAGGTTAATGAGAATTTGTTTTCTATAGCGTATAGTTTCCTTTATATCGCGGCCATTTCGGCTTTCACCGCGTTGGAAATATCAAGCTGATGGATGCCTCCCCTAGATGAAGTTGATGGTGGTCTAACGCTTTCACACAGTAAAGTTTGTTCAGCGAGATTTTCCAGGAATTACCAAGTTTCACCATCGTCTTTAGATAGGAAATGACATTGACAAATGGTTTCAAGTATCTGTTTTGTTGCTGGATTAATACCCTCGTATATAATGCGGCAAAGGTCCCATCTATTGATTCCGTGATGAGGGCATTGTAGAAGAAGATTCTTAAACCGTTCAAAACATTTTCAAAATGGTTCACTATGAAGTTGGGTAAACTGGTTGATCTTGCTTCGAACGCGGGCGGTCTTATGATTTGGATAAAATTTCTTAAGGAATGCTGCAACGTATTCATCCCATTTGGCAATAGAATGTGCGGAAGTGTTATAAAGACATTTTTCTGCTAGATCGCACAAGGTAAAAGGGAGAAGACATAATCTCATAGCATCTACAGAAAGTTGTGACGTGCCTATCAATGCACATACGTTTTCGAATTTGTTTATAAAAACGTATGCGTCTTCGGATTCAAGCCCGTGAAATTTGGACAACGGTTTGATGAAGTGGGGTTTAATTTCAAAATTATCCCCATTGGCTGGTAGAATAGATAGACAAGTAGGAAGGGGTCCACGCACGGGGCAACATCTTTCTTGGAGAGAGATGCGCGGTTAATTCTGCGCACCTACGGGTGGTGGTAGGGTGATGGTGGTAAAATCTGATGGAGAACCTTCCATCGTGGATGTGGTGGGTGGAAGGGGTAAAATGAAGAAGTACCGACTTCGGAGTCGATTGCAGAAACGCGGACAAGTCGGGCACTAGAATCCTGTGTCCAGCCGAGCATGCACTAAGCGGGTTTAGCGCAAGCTGCAGCGTGTGTGAGAACTAAAAAGGTTTGTTTTTAAAAGTGTCGGACGTGAGACAAATCACAAAAAAAATGCATAATCAACTCTAGAACTAAGGTCACCTAAGTAAGGTCAACAGACCGCTCCTAGACTTCCAAAGGACAAGTCGTAGGATCAATCCTCTACCACCTCTTTATTACTCTTATGGCCAGGGAAGTGCCAGGTAAGTGGAAGGTGTCCGCTATACGAATCACCGAAAATAGCGGACCTAATTAAGTAACCACTTACCTTAGTCACACTTGCCTAGAAACCATAAAAGAAATGCGGATAAGCGATAGATTACTCACGACCCTCCTCTGTCCTAATTGAGCGCGATGGTCCTTAAAGTCTTGGTCTAGATATTTTTTAATTAATGAGGGTGAAAGTATGCCCGTTTTGTGATTTGTGGGGCCTAGGAAGGGTGATGAAATCCCCAGCTAATCTGAATTTTAGTTTTTCCCCTTAAAAGTCCGATTAAAAATATGCAAAAACAAACCAATAACAAAACACGAAAAAGATTTTTGTGCGGAAATATTTTGCAAAGAATACTGCAGAAAATCAAATTATTGTATTTCTATAGGAGAGATAAAGTTCATAGAAAGATAACAGAGAAATTTGGGGGCACAACACCCCAACTCAGCCCCGGTTCCGCCGCCAAAACGATGCTTCTGCCGTGGTTCCACTTTAGAAATTAGGGTTCTTCTGCTAATTTTTTTTAGTCGCCTCCTTTGCTCCTCTGGCTTTGATTGATGTCTCTAAATCTCTGTTTCCTCGTTTTAGTGACTCCAGATTCTCTCGCAAAAACTCGCACAATAATCGTTAAATACACAATATGCGGTTTTGTTTATCTTTTATTTAATTTTATGGTTGTCGGATAAGACTTCAACCCGAATAGCAAGAAAAAAATTACGCACGTATCACCGGCAATGGCACCATTTGATTGATGTGAAAAAGTGTTTTTGTAAAATAACTGCAATCAATAACGGTGTCGCGAGTAGCTAGCCGAGATGAGTACGGTTCGTCCTCAGGGAAACGTGGAACCTTTATCTTGCTTTAGACGAGTTGATTGAAAAAATGAAGAATAGTTTTTAAGATCTATTTTAAATACGGATATAGATTTTATAGGAAGATGATCGTAAGGTTCATAGGATTTAATAGTTGATGGATGACTAATAAAGATGTCTCTTTTTATCTTTTGATAGATTTAAAACTAGATAGATAGTGGAAAATGAGGATTAGGGTTCTTGGAAGAAATTACGGTTTCTCCACTATTGACCCTTGTCCCTTCATTGATCTTTATTCATGTCCAGCCCTTAACTAAACAATTGTTTGTAAGGTGTTTTTCGTCACCCCATTGAGATGGGAATACGCGCGCGCTTGTTAGGCATATTACAGATTCCCCCTTGTTCCCCTCCGAAAGGCGGCGCACAGGACCGCAATGTCCTGACGCTGAGATTCGAGGCAGATGCTATTTGGTTTTATCCGTCCACCTCTCCGAAGATGCTAAGTTGATTTATGGCACCGTGTATCGGAAGTTTAGACGGATGCGGCCGATGTAGCAGATTTCGTCAGATTCCCCCTCGCTTGAGGGGTTTTTGATTGTGGGGACGCTCTTCCCTGCAGGTGCAAGCCCCTGCAGTTAATTACGCTACCGTATCGCGGTAACAACTTTCTCTTTCTCCAGAATTTCACTTCGTGTCGTGTGTGTTTGTTTTGTTTGTGGTTGCCCGTGGATTGTATACGGAGACTGAGTAATGTCGTCGCCCGTAGGACGTGGATTAGTCCAAATCCGTATTTACTTAGATTTGGGTTTGGTGTTTTTAGTTTAAGGATACGTTAGTCGTATTGAGACTAAGATCGACTTAAACGTTCGTCAAGGATGCGTTAGTCCTGTTTAGGACTAAGATCAACTTAACGTGGTGATCCATTTAATATATGGCCGTCGGGACTCATCACCTCTCTGACGTCGTTGAAGGATTACAACGATGTATGTCAGAGGAGTTCAGAGATGTACCCTTGAACCAAAGTTGATTTGGAGTTTTATCATTCATTTAAATGTCTAAGAATACGTTAGCCGTATTTGGGACTAAGATCAACTTAAACGGGACCGTTTAGATCCGGAAAAAGAGCATTTGGAGGCTCTATTGTTCCAGTTTAGGGACATAGTGGTCCGTGCTCCAGTTTAGGGACATGGTGGTCCATATTCCAGTTTAAAGACGTGGTGGTCCGATATTAGTTTAAGGACGTCTCGGTCCGATATTAGTTTAAGGACGTCTCAGTCCACGAGTTTAAGGACCCTGCAGTCCATTGTCAGTTTAAGGACGTGGTGGTCTATTGCCAGTTTAAGGACGTGGTGGTCCAATATTAATTTAAGGACGTTTCGGTCCAATATTAGTTTAAGGACGTTTCGGTCCAATATTAGTTTAAGGACGTTTCGGTCCACGAGTTTAAGGACCCCGCAGTCCATATTGATGTGTGTGGTCGTTGGGACCCGTCACCTCTCTGACGACGTTGAATAATTACAACGACATGTGTCAGAGGAGTTCGGAGATGTATCCTCGAACCGGATATAAATTGATTTAAGAGAGTAATCTTGCTCAGTCAATTTAATTTGAGAACTTACGGCCAAAATTAGGCTAAGTCCAGTTGAAAATGTTCAACATTTTATTTGCTTTTGCATTGCATTTCTTTCTATTTTTATTTGGGCTCTGCCCAGAAAAGATGCAGAGCATCAATTTGTTTTGGGCTCTGCCCATTTATAAATGATGCAGAGCATCAATTTTACTTGGGCTCTGCCCTTTATAAATGATGCAGAGTATCAATTTTATTTGGGCTCTGCCCTTTTACTGCTTTGCAATTTATTTTGGCCTGCTAGGTCTTTTGATTTGGGTCTGGCCCTTTAGGAAATGCATTGCATTTATCAGACACTTTGCTCCAATCAGAGAGCGCAAGCGCTCGTAGTATTGACACGTGTCGCGCAAGCGCAGTGCGCTGCGCTAATGCGCTGCGCCTGCGTTGCTGACACGTGGCGCGCTCTGGTGGCTTGCGCCAATCCAGGAGCGCAACAGCGCAGTTTGCAAGTGCAAGGCACTATGATTTGAGAATCTTTTAGATTCAAGAACCAATCTGCATCATATGCATAAGCAGATAAGTACTATTCAGCTACCGCACGCTACGTCTTGACAAAGGCCAACAAACGCAGCACGAATACTAAACAGTCCTTATCTGAAATGACGGAGGGCTACGACGGGTTTTTCAGAAAACCCTTTGCGTAATGAACTTGATATCGTTGTAGAATCGAGTGATTTTAAATAGAGTGTTTTTGAGGCTTTTCTAGTTTTGCTAAAGAGGTCACTCCCGGTGAAGGGATCGTCGGCCCTTTCCTCATCGAATAAGGTGCAGGATATTTCACAAATATCACTATGCAAAGCAAGAACTATAGAAGCAATCAAAAGACAAACCGAGTTTGTAGCATCTGCCAGTTATTGCTAAAGGAGTCACTCCCGGTGAAGGGATCTCGGTCCTTTCCTTATCGAATAAGGTGCTGGATGTTCTACAAGGAATACCGCTATGCAAAGCAAGAACTAGAGCTACCAGTTTTTATTAAACAAGTTTCTACAACATCTTAGGTTTCTTTTATTTCATTAATCTCATTAATGAAGTCCCATTTTATTATGCTTCACAAGCATCTCTTTTGAAACGAAATCTGCAATATAACATATATCTCATATATAATATAAACATTCGTCTCAGGCAGTAATATGATCTCATCACAGAACATTGCAGTAGAAGAAACATATATGAAATATTGGATATACTAGGACGTCCGTGTTTTCAATACGAGCCTGTATAAAACACGGATTCCACGGTCGCGATGAATAGCCAAACCCACATCCCTAGACCCCTACGAGAGCGGCAAGTAACACTGCCAATTCTAGGGTTAGGAGACCCGGTCTCGACTCCTCGAGATGGTCTCCCACTGGACCCTAGAACCCGGTTACTTGTGCTCCCCTCCTTGGGTCCACCTAAGGCGGAAAAGTAAATAATATACAACGGTGACATCTTCCGCTACCTGGAAGTGCCCCAATAAAAGAATATTACATACAAATGAATTTTACATGAATGAAAAAGAAAAACTCTCATCTCACATAAAACCCCCGGCTATTCAGAACGCGACGATCCAATATAACATATCACAGCAACACATAATATCTCATATCATCAACGTAAACAAGTATGCGTATCCCGATTATCGTTGATGTATAGCAACGAAGCCGGCGATACACCACATACTACGCTTACGGTCACAGAAAAGAAAGTGTAAAACTACAACAGTTGGAATCCGCAATCTCTTTAGACATCGCATGCCTAACCAAATGAATTCCTTAGACATCGCATGCTTAACTATTATAAACCCCGCATTTTAGTCTCATTATCGAAAACTCTTTTCAATATCAAGTCGGGCAATTCAACAAGATTCCTGACGTCCTGATCGAATGCTCGTCGCAAACTTTAGTAGACGGCCGCACCCCCAGATGCCGTCGACGAAGTGCACTAAGGCGGAACACCGCTGCCGCGAGCACCCGAACGGATGCTTTCGGCGACGGGGTTCTCCTACAGTCACTTGGTCGGGGCTATGGGGCGTAGCTGTCTATTAAGTTTACCCGGCGAGTATCCGCGTACACTACGTGATTGCGACGGACTTTTGATCACATCAAAATTCCGTGGCAACCGATCATTTGAGACTAAACTTCTATGTTTATAATATTCAAATTAGTTATCTCATAACTACCTGTGGATTCCAAATATTGTATCACATTCCAAATAAATAGACAAAGTTAAACTTTCCGATCGAATAATCAAACACCCAAGATTTCCCCATTATATCTCAACACTTGAAATCAGTTTAAAAACATCCATCACATGCCACAGTACCAATGGTCCAGCCGTAGAAGGGTCAAGCCAACGCCTCACATGTGGCACGCCGTACTGCCCCAAACCCTAAGGTTCAAAAGGCAGTTCAAGACGGTCACATAATCGAGTTAAGGTTTGTTGTCTTCTAGAGGGTCCACCGAGTTACTTGCACGACTTAGAACATTCTTAAACACGAGAAAAAATCCAACTTTTGAAAAATTTTCCGACAGGGGAAAAAGTGAGTTATTGATATCCGTTCGAACTTTTTAACAGTTTTTAAAAGTTATCCGGACAAAACACAAAGACGCAGTTAAAGTTCCCGATCGAATCATCGAATCCCCAATACAACCCAGAAAATTCAACAGTTGAGTGTAGATTAAAGCTTCCCAGAGAACAGAGGCAACAGATACGGGCATTACTGTATCAAAACGAATCCCTAACCATTACAAAAGGCCGCGGAACCGCCGCAATAGGAGGCTATTGCCGCGGTTCCGCGGCGCTACAGTGGAATTAGGGTTTCGTTTTCTGCAGTAACCCTACAGAGGTATCAGAGCCTAGCTAGAGCATTAGGCGACGTGTTTACGAAGTTAAATTCGTCGGTTCGGGTTCGATCGGAGTTTTAACTTCGTAAACACGTCGCCTAATGCTCTAGCTAGGCTCTGATACCACTGTAGGGTTCCTAGGCACTCTTGTGAAGGTTCATAAGGCATCAAACATGCCCGGATAAAAGTAGCTACAGTTTTGCTTTGCACAGTGATATATATGATATATCCTGCACCTTATTCGATGAGGAAAGAGCCGACGATCCCTTCACCGGGAGTGACCTCTTTAGCGAAACTGGCAGATGCTACAAAACTCGGTTTGTCTTTTGAGGCTTTTCTTAGTTTCGCTAAAGGGGTCACTCCCGGTGAAGGGATCGTCGGCCCTTTCCTCATCGAATAAGGTGCAGGATATATCATATATACCGCTGTGCAAAGCAAAACTTCAAAAGCAATCAAAAGACAAACCGAGTTTTGTAGCATCTGCCAGTTTCGCTAAAGAGGTCACTCCCGGTGAAGGGATCGTCAGCTCTTTCCTCATCGAATAAGGTGCAGGATATATCATATATATCACTGTGCAAAGCAAAACTGTAGCTACCCCTTTTATAAAGTTTTGATTCTACAACATCTTTAGGTTTCTTTTCTTTTTATTAATCTCATTAATAAAATCCCATCAGCTTATGCTTCCTAAGCATCACAGAAGAAACGAAAGTAGTAATATTTATATATCAGCATATATATATAGTATAAGCATTCGTCTCTGGCAGTAATATGATCTCATCACAGAACATTGCAGCAGAAGAACATATATGAAATATTGGATATACTAGGACGTCCGTGTTTTCAATACGAGCCTGTATAAAACACGGATTCCACGGTCGCGACGAATAGCCAAACCCACATCCCAAGACCCCTACGAGAGCGGCAAGTAACACTGCCAATTCTAGGGTTTGGAGACCCGGTCTCGACTCCTCGAGATGGCCTCCCACTGGACCCTAGAACCCGATTACTTGTGCTCCCCTCCTTGGGTCTACCTAATGCGGAAAAGTAAATAATATACAAGGGTGACATCAACCTCAACCTGGAAGTGCCCCAAATAAAAGAATATTACATTATAAATGAATTTTACATGAATGAAAATAAAAACCCTCATCTCACATAAAACCCCCGGCTATTCAGAACACGACGATCCAATATAACATATCACAGCAACACATAATATCACATATCATCAACGTAAGTAAATATGCACATCCCGATTGTCGTTGACATATAGCAACGAAACCGGCGATATCACATATTACACTTACGGTCACAGAAAAGAAAGTGTAAAACTACAACATTTGGAATCCACAATCACTTTAGACATCGTAAATCCGAAATATCACATACTTCGCATTTCATGCCTAACTCTATGAATTCCACATATTGTATCACATTCCAGATAAATAGACAGTATTAAACTTTCCGAACAGATAATCAAATACCCAAAATTTTCTAAAGTGCTCAACACTTGAGCGGAGTTCAAATAATCCCAGAATATGTCACAGTACCGGTGATCCAGCCGTAGAAGGGTCAAGCCAACGCCTCACATGTGGCACGCCGTACTGCCCCAAACCCGAAGATTCAAAAGGCAGTTCAAGACGGTCACATAATCGAGTTAAGGTTTGTTGTCTTCTAGAGGGTCCACCGCTTAACTTGTACAATTTTTCCGAAAGATTTAAACCCGATAAAAATTCAACACTTGAAAGTTTGCCGTACCGGGAAACAGTGAGTTAATGATATCCGTTCAAATAGTTTAACAGTTTCTAAATATCCGGAAAGAAATACGAATTTAAATATTCTGATCGAATCTACTATTACAAAACAAACCCCTGAATATTCAACACTTGAAACAGATTAAAAATACCCAGAAGCATCAACAAGCACCTACGGATATTACCATGAAAAACACGTGTCACCAATCCATAATTCCGCCGCGGAACCGCCGCGAAAAGTATGTTTTCGCCGCAGTTCCGCCGCCGTTTAGAGGAATTGTGGGCCCGTGTTTCATGGTAATTCTTAGAATTCCCTGCTGATTTTTTGTACGTATTTTTAATTCAGAAAAATCCCAGTTTTTGAAAAATTTCCAGAGAGGGGGTTAAATTCGTCGGTTCGGGTTCGATCGGAGTTTTAACTTCGTAAACACGTCGCCTAATGCTCTAGCTAGGCTTTGATACCACTGTAGGGTTCCTAGGCACTCTTGTGAAGGTTCATAAGGCATCAAACATGCCCGGATAAAAATTCAGACGTGCCGAACAACCCAAAGCCGGGATCTTTGCTAGATTATTAGGGTTAAACATGCAAGAAGATAACTTTTATCTAAGTGTGAGGGATTACAACCTTTGTAGTCCGCTCCTTCGCTTCACAAGCTCCGAGTAGAAGTCCCTTTGCCGCGATCCACGATCTCCCGGACTCATGAGAGGCTCCACGACTCGAACGATCCATGCTAGCTTGAAGTGTTCCAAATCTCCGATGATCTACGTCGAAGTTGCAAAGACTCAAGCTTTCTCACTCTAAAGAGATGAACACACTAATCTCATGGGCTAGATGAGATGAGGATGAGAGACTAGTATTTTTGCTTCCTTTTTAAATCATTTTCTCATATTAATTCACCACATAAAGAATTTCTAGTGAGCTTTTTCAAGAGAGAAGAAGATGATAATGGAAAAGATAATGATAATAATCCTTTTGTGATGAATAGAAAATAAAGCTATATGATTGATATATCAACCATGGTCAAGGATGAGTGGCTAATAATGTGTAGAGAATAAACTAGAGTTAGGGTTTGGTTTGGTTAGCAATGTGTCATCAAAAAATATCTTAACCATGACAAAAGATAAAGCTTCTAGAAGGTGCATGAAGCAACTAACCCTAATCAAACCCTAACCTCATTTAATCATCCTTAAACATGTTTAACAATAAATCATATCATGTCACAATAATATATATCACATATATATTATATATTTGCAACAAAAGAAAATAATACAATTAACATATATCGCATATATATCAATGTATCATCCAGTGAGAAAATGAAATAATAAAGCGAGCCAATATTAAATAATGTAATACAATATATCATATATATTATCATACATTAAATCATCGAATCAACACTTGATCCGACGATCCGGCTATATCGAATATTACCGACTAATATATCATGTACCGATTCATCGAACCAACACTTGATCCGATGACCCGGTTCATATCTAAATATCGCGAGAATATAATACGGTATCTCATATCGCATTATCCTTGGTCCTGCGCATATCACATATGTGCCTCTACTCCGTTTCGCCTGAGCCAAGAAACCTCTGTGTAGGACTCTAAAGAATCGTCAATACGCCGGTAGCAGGTGATGATCATATCAAACACCCACAAGCTGCAAGCGGTCAGCTAAACGTAACAGCCACCCAGGTATTGAGCGATCAGAAGATCAACAAGCTAGCCTGTGCGTTCTCCTGTGAATCCAATCAGTAACACTCCCGTACAGTCCAGTCTGTTCGTCTGATATATCGCATATCAAGTCTAGGGGTGGTATACGTTAGACCCCAGTAACCGATAAGTCGTGTCGATGTGTGGCTCATAACGGGTCGAGAAACTACTAGTAACACTTACCAGTAAATCTCTATATCAGCTCTGGCCAGGGACTTCCAGTTATAGCCAATCGAACACAGCACAACATCAACTCCCTATACCGGGAGAGACGAATCCCCTCCTATCGCTCATTGCCTCCATGTGATTCGGGACTGTACCCAAAAGCCACCGTTTTGCACGCCCTCTTGGACGTGGTAAGGTGGAAATCAAAGCACAGTGGGAATCACACAAGACTCTATGACGATCTCGGGTCTACAGACTACCCTGTACCAGTGTCACCGGAGAACTGCTATCTGACGTGTGGTATATCACCATCTGGGAGTTCTCGGCGAGTCCGTCCAGTGTACCCAGTCTCCACTGAGCACCCGTACACCATCTCTGATGTCAAACACCGATGGATGTGGGATCATCCATCGCCCATCATATGGGTCAAGATTGCGTATACGCTAGTCTACTCTGGTGTATCGATGCCCTGTCTCGATATACCCTCGACTAGGAACAGTTATAGGATATACTCATCGACTACCTAGGCCCCACTAGTATGATCTCATCATAGTCCCAGTAGTCGAGTACAGATCCTAAGGGCTATATCAACATGTGAGAGAAAAACAGTAAACCAATACAAGTCAACATGTTATGATAAAGTGAAACCAAATAGCATACTATCATGACGAGCAAGAAAGTCATCTCTATATATATCCAAGCATCCATTATAATATACATCATATGTACAACAATGGCCTCTAGGGCATATAAATAACTAACAATCTCCCACTTGCACTAAGGCCAGCTGCTGTAGTATCTCATACCTAGCATCCCGAATAATCTCTCAAACTGTATCTGGGGAATAGCCTTCGTGAATGGATCCGCAGTGTTGTCCTTCGTATCTACTCTCCTGACCTCGATCTCCCGGCGATCAACTATCTCCCTGATCAGGTGATACCGCCTCAGAATATGTCTGGACTTTTGATGGGATCTGGGTTCCTTGGCCAAAGCCACAGCTCCATTGTTATCGCAATACAGAGGTATTGGATGCTCAATGGATGGAACCACACCAAGTTCACTAATGAACTTCTTGATTCAGACAGCCTCTTTGGCAGCATCGTTGGCAGCGATGTATTCAGCCTCCATCGTCGAGTCTGCAACGGTATCTTGTTTGGAATTTTTCCAACATACCGCCCCTCCATTGAGGGTAAATACAAAACCCGAATGCGACTTAGAGTCGTCCTTATCACTTTGGAAGCTGGAATCGGTAAAGGACTCCACCTGGAGTTCTCCGTTACCATACACCAAGAACATCTCCTTAGTCCTTCGTAAGTACTTGAGAATGTTCTTCACAGCTGTCCAGTGACTCTCTCCAGGATCTGCTTGATACCGACTCACTACACTTAGTGAGTATGCTATATCGGGTCTGGTACATAGCATCGCATACATGATAGAGCCTACTGCCGAAGCATAGGGTATCCCTTGCATGCGAGCTCTCTCCAAATCAGTCTTGGGAGACATCTCTTTGGAGAGAGTGAGTCCAGAGATCGTGGGTTGGTTCCCACGCTTGGATTCTTCCATACTAAACCTCTTTAGTATGGTGTCAATGTACCTGGATTGGGACAATCCCAGTATCCGCTTAGATCTATCTCTATAAATCATGATTCCCAATATGCAGGAGGCATCACCTAGATCTTTCATTGAGAATCTTTGTGATAAGAAGAGCTTAACTGATTGCAGCATAGGAATATCATTTCCTATCAAGAGTATGTCATCCACGTACAATACGAGGAAGACAACCTTACCCTCTGCTACCTTCTTATAGATACAAGGTTCATCTATATTTTTGATGAAGTCAAACTCTTTGACTACAACATCAAAACAGATGTTCCAACTCCGCGATGCTTGCTTTAACCCATAAATGGATTTAAGCAGCTTGCACACCTTTTCGCTGCTCCCACTATCTACGAAGCCCTCTGGCTGAGTCATGTACACGCTCTCTTCTAAATCACCGTTTAGAAAGGCTGTCTTAACATCCATTTGCCAGATTTCGTAGTCATGGTATGCAGCAATGGCAAGTAAGATCCGGATGGACTTAAGCATAGCCACTGGAGAAAAGGTTTCGTCATAATCCACACCTGGTCGTTGACGAAAACCCTTTGCTACAAGTCTAGCTTTGAAAGTCTCAACTTTTCCATCTACACCAAATTTCTTTTTAAAAATCCACTTGCTCCCAATGGGTTTTACCCCTTCAGGAGCATTTTCCAAAATCCATACTTTATTGGTGTACATGGATTCCATCTCAGATCGCATTGCATCCAGCCATTTTACAGAGTCACCACTCATGATGGCCTGCTCGAAACTAGTCGGGTCATCATCTTCCATGATGCAATCCTCGCTTCCACCATCAATGAGAAAACCGTAGTATCTCTCAGGCGGATGAGAAACCCTGCTAGATCGGCGGAGATGCTGAGGTTCGTCGGGTACTACTGAATCCTCTGGTTCAACCAAGTCTTCTGTTATAGTTTGTGTTGCTGGAACCTCTTCCAGTTCTACCTCAATGCTGCTATTCTGTTTCATAAGAAAACCTTTTTCTAAGAAAGTGGCATGTCGAGAAACAAACACCTTTTGTTCCTCGGGGTGGTAGAAGATATACCCTTGTGAGTTTTTGGGATATCCTACAAACTTACATAAGACAGATCTTGCCTCGAGTTTGTCCGGATTTTGTCTTTTGACATAGGCCGGACAACCCCATATCTTAATGTAATTAAGATGTGGTCTCTTCCCTTTCCATATCTCATATGGAGTGGTAGGTACAGATTTGGTAGGAACTCTATTCAATAGGTCTATGGCTGTCTCAAGCGCATACCCCCAAAAGGAAATAGGTAACTCAGCTGTACTCATCATCGAGCGCACCATATCTAATAGGGTGCGATTCCTCCGTTCTGATACACCGTTGTGCTGTGGTGTAAAAGGAGGAGTAAGCTGAGAGAGAATCCCATTCTCTTTTAGATAATCTAGGAACTCACTGCTTAAGTATTCACCTCCTTGATCAGATCGAAGAATCTTAATACTTTTGCCCGTTTGATTCTCTACTTCGTGCTTATATTCTCTGAATTTCTCAAAAGCTTCAGACTTGTGTTTCATCAGGAACACATATCCGAATCTTGAGAGATCGTCAGTGAATGTAATGAAGTAGGAAGAACCGTTCCTGGCATGCGTAGACATGGGACCGCATACATCACTATGTACCAGTCCTGAGAGTTCGGTAACTCTTTCTCCGTGTCCACTAAACGGAGCTTTGGTCATTTTTCCTTTGAGACATGAATGGCAAGTATCATAAGATGATAATTCGAACGGATTCAAATAATCATCCTTATGTAACTTAGCCAGTCGTGTCGCATTGATATGACCAAGTCTACAATGCCACAAGCAGGATTCGTTCATATCTGAACTTTTCCTCTTGTGTGTGTTTTGTATATTCAGGACTGTATTCTGATTTAGAATGAATATACCATTATGTAATGAGCCTGATGCAATCAACTTTTGATCTAGGAATATGTTCATAACATTATCCTTTACTACAAAATTATATCCTTCTTTACTTAATAAAGAAACTGATATAATGTTTCACATCATGTTCGGTATATAATAGCACTCATTTAGAATCAGTGTATCACCACTTGGTAATACTTGATGATATTCGCCAACTGCTTTGGTTGCAACATTTGCACCGTTCTCTACTTGAACGGAATGATCACCCTTTCCCAGTTCTCTACCTTTACGTAGCCCATATAACTGTTTACATATGTGGGATCCTGATCCGGTATCTAATACCCAGGACGTAGGGTGAACTGAGAAACAGTTCTCAATGACTAACAAACCCGAAGAAGATGCATCAACATGCATGTTCTTTTGGGCGGCGTGAGAATCCAGATATTCTCCTGTTTCCTGTTCAGTCTTATAACTCTTATAAGAAAGAACGGGTCCAACGTTCCCCTGCTCAGTATAATAATCGGGTTCAGTCAATACATCCATTTTATTATCTTGATTATGGCCTGACATGGTCGCTACCTGGAGAGAGAGAGAAGAAAACACTTTAGCGTACGCTCTTGCAAGATTAGATTGGTTATTATCTTATCTAATCAGGATGTCTCCCACTGTTTTTATCAAATCTACCTTCAAACCCTAAAAGGTAAGATTAGACGGGATTAATTACACCCTACAATTTCGTCATTCTTTCAGCCAGATCAGTATCGGTACTTTGAGGGAGGTTTCCCGTGCTTTCGCACGGACCTAATTAAAGTAAACCTCGTTTTCCCAGAGGCGTAACCCCGTTAACACTTTTCTAGACACCTACTTGATCGGCTAATTGTCCTGTGTAAAACTCTCCCAGGAGTAACTCTTACTCGCAGTGGGTATCGGGATCCAACTATCTCATAGAAGGTATGCAATCTCATTGCAAATTTCAACACTTGAAATTCCCGATAAAGCTTTTACCCCTAGTGTGCTATGACCTTGACGCATGCCAAACAACCCATAGTCCACTAGTCAAGTTCAACCCGTACATTTCGTGATTGAATTAAACCCACCCGTACGACCCTTGACACATGCCAAACAACGCCGTACGAATACCTTAATCCAATCGCATCTCATGCTGCAGACAAGTAATAATCAGCTACCGTACACTACGCCTTGACGCATGCCAAACTACCGTAGCACGAATACTAAATATTACTTATCTGAAATGACGGAGGGCTACGCAGGTTTTTCTGAAAACCTATTGTGTAATGAACTTGATATCGTCGTAGAATCAAGTGAAGTTTTGAAAAGGAGTGTTTTTTAGGCTTTTCTTAGTTTCGCTAAAGGGGTCACTCCCGGTGAAGGGGTCGTCGGCCCTTTCCTCATCGAATAAGGTGCAGGATATATCATATATACCGCTGTGCAAAGCAAAACTTCAAAAGCAATCAAAAGACAAACCGAGTTTTGTAGCATCTGCCAGTTACGCTAAAGAGGTCACTCCCGGTGAAGGGATCGTCGGCTCTTTCCTCATCGAATAAGGTGCAGGATATATCATATATATCACTGTGCATTGTTAGTTATATGTATGCCCTAGAGGCCATTACTGTACATTCGATGTATATTGTAGTGGATGCTGGGACATATATAGGAAAGGACCGAGATCCAGCACCTTATTCGATGAGGAAAGGACCGAGATCCCTTCACCGGGAGTGACTCCTTTAGCAATAACTGGCAGATACTACACACTCGGTTTGTCTTTTGATTGCTTCTATAGTTCTTGCTTTGCATAGTGGTATATATGATATATCCTGCACCTTATTCAATGAGGAAAGGGCCGACGATCCCTTCACCGGGAGTGACCCCTTTAGCAAAACTGGAAAAGCCTAAAAAACACTCCATTTAAAATCACTCGATTCTACAATGATATCAAGTTCATTACGCAAAGGGTTTTCTGAAAAACCCGTCGTAGCCTTCCGTCATTTCAGATAAGTACTTCATAGTATTCGTGCTGCGTTTGTTGACCTTGTCAAGGCGTAGTGTGCGGTAGCTATTTATGCTTATCTGCATAAGCATATGATGCGATTGGATTAGGGTAGTCGTGCGACTTTGTTGACCTTGTCAAGGGTCGTGCGGTAGGGTTTAATTCAATCAGGAAATGACGGGTTGAACTTGACTTGCGGTCTATGGTTTGTTGACCTTGTCAAGGTCATAGATCGCTTGGGGTAAAATATTATTGGGAATTTCAAGTGTTGAAATTTGCAATGAGATTGCATACCTTCTATGAGATAGTTGGATCCCGATACCCGGTGCGAGTAAGAGTTACTCCTGGGAGAGTTTTACACATTACAATTAGCCGATCAAGTAGGTGTCTAGAAAGGTGTTAACGAGGTTACGCCTCTGGGAAAACAAGGTTTACTTAATTAGGTTCGTGCGAAAGCACGGGGGACCTCCCTCAAAGTACCAACACTGGCCTGGCTGAAAGATTGGCGAACTTGTAGCGTGTGATTAATCCCGGCTAGTCTTTCCTTTTAGGGTTTGAAGAAAGATTTGATTAAAACAGTGGGAGACATCCTGATTAGATATATTAGATAACCAATCTAATCTTGCAAGAGCATACGCTGAGTGTTTTTTTCTCTCTCTCTCCAGGTAGCGACCATATCACGCCTTAATCAAGATAAAAATACGGATATCTTGACCGAACCCGCTTGTTATACTGAGCTGGGGAACGTTGGTCCCGCTCCAACTTATAATAGTTATAAGACACAGCAGGAAATTGGGGATTACCAGAAATCCCGTGCCGCCCAAACGAAGAAAGTGCATGTTGATGCATCATCTTCGGGTGTGTTCATTACAGAGAACTGTTTCTCAGTATCTTTTACGTCCTGGGTATGAGATACCGGATCAGGATCCCGCATATGTAATCTGTTACATGGGCTACAGATAGGTAAAGAACTGAGAACGGGTGATAAGTTTTATGAGAAAGAAAACGGTGCAAGTGTTGCAGCCAAGTCTGTTGGTCACTATCACCCTGTATTACCAGAATACATTGATTCTGAATGAATGTTATTAGATACCGAACCTGATATACAAAATCATATCAGTTTCTTTATTAGTAAAGAAAGGATATAATTTTGTATTGTTGGATAATGTTTTGAACATTTCCTATATCAAGAGTTGATCGGTTCAGGCACTTATCTAAAAGCATTGAAGTTCTAAATCAAACCACAGTTCTTAACGTACAGAACACACACAAGAGGAAGAGTTCAGAAATGAACGAATCCTTCTTGAGGCATTGTAGACTAGGTCATATCAATGCGACCCGGCTAGCTAAGTTACATTTAGATGCATATTTAAATCTGTTTGAATTTACATCTTGTGAAACTTGCCGGTCATGTCACAAAGATAAGATGACTATAGCTCTGTTTATTGGAAACAGAGAAAGAGTTAGTGAACTCTTGGGATTGATACATGCTGATGTATGAAGGTCCCCTGTCTATACATGCCAAGACCGGTTCTTTGTACTTTATTACATTCTCTGATAATCTCTCGAGATTCAGACATGTGTTCCTGTTGAAACATAAGTCTGAAGCTTTTGAGATATTCACAGAATATAAGTTAGAAGTAGAGAACCAAAATACGGGTATAAGTATTATATCCTTTGATGAGATCAAGGAGGAGAATACTTGAGCACGGAATTCCTTGACTATTCTAAAGGAGAATGAGATTCTCTCTCAGCATTACTCCTCCGTATACACCACAGCACGTCGGTGTATCGGGGTGGAGCATTAGCACCCTATTTGATATGGTGTGCTCTATGATGAGTACTACCGAGTTTCCTATTTCCTTTTGGGAGTTATGCACTTGAGAAGCTGCATACCTATTGAATAGGGTTCAAATCAAATCAGTTGCCTACCACTTCATGTATGATATGGAAAGGGAAGAGCCCATATCTTAAGTTTGTTAAGATTTGGGGTTGTCCGGCCTATGTCTAAAAGCAAAATCCGGACAAGCTTGAGGCAAGGTCTGTTATGTACAACTGGAAAGGTTCCAGCTATACAAAATGCAGCTGATGATTTGGTAGAACCAAAGGATTCAATAGTTTCCAACGAACCTCAGCTTCTCCGCCGATCTAGTAGGGTTCCTCACCCACCTGAGAGATACTTCGGTTTCTCTATGACAGTGGGAGCGAGGATTGCATCATGAGATGATGACGCAAGTAGTTTCGAGCTGGCCATCAGGAGTGGGACTCTGTAAGAATGGCTGGGTGCTTATCAATCTGAGATGGAATCCTTATACACCAACAAAGTATGGACTTTGGTTGCTTTATCTGAAGGGTTAAATCCCCATCAGGAGCGAGTATATCTTGAGAAGATTACGTGGTGTACATGGAAAAGTTGAGACTTTCAAAGCTATGCTTAGGTCCATCCAGATCCTACTTGCCACGGCTACATACCATGACTACGATATCTGGTGGTTGGGTGTCATGACTGCTTTTCTAAATGATGTTTTAGAAAAGAGCGTCTATAAGTACACAGCCGAGGGCTTCGTAGACAGTGGGAGCAGCGGAAACGTGTGCAAGATGTTTATTGTGATAAAACAGGCATCACGGAGTTGGAACATCTGTTTTGATGTGGTAGTCAAAGAGTTTGACTTCATCAAAATGGTAGATGAACCTTGTATATACAAAAAGGTAGTAAAGAGTATGGTGGTGATCCTCGTAGAGTACGTGGATGACATACTGTTGATAGGGAAGGAGTTTCCTATGCTACGCTCGGTCAATCTCCGCTTATCACGAGGATTCTCCATATAGGATCAAAGTGATACCTCCTAAATCCTGGGTTTTTGGATCTATGAGATAGATCTAATTGGATGTTAGGATACTCACTAGTTGTAGTGAGATGGTAACAATCGATCCTGTGGAGAATCACTGGAAAGGTTCCAGGGTGATAAGAACGACTGAATGTCAGTCGC
Source organism: Agapanthus africanus (assembly GCA_030015575.1). NCBI lineage: Eukaryota > Viridiplantae > Streptophyta > Magnoliopsida > Asparagales > Amaryllidaceae > Agapanthus > Agapanthus africanus. Next base: position 694,537,747 of record JASDDO010000022.1, on the reverse strand, counting down.
AGGCATTGTCTATACCCTCAGTGGAGGGACGGTATGTTGGAAGAGTTCCAAGCTAGATACCGTGACATACTAGATGATTAAAGGCAAGATACATCGTTACCAAAGATGCTACCATAGAGGCGGTCTGGATGTATATAAGTTCATAAGATGAATTTCTTTCCTACCATTGTGTGACAATGGAGTTGTGGCTTTTGCCAAGGAACTACCGTCCCATCAGTAATCCAGATATAATTCTTAGGCGGTATCACCTGATCATGGAGATGGTTGATCTCCAGAGAGATCGAGGTTAGGAGAGTAGACACAGAGGACAACAGCGCGGATCCACTCACGAAGGCCTTTTTCCCAGTAGAGACTTTTATGGGATGGTTGAGTATGGGATACTTCAACCGCAGCTAATTGTTGGGTATGTGATACCACAACAGATGGCCCTAGTGCAAGTGGGAGATTGTTAGTTATATGTATGCCCTAGAGGCCATTACTATACATACGATGTATATTGTAATGGATGCTTGGACATATATAGGGAGGACTTTCTTGCTCGACATGATAGTATGCTATCCGGTTGTACTTTATCTTAACATGTACTCTGATTGTCCTTATATTACATGTTGATAAAGCCCTTAGGATATGTACTCGACTACTGGGACTATGATGAGATCATACTAGTGGGGCCACGGTAGTCGATGAGTACATCCTATAACTGTTCCTAGTCGAGGGTGTATCGAGACAGGGCATCGATACACCAGAGTAGACTAGCGTATACGCATCTTGACCCATATGATGGGCGATGGATGATCCCATATCCATCGGTGTTTGACATCAAGGATGGTGTACGGGTGCTCAGTGGAGACTGGGTACACTGGACGGACTCGCCGAGAACTCTCAAATGGTATTATACCTCACGTCAGATGGCAGTTCTCCGGTGACACTGGTACAGAGTAGTCTGTTGACCCGAGATCGTCATAGAGTCTTGTGTGATTCCCACTGTGCTTTGATTTCCATCATACCATGTCTAAGAGGGCGTGCAAAAAGGTGGCTTTTGGGTACAGTCCCGAATCACATGGAGGCAATGAGCGATAGGAGGGGATTCGTCTCTCCCGGTATAGGGAGTTGATGTTGTGCTGTGTTCGATTGGCTATAACCGGAAATCCCTGGCCACGGTTGTTGAAATTTATTGGTAAGTGTTATCAGTAGTTTCTCAAACTGTTATAGACCTCATATCGACACGACTTATCGAGCTACTGGGGTCTGACGTTTACCACCCCTAGGCGAGATATGCAACATATCAGACGACGAGACCGGACTGTACGGGAGTGTTACTGTTTGGATTCACAGGAGAATGTACATGCTTGCTTGTTGATCTTCTGAGCGCTCAATACCTGGGTAGCTGTTACGTTTAGCTGACCGCTTGCAGCTTGTGGGTGTTTGATATGATCATCACCTACTGCCGGCGTATTGACGATTCTTCAGAGTCCTACACAGAGGCTTCTTGGCTCAGGCAAAATGGAGTAGGAGCACATATGTGATATGTGCGGGACCGAGGATAATACGATATGAGATACCGTATTCTATTCTCGCGATATTTGATATCAACCGGGTCATCGGATCAAGTGTTGATTCGATGAATCGGTACGGATAAATATTAGTCGGTTATATGCGATATAGCCGGATTGTCGGATCAAGTGTTGATTCGATAATTTAATGTATAATAATATATATGATATATTAAATGACATTAACTAATATTAGCTCACTAAAAGATTCTTTTTCTCACTCGGATAATACATTGATATATATGCGATATATGTTAATTGTATTATTTTATTTGGTTACAATAAATATTATATATGTGATATATAATATTGTAACATGATATGATAAATAATGCAACATGTTTAGTAGAGATTAAACAAGATTAGGGTTTGATTTGGGTTAATGCTTTCTAGATAATTCTAGAAGGTTTAGTTTTGTTTTGTGAAAGATATTTTGTTATGACTCATCCTTAACCTAACCCAAACCCTACACCCTTGGTTAAATCTCTACAATGGTTTGGTTAACCATGGTTGCATAATTCATCATTATCTTCTTTGCATTATTCATTACAAATGAGAATTCCATTATTGTTCATCTTCTTCCTTCATTCTCTTCATGACAAAGCTTTCTAGATTTTTCCAAAGTGATGAATAAATATGAGAAAAAGATAAATAAAGAGAGCAAAAATCCTACTTCATCATCCTCATCTTCCCTTGCCATTTAGATGAGGGTGTTCACATCATTTCATGAGTGTTAGCTTGTGTTAACGAAACTTCAAGGTAGATCATCTTAGTATCGAAGATCGGAAGCAAAGGTTGCATCATTCTCTTCGTGGAACCTCTCGAGAGTCCGGAACCCGATGATCGCAGCGAAGGGACCACAACACGGAGCATATGAAGTGAAGGACCGGATCTACAAAGGTTGTAATCCCTCTCACTTAGTGTTAAAGTTGTTAACATGTTAGTTTTCTCCTAATCTCTAGTTTAAACATCCGTATTCGGGTTGTTCGGCACGGCTAATTTTTTAATTGGGCATGGTTGATGCCTCATAGACCCTTGTGCACGTACATAGTAACCCTACAGTGGTATCAGAGCTACTAGGAATTGGATGTCGACCTATGGGGGGTTCTCACTGTGTGACAGTGTGGCGAAGCATAGGCTCTTACCCCCAGGGTGTCCCGAGACCGGAAGGTGTTCCGGCGGGTTGTAGTCCTCGCGAGGGGGCATGCGTAAAAAGTAGCGGCTGAGGGACCCGTTGGTGCCACGGCGACCCCATTGGATGGGGTGGCTGCCTGACCTACAGTGGTATCAGAGCCAAGATAGAGCTTTAGGCGAAGTCTAGACGAAGTTTAAAGTCCGATCGAACCCGAAAACCCCGACACGAACCCTTCTCTGTACATTTTCTGAAAATGTGGTTTTTTCCAAATTAAAAATATCCAAAAAATTCAGCAGGGAATTTGATGAATTACTGTGAAGCACGTGCCATTGATTTGACAGAAGCGCCGCGGAACCGCGGCCCCACCATGGCTTGCGTGGCGGTTCCGCGGCCAAAGTGCTGAATCAATGCACGTACTTTGCACAGTATTTAGTAACTTTATGTGCTGTATTTTATGGGAATTTTTAATATTTACTCAACAGTTGAGTTTTCTGGGGTTGTATTGGGACTTCGTAGATTCGATCGGATTGTCTAATTTTGTCTATGTGTTTTCCGGATAATTTTTAGAAACTGTTAAAAAGTTCGAACGGATATCAATAACTCACTTTTTCCCCTGTCGGAAAATTTTTCAAAAGTTGGATTTTTTCTCGTGTTTAAGAACGTTCTAAGTCGTGCAAGTAACGCGGTGGACCCTCTAGAAGACAACAAACCTTAACTCGATTATGTGACCATCTTGAACTGCCTTTTGAACCTTAGGGTTTGGGGCAGTACGGCGTGCCACATATGAGGCGTTGGCTTGACCCTTCTACGGCTGGACCATTGGTACTGTGGCATGTGATGGATATTTTTAAACTAATTTCAAGTGTTGAGATATATTGGGGAAATCTTGGGTGTTTGATGATTCGATCAGAAAGTTTAACTTTGTCTATTTATCTGGAATGTGATACAATATTTGGAATCCACAGGTAGTTATGAAATAACTAATTTGAATATTATAAACATAGCAGTTTAGTCTCAGATGATCGGTTGCCACGGAATTTTGATGTGATCAAAAGTCCGTCGCAATCACGTACCGTACGTGGATACTCGCCGGGTAAACTTAATAGACAGCTACGCCCCATAGCCCCGACCAAGTGACTGTAGGAGAGCCCCGTCGCCGAAAGCATCCGTTCGGGTGCTCGCGGCAGTGGTGTTCCACCTTAGTGCACTTCGTCGACGGCATCCAGGGGTGCGGCCGTCTACTAAAGTTTGCGACGAGCATTCGATCAGGACGTCGGGAATCTTGTTGAATTGCCCGACTTGATATTGAAAAGAGTTTTCGATAATGAGACTAAAATGCGGGGTTTATAATAGTTAGGCATGCGATGTCTAAGGAATTCATTTGGTTAGGCATGCGATATCTAAAGAAGTTGCGGATTCCAACTGTTGTAGTTTTACACTTTCTTTTCTGTGACCGTAAGCGTAGTATGTGGTGTATCGCCGGCTTCGTTGCTATACATCAACGACAATCGGGATACGCATACTTGCTTACGTTGATGATATGCGATATTATGTGTTGCTGTGATATGTTCTATTGGATCGTCGCGTTCTGAATAGCCGGGGGTTTTATGTGAGATGAGAGTTTTTTCTTTTTCATTCATGTAAAATTCATTTGTATGTAATATTCTTTTATTGGGGCACTTCCAGGTAGCGGAAGATGTCACCGTTGTATATTATTTACTTTTCCGCATTAGGTAGACCCAAGGCGGGGAGCACAAGTAACCGGGTTCTAGGATCCAGTGGGAGACCATCTCGAGGAGTCGGGACCAGGTCTCCTAACCCTAGAATTGGCTGTGTTGCTTGCCGCTCTCGTAGGGGTCTAGGGATATGGGTTTGGCTATTCATCGCGACCATGGAATCCGTGTTTTATACAGGCTCGTATTGAAAACACGGACATCCTAGTATATCCAATATTTCATATATGTTTCTTCTGCTGCAATGTTCTGTGATGAGATCATATTACTGCCTGAGATGAATGTTTATATTATATATATGAGATATATGTTATATTGCAGATTTCGTTTCAAAAGAGATGCTTATGAAGCATATTAAAATGGAACTTCATTAATGAGATTAATGAAATAAAAGAAACCTAAGATGTTGTAGAAACTTGTTTATAAAAACTGGTAGCTCTAGTTCTTGCTTTGCATAGCGGTGTTCCTTGTAGAACATCCAGCACCTTATTCGATGAGGAAAGGACCGAGATCCCTTCACCGGGAGTGACTCCTTTCGCAATAACTGGCAGATGCTACACACTCGGTTTGTCTTTTGATTGCTTCTATAGTTCTTGCTTTGCATAGTGGTATATATGATATATCCTGCACCTTATTCGATGAGGAAAGGGCCGACGACCCCTTCACCGGGAGTGACCCCTTTAGCAAAACTGGAAAAGCCTAAAAAACACTCCATTTAAAATCACTCGATTCTACAATGATATCAAGTTCATTACGCAAAGGGTTTTCTGAAAAACCCGTCGTAGCCCTCCGTTATTTCAGATAAGTACTTCATAGTATTCGTGCTGCGTTTGTTGACCTTGTCAAGGCGTAGTGTGCGGTAGCTATTTATGCTTATCTGCATAAGCATATGATGCGATTGGATTAGGGTAGTCGTGCGACTTTGTTGACCTTGTCAAGGGTCGTGCGGGAGGGTTTAATTCAATCAGGAAATGACGGGTTGAACTTGACTTGCGGTCTATGGTTTGTTGACCTTGTCAAGGTCATAGATCGCTTGGGGTAAAATATTATTGGGAATTTCAAGTGTTGAAATTTGCAATGAGATTGCATACCTTCTATGAGATAGTTGGACCCCGATACCCGCTGCGAGTAAGAGTTACTCCTGGGAGAGTTTTACACATTACAATTAGCCGATCAAGTAGGTGTCTAGAAAGGTGTTAACGAGGTTACGCCTCTGGGAAAACAAGGTTTACTTAATTAGGTTCGTGCGAAAGCACGGGGGACCTCCCTCAAAGTACCGACACTGGCCTGGCTGAAAGATTGGCGAACTTGTAGCGTGTGATTAATCCCGGCTAGTCTTTCCTTTTAGGGTTTGAAGGAAGATTTGATTAAAACATTGGGAGACATCCTGATTAGATATATTAGATAACCAATCTAATCTTGTAAGAGCATACGCTGAGTGTTTTCTTCTCTCTCTCTCCAGGTAGCGACCATATCACGCCTTAATCAAGATAATAATACGGATATATTGACCGAACCCGCTTGTTATACTGAGCTGGGGAACGTTGGTCCCGCTCCAACTTATAATAGTTATTAGACACAGCAGGAAATTGGAGATTATCAGAATTCCCGTGCCGCCCAAACGAAGAAAGTGCATGTTGATGCATCATCTTCGGGTGTGTTCATTACAGAGAACTGTTTCTCAGTATCCTTTACGTCCTGGGTATGAGATACCGGATCAGGATCCCGCATATGTAATCTGTTACATGGGCTACAGATAGGTAAAGAACTGAGAACGGGTGATAAATTTTATGAGACAGAAAACGGTGCAAGTGTTGCAGCCAAGTCTGTTGGTCACTATCACCCTGTATTACCAGAATACATTGATTCTGAATGAATGTTATTAGATACCGAACCTGATATACAAAATCATATCAGTTTCTTTATTAGTAAAGAAAGGATATAATTTTGTATTGTTGGATAATGTTTTGAACATTTCCTATATCAAGAGTTGATCGGTTCAGGCACGTTATCTAAAAGCATTGAAGTTCTAAATCAAACCACAGTTCTTAACGTACAGAACACACACAAGAGGAAGAGTTCAGAAATGAACGAATCCTTCTTGAGGCATTGTAGACTAGGTCATATCAATGCGACCCGGCTAGCTAAGTTACATTTAGATGCATATTTAAATCTGTTTGAATTTACATCTTGTGAAACTTGCCGGTCATGTCACAAAGATAAGATGACTATAGCTCTGTTTATTGGAAACAGAGAAAGAGTTAGTGAACTCTTGGGATTGATACATGCTGATGTATGAAGGTCCCCTGTCTATACATGCCAAGACCGGTTCTTTGTACTTTATTACATTCTCTGATAATCTCTCGAGATTCAGACATGTGTTCCTGTTGAAACACAAGTCTGAAGCTTTTGAGATATTCACAGAATATAAGTTAGAAGTAGAGAACCAAAATACGGGTATAAGTATTATATCCTTTGATGAGATCAAGGGGGAGAATACTTGAGCACGGAATTCCTTGACTATTCTAAAGGAGAATGAGATTCTCTCTCAGCATTACTCCTCCGTATACACCACAGCACGTCGGTGTATCGGGGTGGAGCATTAGCACCCTATTTGATATGGTGTGCTCTATGATGAGTACTACCGAGTTTCCTATTTCCTTTTGGGAGTTATGCACTTGAGAAGCTGCATACCTATTGAATAGGGTTCAAATCAAATCAGTTGCCTACCACTTCATGTATGATATGGAAAGGGAAGAGCCCATATCTTAAGTTTGTTAAGATTTGGGGTTGTCCGGCCTATGTCTAAAAGCAAAATCCGGACAAGCTCGAGGCAAGGTCTGTTATGTACAACTGGAAAGGTTCCAGCTATACAAAATGCAGCTGATGATTTGGTAGAACCAAAGGATTCAATAGTTTCCAACGAACCTCAGCCTCTCCGCCGATCTAGTAGGGTTCCTCACCCACCTGAGAGATACTTCGGTTTCTCTATGACAGTGGGAGCGAGGATTGCATCATGAGATGATGACCCAACTAGTTTCGAGCTGGCCATCAGGAGTGGGACTCTGTAAGAATGGCTGGGTGCTTATCGATCTGAGATGGAATCCTTATACACCAACAAAGTATGGACTTTGGTTGCTTTATCTGAAGGGTTAAATCCCCATCAGGAGTGAGTATATCTTGAGAAGATTACTTGGTGTACATAGAAAAGTTGAGACTTTCAAAGCTATGCTTAGGTCCATCTAGATCCTACTTGCCACGGCTACATACCATGACTACGATATCTGGTGGTTGGGTGTCATGACTGCTTTTCTAAATGATGTTTTAGAAAAGAGCGTCTATAAGTACACAGCCAGAGGGTTTCGTAGACAGTGGGAGCAGCGGAAACGTGTGCAAGATGTTTTATGTGATAAAACAGGCATCGCGGAGTTGGAACATCTGTTTTGATGTGGTAGTCAAAGAGTTTGACTTCATCAAAATGGTAGATGAACCTTGTATATACAAAAATGTAGTAAAAAGTATGGTGGTGATCCTCGTAGAGTACGTGGATGACATACTGTTGATAGGGAAGGAGTTTCCTATGCTACGCCCGGTCAATCTCCGCTTATCACGAGGATTCTCCATATAGGATCAAAGTGATACCTCCTAAATCCTGGGTTTTTGGATCTATGAGATAGATCTAATTGGATGTTAGGATACTCACTAGTTGTAGTGAGATGGTAACAATCGATCCTGTGGAGAATCACTGGAAAGGTTCCAGGGTGATAAGAACGACTGAATGTCAGTCGCAGGCATTGTCTATACCCTCAGTGGAGGGACGGTATGTTGGAAGAGTTCCAAGCTAGATACCGTGACATACTAGATGATTAAAGGCAAAATACATTGTTACCAAAGATGCAACCATAGAGGCGGTCTGGATGTATATAAGTTCATAAGATGAATTTCGTTCCTACCATTGTGTGACAATGGAGTTGTGGCTTTTGCTAAGGAACTACCGTCTCATCAGTAATCCAGATATAATTCTTAGGCGGTATCACCTGATCATGGAGATGGTTGATCTCCAGGGAGATCGAGGTTAGGAGAGTAGACACAGAGGATAACAGTGCGGATCCACCCACGAAGGCCTTTTTCCTAGTAGAGACTTTTATGGGATGGTTGAGTATGGGATACTTCAACCGCAGCTAATTGTTGGGTATGTGATACCACAACAGATGGCTAGTGCAAGTGGGAGATTGTTAGTTATATGTATGCCCTAGAGGCCATTACTATACATACGATATATATTGTAATGGATGCTTGGACATATATAGGGAGGACTTTCTTGCTCGACATGATAGTATGCTATCCGGTTGTACTTTATCTTAACATGTACTCTGATTGTCTCTATATTACATGTTGATAAAGCCCTTAGGATATGTACTCGACTACTGGGACTATGATGAGATCATACTAGTGGGGCCACGGTAGTCGATGAGTACATCCTATAACTGTTCCTAGTCGAGGGTGTATCGAGACAGGGCATCGATACACCAGAGTCGACTAGCGTATACGCATCTTGACCCATATGATGGGCGATGGATGATCCCATATCCATCGGTGTTTGACATCAAGGATGGTGTACGGGTGCTCAGTGGAGACTGGGTATACTGGACGGACTCACCGAGAACTCCCAGATGGTATTATACCTCACGTCAGATGGCAGTTCTCTGGTGACACTGGTACAGAGTAGTCTGTTGACCCGAGATCGTCATAGAGTCTTGTGTGATTCCCACTGTGCTTTGATTTCCATCATACCACGTCCAAGAGGGCGTGCAAAAAGGTGGCTTTTGGGTACAGTCCCGAATCACATGGAGGCAATGAGCGATAGGAGGGGATTCGTCTCTCCCGGTATAGAGAGTTGATGTTGTGCTGTGTTCGATTGGCTATAACCGGAAATCCCTGGCCACGGTTGCTGAGATTTACTGGTAAGTGTTATCAGTAGTTTCTCGAACTGTTATAGACCTCATATCGACACGACTTATCGAGCTACTGGGGTCTGACGTTTACCACCCCTAGGTGAGATATGCAACATATCAGACGACGATACCGGACTGTACGGGAGTGTTACTGTTTGGATTCACAGGAGAATGTACATGCTTGCTTGTTGATCTTCTGAGCGCTCAATACCTGGGTAGCTGTTACGTTTAGCTGACCGCTTGCAGCTTGTGGGTGTTTGATATGATCATCACCTACTGCCGGCGTATTGACGATTCTTTAGAGTCCTACACAGAGGCTTCTTGGCTCAGGCAAAATGGAATAGGAGCACATATGTGATATGTGCGGGACCGAGGATAATACGATATGAGATACCGTATTCTATTCTCGCGATATTTGATATCAACCGGGTCATCGGATCAAGTGTTGATTCGATGAATCGGTACGGATAAATATTAGTCGGTTATATGCGATATAGCCGGATTGTCGGATCAAGTGTTGATTCGATAATTTAATGTATAATAATATATATGATATATTAAATGACATTAACTAATATTAGCTCACTAAAAGATTCTTTTTCTCACTCGGATAATACATTGATATATATGCGATATATGTTAATTGTATTATTTTATTTGGTTACAATAAATATTATATATGTGATATATAATATTGTAACATGATATGATAAATAATGCAACATGTTTAGTAGAGATTAAACAAGATTAGGGTTTGATTTAGGTTAATGCTTTCTAGATGATTCTAGAAGGTTTAGTTTTGTTTTGTGAAAGATATTTTGTTATGACTCATCCTTAACCTAACCCAAACCCTACACCCTTGGTTAAATCTCTACAATGGTTTGGTTAACCATGGTTGCATAATTCATCATTATCTTCTTTGCATTATTCATCACAAATGAGAATTCCATTATTGTTCATCTTCTTCCTTCATTCTCTTCATGACAAAGCTTTCTAGATTTTTCCAAAGTGATGAATAAATATGAGAAAAAGATAAATAAAGAGAGAAAAAATCCTACTTCATCATCCTCATCTTCCCTTGCCATTTAGATGAGGGTGTTCACATCATTTCATGAGTGTTAGCTTGTGTTAACGAAACTTCAAGGTAGATCATCTTAGTATCGAAGATCGGAAGCAAAGGTTGCATCTTTCTCTTCGTGGAACCTCTCGAGAGTCCGGAACCCAATGATCGCAGCGAAGGGACCACAACACGGAGCATATGAAGTGAAGGACCGGATCTACAAAGGTTGTAATCGCTCTCACTTAGTGTTAAAGTTGTTAACATGTTAGTTTTCGCCTAATCTCTAGTCTAAACATCCGTATTCGGGTTGTTCGGCACGGCTAATTTTTTAATCGGGCATGGTTGATGCCTCGTAGACCCTTGTGCGCATGCATAGCAACCCTACAGTGGTATCAGAGCCAAGCTAGAGCTTTAGGCGAAGTCTAGACGAAGTTTAAAGTCCGATCGAACCTAACGGTTTCCGCGGCGCTGCAGTAACATGCTTCCACCTTACCACGTCCAAGAGGGCGTGCAAAACGGTGGCTTTTGGGTACAGTCCTGAATCACATGGAGGCAATGAGCGATAGAAGGGGATTCGTCTCTCCCGGTATAGGGAGTTAATGTTGTGCTGTGTTCGATTGGCTATAACTGGAAGTCCCTGGCCAGGGCTGATATAGAGATTTACTGGTAAGCGTTACTAGTAGTTTCTCGACCCGTTATGAGCCACACATCGACACGACTTATCGGTTACTGGGGTCTGACGTATACCACCCCTAGACTTGATATGCGACATATCAGACGAACAGACCGGACTGTACGGGAGTGTTACTGATTGGATTCACAGGAGAACGTACAGGCTAGCTTGTTGATCTTCTGATCGCTCAATACCTGGGTGGCTGTTACGTTTAGCTGACCGCTTGCAGCTTGTGGGTGTTTGATATGATCATCACCTGCTACCGGCGTATTGACGATTCTTTAGAGTCCTACATAGAGGTTTCTTGGCTCAGGCGAAACGGAGTAGAGGCACATATGTGATATGTGCAGGACCGAGGATAATGCGATATGAGATACCGTATTATATTCTCGCGATATTTAGATATGAACCGGGTCATCGGATCAAGTGTTGGTTCGATGAATCGGTACATGATATATTAGTCGGTAATATTCGATATAGCCGGATCGTCGGATCAAGTGTTGATTCGATGATTTAATGTATGATAATATATATGATATATTGTATTACTTTATCTAATATTGGCTCGCTTTATTATTTCATTTTCTCACTGGATGATACATTGATATATATGCGATATATGTTAATTGTATTATTTTCTTTTGTTGCAAATATATAATATATATGTGATATATATTATTGTGACATGATATGATTTATTATTAAACATGTTTAAGGATGATTAAATGAGGTTAGGGTTTGATTAGGGTTAGTTGCTTCATGCACCTTCTAGAAGCATTTTCTTTTGTCATGGTTAAGATATTTGTTGATGACACATTATCTAACCCAACCAAACCCTAACTCTAGTTTATTCTCTACACATTATTAGCCACTCATCCTTGACCATGGTTGATATATCAATCATATAGCTTTGTTTTCTATTCATCACAAAAGGATTATCATTTTCCATTATCATCTTCTTCTCTCATGAAAAAGCTCACTAGAAATTCTTTATGTGATGAAAAAATATGAGAAAATGATTTAAAAAGAAAGAATAAATACTAGTCTCTCATCCTCATCTCATCTAGCCCATGAGATTAGTGTGTTCATCTCTTTAGAGTGAGAAAGCTTGAGTCTTTGCAACTTCGACGTAGATCATCGGAGATTTGGAACACTTCAAGCTAACATGGATCGTTCGAGTCGTGGAGCCTCTCATGAGTCCGGGAGATCGTGGATCGCGGCAAAGGGACTTCTACTCGGAGCTTGTGAAGCGAAGGAGCGGACTACAAAGGTTGTAATCCCTCACACTTAGATAAAAGTTATCATCTTGCATGTTTAACCCTAATAATCTAGCAAGATCCCGGCTTTGGGTAGTTCGGCACGTCTAAATTTTTATCCTGGCATGTTTGATGCCTTATGAACCTTCACAAGAGTGCCTAGGAACCCTACAGTGGTATCAAAGCACAGTTGGAATCACACAAGACTCTATGACGATCTCGGGTACTCTTTCTTTACTCAATCGAATGTCATCTTAACTCGTTCCCCGTTCCGCTCGCGAAGCTCCCCTGTACCAGTGTCACCGGAGAACTGCCATCTAACGTGTGGTATATCACCATCTGGGAGTTCTCGGCTAGTCCGTCCAGTGTACCCAGTCTCCACTGAGCACCCGTACACCATCTCTGATGTCAAACACCGATGGATATGGGATCATCCATCGCCCATCATATGGGTCAAGATGCGTATACGCTAGTCTACTCTGATGTATCGATGCCCTGTCTCGATATACCCACGACTAGGAACAGTTATAGGATGTACTCATCGACTACCGCGGCCCCACTAGTATGATCTCATCATAGTCCCAGTAGTCGAGTACAGATCCTAAGGGCTTTATCAACATGCGAGAGAAAAACAGTAAACCAATACAAGTCAACATGTTAAGATAAAGTGAAACCAAATAGCATACTATCATGACGAGCAAGAAAGTCATCTCTGTATATATCCAAGCATCCATTATATATACATCATATGTACAACAATGGCCTCTAGGGCATATACATAACTAACAATCTCCCACTTGCACTAAGGCCAGCTGCTGTAGTATCTCATACCTAGCATCCCGAATAATCTCTCAAACTGTATCTGGGGAATAGCCTTCATGAATGGATCCGCAGTGTTGTCCTTCGTATCTACTCTCCTGACCTCGATCTCCCGGCGATCAACTATCTCCCTGATCAGGTGATACCGCCTCAGAATATGTCTGGACTTCTGATGGAATCTGGGTTCTTTGGCCAATGCCATAGCTCCATTGTTATCGCAATACAGAGGTATTGGATGCTCAATAGATGGAACCACTCCAAGTTCAGTAATGAACTTCTTGATCCAGACAGCCTCTTTGGCAGCATCGTTGGCAGCAATGTATTCAGCCTCCATCGTCGAGTCTGCAACGGTATCCTGTTTGGAACTCTTCCAACATACCGTCCCTCCATTGAGGGTAAAGACAAATCCCGAGTGCGACTTAGAGTCGTCCTTATCACTTTGGAAGCTGGAATCGGTAAAGGACTCCACCTGGAGTTCTCCGTTACCATACACCAAGAACATCTCCTTAGTCTTTCGCAAGTACTTGAGAATGTTCTTCACAGCTGTCCAGTGACTCTCTCCAGGATCTGCTTGATACCTACTCACTACACTTAGTGAGTATGCTACATCAGGTCTGGTATCAGAGCTATTAGGCATTGGATGTCGACCTATGGGGGGTTCTCACTGTGTGACAGTGTGGCGAAGCATAGGCTCTTACCCCCAGGGTGTCCCGAGACTGGAAGGTGTTCCGGCGGGTTGTAGTCCTCGCGAGGGGGCATGCTTAAAAAGTAGCGGCTGAGGGACCCGTTGGTGCCACGGTGACCCCATTGGATGGGGTGGCTGCCTGACCAATAGTGCTATCAGAGCCTAGCTAGAGTATTATGCGACGTGTTTACGAAGTTAAAACTCCGATCGAACCCGAACCGACGTAAATAGACCCTTCTCTGGAAATTTTTCAAAAACTGGGATTTTTCTTAATTAAAAATACGTAAAAAAATCAGCAGGGAATTCTAAGAATTACCATGAAACACGGGCCCACAATTCCTCTAAACGGCGGCGGAACCGCGGCGAAAACATGCTTTTCGCGGCGGTTCCGCGGCGGAATTATGGATTGGTGACACATGTTTTTCATGGTAATATCCGTAGGTGCTTGTTGATGCTTTTGCGTATTTTTAATCTGTTTCAAGTGTTGAATATTCTGGGGTTTGTTTTGTAATAGAGCAAAAAATTTAGCCGTGCCGAACAACCCGAATACGGATCTTTAAACTAGAGATTAGGCGAAAACTAGCATGTTAACAACTTTAACACTAAATGAGAGGGATTACAACCTTTGTAGATCCGGTCCTTCACTTCATATGCTCCGTGTTGTGGTCCCTTCGCTGCGATCATCGGGTTCCGGACTCTCGAGAGGTTCCACGAAGAGAAAGATGCAACCTTTGCTTCCGATCTTCGATACTAAGATGATCTACCTTGAAGTTTCGTTAACACAAGCTAACACTCATGAAATGATGTGAACACCCTCATCTAAATGGCAAGGGAAGATGAGGATGATGAAGTAGGATTTTTGCTCTCTTTATTTATCTTTTTCTCATATTTATTCATCACATTGAAAAAACCTAGCAAGCTTTTTCCATGAAGAAAGATGAAGGAAGAAGATGAAGAAGAATGATGAATATCCTTTTGTGATGAATAGTAATCAAGAATATATGATTGATTATCAAATCATGGTCAAGGATGAGAGGTTAAACCAATGTAGAGAATAAACTAGAGTTAGGGTTTTGATTAGGTCAAAGCATGAGTCATAACAAAATATCTTTATCATGACAAAATAGAATCCTTCTAGAATGAACAAGAAGGTGCTAACCCTAATCAAACCCTAATCCCTTATTATCATCCTTAAACATGTTTTATAATAAATCATATCATGTCGCAATAATATATATCACATATATATTATATATTTGCAACAAAAGAAAATAATACAATTAACATATATCGCATATATATCAATGTATTAATCCGGTGAGAAAAAGAATCTTTTAGTGAGCAAATATTGGTTAATGTAATTTAATATATCATATATATTATTATACATTAAATTATCGAATCAACACTTGATCCGACAATCCGGCTATATCGCATATAACCGACTAATATTTATCCGTACCGATTCATCGAATCAACACTTGATCCGATGACCCGGCTGATATCAAATATCACGAGAATACAATACGGTATCTCATATCGCATTATCCTCGGTCCCGCACATATCACATATGTGCTCCTACTCAGTTTTGCCTGAGCCAAGAAACCTCTGTGTAGGACTCTAAAGAATCGTCAATACGCCGGCAGTATGTGATGATCATATCAAACACCCACAAGCTGCAAGCGTTCAGCTAAACGTAACAGCTACCCAGGTATTGAGCGCTCAGAAGATCAAAAAGCAAGCCTGTACATTCTCCTGTGAATCCAAACAATAACACTCCCGTACAGTCCGGTCTCGTCGTCTGATATGTCGCATATCTCGCCTAGGGGTGGTAAACGTCAGACCCCAGTAGCTCGATAAGTCGTGTCAATATGAGGTCTATAACAGTTCGAGAAACTACTGATAACACTTACCAGTAAATCTCAGCAACCCTGGCCAGGGATTTCCGGTTATAGCCAATCGAACACAGCACAACATCAACTCCCTATACCGGGAGAGACGAATCCCCTCCTATCGCTCATTGCCTCCATGTGATTCGGGACTGTACCCAAAAGCCACCTTTTTGCACGCCCTCTTGGACGTGGTATGAAGGAAATCAAAGCACAGTAGGAATCACACAAGACTCTATGACGATCTCGGGTCGACAGACTACTCTGTACCAGTGTCACTGGAGAACTGCCATCTGACGTATGGTATAATACCATCTGGGAGTTCTCGGCGAGTCCGTCCAGTGTACCCAGTCTCCACTGAGCACCCGTACACCATCCTTGATGTCAAACACCGATGGATATGGGATCATCCATCGCCCATCATATGGGTCAAGATGCGTATACGCTAGTCTACTCTGGTGCATCGATGCCCCTGTCTCGATACACCCACGACTAGGAACAATTATAGGATGTACTCGTCGACTACCGTGGCCCCACTAGTATGATCTCATCATAGTCCCAGTAGTCGAGTACATATCCTAAGGGCTTTATCAACATGTAATATAGAGACAATCAGAGTACATGTTAAGATAAAGTACAACCAGATAGCATACTATCATGTCGAGCAAGAAAGTCCTCCCTATATATGTCCTAGCATCCACTACAATATACATCGTATGTACAGTAATGGCCTCTAGGGCATACATATAACTAACAATCTCCCATTTGCACTAGGGCCATCTGTTATGGTATCGCATACCCAACAATTAGCTGCGGTTGAAGTATCTCATGCTCAACCATCCCATAAAAGTCTCTACTGGGAAAAAGGCCTTTGTGAATGGATCCGCGCTGCCGTCCTCTGTGTCTGCTCTCTTAACCTCGATCTCCCTGGAGATCAACCATCTCCATGATCAGGTGATACCGCCTAAGAATTATATCTGGATTTCTGATGGGACGGTAGTTTCTTGGCTAAAGCCACAACTCCATTGTTACACAATGGTAGGAACGAAGTTCATCTCATGAACTAATTAATATCCAGACTGCCTCTTTGGTAGTATCCTTGGTAACGATGTATCTTGCCTTTAATCGTCTAGTATGTCACGGTATCTAGCTTGGAACTCTTCCAACATACCGTCCCTCCACTGAGGGTAAAGACAATGCCTGCGACTGACATTCAGTCGTTCTTATCACCCTGGAATCTTTCCAGTGATTCTCCCCAGGATCGATTGATACCATCTCACTACAACTAGTGAGTGTCCTAATATCCAATTAGATCTATCTCATAGATCCAAAACCAAGGATTTAGGAGGTGTCACTTTGATCCTATATGGAGAATCCTTGTGATAAGCGGAGATTGACCGAGCGTAGCATAGAAAACTCCTTCCCTATTAAGAGTATGTCAACCACGTACTCTACGAGGATCATCACCATACTCTCTACTATCTTTTTGTATATACAAGGTTCATCTACCATTTTGATGAAGTTAAACTCTTTGACTACCACATCAAAACAGATGTTCCAACTCCGCGATGCCTGTTTTATTATATAAAACATCTTTCACACGTTTTCGCTGCTCCCACTGTCTACAAAGTCCTCTGGCTGTGTACTTATAGACGCTCTCTTCTAAAACATCATTTAGAAAAGCAGTCATGACACCCAACCACCAGATATCGTAGTCATGAAATGTAGCAGTGGCAAGTAGGATCTGGATGGACTTAAGCATAGCTTTGAAAGTCTCAACTTTTCCATGTACACCAAGTAATCTTCTCAAGATATACTCGCTCCTGATGGGGATTTAACCCTTCCGATAAAGCAACCAAAGTCCATACTTTGTTGGTGTATAAGGATTCCATCTCAGATCGCTAAGCATCCAGCCATTCTTAAAGAGTCCCACTCCTGATGGCCAGCTCGAAACTAGTTGGGTCATCATCTCATGATGCAATCATCGCTCCCACTGTCATAGAGAAACCGAAGTATCTCTCAGGTGGGTGAGGAACCCTACTAGATCGGCGGAGAGGCTGAGGTTCGTTGGAAACTATTGAATCCTTTGGTTCTACCAAGTCATCAGCTGTAGTTTGTATAGCTGGAACATTTCCAGTTCTACATTATAGACCTTGCCTCGAGCTTGTCCGGATTTTGCTTTTAGACAAAGGCCGGACAACCCCAAATCTTAACAAACTTAAGATATGGGCTCTTCTCATTCTATATCACATATGAAGTGGTGGGCAGCTGATTTGATTTGAACCCTATTCAATAGGTATGCAGCTTCTCAAGTGCATAACTCCCCAAAGGAAATAAGAAACTCAATAGTACTCATTATAGAGTACACCATATCACATAGGGTGCTATTGCTCCGCCCCGATATACCATCGTGCTATGGTGTATACGGAGGAGTAATGTTGAGAGAGAATCTCATTCTCCTTTAGAATAGTCTAGGAATCCCGTGCTCAAGTATTCTCCTCCTTGATCTCATCAAAGGACATAATACTTATACCCGTATTTTGGTTCTCTACTTCTAACTTATATTCTGTGAATATCTCAAAAGCTTAGGACTTATGTTTCAACAGGAACACATGTCTGAATCTTGAGAGATTATCAGAGAACGTAATGAAGTAAAAAGAACCGGTCTTGGCATGTGTAGACAGGGGACCTTCATACATCAGCATGTATCAATCCCAAGAGTTCACTAACTCTTTCTCTGTTTCCAATAAACAGAGCTGTGGTCATCTTATCTTTGTGACATGGCCGGCAAGTTTCATAAGATGTAAATTCAAACTAATTTAAATATGCATCTATATGTAACTTCAGCCAGTCGGGTCGCATTGATATGACCTAGTCTACAATACCTCAAGAAAGATTCATTCAATTCTGAACTCTTCCTCTTGTGTATGTTCCTTATACTAAGAACTGTAGTTTGATTTAGAACGTCAATGCTTTTAGATAACGTGCCTGAACCGATCAACTCTTGATATAGGAAATGTTCAAAACATTATCCAACAATACAAAATTATATCCTTTCTTTACTAATAAAGAGACTGATATGATTTTGTATATCAGGTTCGGTATTTAATAGCATTTGTTCAGAATCAATGTATTCAGGTAATACAGGGTGACAGTGACCAACAGACTTGGCTGCAACACTTGCACCGTTTTCTGTCTCATGAAACTTATCACCCGTTCTCAGTTCTCTACCTATCTGTAGCCCATATAACAGATTACATATGCGGGATCCTGATCCGGTATCACATACCCAGGACGTAAAGGATACTGAGAAACAGTTCTGTGTAATGAACACACCCGAAGATGATGCATCAACATGCACTTTCTTCATTTGGACGGCACGGGAAATCTGGTATTCCCCAATTTCCTGCTCTGTCTTATAACAATTATAAGTTGGAGCAGGACCAACGTTCCCCAGCTCAGTATAACAAGCGGGTTCAGTCAATATCTCCGTATTATTATCTTGATTAAGGCGTGATATGGTCGCTACCTAGAGAGAGAGAGAAGAAAACACTCAGCGTATGCTCTTGCAAGATTAGATTGGTTATCTAATATATCTAATCAGGATGTCTCCCACTGTTTTAATCAAATCTTCCTTCAAACCCTAAAAGGAAAGACTAGCCGGGATTAATTACACGCTACAAGTTCGCCAATCTTTCAGCCAGGCCAGTGTCGGTACTTTGAGGGAGGTCCCCCGTGCTTTCGCACGAACCTAATTAGAGTAAACCTCGTTTTTCCAGAGGCTAACCCCGTTAACACCTTTTTAGACACCTACTTGATCGGCTAATTGTAATGTGTAAAACTCTCCCAGGAGTAACTCTTACTCGCAGCGGGTATCGGGATCCAACTATCTCATAGAAGGCATGCAATCTCATTGCAAATTTCAACACTTGAAATTCCTAATTATATTTTGCCCCTAGCATTCTATGACCTTGACGAAAGCCAACAAACCATAGGCTACTAGTAAAGTCCAACCCGTCATTTCCCGATTGAATTAAACCCATCCGCACGACCCTTGACGAAAGCCAACAAAGTCGCACGACTACCCTAACTCAATCGCAT
Source organism: Agapanthus africanus (assembly GCA_030015575.1). Classification (NCBI taxonomy): domain Eukaryota; kingdom Viridiplantae; phylum Streptophyta; class Magnoliopsida; order Asparagales; family Amaryllidaceae; genus Agapanthus; species Agapanthus africanus. Next base: position 694,517,887 of record JASDDO010000022.1, on the reverse strand, counting down.
CATATGCAAGCAGATAAGCATAAATAGCTACCGCACACTACGCCTTGACGAAAGCCAACAAACGCAGCACGAATACTATGAAGTACTTATTTGAAATGACGGAGGGCTACGACAGGTTTTTAAGAAAACCTTTTGCGTAATGTACTTGATATCATTGTAGAATCGAGTGATTTTTAAATGGAGTGTTTTTGAGGCTTTTCTAGTTTTGCTAAAGGGGTCACTCCCGGTGAAGGGATCGTCGGCCCTTTCCCCATCGAATAAGATGCAGGATATTTCACAAATATCACTATGCGAAGTAAGAACTATAGAAGCAATCAAAAGACAAACCGAGTTTGTAGCATCTGCCAGTTATTGCTAAAGGAGTCACTCCCGGTGAAGGGATCTCGGTCCTTTCCTTATCGAATAAGGTGCAGGATGTTCTACAAGGAACACCGCGATGCAAAACAAGAACTAGAGCTACCAGTTTTTAAACAAGTTTCTACAACCTCGTATGTTTCTTTTATTTCATTAATCACATTAATGAAGTCCCATTTTATTATGCTTCACAAGCATCTCTTTTGAAACGAAATCTGCAATATAACATATATCTCATATATAATATAAACATTCGTCTCAGGCAGTAATATGATCTCATCACAGAACATTGCAGCTGAAGAAACATATATGAAATATTGGATATACTAGGACGTCCGTGTTTTCAATACGAGCCTGTATAAAATACGGATTCCACGGTCGCGATGAATAGCCAAACCCACATCCCCAGACCCCTACGAGAGCGGCAAGCAACACTGCCAATTCTAGGGTTAGGAGACCCGGTCTCGACTCCTCGATATGGTCTCCCACTGGACCCTAGAACCCGGTTACTTGTGCTCCCCTCATTGGGTTTACCTAATGCGGAAAAGTAAATAATATACAACGGTGATATCTTCCGCTACCTGGAAGTGCCCCAATAAAAGAATATTACATACAAATGAATTTTACATGAATGAAAAAGAAAAAACTCTCATCTCACATAAAACCCCGGCTATTCAAAACGCGACGATCCAATATAACATATTCCAGCAACACATAATATCTCATATCATCAACGTAAGCAAGTATGCGTATCCCGATTGTCGTTGATGTATAGCAACGAAGCCGGCGATACACCACATACTACGCTTACGGTCACAGAAAAGAAAGTGTAAAACTACAACAGTTGGAATCCACAACCTCCTTATACATCGCATGCCTAACCAAATGAATTCCTTAGACATCGCATGCCTAACTATTATAAACCCCGCATTTTAGTCTCATTATCGAAAACTCTTTTCAATATCAAGTCGGGCAATTCAACAAGATTCCCGACGTCCTGATCGAATGCTCGTCGCAAACTTTAGTAGACGGCCGCACCCCCAGATGCCGTCGACGAAGTGCACTAAGGCGGAACACCGTTGCCGCGAGCACCCGAACGGATGCTTTCGGCGACGGGGTTCTCCTACAGTCACTTGGTCGGGGCTATGGGGCGTAGCTGTCTATTAAGTTTACCCGGCGAGTATCCACGTACGGTACGTGATTGCGATGGACTTTTGATCACATCAAAATTCCGTGGCAACCGATCATTTGAGACTAAACTGCTATGTTTATAATATTCAAATTAGTTATCTCATAACTACCTGTGGATTCCAAATATTGTATCACATTCCAGATAAATAGACAAAGTTAAACTTTCCAATCGAATAATCAAACACCCAAGATTTCCCCAATATATCTCAACACTTGAAATCAGTTTAAAAACATCCATCACATGCCACAGTACCAATGGTCCAGCCGTAGAAGGGTCAAGCCAACGCCTCACATGTGGCACGCCGTACTGCCCCAAACCCTAAGGTTCAAAAGGCAGTTCAAGACGGTCACATAATCGAGTTAAGGTTTGTTGTCTTCTAGAGGGTCCACCGAGTTACTTGCACGACTTAGAACATTCTTAAACACGAGAAAAAATTCAACTTTTGAAAAATTTTCCTACAGTGGTATCAGAGCCAAGCTAGAGCTTTAGGCGAAATCTAGACGAAATTTAAAGTCCGATCGAACCTGGAAAACCCGATATACCCTAGTTTCTGGAAATTTTTTAAAACTGTGATTTTTTTCAAATTAAAAATGCTCAAAAAAATTAGCAGGGAAATACAAGAGTTACTGTGAAGCACGTGCGCCTAATTCCACCAAAGCGCGGCGGAACCGGGGCACATGCATGGCATGTGCGGCGGTTCCGCGGCCCTTTTGTCGCTTCACTATTTGAAATTTGCATGGGTCACTTGAAAATATCTTTCAGCCATCTCTCCTTTTCCCGATGTGGGACTAAAAAATGAATTCCCCATGTAGTAGAGCATTACTTTATATTACACGTGTATAACACATTTGCTCATAACTTTTGATCTCGGATGAATTATGAGGCCCATAATATATCAAATCGAAGGTCTTTTCGAGATGCTTTCAATATCATCAGAATTTAGCTGTTTTTCATTCCGGAGTTTGTCAAAATACAGCTCGGAAAATACTGGTTCGCATCTTCTTCCTTAGATCACATGTGCATAGACATTTGCTCATAACTTTTGATCCCGGATGAATTATGAGACTCATAATATATCAAATCGAAGGTTTTTTCGAGATGCTTTCAATACCATCATAATTTAACAGTTTCTCATTGGGCAGTTTATCAAAATACAGGCCGGAAGATACTGGTTCGCATTTTCTTAAGCGTATCGCTGGCATTTGATACCTTGGACTCTTTTGCGCAGAAATTTTTGGCGGGAACAAACGCCCCCCACTACTTTGCCCACATAATTATATATGTGGGTGAAGTAGTGCAGAGTAATGCATAGCGTATGACCAGTTTCGGGTTGGTATATAATTTTCAGAATCTTGATTTGAGAAGATAACGAGCGGACACAAGCGTCGTCATTTATCATTGACTCAAATCTCGACTCTTAAAAGATATAGTTCCAAACTCTCAATTCCATAAGCCGCACCCTTCTATTTCTTTATATTTTACTCTGGTGTGAAGTAGTTTATACGCTCATGAGTAACTTCTCCATTTCAGTGGCATATAGCTTTAGCAAGTGTGGCTCGTAGATGGTCCATCTTAACCTCTTTGTAGGGCAGTAATGGTTTAGAAGACAGGGGTAGGATCTGTCACCTAAGACTTTTCAACTTTATGAGCCGTGAGGGTCTCATAAAGACTTTTCTCCCTACGGATCGAGAGGATCTCGTAGGTGTATTTTCTCCTTAGTAATTGTGAGGATTCCTAAGTGTGTTTTTTCTTATAGGTCGTAAGGATCCTGTAAGAGAATTTTTTCCTCTTACGAGTCGAGAGGACTCATAAGCGGTTATTTCCCTCCTTGTCGAAACTCGACTTCGGAGAGTGAGACCCGTGAATAGTATTCAAGAGACCGGTTTAGATCGACTTGCAGGGTCCCATTGTTCAGGAAGCAAGTTTTTTAGTTCCTGCTGCCTGAGGCTTCATCTTGCAAGTTGAGACGAATCGGGAATTTCCCGCGGAAGCACCGGTTGCCCTGCGAGCCGACGCAAATCAGGAGGCTCTCATCAAGGATTGTTTGTATCCGTGAGTCGAGGGATTTGCTAGGGATTATTTGTTTCCCTAGCGCCAAGGATTATTTGTTTCCTTGGGGTTGAAACGAGTCGAGAATTTCCTACGGAGGCACTGGTTGCTCTGTGAGTCGACGCGGATCAGCAGGCTCTCGTCAAGGAGTGTTTATATCCGTGAGACGAGGAATTTGCTAAGGATTATTTGTTTCCCTAGCGCCAAAGATTATTTGTTTCCTTGGGGTTTGAAACGAGTCGAGAATTTCCCATGGAGGCACTGGTTGCTCTGCGAGTCGACGCGGATCAGGAGGCTCTCGTCAAGGAGTGTTTGTATCCGTGAGTCGAGGAGTTTGCTAGGGATTATTTGTTTCCCAAGCGCCAATGATTATTTGTTTCCTTGGGGTTTGAAACGAGTCGAGAATTTCCCACGGAGGCACTGGTGGCTCTGCGAGTCGACGCGGATCAGGAGGCTCTCGTCAAGGAGTGTTTGTATCCGTGAGTCGAGGAGTTTGCTAGGGATTATTTGTTTCCCAAGCGCCAAGGATTATTTGTTTCCTTGGGGTTTGAAACGAGTCGAGAATTTCCCACGGAGGCACTGGTGGCTCTGCGAGTCGACGCGGATCAGGAGGCTCTCGTCAAGGAGTGTTTGTATCCGTGAGTCGAGGAGTTTGCTAGGGATTATTTGTTTCCCAAGCGCCAAGGATTATTTGTTTTCTTGGGGTTTGAAACGAGTCGAGGATTTCCCACGGAGGCACTGGTGGCTCTGCGAGTCGACGCGGATCAAGAGGCTCTCGTCAAGGAGTGTTTGTATTCGTGAGTCGAGGAGTTTGCTAGGGATTATTTGTTTCCCAAGCTCCAAGGATTATTTGTTTCCATGGGGTTTGAAATGAGTCGAGAATTTCCCACGGAGGCACTGGTGGCTCTGCGAGTCGACGCGGATCAGGAGGCTCTCGTCAAGGAGTGTTTGTATCCGTGAGTCGAGGAGTTTGCTAGGGATTATTTGTTTCCCAAGCGCCAAGGATTATTTGTTTCCTTGGGGTTTGAAACGAGTCGAAAATTTCCCACAGAGGCACTGGTGGCTCTGCGAGTCGACGTGGATCAGGAGGCTCTCGTCAAGGAGTGTTTGTATCCGTGAGTCGAGGAGTTTGCTGGGGATTATTTGTTTCCCCAAGCGCCAAGGATTATTTGTTTCCTTGGGGTTTGAAACGAGTCGAGGATTTCCCACGGAGGCACTGGTGGCTCTGCGAGTTGACGCGGATCAGGAGGCTCTCGTCAAGGAGTGTTTGTATCCGTGAGTTGAGGAATCTGCTGAAGACACTGGTTTCCTCGGAGTTGGACTGAACCGTCGAGATTTGGCTTCGTCTTCTGGCGGAGCCTGTTGGGAAAGTATGGTTCCCTCTTTGTTTACGTCCTTGGATTGCATACAGGGATCGATGTGATCTTAACTGTAGGGCCAAAGTTTTATCATCATTTTTTTTGTTTTATCTCCGCGATGCTCTATCATTTCAGCTTTTATATCGCGAAGGTCGCGATTGCCCAATCATTTCGGCTATTTTTCGCGGTGCCCAATCATTTCGGCTATTTATTTTATTTTTACTCGCTGCTTTTTATTGCGAGTTGCCCAATCATTTCGGCTATTTTGCATCCATACATTTTTACTTGCTGCTTTTTATTGCAAGTTGCCCTATCATTTCGGCTATTTCGTATGCATGTGCGGCCTATTGGCTTTTCGCTGTAAACCGATTTCGGCATCAGCACCGCTACAACTGGGATATTACCAGGAGCGAGTCATCATCTGCCTCTGTCGATGTCGAACAAAGGTGGCTTAGCGACCAGGGTTAGGGTCCTGTCGGCTAAGGCTTTTGACTTCATGAGCCATAAGGGTTTCACGAAGTTATTTCTCCCTACAATTCGTGAGGATCTTGTAGGTGTATTTTCTCCTTAGGACTCGTGAGGATTCCTAAGTGTTCGTTTCCTCTGTAAGTCGTAAGGATCCTACAGGAGGGTTTTCTCCTCATAAATCGAGAGGATTTACAAGGGTTGTTTACCATGCGAACATATCCCCAGTCACGGATGAGACTTAGTTAGGAAAATGTTTATTCGCGCCCGTGGATTGTATACAAGGGTCAGTATTGAACCACTTGTAGGGCAATATCGGAAGTTGTGGGGGTTGCTTAAGCACATGTTTAGATCTCTGTAACTTAAGACTTTCAACTCTTATGAGCCGTGAGGGTCCCATAAGAGAGTTCTCCTTACGAGTTGTGAGGATCTCGCAAGTGTATGTTCTCCTTAGGAATCGTGGGGATCCCTAAGTGTGTTGCTCCCTTGTGAGTCGTAAGGATCCCACGCGGGTGGTTTCTCCTTACAAGGTCGAAAGGACCCTATAAGTGTCTTTTAACGAGGTTGCGCCCTTTCGGGTTTTCACAAACACTCGCCGGTAGTCCTGCTGTTTTTACTCATGGAGCCCTTTCGGGTTTTCATCCGTGCCCATTTTGCTCATGGACATACCATTTTTTTTTATTCTTTTTATTTTTATATATTTTTTTTACGAGGTCGCGCCCTTTCGGGTTTTCACGAACACTCGCCGGTAGCCCTGTTGTTTTTACTCACGGCGCCCTTTCGGGTTTTCATCCGTGCCCTTTTTTGCTTATGGACATACTGTTTTTATTTTTTATTTAATTTATATATATATATTTTTTATATCTTGTCAGCCTAAATATGCTGCGGTAGTAGTTTAAAGACGTTTCGGTCTGCTATTAGTTTAAGGACATTTCGGTCCGTCGTTAGTTTAAGGACGTTTCGGTCCGTCATAGAGAAGGCCGACTACTTTTTATAAAGCTTGGGCTTAGGAAGATAGCGAGCAGACATAGTCGTCGTCGTCTATCATTGACCTGGGCTGTGGCTCATTAAGCACAGTATTTCTTTAGGAAGCGACCGTTTATTGGCCTGAAAGGCCTTTCACCGTGCATGTCCATGAGTAGATAGGCACCACCCTGGTAAACTTTATCTATGATGTACGGGCCTTCATAGTTTGGCTCGAATTTTTCCTGCTTGGCGCGATTGGGGATCATAGGCCTCTTGACCACTAGCACAAGTTCGCCCTGGCAGAATGTCCTCGGTCGGGTCAATCTTTCATATGAGCGCGTCATTTTTGCTTTATAAGCTTCCAGATTTTGCTGCGCTACGAGCCGGGTTTCATCAAGGGCGTCAAGCTCCTCAAGCCGAAGGTGAGCATTTTCTTCGTCCGTCAGCTCATAGTGGACTGCCACTCGTAGAGAGGGTAACTCTATCTCGAGGGGGAGTACTGCTTCTGTACCGAACACCAACGCGTACGTACGGCGTTGTGTTCGTGGCCGTCTTGAACGTAGTTCGATATGTCCAAAGAGCTTCTTGCAGTCTTTCGTGCCAGTCTTTCTTATTTCGGGACACCGTTTTCTTTATGATTTTTGTCAAGGTCTTGTTGAAGGCTTCAGCTAGACCATTAGCTCGCGGATTGTAAACTGAAGAATATCTCCAGTCTATATTATGCTGTTGCGCAAAGCGACTGATCTTGTGGCTTCTGTAAGCTGGCCCATTATCAAAAATGATCCGTCTCGGAGTTCCAAACCGATATATGACATGCGTCTTGAAGAAGTGGAGGATATTTTCCGTCTTTACTTCCCTTAGCGGTACTGCTTCTGCCCATTTGGAGAAGTAGTCAGTCGTTGCCAGGATGAAACGATGTCCCCTAGACGATGCTGGTTCGATGGGGCCGACTATATCAGTCCCCCACATCTCGAATAGCCAGCTAGCCACCGTTGGATGTAGTGGATTTGGATGATGGTGAATGAAATCCCCATGAATTTGGCATGAGTGGCATTGCTTCGCATATTCGAGGCAATCCTGAATCATCGTGGGCCAGTAGTAGCCCATCCGTTTGATCTTCAACTTCATCTTTGGGCCTGCTTGGTGAGAACCGTAGAGTCCGTCATGAACTTCCTGGACGACCCTTTTCGCTTCGTCAGGTCCTAAGCATCTCAGCCACAGAGAATCAAATGACCTCTTGTACAGAGTATCCTTGACGAAGGCGAAAGACAGAGCTCGTTTCATGAGTTGATGTCTTGTGGATGCTTCTTCGGGCATTCGGTGGGACTTGAAGTAATCTATGAAGACTTCTCTCCAATCTTCGGCATTTTTCCAATCTTTTACTTGCAGGGTTGTCTGCTCGCTCGCTCCCTTTTCTTCGGATGATTCCGGAGATATTTCTGCTGGGGTGAGCACCCGACGGCTTTGTACCACGATTCTAACATCCTCAAGGTTCTCATCAGCCAATTCTTTAGCGAGCTTGGCTAATGCGTCCGCTTTGCTGTTTTCTGCGCGCGGTATGCTTTCCAGCATATAGGAAGGAATTTGGGTCAACAGCTGTTGCACCTTTTCGCCATACTTCACCAACTCTGGCTTGCACGTTTGGTAGTCGCCGTTTACTTGACTGACAACTAGTTGGGAATCTCCGTATATGAGGAGGTTTTCAATTCCTATGTCGATGGCGATCTCGAGGCCCGCTATTAGAGCTTCGTATTCGGCTTCATTGTTTGTCCTAGGCTCTGTTAAGGAGAAAGCGAAACGCATTATCCCTCATTGTGGAGTTACAAAGATGAGTCCTACCCCCGATTTGATTATAGGGGTACTTTGTTTGCGCTTCTTTACGGAAGATGCTCCATCGAAATAGAGCTCCCATCGGGTATCACCACCGTCGATCGCATCAAACGCATGTTCGTCTGGAAGATCGCAATTTAGAGGAGAATCGGCGGGTATGGGATGCTCAGCGAGGAAGTCGGCGATGGCCTGGCCTTTCACTGCCTTGAGAGGTTGATACGTTATTGAAAACTCCATCAAGAGTAGGGCCCATTTAGCGATTCGTCTCGTCAATATGGCCTTTGACATCAAGTATTTAAGGGGGTCCACCTTCGAAATGAGACGGACTTCATGTGCCAACGCATAGTGTCTAAGCTTTGTTATCGCGAAGTTCAACGCCAGGCAGTGTTTTTCAATGGGGGAGTAGTTGCTTTCTGCCCCCAGTAGAACTCGACTTAAGTAGTAGAGTGCTCTTTCTTTCCCTTGATCATTCTCTTGTGCCCATAATGCGCCTAAGGAACCTTCGAGGGCGGTCGTGTAGAGAATGAGAGGCTTTCCCTTAACTGGAGCAGCCAACACCGGCGGGTTCTGCAGGTATTGCTTGATCTCGTCTAGTGCGCTTTGGTATTTTTGGTCCCAGACGAACGGGGTTCCCTTCTTCATCAGGTGACTGTAAGGACGGCACTTGCCTGAAAGATTGGTTATAAATCGCCGTATGTATGCAAGCCTCCCTTGGAGAGACCGCAACTGTTTGAGAGTTCTCGGCGGAGGCATTTCCATGATCGCTTTGATCTTTGACGGATCTATTTCAATACCTCGGTGTCGAACAATGAATCCCAGGAATTTGCCTGAGGAAACTCCTAATGCACACTTGAGCGGGTTCATTTTCAAGTTGAATTGTCGAAGGCGCTGAAATACGGTGTTCAGATGTTCGAGATGTTCCTCATATGATTTGCTTTTAACCACGAGATCGTCGATATAGCATTCAACGGTTTCGTGTATAAGGTCATCGAAGATCTTTGTCATGGCCCTTTGGTAGGTGGCACCGGCGTTCTTTAAACCGAAGGGCATCACCTTGCAACAAAATATTCCCAGAGGGGTCCTGAAGGCTGTGTGCTTCTGGTCTTCTGGATGCATTTTTATCTGATTATATCCTGACGAACCATCCATGAAGGAGAAAATCTCATGAGTGGACGTATTGTCTATCATCAGTTCGGTGACTGGCACCGGAAAATCGTCCTTCGGGCAAGCTTTATTGAGATCCCGGAAGTCTACGCATATGCGCACTGTCCCATTTTTCTTCATCACCGGGACGATGTTGGCGATCCATTCAGGATATTGAACTTCCTGGATGAAGTCAGAGTCGATTAACTTTTTGACCTCGGCGTTGATGCTCATCTCAAGCTCGAGCAGCATTCTTCTCGGCGCTTGTTTGATTGGCTTGACGCCCAGAGATATCGCCAATCTGTGCACAGCAATTTCTGGATCCAGTCCCGGCATTTCGGAATAGTTCCATGCGAAGCAATCTTTATGCTGTAGAAGCACGTCCTTTAACGCAGCTACCCTTTCTTCAGATAGTAACTCGCTGATGAATGTCGGTCGTGGATCGTTTGCCATCCCCAATTCAATTTTCTTGAGGTTATCTGCAGTGGTATGAATTCCATCTTCCAGCTCTTTTGGCGTTGATGGGAATTCTGAGATTATCTCGTCGTTGCTGTTTTCGAAGCACCAAGGAAGATCATCCATGTTCTCGGGCTCTCCTTTTGATATCATAATCATGTGACAGGTGCGAATTCGCTTCCAATCCCAATGTAGAACCAGTTCTTCTTTCGTGGCCTTGGGCTCGTGCTTTTGTGGTGGTGCTACCCTCCAGTTGTCGGACAGAGCGAACTTGCCAAGCTGATACTGATCTTCGACCCAATTCTTGAAGGTGAAGCAGTCCTCGAGAGGGTGCCCTATTACTCGATGGTAAGAGCAATAGTCTGAGTGTGAGACTTCGCCCGCTCGTCCGGGATGTTTAGACTCCGGCAATGTAAGCATTTGATGTTTTAGAGCAAGGTCAAGTATCTTCTTCATCTTATCCCGAGGAAATGAGTACGCTCGACCCATTTTATTCATGAGGGATAGATCAATGACGCTCGACTCCCGTTTGCGTGGCTTCTTAGCCCTGCTTTGTTGTTGTTGAGCGCCTTTTTGGCCTTTCGACTTATTTCTGCTTTTGCGCCGAGCCTTCTTTATAACAGGTTGACATGGAACGGCCTTTTCATCTTTCACGGCCTGTTGGAGAAGGCGTTGCGTCTTGGCTTTCTCATAGATGACAATTTCGCGGTTATGATCGTCTCGGACTTTTTGCCCCGCTTCCCTTATAAGCTTGTCCATTTGTTCCTCGAACGAAGGACTGGGCTCCTTTGCATCTGGAACTTCCACTGGCTTAGGATTAGCGTCCTCCCATTGAGCATCCGCTTCTTCATCGAAGTCGTACCCGATATAGCAGCTGTTTAGTAGCTCCCGTTTCTTTGACCGGACGTATCCAAGCCTAATTGTTTCCATTCTCCCATTAGGCAGTTTGCGTTGAGTCCCGGGAACGTTCCAGACTTTGTCATAGAACTTGGCTTTTCAAACGGTTTGCTTGAAGGATATCCCCTGGCGTTTCAGCAGCTTTTTCAAACCCTCTGTATAATATCTGGGAAGACGGATAGGCTGAAGCCTGTCGAGCGTAGGATCCGCGCCATGCCAGATTTCTTTTTCCACCTTGGTTTCTTCAGAGCGGTAGAACAGAATTGCTTTCTCGCTTTCTCGCCTGGGAGGGATATAGAATGTCCACAACTCTTCTACAGTGTAGATATCAAGTGCATCTAGTTCTTTATGGTGTTTAAGCGGCACCATGGCGACTTGTAGACTTTGTTCTTCGTCAGCGGACGCTCGTATGGAAGGTCGAGCAGAGAATACAACACGGATCTCATCTTCCGAGTCGCTGCCAAAGATCAATGTAGGAGCCGAAGGTCTCGGCGTGTTGTGTTGGGGAAGACCCGAATACACTATCTCCTCTTCCTCCTCGGTATCACTGCCGAAGACAGGGGTGGTGGCGTTAGCTTTGTTCTCCGGCTTGTGACACTTCTCCGTGTCTTCGAAATCTGGCAAGAAGTATTTGGCATCTTCGTATTTGCGGACCTCGTTCACAAAGAACGGGTTCAGTTCTCCCTTCACGGTATACTCAAAACCATCCTTAAAATACTTCATACATTGATGTTGTGTAGAAGGGATGATGTTGTATTCGTGTAACCATGGTGGGCCGAGCAAAGCGTTGTAGCGTGTCTTGGCGTCTATGACGTGAAACTTAATGTCCGTGACGAGTAGCCCGAAGCGTAGCGTCAGTATCACAGACCCAAGAGTTCTTGACGACTGGGAGTCGAACCCGGAGATGGTGATTTTGTCACGAGCAAGGTGCTGGACGCTCATGCAGATTTCTTTTAACACCCGCACGTTGAGGAGATTAACGGATGATCCATTGTCGATCAGGATTTTGCCTATTTTAATATCGTGGCAGTATCCTGAGACATAGAGAGGGCGATTGTGTTCGCACGTCCCAAGTAGAAGGTCTTCATCGCCAAAAGTCACATCGGCCGTGTGCACTTCCTCCAATTCATCCTTCATCTTTTCCTCGGCCAGGCATGCTTGGAATTGTTCTGGGTCTTGGAGCGCCTTAATCAACGAATCTCTCGCCTCCTTTGATAGAAAAAGGGCGTCGAGAATGCTGAGCTGTGAGGGCAGCTTTCTCAAATGTGCTAAGACGTTGTAATCCACCTTATTCTTCTTCGGCGGGTTGTTGGCGTTTAGCTCTTCCAGAACTTGGTCATCTAAGACGATATCTTCAGAGACCTTTTCTTTCCCTTTATCTTTTCTGTTCAAGGGTCCGAGGTTCTTTTCAGGCAGCGTTCGATTCCGCAACCGGATATTTTCGCAGACCTTCAGCTTTTCTTCTTTTCTCGAAGCGGGCTCTTTAAAGAGAGGGGCAAGTTCTAACTCTCCATCAGAATCACTCCCGAATGTAGGCACTTGTGACCCGCTGGTGTTAACCACACGACAATCGCCGGTAGTTCTTTTAAGCTCTTTGGTCGTATTTCTCCGCTCCCGACGAATTTTACGATTTTCCCGTTTATAGTGTTGTCGATGAGCTACATACCCTTGCCACCATCGATCGAAAGCTTTGCACTCTTGAGTAGGGTGCGAAACCTTCTGATGATATAAGCAATAGAAGGGGTGCGTTTCCATTTCACCAGTGATGTTTCCTTCAGAGGATGGTAGCTTCATGCCCATTGATATGGCCTTAGCAAACTTTTTCCTCATCTTGAATTGGCTTTTGTCGGTAACGGAGGTGTTTTGCTCCAGCGGGATCATCTCAGCTCTTCCATCAAGTCGCTGGCGCTTGGCCCTTTCAAATATAGCCGTCTCGCGTTCTCGATCAGCTTTACTTTTCAATCGAGCTTCGTTAAGGAACGCGTCAATCATTTCAACTGATAGTTCCGGAATTTTTGGTTCAAGATCTGCCCCCAGCGCTTCGGTACAAGGTGTTTCCTTATCGTTCATGATCGAATGGGAAATCATATGACAGTTCGCCACATATTCCTCGGATTCATCCGATGAACTTTCTCCCTCATCTTCTTCTTGAAAGACGTGATTGAGGAACTCTTGGAGCGTAATGGGAGTCCGTGCCTTTTGGTTGTATTCATCCAGAGCGTCAATTTGCTTTTGTAAGTCCGTGTGCTGGTCGCCAGGCTTCACGGGCTTCTTAGATTTCTTCTTCTTCTTTTTCGAAGATTTTGACGACTGGCTGCAAGTGCTTGAACCACCACCATCGGTCTTTGGAGTTGGACGTGGCTTCAACATCCACTCAATGATATGCGGTTCTAACGGGTTCTTCCACTTGATCGCTGGACATGTTTGAAGATCGTTTAGCATTCTCTTTGTCTTGGCTGATAATACGACCTCCCAAGGAGCCTCTTCAATGACGGAGCATGTTGCCCCCAGCGTATTCGTCCCCTTAGAGGTGTGGGGCTGCGGGGGATTCACCTTCCATTTGTCAGATAATGCAAACTTGCCCTGTCGGTACTGGTTTTCAAGCCAATTCTTGAAAACGTAGCAATCTTCGATCGGATGGCCTAGTACTCGGTGATAAGGAAAGTAGTTAGGCTCGTTGATGTCACTTGGTTGCAACGGACGTTTTGGATCCGGCAGATTTATGAGTTTGTTGCGCAACGCCAGTTCGAATAACCTCCTCGTTTTATCGCGGGGAAAAGAATAAGGATGCCCCATCCTATCCTCAAGGGGTACGTACGGGCGCATATTATTTTGACGAGCAACCGGCTTCGAGTCGCTCGGTTGTTGTTGAGCATTAGCGACGACGATCGCTTTTCCCTTCCCTTTGTCATTTCGGGAGTCCGGCCTTGGAAGAGGAGGTTTATGGCCCATCTGATCCATCTGTGCTAGTTTGTCGATCAAGGCTTGGAAGGTAGTCGGCTTGAAAAACATCATAAACTGCGAGATGGTTGCTTGTGGATCGAGGGTTCCCACAAACATACCCACTGCGGGAGCTTCTTCAATGCACTGCTCGCACTTCGACCATAAATTCCGCCATCGTATAGCGTACTGAACCCATGTCTCGCCTGGCTTTACCCTGGCGTTAATCAGTGTTGTCATCGGGGTGCGTTCACTGGCGCTTGCAAAACGCTGAGTAAAAAACAGCTCCATCTCCGCGAAGGTTTTGATAGAGTCGTTCGGGAGCTCAGAGTACCACTCGAACGCCGTATCTGATAAACTTCCAACAAACTGGCAAAGCAACAGCTTGTCGTCACCGCCGGTGTTGCCGCAGAGTGCCCTGAACTGGGCAACATGCTGATGAGGATTGCCCGTCCCCTTGTAGACATGGAACTTGGGAATTGTGTAACCGGGCGGGTACTTGATTTGATCGTACCAACTTGGATATGGCCGCCCCGTTTTTACGACCTGGCCGGCTGCTTCGGTCGCATGATGAACCTGTATTTGTTGGGCGATGTATTCATCCAAATCAGCTTTGGAGATTGCATCCTCTTTAGCCGTCGACAGAGCTGGCGGAGGATTTGATGTCTCTCCCCTATCATCTCCAAGGACGATCGGGGGCTCTTCAGCCGGGGGATCTTGTTGTATCATCATTCCTATCATGTCCTGGAAGAGGAGGCCATACGCTATATGTTAGCTGCTTGTTCAGCGGCCTCTTTGTCCTTCTTTTCCAATATCCGACGAAGGAATTCGGCATCGGTTTCTTCCTCGTGGCGCTCGTCCGAGGACGCTTCGGGGTTCTCTTTTGGCCCGGTAAGTGCAGCCATAGCATTCATCATTTCTTGGAGCTTTTGCTGTTGCTCCTGTGCCTTGGTCACTGATCGGGTGAGCGGTCGATGACCCGTAGATATGCGGCTATCTTCTTTACCAGATGCCACGTAGACGGTATGAACTATCATGCCCCCTGACTTAGGGCGTTTGGGTTCACCATTTTTAACTTTTGCCGCTGACGCGGGAGTTTTCTCTGGCCTCCTTCTCTCGTGGGCCGTTGAGGTTGAAGGAACCGTTGAAGGGGGCACCCTAGCAGCTGCTGTCCCTTGCTGTTTAATGGGACAGTCCTTGTCTTTTTCCACCTTTGCCTTTTTTCGTTGATGGGAGTGATCCAGGTCGATCATGGAGTCTTGAACTCTCCTCCAAACTTTATAAATTCTTGAGGACAGCCGTTGATGGGGCTGTTCTTGCTTCGTTTCTGGAGCTCTCTCCGCAGGTGGAGGAGATCTCTTCAATGTAGCGGTTGGAGAGTTCTTCCGTACCCTTCTCAGCAGTTCAAAGCTGTTCCCAGTTGGGACAGTAGCGTCGACTTCCACCACTGGAGCCGGTGGAGTTAGCCCTGAGGGGGAGTTGCCCCCTGCCTTCCTCACTCGTTGCCAATGGCGACATCAAGCATGACAAGCCATTGGGACTGGCTCAGAGATAGAGATAGCTTCTTTTTGCCCCCTGTCTGAATGGGGCGCTACTGGTGTTAACCTCTTAAAGGCTGAGGTTGCCCTTTGAGGGGTGATATTCAACCTGTCGAAGACGGATCCTCGAGCAGGGATAGGAGCAGGAATCGTCAGTCTTGAAAAGACCGACTCTTTGACAGGGGAAGCCGCCTTGACGACTTCTGGAGCAGCAGTTATTGCCTTCCTTGGGACAGCCAATTTAGAGTTCTGATTTAGCCTGGCGAAAACAGAGGCTGTTGGTTTGGTAGTGGGCGACCCATTGATAGGGGCCGTCGTGGCAGTGAGCCGGTCGAGGACCGACTTCTTGTTCACTTCCGGTGCAAGTATTGGCGTAGAGAAGCTTGTAGGTGGGATCATGGTCCCGAAGAACAGGCCAGTGGTGGCTTGGGTCACCTGGTCTACCGGCAGAGCGAGGAAGGAAGCCGCTTAGGGCCCATATGCTACACCTCCCGGTGAGGTGGAGCGTCCGTTGCAGTAGCATTTCGAGCAGTTGGTGCAGTTAAAGGCCATTGAATCTTGAGTTCTGCGCCAGGCAAAAGACCAAATCTTAGTAACTTGAAATCCGAAGGCAACCATTAACAAACCGCGATTGGTTCGCGAAGACGACACACGAAGTGTGGAGTGGAAAGAGGAGGAGGTCCCACCGGGCGTGCCAGAATCTGTTCCCCTCCTAAAGGCGGTGCACAGGACCGCGATGTCCTGACGCTGAGATTCGGGGAAGATGCTATTTGGTTTTATCCGTCCACCTCTCCGAAGATGCCAAGTTGATTTATGGCACCGTGTATCGGAGGTTTAGACGGATGCAGCCGATGTAGCAGACTTCGTCAGATTCCCCCTCGCTTGAGGGGTTTTTGATTGTGGGGACGCTCTTCCCTGCAGGCGCAAGCCCCTGCAGTTAATTACGCTACCGCATCGCGGTAACAACTTTCTCCTTCTCCAGAATTTCACTTCGTGTCGTGTGTGTTTGTTTTGTTTGTGGTTGCCCGTGGATTGTATACGGAGACTGAGTAATGTCGTCGCCCGTAGGACGTGGATTAGTCCAAATCCATATTTACTTAGATTTGGGTTTGGTGTTTTTAGTTTAAGGATACGTTAGTCGTATTGAGACTAAGATCGACTTAAACGTTCGTCAAGGATGCGTTAGTCCTGTTTTGGACTAAGATCAACTTAACGTGGTGATCCATTTAATATATGGCCGTCGGGACTCATCACCTCTCTGACGTCGTTGAAGGATTACAACGTTGTATGTCAGAGGAGTTCAGAGATGTACCCTTGAACCAAAGTTGATTTGGAGTTTTATCATTCATTTAAATGTCTAAGGATACGTTAGCCGTATTTAGGGCTAAGATCAACTTAAACGGGACCGTTTAGATCCGGAAAAAGAGCATTTGGAGGCTCTATTGTTCCAGTTTAGGGACATAGTGGTCCGTGCTCCAGTTTAGGGACATGGTGGTCCATATTCCAGTTTAAAAACGTGGTGGTCTGTTATTAGTTTAAGGACGTCTCGGTCCGATATTAGTTTAAGGACGTCTCGGTCCAATATTAGTTTAAGGACGTCTCGGTCCACGAGTTTAAGGACCCCGCAGTCCATTATCAGTTTAAGGACGTGGTGGTCTATTGCCAGTTTAAGGACGTGGTGGTCCAATATTAGTTTAAGGACGTTTCGGTCCAATATTAGTTTAAGGACGTTTCGGTCCACGAGTTTAAGGACCCCGCAATCCATATTGATGTGTGTGGTCGTTGGGACCCGTCACCTCTCTGACGACGTTGAATAATTACAATGACATATGTCAGAGGAGTTCGGAGATGTACCCTCGAACCGGATATAAATTGATTTAAGAGAGTAATCTTGCTCAGTCAATTTAATTTGAGAACTTACGGCCAAAATTGGGCTAAGTCCAGTTGAAAATGTTCAACATTTTATTTGCTTTTGCATTGAATTTCTTTCTATTTTTATTTGGGCTCTGCCCAGAAAAGATGCAGAGCATCAATTTGTTTTGGGCTCTGCCCATTTATAAATGATGCAGAGCATCAATTTTACTTGGGCTCTGCCCTTTATAAATGATGTAGAGTATCAATTTTATTTGGGCTCTGCCCTTTTACGGCTTTGCAATTTATTTTGGCCTGCTAGGTCTTTTGATTTGGGTCTGGCCCTTTAGGAAATGCATTGCATTTATCAGGCACTTTGCACCAATCAGAGAGCGCAAGCGCTCGTAGTATTAACACGTGTCGCGCAAGCGCAGTGCGCTGCGCTAATGCGCTGCGCCTGCGCTGCTGACACGTGGCGCGCTCTGGTGGCTTGCGCCAATCCAGGAGCGCAACAGCGCAGTTTGCAAGTGCAAGGCACTATGATTTGAGAATCTTTTAGATTCAAGAACCAATGGTTCATAAAAGAAGTGCAAAGCACTATTCGTTTTCTTGATCTAATTTAGATCAAAGAAAAAAACAAGTTTTTTCTTATTTCAGGAACCAAAGGTTCATAAAAAAGTGCAAAGCACTGTTGTTTATTTTGTTTTTCTTGTTTTAAAGAACCAGTGGTTCATAAGAAGTGCAAAGCACTGTTTATTATGTGAAGATCATTGATCTTGTTTTTAGATCAATGATCTATTAGAAGAAATTTCTTCTATTTCATAAAGGTTCTTTACCTTTTTCTTGAAGCTTTTTCAGAGTTCTCTCTGTTTGAAGCTCTTGATTTTACAAGAAAATGTTCACGCTTCTTTTTTTTTTTTATTTTAGAAAGAAGGATCATTGGTCGTTGGGACCCACCACCTCTCCGACGACACTGAGAGATTACAGTGCCATATATCGAAGGTGTGGAGAGATGTACCCTTTGAACCATGTCTCACTCATTAGGGGGGAAGAACAGGCTAGAGCTTAAGCTTCTCGCTACTGAAAAAGGCTTCTTTGCGTTCGCGCACGTGCGTTGCACGTGTTGGGCGCTCATATTTGCACGTAGCGCACATGGATCTTGCGCATATGCGCATTATGGGGGGGGCAAGCTCCTATGGAGAACGCGTCTCCTTTTAATTGAATATTCTCATGTGGTGTGCACGTGCGTTGCACGTGATGCGCGCGTGGCGGGCACACGTGCGTTGCACGTGGCGCACATGCGCATTTTGAGGAGAAGCAAAGCTTCTATATATGGAGAACAAGCTCCTTTTAATATTATTAAATGTTCTCATGTGGTGCGCACGTGCGTTGCATGTGGTGCGCGCGTGGCGAGCACACGTGCGTTGCACGTAGCGCACATGCGCATTATGAGGAGAAGCAGGGCTTCTATATATGGAGAACAGGCTTCTTTTAATATTATTAAATGTTCTCATGTGGTGCGCACGTGCGTTGCACGTGGTGCGCGCGTGGCGAGCACACATGTGTTGCACGTAGCGCACATGCGCATTATGAGGAGAAGCAGGGCTTCTATATATGGAGAACAGGCTCCTTTTAATATTATTAAATGTTCTCATGTGGTGCGCACGTGCGTTGCACGTGGTGTGCACGTGGCGAGCACACGTGCGTTGCACGTAGCGCTCATGTGCATTATGAGGAGAAGCAGGGCTTCTATATATGGAGAACAAGCTCCTTTTAATATTATTAAATGTTCTCATGTGGTGCGCACGTGTGTTGCACTTGGTGCGCGCGTGGCGAGCACACGTGCGTTGCGCGTAGCGCACATGCGCATTATGAGGAGAAGCAGGGCTTCTATATATAGAGAACAGGCTCCTTTTAATATTATTAAATGTTCTCATGTGGTGCGCACGTGCGTTGCACGTAGTGCCACATGGCGGGCACACGTGCGTTGCACGTAGCGCACATGGCGCTTGCGCATATGCACATTATGGAGGAGCATGCTCCTATCTTGGAGGACTAAGCTCCTTTGGAGAACTAAGCTCCTTTGAGTATTGAATTCTTTGAGGATTTAACTCTATCTTTCTAAGAGGTATCCCCTCTTATTTATATGGGAGTGGTAGAGAAGTCATCTCTCTTTTTCCCGATGTGGGACTGAAAAATGAATTCCCCATGTAGTAGAGCATTACTTTAGATTACACGTGTATAACACATTTGCTCATAACTTTTGATCTCGGATGAATTATGAGGCCCATAATATATCAAATCGAAGGTCTTTTCGAGATGCTTTCAATATCATCAGAATTTAGTTGTTTTTCGTTCCGGAGTTTGTCAATATACAGCTCGGAAAATACTGGTTCACATCTTCTTCCTTAGATCAAATGTGCATAGACATTTCCTCATAACTTTTGATCCCGGATGAATTATGAGGCCCATAATATATCAAATCGAAGGTTTTTTCGAGATGCTTTCAATACCATCATAATTTAACAGTTTCTTATTGGGGAATTTATTAAAATATAGGCCAGAAGATACTGGTTCGCATTTTCTTAAGCGTATCGCTGCCATTTGATACCTTGGACTCTTTTGCGCAGAAAGTTTTGGCGGGAACACCCCTGCCCAAGGTAGGCTGGGGTTTATTGATTGTGGGGATCCGAATCTCCGGCAGCCACGGACTAAGCTGCCGTTAATTACCCCTCACTTTTGGGGCGAGAGAACCTTCGATTAACGGGTTAAACTGGTCATGCGAACTCAATGTGCAGTGTACGTGTGTTGTGTTTTGAAAAAAAAAAGGGGTTTTGGATATATCGGGGGCCCGCAGAGTTTTTACGGTGGTCCCTCTACCCGGATAGCGGGCTGGGGGTCAAGGGGGCTAGCAGCCCCCTTGCGGGGTGCGGGGTGTAAGTCTACGTTAGCGCCCCGGCCGTCTACAGACGCCAAATGCGGAATAAAAACTTTTAAACTGGCGCTATCGTATACTTTAACCCGGATCTTCCATTATTGCTAAACTAACAAACTGTAAAGAGTGTAGAAAGGTTATACCGAACGATCCGAGTCCTTCGTTCTTTAACCATCATCCCACGCTCCGTTGCGGCTGCTCCGATCTCGTCGATCTCCGATATCCTCGTCGAGGTGGCACCACGTCGACGATTCTTTAAACGGGCTCCCGCCTCTGACTTGAGGCAACTCGATCGTCAAGTTTGCTAAAAGAGACGACCAAGAATGATGTAGAGAATGAGTAGATGACTTTGTCTCACTTCGTCCAAGTTCGTGGACGATCGGTTAATGAAGTTGCCGAGGGAATCGGGTGATGGAATGAAATGAGCTATGAATTCCATACACCCCAATACCTATCATAATCTTTTCACTCTAAAATGAAATCAACCAAGTGAGAGAGAGAGAGGAGGGGGCCGGCCACTTATAGCAAGAGGGGGGGTGAGTGTAGGAGGGAAGTGGTGACCATAATGAGAATGAAGCTTATCTTGATCATTAAAGAAAACAATGAGTCATAAAGATGCAATGAATCTAAACCCTTAGTCACCATTGCATTAATGACACCATTAATGCACTAATGACTCACCATGTCAAGTCACCATCCTAGTCATCATCTAGAAGCTTCCACAATCATCTCAAGAAAAGATAAACCCGTCTTTAACCAAATGTTAAAAGACGGCTGATAGAAAACTGGAAACTGGCAACTTCCAAAAGTGATCCTGAAACGACTTTCAGGATAACCCCGAAACTGTATAAATATACCCATATTTGTATTACGACCGAATACAAATGCAACTGAGACAAAGATATTATACCTACTCAATATAATACTCGGATCCGGCTTAAACCAAAGCCGACCAGTATCATCTGCCCGAAAAATAACACGTGCGTAAACGCACGTGCATTTTCCGAACCCTGCCATAAAACCATACGGCCTCTACAACGTTTCGCCCGAACTTGGGAAACTGTCTGTGGGGGACTCTAATGACTCGTCAGTATCCTGGCAGTGGGTTTAACCACAAACCGTCAGCGGCACTAGCAATGCGTAACGGCTGCCCATGGACTGACCTCAAGGGATGCCGATGAGCGAACTCATCCGGAAAACCCTACTGAGTCTAACAGTGACAATGTATATACAGTCCGGTCCGTTCGTCTATGAGTATCGCATATCTGCCTAGGGGGCTAGTAACGTCAGACCCCAAATAGTAGTATAAGTCGTGTCGGAGTGTAGCTCAATAACACCCTGAGATACTACTGGAGTATCTGCCAGTAAATCTCCTGCCACGGCCGTGGGCTTTGTGTAATGGCTCTCCTAGACACAGCACGATCTCGCCCCCAATACCGGGAGAGACGAATCCCCTGCCGATCCGCTCACGTGCCTCCATATGGCTCGGGACTGTACCCAAAAACTACCTGTTTGCACGACTCCTTTGAGCCGTGGTAGGGTAGAAATCAAAGCACAGTGGGAACTCATACGAGACAAATGACGACCTCAGGTCGATGAACTAACCTGTAAACATGTCACCAGGGAACTGCTATCTGACGATAGATATAATACTAACTAGCAGATTCCCGGCGAGTCCTGTCCGGTGTACTCATAACCCAATGAGCACCTGTATACATCTTAGGTGATCCAACTGACACCAGTGGCTTATGAGACCGGCCACCGCCCCTCGTCGGGGTCTCGACTGTATACACTAGTCTACTCCGGAGTATCGATGCCCTGTCTCGAAACTCCCACGACTAGGGACCACAATTAAGGATATGCGTATAAACCACCCAACTCTCACGTATATGATCGCCATCATACTGTCGGTGGTAAAGCAAGATCCTAAGGGCTCTATCAAAGTGTAACATGTAGTCAGTCACCTGAACATGTACACGACTGATAAAGGCAAACCAGATAGCATACTATCATCTCGAGTAAGACTGTCATACCGGTATAGGTCCTCCGCAATCATTGCAATCACGTACCTGCGATCCAATAATTGACTATGAGGGCACTATCTCCAACACGGGGCAGCGCCCCGTTAGAAATTTTTTTCTAACAGGGACAGTGTCATGGAGTATGTGTGTGTATTTGTATGTGTGTGTGTGTGTGTGTGTGTGTGTGTGTGATAAGAGGGCATCCAAAGGATGCATGGGAGAAAGCTCTCGGGCGCTAGCACCTTTGGGCGTTAGCGCTTTGGGCGCTAGCGCCTCACGTGCCGCCGTGGGCGCTCTGGCGCTAGCGCTCTGGCGCTAGCGCTTTGAGCGCCAGGGCGCTAGCGCCTCACGTGCCAGGCACATGGGCGCTCGGGCGCTAGCGCTTTAGGCGCTAGCGCAAAAGCGCTAGTGCATTGAGCGCAAGGGCGCTAGCGCTTTGGACGCTAGCGCCCCACGTGCCAGGAACGTGGGTGCTAGCGCTTTGGACGCTAGCGCTCCACGTGCCAGGCATGTGGGCGCTCGGGCGCTAGCGCTTCGAGCGTAAGGGCGCTGGCACTCGGGGAGCTCGGGAGGCAAAAGGGACTTGGTCCCTGCAACGGGAGTTGTACTCCCAGAAAGGAACACTTATTATTATTATTTTTGTGTGTGTGTGTGTGTATGAGGAGTTAAACTCCTAGGATATTTTGAAGCTGATGAAGGGGCTTCTCACCTTGAGCCCTGGATCTTTTCCAAAGTGGGGTTTCTAGAGATGGGTCTCCTTCTTCTTCATGTCGTTTGGCCGGATCTTGGAGAAATGGGGTGAGATTTAAAGATCTCCCCTTTTTGAGATCTAATGGAAGATCTGAGTTCCTCTTTGTGGGTTTTGTGGTGAAAAACTATTTAGTTTTATAAAAGGAAGAGTAAAACTCTTGATTGAATTCAAAAGAAAGAAGAAGGTTTTAGAACCTCGAGGAATGAGAATATCACAGCTCTTGATGCTTTTTGGGAGAGAGAAAAAGTTGTTGAGATATTTTCATTATCTTGGCCTTTATAGGCTATACACTTTACATATAGCCCCTTGGGCTTTACAAAAATGACATTTTGCCCATCCCATGACCATGTGCCGTTTCTTTTTGCACATAAGCCACGGGCTTTACAAAAATTTGGCTCTATGCCCATGCATGCATAAAAAAATTACATAAATTTTTTTATTACATGATTTCATATTGGGCATGGAGGACGGCCGGCCGCTTCATGTTCGGACTTGACCTGGGCATGGGCCCACTTGATCCGGGCTTGGGCCCACTTGGCTTGGGGTTAACCTTGACTTTGACTTGGTTAACCGGGGTGCAATTTTCGACCCCAACAAAGTGCCCCCATCAATAAATGCACACCACATATGTGGGTCGTGTGCATGAAATTGATGGATCTTCTTTCGCGTGGAGGCGACTTGCTTTGGTTCCCACTTTTTGGGATGCACTGCCCTTTTTACGACATGGACGGTCGACGCTTAACGCGTCTCCGAGACGGAGTGTCCGTGGCAGACGTTTCCCTGGCCCGGAGCGATTTAGTAGACGTACCCCCGGCACGGAGTGTCGCTGGTCGACGTTTCTCCGAGGCGGAGTGTCTGTAGTCGACGTGCCCCCGGTACGGAGTGTCTACTTGACGTTTCCCTAAGGCGGAGTATCGGCTGGTTGACGTGTCTCTAAGACGAAGTGCCTGCTTGACATTTCCCCATTACGGAGTGTCACTGTTGGACGTTTCCCAGGTACGGAGTGTCGCTGGTCGACGTTTCCCCGAGGCGGAGTGTCTGTTGTCGACGTGCCCCCGACACGGAGTGTCTGCTTGACGTTTCCTCGAGATGGAGTGTCGGATAGTTGATGTATCCCTGAGACAGAGTGTCTACTTGACGTTTCCCCATTACGGAGTGTCGTTGTTGGACGTTTCCCCGACGCGGAGTGTCTGTGTTGGACGTTTCCCCGATGCAGAGTGTTGCTGGTCGACGTGTCCCCGGCACGGAGTGTCTATGTTAGATGTTTCCCCGAGATGGAGTGTCACTGGTTGACGTATCCCAGAGACGGAGTGTCTGCTTGACGTTTCCCCGTTACGGAGTGTCGTTGTTCGACATTTCCCCGATGCGGAGTGTCGCTGGTGGACGTTTTCCCGGCATGGAGTGTCTGTGTTGGACGTCTCCCCGGCACGGAGTGTCGCTGGTCGACGTTTCCCTGGCATGGAGTGTCTGTGTTGGACGTTTTCCCGAGACGGAGTGTCGCTGGTTGACGTATCCCCGGCACGGAGTGTCTGCTTGGCATTTCCCCATTACGGAGTGTCGCTGGTCGACGTTTCCCCGAGGCGAAGTGTCGGCTGGTCGACGTATCCCCGAGACGGAGTGTCTGCTTGACGTTTCCCCGTTACGGAGTGTCGTTGTTGGACGTTTCCCCGACGCGGAGTGTCTGTGTAGGACGTTTCCCCGATGCAGAGTGTCGCTGGTCGACGTGTCCCCGGCACGGAGTGTTTGTGTTGGACGTTTCTCCGAGACGGAGTGTCGCTGGTTGACGTGTCCCCGGCACGGAGTGTCTGCTTGACGTTTCCCCGTTATGGAGTGTCGCTGTTGGACGTTTCCCTTGTACGGAGTGTCGCTGGTCGACGTTTCCTTTGTACGGAGTGTCGCTGGTCGACGTTTCCCCGAGGCGGAGTGTCGCTGTTCGACGTTTCCCCGTTACGGAGTGTCGCTATTGGAATTCGTTGGTTTGATTTGTTTGATTTGAGTTAGCAGCAGCATCGCTACACTGGAATATGGTACCAGGAGCGAATCATCATCTGTCTTTGAGAGGGTTTGGGGATTGGTTTTTTTTGTTTGGCATCTGCATTGCTGCACTGGAATAATGCCAGGAGCAACTCATCATTTGCACCGAGAGGATTTGGGAATTGATGGCTTAGGAGGCAGGTTTAGATCCCTAACACCTAAGGCTTTTCAATTTTATGGGCCGTAAAGATCACATAAAAGCATTTTCTCCCTACGAGTCGAAAGGATCTTGTAGGTGTATTTTTTCCTTAGGAGTCGTGGGGACTCCTAAGTGTGTTTCTCCTTTGTGAGTCGTAAGGATCTCACGCGGGAATTTTCTTCTCACAAAGTCGAGAAGACTTTGCGAGTGCATTTCATCTCTTTTTCACGAGTTTGCGCCCTTTCGGGTTTTCACAAACTCGCCGGCAATCCTGCTGTTTTTACTCACGGAGCCCTTTCGGATTTTCATCCGTGCCCGTTTTGCTTGTGGACATACCATTTTTTTCTACTGGCGAGACTTTAAAAGTAGTCTCACCGGCAGGACTTGGGAGAGATTGGGATCGTTTTACGCCCGTGGATTGTATACGATTTTGCAGGATGTATGATCCAGACCGTAGGGCCAGAAAAATTTCAGGACTTTGTTGGCGTCTGCATCACTGCACTGGAACATGGTACCAGGAGCGACTCATCATTCGCCGTTGGGGTATAGGATTTGGAATTTGGTTGGCGTCTACATCGCTGCACTGGAATATAGTACCAGGAGCGACTCATCATTCACCACTTGGGGATTTGGATTTTGGTTGGCGTCTGCATCGCTGCACTGGAATATAGTACCAGGAGCGACTCATCATTCACCACTTGGGGATTTGGATTTTGGTTGGCGTCTGCATCGCTGCACTGGAATATGGTACCAGGAGCGACTCATCATTCGCCGTTTTTTTCACCACGATTGCTCTATCATTTCAGCTTTTCTTATCGTGAAGGTCGTGATTGCCCTATTATTTCGACCATTTATTCGCGGTTGCTCTATCATTTCGGCTTTATTTTTCATCTTTATTTTACTCGCTGATTTTTATTGCGAGTTGCCCCATCATTTCGGCTTTTTTTTATTTACACACATTTTTTTTACACATTTTTTTTACATTCCCAGTTTAACGACTTAGAGGTCGACTGTTCCCAGTTTAATGACATGGGTTAGCTGTTCCCAGTTTAATGACGTGGTGGTCGATTGTTCCCAGTTTAACAACGTGGTTGTCGATGATTTGCTTATCCTATCTCTTCGAACTTTGATCTTGGCAGGGCTGTGTTGATGACCGTAGCTCTGTGGCTTGTCGGTTCATCTGACGACTGTGAGGCTTTTCCGAGTTTGTATTGGTTCTCCACCCAATCTTTAAAAATATAGCAGTCTTTAATGGTATGACTCACCATTCTATGATATGGGCAGTATATAGGATTGCCGGTCATGTTCATCTCGTGTGGCCTCTTTGGAATAGACAATTGAAGACCATTGTCCAAGGTGTCCTCGAATATTTTGCGGACTTCATCCCTCTCGAAGGAGCATACTTTCTTCTTTCTCTCTATTAGAGTAGGTGCCCTTACTGATGCTGGACCCCGAGGACGATCAGTCTTTGGTTCGCCTGGTGTACGCTTACCACGTTCAGTGTACATATCAACGGAGGCTGACCGCGGCCGTTTTTTGCAAAGGTGTTCCGATTTTGGGCCGGAGGGAGTATCGGTTGGCTGCTTCCGGATATCAATCCCTAGCCCATGAACCAAAATTTGATTTTGCTGTAATTGCAATTGGGCGGCTTGGGTCGTGAGATCCGCCACGACGTTTGCCAGCTCGTCGACTTTTGAATGGACCTTGGCCATCTTCTTGTCCCTGTCCTGAAGCTGCTTTTGAAGCCATTGGAATAATGCTTATTCTATATTCCCGGGTATGACAACGGGATCATCCTTACCGCCTGAGCCCGATTCAACAAGAACCACGGGTTCCTTTGGCTCAATGGCCTGAGCGGGCTCTTCATCATTTGGATCGAACCGGTGTTGGATGGCAACGGCCACGTCATTGTCATGGCTATAAGGCGTAGGAGGACTTGCTCCTCTGAGCTCCATCATGTAAACCGTATTGGTTGTGTACCCGTCTATTACTTCTTCATTGGCAATGTTGCTCGCCTGGCTCTTAGCTTCTTGCCTTAGTCCGCTCTTTTTAGAGAAAGGCAGATGTTTGAGAGAATCAGGTTCCCGAAGGACTTCGGTATCTGTTTCTATGAAATTGGCGGTCGCAGCTTGACTGTTTGTTAACACGCCAGGGGACAACGATATTTGTCCTGCCTTGTATTGTTTCTCGACCCAATCTTTGAAGATGCAACAGTATTCAATAGCGTGTCCCAACACTCGGTGGTATGGGCAAAAGTTGGGATAATGAGTCATGTTCGCTTCACTTAGCCTTTTTGGTTCCGGTAGGCGCAGGCCATTCTTCAGAGCATCTTTGAGATCTTGTCCCTTCGGAAAGAGTAGACCTTATTTCTTCTTTCCTCCAAAGTTGGCTCTCGAGATTTGTTAGTTTTTGCTCCGCCCGCTCTCTGCTTATTTAGAGAATCGGTGCTGTTAGAACTGTAACAATCCTAAATTTCCTATACAAAATTTTTCAATTTTTTTTAAAAATCCACAAAGGGGTATTTTAGCCCGAGCACAAGATATAGGTAATTATTTTGTTTTTAATTACAAGCTACAAGAATGTAATAAATCCACTTTTAGTGTATAAGAAATTACTTTAAATTTAATGTATACTTGGAGTATTTACTCTTGCTGCTATCATTTTAAGTAATTAAATAACTCCATAATTACAAGAAAGAGCTTGTAGCTCATTGGTAATATGTTGCACTGCTGAACCAAGCCACCGGAGTTCAAATCCCATACCTCATATTATTTTTAATATTGATTTTTTTAAAACCTTTAGAATACCAAGAGTTTACACGTGCATATCTCACAAAAATCCCACTACACCCAAACATGTAACACTTGCAGGAGTTAGATGAACCGTCGGGGGGATCCAGGCCACCGGACTCGGCCAGGAATCGGCCAACTCGGCCTTGACTCGGCCGACTCAGTGCTCCGACAGAGTCACAGCCGAGTCACCCCCGATTCGGACGATTCCGGCGATGGTCACAACATGAAAGTTGTGTCTTTTCATATTCCCTATGCACCTGCAAAATTTCAGCTTCAGACCACTTCCAAAGCTCTTTAAAAACCCCAATTACTCCACTTTTAATACATTTTTTTATTACATTTTATCACATTTTTATTTTTAACTTTTCATCTATCCTAACCCTATAAATAGACCCCCTACCCTCTACCCTCTCATCCCAAAACACTAGGTTTACTCTCTCAAAATTTTTACAAGAAGGGTGTACTTTGAAATCGAATTTACGGCGAAGCTCTGACGGAATTCCGGCGACGTTTTTTGAAACAACCGGCGACGAAATAACGCCTCGGCCACTCACCTAGTTCCCCTATACTCTTTAGTATAGATCGAAACCGATAAGTCCCATTCTTTCCTTCTTTCTACTTCTTAAAAATACGGAATTTTGAAACCCGACGGAAATCGGAACAACCGATTTCCGATTCGGTTTTTCTATAAAATCTCACTTGTCACCAATTCCATAATACCTTAACTTATTCATGATAACTATTAATCACATAACAACTAATTTGGACAAAATTTCTCACATGAAATGATAACTTTTGCAATATCGTATTCTTTTTCACTTTAATACCATAATGTTTATTTTTCTTCTTCTAATCAACTCATTCATTCCTAAACATCGCTATCTTGACGATTAAACATGTAAAAGTCAATTTGAATAAGTTTTCACACATGAAATTATAACCTTTTCAATTTACCGTATTTTTACACTTTAATACCATCATGTTTAAATTTCACATTTAACCTTTAACTTGCTATACATTTAAAACAGAGCACGAGGTAATGACCTACCTCCACACACATGCAAATACAACCCTAAAATGATATTATCAAAACTTAGAATACGATAAAACGAAATTTTCATTAAAATACCATAATCTTCATAAAACCATTCTTAAAGATTTTAGATTTGTTACACTTTTAAGTAGATATTTCTTACTAGGAAAATACGATAAGTTGTGGACATCGATCATTTATCGAAACTGACTTTGTGGTGTCTAGGCAAGTGTGACTAAGGCAAGTGGTTACTTAATTAGGGCCACTACTTGTAGTGGAGAGCCTCCCACTTACCGGCCATAATTGGCGGTGAAGAGGCGATTTGAGGCTTCTAACGACTTGTCGTTTAGACCATTTAAAAATAGGCTAGTTGGCTTAGGAAACCCTAGAATCTAAAATACGGAAAATTACACTTTTCAAATAAATACCTTTTACTTTATAAAACTGTTTTCTAAAAGATTAGTGTTTTACAATCTTTGCAAAGCGCCGCTACAACCCATCTTTGGGGAACCCGTTCGGGATCGTGCGGCTTATCGCGCAATCTCGGGCTAGTAGTACGAGATTCAGACCTCCGCAAGGAGCATTCGGTCTCGAAAGGTTTAAAATACAACATCTTAAGAAAATGAGATTTTTGAAATATAAAATATTTATTAAAATTATTTTTGTATAAACATAGGTATATTTATCATTTAAATATCTATTTTATTATAATATAAATTTTCCACCTTTTTCTAAAAATCAAAAGAATATATTTTACACTAAAATACCACGAACTTTAAATAATCAATATTACAGATAAATACCATTATTTATGAAACTAGGATATTTTCATTAGAAATGTCACAACATAAAATCCACAACTCTAAAGACGAAAAATAAATACTTGAGGTGTATTTTGAAAAGTATATAAAATTATTTTTATATAAAACCCCCTCAAGTTTATAAATTACCCTAAGGACCCTAGCAGTTATAAGACTTCGTTTCACATTTCTGATTGTCTGACTCGAGTTTGAGTCTGATTAATCTGACTTGAATATGATTCAAGTCAATCCATAATCTACAAGTTTCCAATTCAATATGAACACATGAATCCATGAATACAATTATCAGTTTATACAATTTGGCTGAACCGAACCATGGATATATTCCTTTTACATGATTCCCAGTATTCCATTTACATGACTCTACGGTTATAACCGTTTCCTGATATCATGGTTTCGGTTAGTCAAGTCAATCAATCTTACAACCAATACAATTTACAAAATAACAATACAAACAAGACATCGCGGGGTTTAAGGGGTAGATTGGTACGGAAGGTGTTAAAGGTGGCACGAGGTGGTCAGATTTAATACACCTAACATGAATCCAGTTGCTGTTGTACCGTGGCATAAACGGTTCCTTGAGTTCCTGATACCTTAGTCTCCGGGGCAAGTGAGACTCCTCTCGTATACACTGACATTCTTCTCCAAGCTACAAACAACAGCGTTAGCACGAAATACAACAATATAATAATATAATACAACTGTAAAAGCTACTCTCTCTCTCTCTCTCTCTTGCTCTCTGTCTATTCCTCCCTTATCTTTGGGACTTACCGAGCGACTTGTTCGCTGACGACATTCTGTTTCTCTCTTCTTTGAATGTCGTCAGGTGGTTTGGACCCGGCGGAGATCGAGCCATCTCAAGAAGACTTGGAGCAATTTGCCGAAGACCCTGCACTTTAGTTCATTGTACACTTTTTCTTTCTGTACTTTTCATTTCCTGTTATGCCACTGTTTAGGCATCTTTATATTTCAGTTGTATTTCCTTTCATGTATTGTACAAAGAATGTTAATGAATAAAAGTTGCTGTTCCTTTTATATCTTGACTCTTGTGTATTTATTTTATATTGCTTAGATACGCTTAGCGTATGTACTTCTGAGTATATACATGGCGGGCCTCATCGCGTCCACTTCACCGTATACCGGGAAGCGGGGCGTGACAAGAACTTCCGCCTTTTCGGTTGTCGTCCCTCCAAGGTTTCGGTCTGTTTGTGAACTGAAGATCCTGAGCGGACTCGGGCTTTGAGCGTTCCAACATTTGGACCTTTTTGGTCAGCTCTTGGAATGTTTTAAGGCCTGCGGTGCACAGGAAAGGTTTCATCCAGTCCTTCATATTTTCGATAAGAAGACTGACGAATTGGTCTTGCTCCAACGGCGGTTCACATTTGACAGAGAGATTGCGACATCGGACTATAAAATCCATATTGCTTTCGTTGTTCTTTGGCTCTGTCCTTACGAGGTCGGCAATCGTGATTTTATCGCTGACACTCATAAACCTTTGCTTGAACATGGATTCTATTTGAGCGAACGTCGTGATCGAGTCATCTGGTATGCTTGCATACCAATCGAAAGCAACATCCGTCAAGCTAATAAGAAACTGACGGAGAAGGAGCACATCATTGCCCCCAGTATTTGCACATGACGCTTTAAATTGGGCAATGTGCCAGTTCGCATTTCCCGTCCCATCGAACCTTTCAAATTTGGGGACGACATAGCCAGTGGGAAACTCCACAAGATCGTACCGAGCAGGATATGGTCTCCCGCTACTGCTGGCATCTTTTTGCTCTCTGGCTACCAATGTTTTGACTTTGTGGCAACCAAATCCATGATTTGATATTGAGTTAGTGGGTTGCTGTCATCGGCCGCCAAGACATTTCCCGAGATAGGATGCGACTGGCCTTCATGCGGTCCGCCCACCTTTGGATTTAAGGGAATAGGCGTCGGCTGTCTCGGGACACCGTTTCCCGGTCCATGAGTAGAACTATGCGCTTGATTGGGCGGCTGAGAGGCAAGTTGGGCCGTGAGCTGCAAGACGACGTTTGTCAAGTCGTCAATTTTTTAGTAGAGCTTGGCCATCTCCTTGTCTTTGTTTCTGAGCTGCTTTTGGAGCTCCTGGAGAAGTTGCTGCTCTGCGGTCTTAGGATGGAAAGTTGGCTCATCTTCGCTTTCCGAGTCCGACTCCTCATGAACTGAGGGATCTCTCTCCTTATCGGCTTCACTTGGAGCATTTTCATTACCTTCAGGAGGATGCGGTCTTAGGAAGTGACAGCCACATTCAAACCAGATTGGATTTGAGATGTGGTGGCCCCATCCTTGCTGCGAAGGTTGTCACTGGGACGCGTGCCTACCATGTAGACTGTGTGGATAACACATTCAGCTGTCCTTTCATCACTGGCAGCTGGTTTCGCGGAGCGGTCCGGACTTTGGAAATTCATAAATTTTAACATGGCCGGAGCCCTAGCCCTTTTGTTGGCTCTGTATCTGAGCCGCTTCTGCTTCAGCTTCTCTGTCTTGAGTGCCTGGCAGGCTTCTGCTCTTCGGGAAGCCGCCATAAGCCGAGTGATGGGGAGCTTAGAGAAAATACCCAACCGAGCAGTTGTCAGGGGCGCCGCTGGAGCTTGCCCGAAATGCTTTGTTGCTTTGTTGGTGTTGATGGCTTTGCCCCCAGCTGGGGCCATGGAGAGTCATTCGGAAGCGGACTTGCGGTTGAACTGAGGTGCCTTCACGACCATGACATTCGGCCTTTTCCCCTTTGAGGCTGGTTTATCCATCACTGGGGCTTGAAGAGCAGGGACGACGTTAGTTGGTACGAACAGAATAGAGCCAAATGATAGCGGTGGCTCCTCCCACTGTCACCCGAGACTGGCTGGGAGGACCGTCCTGGCGTCCATCTTCATCATGTAGGAGATGGGAGCTAAGTTGGAGATATTGTTGAAAATTGATTGCTTGAAAACCTGCATGAAAAAGCATTATTTTAGTATAAATATAGACATGTATATTGATTGAGTTCGCATGAACGTTTAACCCGAAATATGGGAGGAGAGATTGGGTCCCACCAGGCGTGCCAGAATCTGTAGGGTGTTTTTCGTCACTCCATTGGGATGGGAATACGCGCGCACTTGTCAGGCGCATTACAGATCCTCCCTGCCCAGGGTAGGCTGGGGTTTATTGATTGTGGGGATCCGAATCTCCGGCAGCCGCGGACTAAACTGTCGTTAATTACCCCTCGCTTTTGGGGCGAGAGAACCTCCGATTAACGGGTTAAACTAGTCATGCGAACTCAATGTGCAGTGTACGTGTGTTGTGTTTTGTAAAAGGGGGATTTTGGATATATCGGGAGCCCCGCAGAGTTTTTACGGGGGTCCTGATTTAAAGAGGTTTTATCGATCAAAAATATTTACCGCAATCAAGAACGGCGTCGCTTTGTAGCTAGCCGGTGAATACGGGTCGGTCCACAGGGATGTGTAAATCTCCTTTAAGTTCTTACGAGTTAATTCCAAATGGTGTTTGGATTTATAATTAAACCTAAAAATTGAAGTTGTATGATACTAGGATTAGAAACTTGCTAGGATTAGGTCTAGGGAAAATTTGGTAAACAAAGATCTACATCTCTTTCCATTGCCATTAATTAAATCTATCATATTAGTGTTATGGTAAATATTTATAAAGGGGATTAGGATGATTGGGATGATTGATTCTTCCTCTAGATCCTTGTCCTTCCTTTATTAATCTTTACCCTAACCTCCATGGAAAACCTTAAAATCCGGGCCTTTAGACTACGGAATCACCGTTACCTCGAGGGTACAAGTGCCGTAGGGAGCGGAATAAGAAGGTATGCATGGAGTTCTAATGTTCATAAAAGTTTGGCAACAAAAAGAGATGAGAGATCTTCATTTCTCAAATCCTTCCCTATTCCTAACCCTAACAAGCGAGGAAACTACTCGCTCATTGAGGGAATGAAGAAAGACATGATTTTATTAAAGAGAGAAAACATCGATTGCTAGTTAATAAAAGCTAAACTAAATTAAAACTAAGGCAAGAAAATAATTTACCTAGGGCAGATATGAAAAACTATAACTAGGGCAAGAAAAATAACCTACTTACGATTGATGCGCTCTAACTTCAAGAAAACAGAATTTTATTCATGAGTAGAGGCATAAGAAAATACAAGGCTTTGGGTTCTATTTATAGGACATAGAAACCATAGGTTTACAATTGCTCCGCATGTCTACAATTACAAATATACCCCCCAGAAAATCTTTCCATAGCCTTCAGAACATTTTGGTACAATTTTCTTTCCATGAAGACCTTATACGGCCGCGGAACCGCGACATTGGTGCGCTTGGGCCGCGGTTCCGCGGCCCAATGGTGAGCTCATGCAATGAATTTTCTTAGGCTGTCTTGGTATCTTTTGGGCTTCCTGGTTCTTTATTCCTTTTATCAATTGGGCTTCTGTATTAATTCCAGATCCTCAGTGAACACTTTGCAATGGATCTTTTAACCGTTTTTCTTGCAAATTTGGATCTTGCGTTGCCTTGTTGATGGTGAACCGTTCTTCTGCTGGGCTTTACTAAGATCTTCCTAATTGTTGGTCAAAAGTCCTTCTTTTGTGTCGTCTTTTGTGTTTTTCACTGTTTTTGCTCCAAGAACCTGTAACCTGTAGCATGTAGCAGACATGGGTCAAAAGCACCTGTTTTCATTGTAAAATGCACAAGAATGGGGAATACAAAATGCAATATTATGTTATGAACAAATACCCCCAAACTTATCATTTGCTCGTCCTCGAGCAACTTATTTTTATTCTCAATAAAAATCTAACCTAGCCGCACTTTCGCAGGGAAACGCGATTGCACTGAGCACGTGCAACAAGCCGTTAAACCTCTAGGTGTCCCTAGTAGGAGGAGTGTTGTCTCCTGAGGGTTTTCAGCGGATTACACCCACAAAATCCTATCAATTCGGCGTTTCGACTTTTGTTTTCTATTTAGGTTTTCTAACAAGGAATTCTATTATCGTCGACCCGCAAATTATCCACCCATATTCTTCATACTTCCTCATCTTTTAACTTAAGATTATACATGTTCTATAGAATTACTTAGCTTTCGGCATTTCTTAAGTTTTCCTTCTAGAGTTTCATCTCCACTTAGGAATTTCTATCAACTCTATTAAAGATACAAGTTTTATTCTTCATTCCTTTCTCTTATCTAAACTCTAATCACATATCCCCACGTGTGTGTAGATGTCACCCCTACACTTTGAAATTCAAATCAAGCAATCATACTCTCGTCCATTGTCCAAAGCACTTCTTAATTTGTGAATTTTTACTTGAATTTCGCTTACACATCCTTCATGCGACCGTTAATACTTCTTGAGGTACCAACGGCCGATTACAAGATGCGTTAGCACTTTAAAGCATACTTCCTAGTTTTGCAACACCCAAGGCTTTTAGCAGTGACTCCCAAACCAGTTGGTCTAAGGCACTAGGTGATGAAGCACCCTCGCTAAATACTTTTCTATTTTTACAGCCTTAAGTAATCACAAAAACCAGTGTCCATTTTTTTCTTTATTCACTTTTTTTTTCTTTTTATTTTCATTGTGCTAAGGACTTTAGACCAGAGCATTTCAAGGTCTCTTCTACTATTCCAAGTTTCAAAGTGCGTGATTATGCATTTTGTAGGGTACATGTTTTCAGAATCTAGACTTAAGCTAGGATCTATTTTTCAAACTTATTCTCTAATAAGAACATCCATACTCTTCCCTCATTTTGACTTAGCCCCAGAAGTGAACCCAAAATTTGCCTATTTCTAAATAACCTACAAAGACATATACTTTCTACCGTTAAACTCTAAGGAAGGTTATTTTTAGGGTTTTTAATTTGCTAAGTCTAAGATCTAGTTTTTCCTAGCCAGTTAACCTATTTATCAAACTCAAGTCAATAAACCAGAATTGAATACATTAATTTTTATAATTTTTAAATTTTTTTCAATTTTTATGGGTTTTACTTTTTCTAAAAAAAAATTTTATTTTTCAATTTTTCAAATTTTTATGATTTTTTATATAAAGATGCAATGCAGTAATTAAATATGCAAAAGGAAAATATATACAATATGCAATGCAAAGGATAACTATATACACTACCCTCTCCCCCAAACTTGACCAAAGCAGTGCCCTCACTGCCCGGCCCCACGTCGCACTCGTGAGCGTGAACGCGATCGTTCCCCTCTAGCCAAAAGGGTTTGAATACCCCTCTCAATTTCCGTCAACCAACGGTCGTGATCTCGTGTTGTTGCCCGAAACTCATCCCTCAAAGAATCAATTCTTCTCACAGTTCTCCGCATCAATCGCGCATGCTCCTGAGGGGTCAGTTCTTCCCCGCTCGATGTCGAACTCGAGCTAGAGGTGTGTGCGGGAATAATTTCTGCCGGTTCCGTTCGTTTCCATATATCAGTAAGTCTAGAGTAGGACGAAGTAACGCCCTCTATGAGTGGTCGAACCGGAACACCGTCTATCATGTATGAATCAAATTCCTCGACGGGGAAGAAATAACGGCAGAGTTGGGTGACTAGCATGGGACATGGGTAGATGGTACCCTTTTTCCCCGCACCTATAGACTGGATCAGTACAGTGGACATGTCGAACCGTGGATTTTTCATCATAAGTGTCTGTACGACATGTAATGAGGGGGTGAAGAAAGTCATGTTGTGCGAACTACCAAAGATATTGTTTTGTGCCCAACGGCACACAGTAAAAACGTTCGCGAAAAGGGTCAGTGCTTGGATACCCTTACGCGGCTCTCGTGCGCAGTCATTCCCCATCAAGGGTATATAATCCTCAAAGTGCAAGGGGTGGTCATGTGCGGGTACACGTGGTATGACTGTGACCTCGTGGATCATGTCCCTATCGATGTGAATTACGCGATCTCCCCAATTTATTTTAATATAGCCTAAGTTGTCTAGACTATTATCCTCCATTGATTCATAAAATAGGGCAACGAGTTCGGGTAGGGCAAACGCAGAGGGGTGATTATAGAGCAGGAAATTCCAGCCCTTTTGCTCGATTTCATGTGCAAAATATCTACCGTAAACTTCGTGTGTGAAAACCGAGGAAAAATCCCTTTCAAATTGCATTTTATGTGCCATATAGATTTTCCAGAAATAAAAATATGCAGGAACAGAGAGGAAATCGACAGAGTTACCTCCCCTGAAAATTTCAGGGGGCGACAACACCAGACGGCGGCGGAAGCGCGGCTAGAGGCGGCAACGGCGGCGGGATCGCGGCGGATTGGCGGCGGCACTGTGAGATATTTCTGGAGCAGGGCGGCGGCGGCGCTAGGGTTTTATAGGGAGAAAAAATTTAGGGTTATAGAAGACAGAGGGCTCGGGACTTGTAAATAGAGGAAAGATAGTGAGTTTGTAGAAAACACCCTCATAAATGAGGGTTTTATTAGAAAAAAGTCAGCTATTAAATCTGCAGATTTGCAATTAGGTCCAAAATTATATATATATATATTTTTGATTTTTGATTTTTTATATTTTTTTGGAATTTTGGAAATATATATATACAAATTATATACACACCCCCAAACTTATTTGAAATAATGTTTTGGAAAAAAGAAATTTGGGGGTGAAACTGGAGGAATATTACTCAGTGTAGATCGGCTCCTGCAAGAACAGGAGCTCCTCCGAAGGGTCCGCTGTGAGGAACGGTTTCAAACGATGCCCATTTACTTTGAAAAGCGTACCGTCCTCCGGGTTTTCAAGATCAACCGCACCGTGCGGATAAACGGTGCGGACTACAAAAGGTCCCTTCCACCTAGAACGGAGCTTGCCGGGAAGAAAATGTAACCGAGTATCATATAATAAAATCTGTTGACCAGGTTTAAATGTCTTTCGCAAAAGGTTTTTATCATGAAATACCTTAGCTCGGTTCTTGGCAATCACGTTATTATCATATGCCTCATCCCGCAGCTCTTCTAGTTCATTTAACTGCAGCTTTCGGTTGCTGCCCGCATCTTCTAAAGATAGATTCAGCTCTTTAATAGCCCAAAATGTCTTGTGCTCAATTTCTACTGGAAGGTGGCAAGCCTTCCCGTAAACAAGCCGGTATGGAGACATGCCAAGATCGGTCTTGTATGCAGTACGGAAAGCCCATAGCGCATCGATTAATTTTAGTGACCAATCTTTACGGTTTTTAGAAACCGTTTTCTCCAAGATTTGCTTAATTTGTCGATTCGAGACCTCGGTTTGCCCACATATTTGAGGGTGGTATGGCGTTGACAGCTTATGGGTGATAGAGTATTTGCGCATTAAGGACTCAAAAGTCCTATTGCAAAAGTGAGAACCATTATCACTTATTATCGCGCGAGGGTGCCCAAATCGAGAAAAGATTTGTTCTTTTAGAAATCGAACGACAACCTTGTTGTCATTCGTTCGACTTGGCACAGCCTCGACCCATTTTGAAACATAGTCAACAGCCAAAAGAATATACACATTTCCAAAAGAGTTAGGAAATGGTCCCATGAAATCTATACCCCAAACATCAAAAATATCTACAACCAAAATTGGTTGGAGCGGCATTTCGTTTCTCCGCGATATCCAGCCCAAGTGTTGGCACCGGGAGCAAGTTTTGCAGTATTCGAATGCATCTTTGAAGAGTCGTGGCCAATAGAAACCACACCGCAAAACTTTCTCGGCTGTCTTCTTTGGGCCAAAGTGCCCGCCACATGCTTGATCGTGGCAAAAAGACAGCACACTCTTAACCTCAGTTTCCGGTACACACCGACGAATAATTTGGTCGGAACAATATTTAAAAAGATAAGGTTCATCCCAGTAAAAATGCTTTACTTGGGACAAAAATCGAAGTTTGTCTTGTTTCGACCAATCGTTAGGTATCAAGCCGGTGGCTAAGTAGTTTACAATATCGGCGAACCATGGTCCGCAAGAAACGGTCAAGAGTTGTTCATCGGGGAAAGTATCAGTGATTGGAAGTTCAAGTGTAGGCGAAGAAGGAAGTCATGAAAGGTGATCGGCCACTACGTTTTCACATCCTTTTTTGTCCCTTATAACAAGGTCAAATTCTTGCAGCAAAAGGATCCAACATATTAGCCTAGACTTAGCATCCTTCTTCGCAAAAAGGTGGCGAAGAGCTGAGTGATCCGTGTACACTATAACAGGAGAGCCGATTAAATAAGGCCGAAATTTCTCAAGTGCAAACACAACCGCTAAAAACTCTTTTTCTGTTGTTGTGTAGTTTAATTGGGCCTCATTTAATGTTCGGCTAGCGTAGTAAATTATATGCGGCATCTTGTTAATGTGCTGTCCAAGAACAGCACCAATGGCAAAATCTGATGCGTCGCACATAATTTCGAAAGGGTGCGTCCAGTCGGGAGATGAAAGGATGGGCGCAGAAATGAGTGAGTGTTTCAAGGACTCGAACGCTTCCATGCAAGTTGAGTCGAAAACAAAAGTAGTGTCCTTGGCCAGTAAGAGAGTCAAGGGTCTAGCAATCTTGCTAAAGTCCTTGATGAACCGTCTATAAAAACCGGCATAGCCAAGAAAAGCTCGGATATCTTTGACGCATTTGGGAGGAGGAAGATTAGAAATGACTTCAATTTTGGCTCTATCAACCTCTATGCCATTTTGCGAGATGACGTGTCCTAAGACAATGCCTTCTCGTACCATAAAGTGGCATTTCTTCCAATTCAAAGTTAGGTTCTTCTCCCTATAGCGGGTAAGAACTGCGTCAAGATGTCGTAAACACTCGTCGAAGGAGTCACTGAAAATGGAGAAATCATCCATACAGATTTCCAAAAACTTCTCCACAATGTCTGAAAAGATCCCCATCATACACTGCTGAAATGTAGCGGGTGCATTGCATAACCCAAAGGGCATGCGACGATAAGCAAAAGTGCTAAAGGGACAAGTAAAAGCGGTCTTGTCTTGATCCTCTTTGGCTATGGGGACTTGATTATAACCGGAATAGCCATCTAAAAAGCAGTAGAACTCGTGCCCTGCCAATCGTTCTAGCATTTGGTCAATGAATGGTAAAGGAAAGTGGTCCTTCCTTGTCGCGGCATTGAGTTTCTGGTAGTCGATGCAAACTCGCCACCCAGTTTGGGTGCGAGTGGAAATTAACTCATTTGCCTCATTGGTGATGACCGTGATTCCCGATTTCTTTGGCACGACATGAATGGGACTAACCCATTGGCTATCCGAGATAGGGTAAATGATATCACTATCAAGACACTTAACACTCTCCTTCTTGACCGCCTCTTTCATAATGGGGTTGAGGCGTCTTTGTGGATCCCTTGCCGGCTTGGCATCATCCGTCAAGTGTATATGATGTTCAACTATGAGGGGACTAATCCCCTTGATGTCCGCCATAGTCCAGCCGAAAGCTTGCCGATTATTGTGTAAGACCATTAAAAGAGCCTTCTCTTGCTCAAGAGCTAGAGAGGCCGATATGATAACTGGTAAGGTCTCATTTTCACCTAGATAAGCATATTTTAGGTGCGACGGCAAAAGCTTTAGCTCGAGTTTAGATGGTGAAACAATAGATGGTAACAATGGAGTAACTGTTTCAAACTCGAAGGATTCCATCAAAGGTTCAAATCGAGTGTACGCTACCGAGTCGGATGGTTCAACTAACTCATCCGAAAAAGCAAAAGACTCAAACTCGGGTGGAGAGTCTTCAAGATCGTCAACAAAGGTGAAACACTCATAATCTTTGTCCGTCGTGAAAGCTGTGTCAGATTCTAGGAGGAACGCACTAGTGGCGTCAATATTGCTGTGATCAAACATGAAATTTTCGAACTCACAGTCCTCCTCCACGATCTCATCGATCGAGCACTTATCAAGTACGCTAGAATTAGGCTCGCAAGGCTGACTTCCTAACTTGAAAATGTTGAGTTCAACTGTCATATTGCCAAAAGATAGATTCATTGAACCATTACGACAGTTGATTACCGCGTTAGAAGTCGCGAGGAATGGTCGACCAAGTATCACCGGAATTTGATTACGGGGGTTAGCGACAGGCTGTGTATCCATAACAATAAAGTCAACGGGGAAAATGAAGCCCCCTACTCTAATTAACACATCCTCCAACTCTCCCCTAGGATGGGTGATTGATCGGTCGGCCATTTGGAGAGTGCAATGAGTAGGCTTAAGCTCTCCAACGCCTAACTGTTCGTACACCGAATAAGGTAGAAAATTGACACTAGCACCAAGATCTAATAGTGCTCTATTGATGGTCTTGTTCCCAATTGTGATCGAAATAGTAGGACAACCGGGGTCCTTGTGTTTTGGGGGTAAAGAATTGACAAGAGCATCACTAACAGCACTAGCCACAAAAACTTTCTTTGGTACTTGTGACTTCCTCTTTTTGGTGCATAAGTCCTTTAAGATTTTTGCATATGAAGGAACTTGTTGGATTGCATCCAAAAGAGGGATATTTATGTTAACCTGTTTGAACAACTCTACAATCTTCTCCATCTGTGGAGTTGGTTTACTCAACCGATTTGGAAAAGGAACATTTTGAAAAGTTGTTGAGTCCAATTTTTGCGGATCGGATTGTTGAGTTGGAACGAAATCTCGTGTAGATGTGTTCGTGTTATGAGAAGAGGGTCCGTTCGAGGTAGAAGAAGTGGAGCCATATGAAGGATGGAGAATAGGCTCTGACGAAGAAGAGGAAGAAGAAGAAGGTGAAGAAAATGAAGAGGGACCACCGGCAGGGGTGTCATGGTTAATACCCACATTGTTTTGCAACACTTTT
This sequence comes from Agapanthus africanus, assembly GCA_030015575.1. NCBI lineage: Eukaryota > Viridiplantae > Streptophyta > Magnoliopsida > Asparagales > Amaryllidaceae > Agapanthus > Agapanthus africanus. The sequence goes on along the minus strand of JASDDO010000022.1, from coordinate 694,476,559 downwards.
CCGGATCTCAACGTAGTCACAGCATTTACGTTATGATTCTGCTGTTCATGTGCAACATGTGCGTGACCGGGATTTGGGAGTGGTTGAGACGGAAGCTTTCCTTTCTCTCGCTCTTTCAATGCTGCGTTGAGTTGTGCAATTTGTGCCTCAATAGCTTTGATGCTTTGATCGTGTGAGGCACTGTTTTGCACCAAAGATTGAACAGAAGTCTCTATCCTCACTGTGGACTGTGCAGATTGCTTTAGGAATGCTTCTAGACTTCTTTCGAGCGAGCTAACAGCATTTTGAGGGGGAACAAAATTGTTGGGTATAAAATTGTTCATTTGATTAGGGTAAGGTTGCTGTTGGGGTGGTTGCTGAAATTGAGTTTATGGAGGTGCTTGTTGTTGTGGAGGAGGAGCCCTTTGAAAATTGTTGTTTCCTTGGAATTGTTGATTTTGGTTCCAAGCGAAATTAGGGTGGCTCTTCCAACCCGGATTGTATGTCGAAGAGTATGGATCATTTCTTTGTCGTTGCTGAAAGACAGCATTGACTTGATCATGTCCTTGAGTAGATGCAGTGTAAGGACACTCTTCGGTGAGATGTGATGGATCCGAACAACAAGCACAAACAGTTCGTGGAGGCACAACAGGGGCAGGAGAAGGTGCTGAGATTTTGGTCTCAAGCGGTTCTAGCTTTTTCGTAAGAGCGGCCATCTCGGCCTTCATAGCAATTGACATCTCTACTTGATGTATGCCTGCCCTAGGTTGACCAATAGAAGATGATGATGTGGTCTTGGTGCTCTCCCATTAAATTTTTTGTTCACTAAGATCCTCAAGAAACTGCCGCGCTTCCTCACTAGATTTGGACAGAAAGTGACCTTGACTAATGGCTTCTAGCAACTGTTTTGTTGCCGGGTTCAATCTCTCGTATAATGTTTGGCAAAGTTGCTATCTTTCGATCTCATGGTGAGGGCATTGAACGAGTAGGTCTTTGAATCTTTCAAAACATTTCCAAAATGGTTCGGCAGGAAGCTGTGAAAATTGTATAATCTCATTACGGATTTTAGCAGTTTTGTGATGAGGATAGAAATTTTTAAGAAAAGCTTTCACAAACTTGTCCCAATTTCTAATTGAATGTGATGCGGTGCTGTATAGCCACTTCTCGGTTAGGTCACATAAGGTGAAAGGAATGACCCTTAGCCTTATAGCGTCATCACTTAATTGGGTAGTTTTCATCATGGCGCAAACGTTTTGGAATTTGTTGATAAAGATATATGCATCTTCGGATTCCAAACCATGAAACTTAGGCAGCATATTGATGAAGTGGGGTTTGATCTCAAAATTGTCCCCATTAGCCGGTGGGAGGGAAAGACAAGTAGGAAGGGCGGTGCGGACGGGGTAGAAAAGATCCTGGAGCGCGACTCGTGCGGGCGCTTCAACAGGAGGAAGATTCGGGTTATTCGCACCTAACGGAGGTGGAATCCTTCCCGTCGGTAAGGTGTTGTTAGGATCGTATCCCGACATACCTTCGGAAGAAGAATGTGATGGTGAAAGTGAAGAAGTGGACAAGATTTCGACTTCGGAGTCGAAAGGTTCGTCGGTCGGTACCAACGAAACACGGACTAATCGGGCTCTAGGGTCCCTAGTCCAACCGGACATACACTAAAAGGGTTAGTGTAGTCGAAAGATGAAAGACAGAATGTGGAGGTAAGAAAACGTCAATGAGAAGAAGTGGTGTAAGTGAGTGCAAAGATTCTTAAGCGACAAGTTGCAAGTTTTGAAAAGATTTTTCCTTTTTCTTTTTTTTTTTATGTGTGCTTTTGCAAAAAGATTTTTGAAAAGAGACTAGTGACACAAATGCGATTAACTACACATGCACAATCAGACCTAAGTCTAGGGTCACCTAGGTCGGCTAGACAGCTCCTAACTGTTCTAAAGGGCTAGAGATAGGACCTCAAACCGCCTCTTCACCGCCACTTGCGGCCAGGTAAGTGCCAGGTAAGTGGGAAGGAACCACGCTGTGGGCCTAATTAAAAACCACTAGCCTTGACACACTTGCCTAGGCACCGCAAAGACAGGTTAGGATAAACGGCCGATGCCTATACTAGTCCTCTGTCCTATTGAGCTCGACGTCCTTAGGGCTGAGTCTAATATTTTTTAATTAAAAGTGGTCAATGCAAATGCTTTAAGTGATTTTTGGGGTCCTGGGAAGGGTGATGAAATCCCCACCCAATCTGAATTGGTCAATAGCCCCTTAAAGTCAGATTAAAGTATGCAAAGCAGTAAATCACTTGCAATCAATTTTCTATTTAGCGCAGCGCAAAGAATCCTGCAGAAAATCAATTATTGGAAGGGGGGAGAAGATTTTTAGCGCAAAGAATCCTGCAGAAAATTTGACAGAAGATATATGGGGGTTTGCAGAGGAGAGAAAGTGGGAACAAACAGTGCAATTCCTTTACAGAGAGGGCTTCAGAAGGCCGCGGTTCCGCGGTTTTGACAGGGTATATGCGGCGGAATCGCGGTCGGATTGAGGGATCAGGTCTCTGGATTTCTTCAGCTGTTCTGTACTTTCAATCTCCTCCTGTTCTGATGTATCGTTTTCTGTTTTGCTTTCTGTGTTGTTTCAGATCCGTCAAACCTGCAAAGATTCACAAAGAAAACACTTCAAACAATAAAAGATGATAAAATTTTTATATGTTTGGATTTTTTTTAGATTTTTATGATTTTTTTAATATTTTATATTAACCTGAAATTACAAAAAGAAAATTTTACGCCATCCCCGGCAACGGCGCCATTTGATTTAAAGAGGTTTTATCGATCAAAAATATTTACCGCAATCAAGAACGGCGTCGCTTTGCTGCTAGTCGGTGAATACGGGTCGGTCTACAGGGATGTGTAAATTTCCTTTAAGTTCTTATGAGTTAATTCCAAATGGTGTTTGGATTTATAATTAAACCTAAAAATTGAAGTTGTATGATATTAGGATTAGAAACTTGCTAGGATTAGGTCTAGGGAAAATTTGGTAAACAAAGATCTACATCTCTTTCCATTGCCATTAATTAAATCTATCATATTAGTGTTATGGCAAATATTTATAAAGGGGATTAGGATGATTGGGATGATTGATTCTTCCTCTAGATCCTTGTCCTTCCTTTATTAATCTTTACCCTAACCTCCATGGAAAACCTTAAAATCCGGGCCTTTAGACTACGAAATCACCGTTACCTCGAGGGTACAAGTGCCGTAGGGAGCGGAATAAGAAGGTATGCATGGAGTTTTAATGTTCATAAAAGTTTGGCAACGAAAAGAGATGAGAGATCTTCATTTCTCAAATCCTTCCTTATTCCTAACCCTAACAAGCGAGGAAACTACTCGCTCATTGAGGGAATGAAGAAAGACATGATTTTATTAAAGAGAGAAAACATTGATTGCAAGTTAATAAAAGCTAAACTAAATTAAAACTAAGGCAAGAAAATAATTTACCTAGGGCAGATATGAAAAACTATAACTAGGGCAAGAAAAATAACCTACTTACGATTGATGCGCTCTAACTTCAAGAAAACAGAATTTTATTCATGAGTAGAGGCATAAGAAAATACAAGGCTTTGGGTTCTATTTATAGGACATAGAAACCCTAGGTTTACAATTGCTCCGCATGTCTACAATTACAAATATACCCCCAGAAAATCTTTCCATAGCCTTCAGAACATTTTGGTACAATTTTCTTTCCATGAAGACCTTATACGGCCGCGGAACCGCGACATTGGTGCGCTTGGGCCGCGGTTCCGCGGCCCAATGGTGAGCTCATGCAATGAATTTTCTTGGGCTGTCTTGGTATCTTTTGGGCTTCCTGGTTCTTTATTCCTTTTATCAATTGGGCTTCTGTATTAATTCCAGATCCTCAGTGAACACTTTGCAATGGATCTTTTAACCGTTTTTCTTGCAAATTTGGATCTTGCGTTGCCTTATTGATGGTGAACCGTTCTTCTGCTGGACTTTACTAAGATCTTCCTAATTGTTGGTCAAAAGTCCTTCTTTTGTATCGTCTTTTGTGTTTTTCACTTTTTTTTCTCCAAGAACCTGTAACTTGTAACATGTAGCAGACATGGGTCAAAAGCACCTGTTTTTATTGTAAAATGCACAAGAATGGGGAATACAAAATGCAATATTATGTTATGAACAGGTCCCGCTACCCGGATAGCGGGCTGGGGGTCAAGAGGGCTAGCAGCCCTCTTGCGGGGTGCGGGGCAGCGCACCGTTAGAAATTTTTTTCTAACAGGGACAGTGTCATGGAGTATGTGTGTGTGTTTGTGTGTATGTATATACACATGCGCGCGCGCGCGCATAAGGGAAAAGGGCATCCAAAGGATGCATGGGAGAAAGCGCTCGGGCGCTAGCACCTTTGGACGCTAGCGCTCGGGCGCTAGCACCTTTGGACGCTAGCGCCTCACGTGCCAGGCACGTGGGCGCTCGGGCGCTAGCGCCTCACGTGCCAGGAACGTGGGCGCTCGGGCGCTAGGTGCTAGCACAAGAGCGCTAACGCTTTGAGCGTTAGCGCCCCACGTGTCAGGCACGTGGGCGCTCGGGCGCTAGCGCAAGAGTGCAAGAGCGCTAGCGCTTGGGCGCTAGCATCCCACGTGCCAGGCACATGGGCGCTCGGGCGCTAGCGCTCGGGCGCCATCGCTTCTAGTGCAAGGGCGCTGGTGCTCGGGGCGCTCGGGAGGCAAAAGGGAGTTGGTCCCTGCAACGGGAGTTGTACTCCCAGAAAGGAACACTTATTATTCTCTGTGTGTGTGTGTGTATGTGTGTGTGTGTGTGAGGAGTTAAACTCCTAGGATAATTTGAAGCTGATGAAGGGGCTTCTCCCCTTGAGCCCTGGATCTTCCCCCAAAGTGGGGTTTCTGGAGATGGGTCTCCTTCTTCTTCCTGTCGTTTGGCCGGATCTTGGAGAAATGGGGTGAGATTTAAAGATCTCCCCTTTTTGAGATCTAATGGAAGATCTGAGTTTCCTTTTATGGGTTTTGTGGTGAAAAACTATTTAATTTTATAAAAGGAAGAGTAAAACTCTTGATTTAATTTAAAAGAAAGAAGAAGGTTTTAGAAGCTTGAGGAAGGAGAATATCACAGATCTTGATGCTTTTTGGGAGAGAGAAAAAGTTGTTGAGATATTTTCATTATCTTGGCCTTTATAGGCTATACACTTTACATATAACCCCTTGGGCTTTACAAAAATGGCATTTTGTCCATCCCATGGCTCATGTGTCGTTTCTTTTTGCACATAAGCCATGGGCTTTACAAAAATTTGGCTCTATGCCCATTCATGCATAAAAAAAATTATATAAAAATTATTTATTATATGATTTCATTTTGGGCATGGAGGAGGGCCGACCGCTTCATGTTTGGACTCAACCTGGGCATGGGCCCACTTGATCCGGGCTCGGGCCCACTTGGGTTGGGGTTGACCTTGATTTTGACTTGGTCAACCGGGGTGCAATTTTCGACCCCAACATTTTAATCTAATCTCAAATCGTGGTCAAGACTATCAATAATTTGGTAGCGCGCCCGATAAAGATGTTAACATTTATTTTTGCTAAAGTTTATAAACTTCATAAGCTGTAAAAGGAGTTAAAATATTTTCTCATCCATTGTTCTACCCTAATCCTATGAACCCTAGCAAGCTAGGAATTACTCACGCATGTTGTGAGAAGAAGACAGGATAGGGAAGGAAATCATAATGCAGACATTAAATGCGGAAAGTAAATGTGAAATAATTACAAATGGACTACTTTTATTAATCAACGTTACAAGTACAAATCCTTCGAATTTAGATTCCAAGAGGAAGAAGTTGCTCTCGATCTCTGCCTCGCAGGAAGTATTTACTTCGTCGATATTCATGTCGCTCTATCACGTCGAATCGCGGACCTGTCGTAGATCTCTTGTTCTTTGACGATGATTTGCTTCATGTTAAAGGTGATGCCTTCTAATTTTAGCCATCGGTACTTTATATAGCTCTCAAATCAGAAACCCTGGATCTCATAGGTTTAGACTTGCCATAAAGATCTACTTTCCAAGTTTTCAGATCCTACGATTTTATTGGCAGATTTTTTATCCTGACATCATGAATATCTTGATCTCTTGACCTGAGCTAAATCTGCACAAAATCTACATGAATAATGTTAGTGATATTTATTAAATTAGAGAGAGTGTTTTAATTACTTTATATGGTAATAAATCTTTAAGAAACTTGATTAAGAATATTTGATATACTATGCATCTTTTAATTACTAAAATATTATATAAATATAACATGCATATATTTTCCTTCATAATATTAATTATAATATATAAACATATGGTGAAGAGTATTTTGCAGATAAACCCAAATATATTTTTTATTTATAATAAACACCTTTAAATATCTAAGAAAATTAAGGAAAATATTATATCAAATGTATAAAATTTTTGACTGAACAGGGCCACTACGATGGTCCGAAAAATCGGCCGTCAAAGATAAAAAGATGGCTGGATATGTGGTCCACACTGTCTACATGGTGGACACACGCAGCAAGAGCAAGGACGGGGCCACCACATCTTGAATCCAATCGGGTATGAATGTGGCTGCCACTTTTCAATACCAGCCTCCTCTGAAAGGTAATGAAGACCCTTCTAGTGATACTGATAAGCAGAGAGATCTCTCAGTTCATGAGGAGTGGGGCTTGGAAAGAGAAGATGAGCTAATCTTTCATCCCAAGACCGAATAACAACAACTTCTCAAAGAGCTCCAAAAGCAGCTCAGAAACAAAGACAAGGAGATGACCAAGCTTTACTCCAAAATTGACGACTTGACAAATGTCATCTTACAACTCATAGCCCAAGTTGCCTCTCAGCCACCCAATCAAGCGCAGGGCTCTGCTCATGAACCGGGAAACAGTGTCCCGAGACAGCCGATGCCTATTCCCTCAAATCCAAAGGTGGGCGAGCCGCATGAAAGTCGGCTTCATTCTATCTCGGGAAATGTCTTGACTACCGATGACAGCAACTCGCTAACGCAAGATCGAATTATGGATTTGGTTGCCAACAAAGTCAAAAGCGCAAAAAGATATTAGCAGTAGTGGGAGACCATATCCTGCTCGGTATGATCTGGTAGAGTTTCCTAGCGGCTATGTCATCCCCAAATTCGGAAGATTTGATGGGACGGGAAATGTGAATTAGCACATCGCCTACTTTAAAGCCTCATGCGGGAATACGGTGGGCAATGATGCGCTTCTCCTCCGCCAGTTCATTAATAGCTTAACCCATGTCACTTTTGACTGGTACGCAAGCATACCAGATGGCTCCATCCCAATTTTCGTCCAAATGGAATCTCTGTTTTGATAAAGGTTCATGAGCGTCAGTGATAAGATCACCATTGCCGACCTCGTAAGGACCAAGACAAAGAACAATGAAAGCAGCATGAATTTTATAAACCCGATGGAGCAATCTCTCCGTCAAATGTGAACCGCCGATAGAACATGACCAATCTGTCAGCCTCATCGTTGGAAATCTCAACAATTGGATGGCCCCGTTTTTATGCACCGCCAGTCTCAAAACATTCTAAGAGCTGACCAAGAAAGTTCAGATGTTGGAGCGCTCAAAGTAGGGGTCCTCCTCTGATTCCCAAAATAACAATAGGTCCTGGAGAAACCGAAAGGACAATAATCGCAAAGGCGGAAATTCCGACAATGCTGAAGCTTTTAACATTTTGGCTAACTGAAATAAGCAAGGCATGAGCGGGCCTAATGTCAACCAGCCTTGGAAGCCAGTGTTCGGTGAGGGAGAAAAATCTCCACTGAAACAGAAGCTGGACATGGTATATTCTTTCAGAAGGGACAAAGTCCATAAAATATTCAAAGACTCCATAAGAAACGGTCTACAATTGCTAGAATAAAAAAAGACCGCAAGAAGCGAATATGACCGACGACCCCAAATATTGCCCCTATCACAGAGTGATAGGTTATTCTATTGAAGACTGGTTTGTCTTCAAAGATTGGGTCGAAAAGCAATACAAGACAGGAGAGATATAACTGTCTAAATGCGTGTTAACAAACAGTCAAGCTGTGACCACCAATTTCATACAAACAGATACCGAAGCCCTTCGGGAACCTGATTCTCTCGGACATCCGCCTTTTCTGAAAAGAGCGGACCAAGATGACAAGCTAAGAGCCAAACGAGCAACATTGCTAATGAAGAAGCGATAGACGGGTACACGACCCATACGATCTACATGATGGAGCCCAGTGGAACAAGTCCTCCTACGCCTTATAGCCATGATGATGACGTGGTTGTTGCCATCCAACACTAGCTCGGTCTAGATGACGAAGAGCTCGCTTATTCAATTAAGCCAAAGAAGCCCATGGTTCCTGCAGAATCGAGCCTGGGCTCCAGCAATTGACCACCACATCATTAAACTGGGAACGGTCGACCACTACATCGTTAAACTAGGAACGGTCAACCACCACGTCGTTAAACTGGGAACAGATGACCACCACGTCGTTAAACTGGAAACAGTCGACCACCACGTCGTTAAACTGGGAACAATCGAACTCTAAGTCGTTAAACTGGGGATGTAAAATGTGTAAATAAAAAAATGAAAAATGAAAAAAAAAGCCGAAATAATAAGGCAACCGCGAATAAATAGCTGAAATGATAGGGCAATCGCGATCTTCGCGATAAGAAAAGCTGAAATGATGGAGCAATCACGGTAAAAAACCCCCTCCAAACGGCAAATGATGAGTCGCTCCAGCCAAAATCCAAATCCACAAACGGCGAATGATGAGTCGCTCCTGGTACCATATTCCAGTGCAGCGATGCAGACGCCAACTAAAATCCAAATCCCAAAACGATGAATGATGAGTCGCTCCTGGTACCATATTCCAGTGTAACGATGTAGACGCCAACCAAAATTCTCCCAGCCCTACGGTTGGTCCCCAAATTGACTACCGTATACAATCCATGGGCTCAAATAATTCTCATCACACCTATACCCCACCGCAATTTCCAGTCACGTGCCCGGTCTCCACCATCGGAATTATGCTCCATTTGGAAAGACCCACTCATGTGTCCTCACAATATATGAGGAGGACAAAACTTACAAGATCCTCTCGACTTGTAAGAAAATACCTTCGTGGGATCCTTACGACTCACAGAGGAAAAACACACTTGGGGGTCCTCACGACTCCTAAGGAAAAAATACACATATGGGATCCTTTCAACTCGTAGGGAGAAAAGACTTTTATGGGACTCTTACGGCTTATGAAATTGAAAAGTCTTAGGTGATAGGGACTTAAATCTGTTTCCTAAGCCATCGCTCCCCAACAGGCAAAGGCAAATAATAAATTGCTCCTGGCACCTGTGCTTCAGTGTTAGCAACACTGATGCTGACCCCAACCCCAAAATTCTAAACTTTTGACCCAATAGACCCCTAAGTCTTTAAATTGGGAACATATGACCTCTAAATCGTTAAACTGGGAACAAATGACCCCTAAGTCTTTAAACTGGGAAAATATGACCTCTAAGTCGTTAAACTGGAAACAAATGACCCCTAAGTCTTCAAACTGGGAACATATGACCTCTAAGTCGTTAAACTGGGAACAGATGACCCCTAAGTCGTTAAACTGGGAACGAGGGAAATCCCCTCATGGCAAATGATGATTCGCTCCCGGTACCATATGCCAGTGTAGAGATGCTGATGTCAACATAAATCCTATATTCTCCACGGCAAATGAAAATTCACTCCTGGTACTATATTCCATTATAGCGATACTGACGCCGAACAAAAACCCAAATTTCAGGTCCCAGGCTCAAAAGCCTCGCAGGACGGATCAGAAACTCCCAAATCAAATCAAGTCAACCAACGACCTCCCCTTCGAAATTATGCTCCGCCTCGGAATCAAGTCAACCAACGACCTCCCCGTCGGAATTATACTCCGTCTCGGAATCAAGTCAACCAACGACCTCCCCGTCGGAATTATGCTCCGTCTCGAAATCAAGTCAACCAATGACCTCTCTGTCGGAATTATGCTCCGACTCGAAATCAACCTCTGTATCGGAGCTATACTTCATTCAGAATGTCTGCCCTGTGCTGGAACTAATCTTTTTCTCAGGATACATCTGTCCCGTGTCGGAATTATGCTCCGGTCCCCGGAATTATACTCCGCTCTTCGGAATTATGCCCCGATCCTCGGAATCATGCCCCGATCCTCGGAATCATGCTCCGATCCTTGAAATCATGCTCCGCTCTTCGGAATTATGCTCCGATCCTTAGAATCATGCTCCGCTCTTCGGAATTATGCTCTCGGAATTATACTCCGCCCCTGGAATGATGTTTCACCTCGAAGTCCAACTCCAAGATCCATCAATTTCATGCACACAACTCATATACGTGGTATGCATTTATTGATGGGAGGCACTTTGTTGGGGTCAAAAATTACATCCTGATTGACCAAGTCAAAATCAAAGTTAACCCCAAGTAAAAGGGCCCTTGCCCAAGTCAAGCCCCGCGGCCAGCCTACCCCATGCCTATATGAAAATTATGTAATAAATAATTTTGATATAATTTTTATGAATAAATGTAATAAAAATGGGTATAAAGCCAAATTTTTGTAAAGCCCATGGCTCATGTGCAAAAGAAATGAGCATATGAGGCATGAGATGGGTAAAATGCCATTTTGTAAAGCCTAAAGGGCTAAGTGTAAACTTGTAGGCCTATATAAGGCAACATTATGATGAAATGAAAAAAGGAATTCATTCCCCTCAAAACACAACACACGCATACTGCACATTGAGTTCGCATGACCAGTTTGACCCGTCGATCGGAGGTTCCTTCACTCCAGAGGCGAGGGGTAATTAACGACAGCTTAGTCCGCGGTTGCCGGAGATTCGGATCCCCACAATCAATAAAGCCCCGCCTACCCTAGGCAGGGGAATCTGTAGTACACCCGACAATCGACGCGTATTTCCATCTCAATGGGGTGACGAAAAACACCCTATAGGGAGTAGTAATGACGGGGGTAAAAGGGTTCAGTCTCTGGTGATTAGGCGAGGCCAGGGTTTAGAGTTGGACTTCTCGGTTTGGTGGCTGTGGGTTACAGGCAAGGTTCTTGATGAGTGGCCGGCGATGGACTGAAGCAAGGCGGCGGCGTTGAGGCCGGAGGAAATGAGTTGATGGTGATCGGGGAAATGAGAAGGAGAAGAAGAAGATGGTGATGAGATGGTGGTGTGGGTGCTCTGGTGATGACTTCGAGAACGAGAAGGTGACGGAGGGTGATGGTGGTGGTCGGTTCAGGCGACGGCGAGAGGGGGGTTAAAAGAAGTGGGTTCGGTTATGGGGGGTCGGAGCTCCGGCGAGGTCTCGGGGAAGAGGGGGTGGTGTCGATGAGGAAGAAGAGGAGATGAGAGGGTGGTGATGATAAGACGGCAAGGGCGTAGGTTTAGGGTTCGGGCGAGAGGGAGGGAGAGAGCGCGAGAGGAGAGATGGAGACGAGGGGAGAGAGAGAAAGTTTTATAATAATTTTATTCATATAATATATATTATATATATATATATATATATATATATATATATATATATATATATAATAGTTATAGTTGTAGGAATATATACTATATATATTGTAGGATTTTACAGATAATAGCAGATCTCTCCAAATATTACCTATATCCATTCAAAAATATAGTTCTTAAATATAAAGAGCATACATAAGAATTTTAACCATAATGCAAAATTATGTAATTAAATACATATACCCCCAATAAAATCTACGTAAATATACGTAAAGATTTTTAATTATTTGTCTATCTATAACTGAGAATATGAACATGATATATAGGTGCAACAACTTGATATGGGGTAATTTGGAATGCTGGGCTAGATAGAAAAGGAATATTACTTGTTTTTATCTTGTATTATAAAGAGATATGTAGAGCTTAAAATATATTATATATATATATATATTTAGTACTCGATTCACATGGATATACTGTACTAGCAAATATTTGATATAACACCATATTAGGTTTTGTGGGTCAAGTCGGATAATAACCACGGCTACTGATTGCATCATTCGCAACCCAATAGCAACAATATTAAAGAATTTTACCACAAGATTTAAAATACCAAAATATATAATATAAATGTACTAGGGTGTTACATTATACCCAACTACAAAATAATTCCGTCCTCGAAATTCACGGAACAGGAAAAAAAGACAATAAGGTACGGATTTAAGAAAAGAGTTGTGGAAACTTCTGTCAAATCTCATCTTCACGTTCCCAAGTAGATTCTCCATTTGAATGATTCCCCTACGAAACAAGTACTAGTGGGATAACTTTATTCTTGGGGACCTTTTCTCGTCAATCCACAATAGCCATTGGTCGCTCTTCATACGTTAAATTTTCTTTTACTGTCAGTTCCGAGTGATCTAGAACGTATGTCTCATCTCGAACATACTTGCGGAGTTGAGATATATGAAACACGTCATGAACACCCGCCAAGGATGGCGGTAAAGCCAATCGATAAGCTATCTCTCCAACACGCTCGATGATATCGAAAGGCCCTACAAATCGAGTACTAAGCTTGCCTCGACTGCCAAATCGAATCACTCCTCTGGTCGGTGATATCTTCAGGAATACAAGATCATCAATTACGAACTCCAGAGGTCTTCGTCCAGTAGCAGCCCAACTTTTCTGCCGATCCTGTGCTACCTTCATATGATTTTAGACCACGTTAACTTTCTCCACCGTTTGCACAATAATATCCAGTCCCAATTATCTTCTTTCTCCAATATCGTCCCGACAGACAGGCGAGCGACACTTACGACCGTATAATACTTCGAATGGAGCCATCTGTATAGTCGCATGAAAATTGTTATTGTATGAAAACTCCACTAAGTGCAAATGATCCTCCCATGAACTCTTGAAGTCTAACATGCACGCTCTCAATATATCTTCAAGAGTTTGGATTGTTCTTTCAGACTGGCCATCTGTCTGAGGATGATAGGCCGTTGTCATGCCCCACTTCCTAAAAGAGTGGCAACAGCACGTGACGAGGCCCGCGATGCATTTATTCCGAGAATGTAATTTCTCGAAATAAATACGCTAAGCTTTTATAAGCAACATAAAGTAGCAAGAATAAACAAAAGAAAGAAATCCAACTTTGATTTATTACATTCAAGATTCACAATTGACAAAATATCTGAATACAAGATACGATAACATGATAAGCCTTAACTAGGAGGCATACATAAATAAGCTGAAATGAAATGAAAAGCTGAATGAAACCAGACGTCCGGTTGTGATGCGAACTAGTTATACTCCTCTTCAACCGCTTCTATCTTCTCCGTCTCAATACCACCTGACGAATATTCCAAGAAAGAAAAAAAGATAGGTGGAATGCCCATCAGCGAACTAACGCTTGGTAAGTTCCCAAAAAGATGGCATGATGTATATAAATGAAAATGCAAGGTGTAATGTGATATATGGTATAACATGGATATAAATTATGAACTTGTAAACAAGTGTAGTAGCGTACATGGTAATGTATATGTCAACTATATTAGCATGACAAACAATTATAACATGGCCGTGGAGTGTAGGTACAGTGAACATGAAGGGAATGTAAGTTCCTAAAATGTCTATAAAAGGGTAAAAGTAACTAACGTGAGTTCAAGGTGTGAGTATCAACCAAATCTCAAGAGTATTCTCGAACCCAACAGGGTGTAATTCAGGGGTAAGGAACCACGGGCCCTCATGATAGTCAGTAACGGGACTTCGACCGTCGTCGAAATATTCCAAACTCAACAGGCTATAATCCAGGAGCAAGAAAACACGGGCCCTCATGATTGTTAATATTCGTGATTGCTTGTATTCGTGATTGTTAGCACGGGACTCTTGAGATTTCATTAGACTTACAACTCAAACTACCCCAACATCCCGTGTATATTAGTCTATAGTTAAAATTACAAGTCTTGCCCGAATCCATGAATACATCAAGTTTTCAAGATTGAGTTCATGTCCAGATCAAGTATTTATGTCACGTTTCAAGTATTCATAACAAATTGTATTCGTGGTTCGGGTAAAGTCAAGTCTAGCATTTAATTGGATTATGTCAAACATATAATATCTAATTATGTTTTCATATACATACAACAATTTAAAGATCAAGATAAACAAGGTATACATGTTCGAATAGCATGAAATGAGTCAGGTATATTATTTAAGCAACGGCCATAAAAAATGCTGTTAAGAAGTGTTGTGTACGACTAATTAATCAAGCCAATCAATTTCGGAATATAAACAGAATTATAGATCTAAGTGTTGTGCATGCTTGAGTTCCAGTCGCGCCTAAATATGACTACCAGTTTGGGAGATATACCCATTTTCGTTTCATCGCGCAGAACAGATCAGAATCTGTCCAGCACCGTCGCATATTTTTAAAACACGATTTGAGTTAATTTAAATCAGATTTCAGGTTATGATGATTATTAGAAAATTGTAGGTTTTTCGATATACTTACCCATAACACTAAGATTCGCACGTTTTGGATTTTTGATGCTCTAGTTATGATCATTTTAATATCAGCGTTTAAAACAGAAATTCAGATTTCTGGACAGCAACTATATATTATATTGTAAAACCTATATCGGATTGTTTCATACGTTTCTAAGTAATCTAATATGCAGAAAATTATAGCTCTATCAATTGTTCATCTACACATCTAAATTTTGTCACGGAAGGATATCGGGAGTTCAAGTTATGTCCTATTTAAAAACAGTGTGTGAATCAGGACAGATTCTGTCCAGATCCGTCGCTTAATATTGTAACACAGTTTTCTATATTTTACGTCAGTTTTCAGTAAAAAATTAAAAATAATAAAATCTAGATTTTTCGATGTAGATATTCAAAACATATTAAAACACTTAATTTCGATTAACAATTACAGGGTTATGGTCTCTTGAAGAAAACCCTTAATGACAGTTTTCTGGTTTTAAAAACAGTGAATAAAAATTTTAAAAACAGTGAATAAAAAACTACGTAACTCCTAAACCGTTATTTGGTTTGATATGAAATTTTTACTGTAGATTTGAAATTCTATCTATTATATTATCCTAATGTTTCAATAATTTCCAGAAGTGGAAATTAATTTATAAAAATTATTTTAAAAATAAAAGTTTTGTAAGATCATATTTGAAAACGATAAATTTATGGTATTTATTTATAACTTTGTTTTCTGGTATGGAAAAATAAATATAAATAATTAAAATTTCAGCGATAAATAACATGAATTACCATATGTGAAGCAAACATATGATCCGGTCATGATTAACCGTCTAAAACAATAATACCTAACATGTTATCAACCATTGCATGCAAGATTTTATAACTAAACATATATGCTTTATTTCAACCATTTTTTAATTTAACAAAAAACTTTATTATGGGACTAACTAGTTATCTCAAAATTCGGCATGATGGAGGCATGGTAAGGGGATGAATTTCAAGTAGAGAAAAGGAAGAGGAGAGGGAACTTACGGGTTGTATGAGTCGGTATAATAACCGGTTCACCGATTCGATTCTAGCGGCAAAAACAAGTCTATATGACCTAGGCTCAAGCAACCAGGGTAAGGATCAAGTTAGTTTCTAAAAGTATTCTCTATGTAGATTTTGAGAGGAAAGAAAAGAAACGTAAAGCGATGATTATGAAATTTGTGAATGGTACAATACTTCGGTCTTGAATTCCTAGAAACGAAGTGAGCTCCGATGGTGCCAAAACATTGAGAGCTCTAAGGATGAAGATTTGAAATAATTTTTTGTTTTGTAGGAGGATGAATAATGAAGAAGAGAACATATAAAACAATATTAACATGGTCATTATAATAATTCATAATCATAACCATACTAATTATTATATGCATTCATTTTGAGAGTTAAAATGAATATGAAATGAAAGGTCTCATTTATAGGTTATGAGAGGTTTAAAAAAAATAGATAAAAATAATTGCAAGAATGAGAATTTGAACATGTGACCTATGAAATAACAATGTAAGTACTTAACCAATAGGTTACAAGGTTGTTCATGCACATATTTAATTAGAATTAAATATATGTTGTTGCTTGAAAAGAAAGTGGGTTTTTGGGCTCATAGTTTTATAAAAGAAAATGAAAATGAGATTGGATTTTGGTTATGGGCTGGGTCAAGTCTTGCGTTTAATTTGAAATAGGTTAAAATTTAGTAAAGAAATAGGTTTGGGAAATATAGATGGAATAATAAAATAATGTATTTAATAGAAAACAAAATATACGGAAAAATAATAAGAATAAATAAATACAATATTTTACTGAAGAAAGAAAATACGAAAGTATAGTAATATTGGGGTCGTTATAACCGTGCTAAATTTCAAGCGAGTTCCCAAACTTTCCTGTAGACTCCTC
The DNA here is from genome assembly GCA_030015575.1 of Agapanthus africanus. NCBI lineage: Eukaryota > Viridiplantae > Streptophyta > Magnoliopsida > Asparagales > Amaryllidaceae > Agapanthus > Agapanthus africanus. The sequence continues at coordinate 694,460,111 of JASDDO010000022.1, read as the reverse complement.
CAAAAGTATGATATAAATCGAGTATCACGATTGGAAACGATACTCACGGGTACTCCATAAAATCTCACAATCTCCTGCATGTACTGCTCTGCCAAAGCCTCTGTCGATTGACGAACTCGAAATGGTATGAAATTAGCTGTCTTGGTCAATCTATCGGCGATGACCCACACTGCGTTATTGCCCTTTGGACTCCGTGGTAAGGCCGTCACGAAATCCATGGTTATATGTTCCCACTGCCATTGAGAAATCGGAAGTGGTTGCAACAAATCAGCCGCTCTTTGATGTTCAGCCTTGACTTGCTGACACACCAAGCACTTCGATACGTAGCGAGCAATCTCCATTTTCATGCCTTCCCACAAAAAATGTTGTCGTAAGTCTCGGTATATCTTCGTACCTTCCGGATGCACAGAATATATGGAACTATGAGCGTCCTTCATGACTTCTTCACGATCATCTCCTTTAGGCACACACAAATGACTCCTATATCATAACGAACCATCTTCATGAATCAACAAATCTATTCGAAATCCCGCTTCTACTTGTTCTCGAAACTTTTGCAATATTTGATCGTGCGACTGTGCTGCTTTAATGTTATCAATCAAGGATGACTGCATCAACTGTCCCGAAGAATTTTGTAGTACAATCTCCAATTCGAATCTCTGAAGATCAGCTATAATCTTCTTCCGTGCAGTCAACATCTGTATCGCTGGAAACCGACTTAGAGCATCTGGCACTATATTAACTTTCCCCGGATGGTATTTTAGATCACGATCATAGTCAGCCATCAACTCTAACCATTTATGCTGCCTCATGTTGAGCTTTTTCTGTGTGAACACATACCTTAGGCTCTTGTGATCGGTAAATACTTCTACCCTTTCGCCCAATAAGTAGTGTCTCCAAATCTTCAGAGCAAAAATCACTGCTGCTAGCTCCAAATCATGAGTTGGGTAGTTCATCTCATGAGTTTTTAATTGTCTTGACGCATATGCTATGACCTTCCCATGCTGCATTAGAATACATCCCAAATCTTTTCCAGATGTGTCGCTGTGAATAACTAGTCCTTCGGAACCATCTGGCACTGTCAGAATAGAAGCGGTGGGCAACCTCTGCTTCAGCGCTTCAGAAGCTGACGCACACTTCTCAGTCCATATGAACGGTACCTCTTTTCATGTTAGCTTGGTCAATGGTTCTGCTATTCGGGCGAAGTTCTTCACAAATCTTCTATAATATCCAGCAAGTCCAAGGAAACTTCTGATCTCCTCCACATTCTTTGGAATCGGCCAATCGTGAATAGCTGCAATCTTTTCGGGGTCAACCGCAATTCCATCTCTGGATACTACATGACCCAAGAAATTCACTTTTTCGAGCCAAAACTCGTACTTGCTCATCTTAGCATATAACTTTTCTTGTCTCAATGTTTGCAGTGCGATCCTCAAGTGTTCTTCATGCTCTTCTTGGCTCCTCGAATAGACTAGAATATCATCAATGAAAACAACCATGAACTGGTCCAGATATGGTGAAAAGATTCGGTTCATCAAGTCCATAAATATTGCCGGTGCATTAGTAACTCCAAATGGCATCACTAAGTACTCGTAATGCCCATATCGTGTTCGGAACGTTGTCTTGCAAATGTCTTCTGCTTTCACCCGAACTTGATGATATCCAGATCGCAAATCTAACTTTGAGAATACCCTCATGCCACTGAGTTGATCGAATAATTCGCCGATGCGGAAGATTGGATACTTGTTCTTAATAGTCACCCAATTTAATTCTCGATAGTCGATGCACATCCGTCGTGTGCCATCCTTCTTCTTGACTAGAAGGACTGGAGCTCCTCATGGTGAACCGCTGCTACGAATACAACCCTTCTCCAGTAATTCGGCAACTTGTTTCTTTACCTCTTCCAGTTCCACCGGCTCCATTGGATAATAAGCCTTTGAAATCGGCACTGCTCCAGGAATAAGATCAATCGCGAACTCCCCATCTCATTTTGGCGGTAAACCCGAGATGTCCTCGAACACATCTATAAAATCCCGAACTATTGTTGGTGCTTCCTCTTTGTTTACTTCTATCGACGAAAGAACGACACTTGTCGGCCTAGCCCTAAATTCGATTGTCCCGACAGATCTGCTACCTCCCAAAAATATGAATTTCGGATGTCCGGGAATCTGGAAAGTCACTTTCTTTGCCCTACAATCAGTATGAGCGTGGAAAATGCCAAGAAAATCTATTCCCAAGACAACATCATAACTGCCGGTATCAATCACCAAGAAATCCGTGAATAACTCCCATTCGCAAATAACAATCAAGCAACCCTTGCACTCACTGCTGGATACAATTCTCCTATTCCCAGTGTGTATTTCCTAGCAACTAGATATGGCCATGTGTGGAATGGAGTGTGCACTAATAAAATTGGATGACATGAAGCAATGGGATGCACCTAAATCAAATAATGCCAATGCGGGAAAATTATAAACGTGTAGGATACCTGAAACAACATCACCTGACGCTTTAGCCTCCTCGGCCGTCAAGGTGAAGGCCCGTCCTTCATTGGGCCTTTGAGTGATCAGCTTCTGCTCATAGGTCTGCTTCTGCGGTGGTTTCTGAATATCGTCTTTCGATCGTAGTTTCGAAGGGCAATCACTGATGGAATGGTCAGCTGATCCACAAACTAAACAAAGCCTGAGCTTCCTTCGACGGTCCTTCTGAGTGTGTCCGGGTAGACTGCAAAAGTCACAAATTGCACCCCTTTTCTGATCTGATACGAAAGGCTTCTTCATAGGTATTGTCCCTCGTTTGTTTACCGGAATGCCTCTACGTACATGAGCTCTGTTTGGTGTAAATGTAGTCTTCCGCACTACAACCTCTTGCTGTAGATTACCCTTTACCTTTACTGATAAACTCTGCTGCTCCTTAACTGCCTTGAGAACCTAGGAGAAGGTGGTGAATCCCAGATATATGATGTGTCTCTGAATCTCCACATCCAGGTTACGCATAAACCGCCTCGCCCTATCTGCCTCATTGGCAACCAAGGGCCCCGCAAATCAACTGAGCCGGGTTCACTCAGCCGCATGTGTATCAACGGATCCGCCATTCTGCTTCAAGCTAATGAACGTCTCCTTTATTTTCTCCCTAGCAGATCGCGGAAAGAACTTCTCCAAGAAACTTCGCGAAAAGGTCGCCTAACTGATCGGCTTGGTCAGATGGGTCTCCTCTACGAGCCACCACTCGCGAGCGTAATTTACCAATTGGATGCGTACTACATCCACCATTTTCTCATCTGGAATCTATGCGGCAACGAGCAGGTTCTCTGTATCAACTAGCCACTGCTCCGCTAGCAATGGCTCCTCCAGTCCTGTAAATGTGGATGAACCGAGCTTCCTAAAGTCTGCCACGGTGTCCTCACGCTGTGTTGGCCTGGGTGCTGCTTCCCTCTCAGCTGCTGTAACCACGGATTGCTGGACCGTCAGCAGAACCTTCTGGAAAGCCTCGGCCTTCTGCTAATTCAGCTCAGTTTGATGCTTCTGGTTTTCTAGCATACCACGTACAACTCCACGCCTCTGGTATGACCGCAAATCTCTATCCGCCATGATTTTGAAGCCAAGACACTAAAGGGGATTAGTAACGGTAAATATGATTCAATAAACAATATATTGACAGCTATAGATTCAAGACTGGTAAGATAGTAATGTGGCAGGACATGTTCCTAATTCTGGGTTTCCTGGTTAGTGTATTGGGTTCAATGCCCAACTACAAAAAGAACCAAACTTGACTAACTCTAAATCCTATGGCTCTGATACCAAACAAACCCTGTCACACACCGCTTTCCAGAATACGTAAATACGGCACGTGACAGAGCCAACCATGCTGCCTATGGTTAGGAATAATCCCTCCATAATCATATTACGGCTGTCAATCAGATATCAAGAACAATAAAGAAAATCAAACTAACACATGTCCATCTGCCACAATAAATAAAGTCAAGAAATGCATATAGCGGAAACGAATCAAGATCCAATAAATAATAATATCTGAAACACGTCCCTTATGGGATCACACTGATAAAATAAAACTACGGAAATAAAATAAACTAAGCATCTCTAAAACTAAACATCTAGCTCCTCACTGCTCGGCTTTCTTGCTAAAATACTCCTGATCTGTCTGCGACAACGTCAGAGGAACTGGGCCATGCAAAACCCAGACGTCAGTGTGTCATAAATATCAAAACAATAGTAATAAAAAAGATAGGATACTATGATTAAACATGAGTATAAATAATAAACACGGGTATAAAACAGTGAGGTATCGATATGTGATGTGTATCCTAAAATTTGTACTCCTAGGTTATCTATTCTACAAGTCTTTGAAATTAATTAAATTGAATCGTTAATGTAACTTAATAGTATCCCGTGCATGTCCAGGACCACGGTCAAGACTCTCGGGGCTGAATCCGAGACGTGCCGCTAAGCAGTAAAAACATATATCATGTACAGACGAATAATGTCAGCAGCATCATTCCGGGGCCGAAGCCCGTATCGAATGATCAGTCTCTGAAAAGTATCGAACTGTTGAGTTACAAGTTAGGTTTCATCATTGATTTCCTCTTATCCCCAGGTTTTGTGTTCAAGTCAGGTATTGATGATATCAATCTAATACCAACACAGGATCAAACAGGTACAGGCCTTGTCTATGTAGACAGCAAGTCACGTCCATCATGACGACAAGTCAGGATTGTCGGCATTAATAATAATCAAGGTAACAGGTCTGGTAATGTCTCGTGTACAAGTCAGGCAATATATATTAACCAAAATAGATACCAATTGTAAAACTGTAACCAATATCTAAACACGGTAAACATAACTAATGCCCAGGATGTATATGTATCTATCGTAATAACCGTTTTAAGTCTGCTACCAGGTATATAGCAATCTAGATAAAAATACTGAATTGATATAGTATTATAATAATATTGTGATGATCCGGCACACAACTAGATAAAACCATTATTGGTACGGATACAGACTGATACTATGAAACTGTAAATCGATAATATTTGCTGAATAGTAATACACATGTACTATAATTAATTATATAAATTTTGATATAAACAAAATAACATGTTGCAAGTTTAGAACTTTCCTCGTACAATCGATGATGACAAAACTTAGACACAAGGAACGATCTCGACTGCGTTTTGACTTGTGCTCTGCAACAGAGAAGAAGAGAAATTCACAGTTGGCAATGGGTTTGTAGCGAGATGATGATCTCTTTGTTGAGCACGGCTTGGTCTCGGCGTTGCCGCAAAGCTCGGTTAAAGATCAACGACGATGATGCTTGATGGATAGAGTTGGGTCCCGTGGTGACGATGGGTTCGGTGTTGGCTTGGGACAGTGCTCAGGTGATGCCGACGACGAAGTCTTCGTGGTTGGGGTCGAAGGGTTCTCGGGGTTAAAAGAAGACCAAGGAGACGGCGAAAATGGGAGTGATAATGACGACGGTGAAGGGGTTCGATCTTTGGTGGTTAGGCGAGGCCAGGGTTTGGAGTTGGGTTTCTCAGTTTGATGGCTGCGGGTTACAGGCAAGGTTCTTGATGAGTGGCAGGCAATGGACTGAAGCAAGGTGGTAGTGTTGAGGCCGAGGGAGATGGGTTGATGGTTATTGGGAAAACGAGAAGGAGAAGAAGAAGATGGTGATGAGATGGTGGTGTGGATGTTGTGGTGATGAAGTCGAGAATGAAAAGGTGACAGAGGGTGATGGTGGTGGTCGGTTCAGGTGACGGCGAGAGGGTAGGTTGAAGGAAGTGGGTTTAGTTGTGGAGGGTCGAAGATCCAGCGAGGTCTCGGGGAAAAGGAGGAGGTGTCGACGAGGAAGAGGAGGAGATGAGGGGGTGGTGATGACAAGACGGCGGGGCGGGGGTTTAGGGTTCGGACGAGAGCGAGAGAGAGCGAGAGGAGAGATGGGGACGAGGGGGGAGAGAGAGTTTTATAATAATTTTATTCATATAATATTATATATATATATACACATATATATACATATATAACAGTTGTAGTTATAGGAATATATATTTTATATATTGTAGGATTTTACAGATAATACCAGATCTCTCTAAATATTACATGTATCCATTCAAAAATATAGTTCTTAAATATAAAGAGCATACGTAAGAATTTTAACCATAATGAAAAAATTTGTAATTAAATATATATGCCCCAAATAAAATCTATATAAATATACGTAAATATTTCTAATTATTCATATGTCTATAACCGAGCATATGAACATGATATATAGGCGCAACAACCTGATATGGGGTAATTTGCCATGCAAGACTAGATAGAAAAAGAATATTATTTGTTTTTATCTTGTATTATAAAGAGATATATAGAGCTTAAAATATATTATATATATATTTAGTACTCAATTCACATGAATACACCGTACTAGAAAATATTTGATATAACCTCGCACCATACTGGGTTTCAAATATGCGGGTCGGGTTGGATAATAACCATAGGTACTAATTGTATCATTCACAACCCAATAGCAACAATAGTAAAGAGTTTTATCGCAAGATTTAAAATACCGAAATATATAGTATAAATGTACTAGGTTTTACAGATACTCTATAGTAGACTTGTGTATACATTTATAGACCCCGACGAGGGGCGGTGGTTGGTCCCACGACCATTGGTGTGATCACCTAAAATTGTATACAGGTGTTTACTGAGGGTGAGTACACTGGAAGGACTTACCGAGAATCTCTAGATGGTATTATACCTATCGTCAGATAGCGGTTTTCAAGTGACATAAGTACAGGTTAGTCTTAAGACATGAGATCATCATTTGTCTCGTGTGAGTTCCCACTGTGCTTTAACCACTACCTTACCACAGCTCTACTGAGTCGTGCATACAAGTTTTGGTTGGGTACAGTCCCTAGCCACATGGAGGCAGTGAGTGATTGTCAGGGATTCGTCTCTTCCGGTATTGGGAGTTGATATCGTACTGTGTCCGGTTGGTTAGAACTATAAGTCCTTGGCCAAGGTAGTTGAGAACTACTGATGGTTAGATCGGTAGTTTCTCGGATTGGTCCTGAGCCAAATCAACATGACTTATCAGGTCAGTAGAGGTCCGACGTTTACCACCCCCTAGACCCGGTATGCGATACTCTTAGACGAAAAGACCAGACTGTACGAAAATTGTCACTGATAGGCTCAGTAGAGGTCCGGATGAGCTTGCTCGTCGGCCTTCTTATTGATAGGTGCCTGGGTAGCCGTTATGTACAGTTAGTGCCGCTGACGTGCTTGTGGTTAAACCCACTGTCAGCGTACTATCGAGTCTTTAGAGTCCTACACAGAGGGTTTCTCTGATTCAGGCGAAACGACGTGGTGGCCATATGTTTATACGTGTAGAATTTCGATCGAATGATAATGCTTATCGGCTTAGAATTAAGCCGGATTATTAAATCAGGTATTGATTTGATAATTTACTGTAAGTCCACGGTAGCGCCCCGGCCGTCTAACAGACGCCAAATGCGGAACAAAAACTTTTTACAACTGGCGCTATCGTGTACCGTAACCCGGATCTGCCATTAAAGCTAAACTAACAAACTACAAAGTGGGTAGAAAGGTTATACCGAACGATCCGAGTCCTTCGGTCTTCAACCATCATCCCACGCTTATTGCGGCTGCTCCGATCTCCTCGATCTCCAGTCTTGTCGTCCAGGTGGCACCACGTCGACGGATCTTTAAACGGGTTCCCGCCTCTGAACCGAGGCAACTCGATCGTCAAGTTTGCTAAAAGAGACGACCAAGATGAAGTAGAGAATGAGTAGAACACTTTGTCTCGTTACGTCCAAGGCTATGGACGAACGGTTAATGAAGTTGCCTTTTGGAATCGGGTGAAATGAGAAATGAGGCTTATCTAATTTCCATGCGTCCAAAACAATACCAATCTTTTTTCTAGCAACCATACTCTTCAAGCAAGAGGGGCCGGCCATCATATAGGAGTTGGGGGGGGTGAGTGTAGGAGAGGGGGAGGTGACATTAAGAGAAATATCTAGTGTGAACACAAAATGTGAACACAATAAATGCACCATTAATGAACAAGTGAGTCACAAGCCTAATCACCCTCTCTAGAACCTTCTAGAACACTGACTCACCTCATCAAGAAAAGATAAATCCGTATTTAACCGAATGTCAAAATACGGCTGATAGAAAACTGGAAACTGGAAACTTCCAAAAGTGACCCTGAAACAAGTTTCAGGATAACCCCGTAACAGTATAAACATACCCGCATTTGTATTACGACCGAATACAAATGTAACTGAGACAAAGATATTATATCTACACAGTATAATACTCGGATCTGGCTTAAACCAAAGCCGACCAGTATTATCTGTCCGAAAAACGACACGTGCGAAAACGCACGTGCTTTTTCTGAACCCTGTCATATCACCATACGGCCTCTACAACGTTTCGCCCGAACTTGGGAAAGTGTTTGTGGGGGACTCTAATGACTCATCAACACACTGGCACTAGGTATAACCACTAGCACGTCAGAGGTACAAGCTATACGTAACGGGTTGCCTATGTATTGATTGGAAGGGATGCAGATGAGCGAACTCATCCATAAACCCTACTGAGCCTAACGGTGATAATATACATATAGTCCGGTCCGTTCGTCTATGAGTATCGCATATCTGACCTAGGGGGCTAGTAACGTCAGACCCCCATTAGCGGTATAAGTCGTGTCAGAGAGTAGCCCAGAACACCCTGAGATACTACTGGAGTACCTACCAGTAAATCTTCTGCCTCGGCCGAGAGCTTTTTGTAATGGCTCTCCTAGACATAGCGCGATCTCACCCCCAATACCGGGAGAGACGAATCCCCTGCCGATCCGCTCACTTGCCTCCAATGTGGCTCGGGACTGTACCCAACTAAAACCTGTTTGCACAACTCTTTTGAGCATGGTAGGGTAGTAATCTAAGCACAGTGGAAACTCACATGAGACAAATGACGATCTCAGGTCGATGAACTAACCTGTACACATGTCACTAGGGAACTGCTATGTGACGATATGTATAATACCAACTAGCATGTTCCCGGCGAGTCCTGTCCGGTGTACTTATAACCCAATGAGCACCTGTATACATCTTAGGTGATCCTACTGACACCAATGGCTTGTGAGACCGGCCATCGCCCCTCGTCGGGGTCTCGACTGTATACACTAGTCTACTCTGGAGTATCGATACCCTGTCTCGAAACTCCTACGACTAGGGACTCTTTAAGGATGTGCTTACAGACCCCAGCTCCCACGTATATGATCGCTATCATACCGCTGGTAGTCAAGCAAGAATCATATGGGCTCTATCATCATGCAATAGTGAACTAAAGCATATATACGATGATAAAGACAAACCAGATAGCATACTATCATCACGAGCAAGACTGCCATATCGGTATAGGTCCTGCCTCAATCATTGCAATCACGTACCTGCGATCCAATAATTGACTTTGAGGGCACTATCTCCAACAATCTCCCACTTGCACTCAAGACTAATTATTGCGATGTCGCATACTCACAGCCCGTGTGATACCGAACACCCAACTCCTCTACTAATCAGTTTCACAAAGCTAGTTTGTAAAAACTCTTGTGTTCGAGAAAATAGCCTCAGTGAGTGGATCCGCCCTGATGTTTCTTTCTATGTCTCTCTTAATCTCAAGTTCGCGGAGTAAGCCATCTCCTGAATCGAGTAATACCTGTCTTAGAATATATCTGGATATCTGATGAATCCTAGTTCATAAATGAACTCCAAATCCAAACTTCTTAGACTGTATCGATAACTGAACCTAATCAGTTTCCAGCACTATACCTCCCAGAGTATCCTTTTGGACCACCTGTCCATAATACTGTCTCTCGCCAGAGGAAAAACTATAACTCTGACAATCACTCTGTTATCCATATCACCTTGGAAGCCTGAAATGATAACCGTCTCCCGAAGGAGGCTGCCATTATCAAATCCATAGAACATGCACCTTATGTTCTAAAACTGCTTCCTTACGTATCTTCAGGATTGGATTAATATAAACTTATCGCATCTAGTGCAAAAACTACATTTGGTGTGGTACTTGACATCTCATGATTGACTCAATTGCCTAAGCAAGTGATCTGCCAATCATACACATCCCTCTCTCCTTTAGTCTCTAAGACACCTTTAGAGAGGGTGACTCCATCACGTGCAGGTACACCACCATACCAGGAGTCTTCTATTCTAAATACCATTAGAATACTGTCAAAGTACCCATATTGGGAAACTACCCAAATCTAGATCTAATACCATAGATCTAGTAACCAGAATGTCTGATATTATATCCATATCTTGTCTGGAGAAACAACTGTGTGACGACCACAGTACAACCGATCGTAGTACAGAAATTTTACTTCCTACTCTGTGTATGTCATCCAAATACCAGGACATCATACCCTACTATCTTCTTAACAGATCCATCCCTTATTCTGATCAAGTCAAATCTATGACCGATACATCAAAATTAGATGATCTTATCTCCGCTATATTTGCTCAAGTCTATAAATAAACATAAGCTACTTGCCCACTATGTTTCTGCTGCTCCCACTGACTACGACAACCCTCTGGCAGAATAATATCTACGTACACTTCTAAAGCATGTTTAGAACGACGTTATACTTATCCACTTGCCGGGTCTCACAGTCTGGAATAACAGTAGTGTCAAGTCTGGGTAAACAAGAACCTCCCTGTCACCGTCCTTGAGGCTACCAGAGTACCTCTCAGGTGTCTGAGGTTACCCACCATATCTGCGGAGCGGCTATTGGAATGTCAAAACTGATTGAATATATAGGTCCTATTAAATTTTCCGTAATCGTTTGCGGTTCTGGAATCACTTCCAGTTCTACCATACTCCCACTACTGTTTTCTGAAAAAATCCATTTTTACTAAAACTGTGGCGAGTCAAGAACAATATCACTATTGATCTTCCAGATGGTAGAAATGTCAACCCTCGTCAAAGCCAGGGTCAACCCACAAACAGCCATTACAGAAACGTGCCTTGAGTTATCCAGTGTCTGGTTTTAAGCATAAGCTGGACAACTCTCCTTACCTTAACATCGTTAAGATATGAACCATTCTATATCCAATATAGAAACAGAGGCACTAATTTAACTGGAACTAGATTCAAATCATGCAGCTGTCTCCAGTGCATATCAACTTAATGAAAAAAAGGCTAATCAACATTGCTCAACTTAGGAATCCATCCAATTATGAGTAACCTGAAAGAGAAAACAAGTTTCTCAAAACCATTACTATCAACTGAATACCAATCACAAGAATCTACATCTTCGATCTCTTTGAAGAATCCCGATACTTGTGATACCTGGTTCTCTACTTCATTCTTATACCCACAACTTCTCAAAACTTAGACATTGTATTTCTACGAAACACTTGTCTAAAAACTAGAGAAGTGATAAGTAAACAGAACATAGTACGAGGACCTACCCCTTTTGTCTTGACGGACACTAGACAATATACAATACTCTGTATAAGTCCGCTAAGTTTGAATAACTCAAAACCTGTGCATTGTAGGTTGAAAACTGTATCCAGGCGATTTCCTCAAATATCACCAATTACAACGAATTCCGATATAATGAGGATGATCACCTAATTCCCAATAACTTACTCCCACTCATCATCTGTAAAAACATACAGATATGAGAATAAAACCTGGTAAATACATACCCTGGAGCAAGTATCTAATCGGGAAATCAGTTTTCTTTTAACAATGTACAGTGTAACTGAAACATGAAAATGTTTCGTAGGGGTATCCTGGTATTCCTTGTAATGCCTCTTCCATAATCCAATTCATGACTATAACCGTATATCTCTTCGCCATCTTTCCAAAAATCCCTTTATTTGTCTTTAGTCGTTACCTTCTGTACACCATCGTTAGGCTAAATGATTTTCTTCCTTCCCTACCGTTCAGCACCAGCCTATGGTTCGAAAGAAGACTATCCAGTAAGCATAACAGGTGTACCCTCCTAAATCAAGGAATACTCTCTTGAGAGAAGGTGATGATAAAAGACAATCTGAATAATACCTTATTCTATTTCTCCCGAACTGGGGAAAAAGCAAAGGTGAAATTGGAGTGGCGATGAAGTACGTGTTTTTGTCGTGAATGATAACAGTCGCAATTTACTTTGCCCTCTTTCTAATCCCTTTATTTTGTCTTTACATATTACCTTCTGTACACCCTACTTAGGCTAATTGGTTTTCTTCATTCCCTACCTTTCGGCACCAGCCTTGGTTTGGAATAAGACTATCCAATAAGCGTAATAGGTGTACTCTCCTAAACTAAGGAGCCCTCGCAAACTGAGAGAAGGTGATAATAAACGACAACTGAATAAACCAATTCTATTTTTCCTGAACCTGGATCCATCCTCGAAGAAGTCCCTTCGAGTTCGTATATAACCATACGATGGATCTATCTAATGGAAGTGGATATCCGTAGTAATACGGGGTGTTCTGAGAAATACAAAGGGTAAAGGAAGGAGCGGCAATGACTTATGCAACTAAGACAACCAAATGCCAGTATTTTAAGAAGCTTCGGTCAACTTGGTCACTGAGTCATAGTTTAGGATCGGTCAAAGGTCGCTGCCCAAGAGAGAGAGAGAAGAAAAACTCTGCGTGCACTCTAACCTAGATCAGAATGGTTATCAATTTATCTAATCAGGAAACCTCCCACTGTAATCTCAAATTCTCCTCCAAACCTGAAAGAAGAATTAGTCGGGATCACCCGAAGAGTAAACTAACTCATCAGTGAGAATCGGGATCCAACTATTATCGTATGATAACTTGATGGAAGCCACTCAAGTTATCACACTCCAGAAGGTATGCGCATGCCTGGCAAGTTTGCTTTATGTTTGAAACTCCCGATGTGATTTTTGCCTCATGCTCTTATGACCTTGACTTTAGTCAACAAATTATAAGTCACATGTCAAGTTCTACCTGTCATTGTCCAGGTTGATCTGAACCCACCCGTACATACCCTTGACTTTAGTCAACAAGGTAATACGACTGTCCCAAACCAACGCATCTAGCTATGCAACAGATGAATACCCAGCGGCTACCAAACACCATGCCTTGACTTTAGTCAACAAACATAGCTTGAATACTACTGGCCATCCATAAGAAATGACGGAGGGCTACGGCTGGTTTTTGGCGAAAAACCTTTAACGTAATGAACTTGATCTCGTTGAAGGAAACTGATAGCTTTTTATAAAAATATAGTGGCGAAAACTTTTTGCTAAAGAGGTCATTCCCGGTGAAGGGATCTCGGCTCTTTCCTCGTGGAATGAGGTGCAGGATATTCCAACTGAATACCGCGATGCAAAGCAACTTGTAATCGACTATATTAAAGTTACTACCCTGACGTAAACTTCTGCCTAAGGGGTTTTTCCTGGTGAAGGGATATGAGCCCTTGCCTCATCAAATGAGGTGCAGGATATTCCGACTGAATATCACTATGCAGAACAAAAGGAAACATCTCTGTAATAACACCTTTTAAAATTTGTTCCAACAACATCAAATATAGGTTTGTTTTATCCTTGCATTGATAAGAATTAATGCAGTCCCATCAATCAATCACACCAGAAAAGAACGAAAATAAAATGTACGTATATGCCATCCGCATTTGTCACTGGGTCCCGTCATCACCCGTTAGGTTACTTAACTAACGACAGAGCGGAGACTGGACTAGCGCGGGTGTAAAACATATACACCATCTAATAGTATATATACCAATATACAATAATCGCTCCAGGCGTGATAATATGCAACATAACAGAAAAGTAATAAGCATCACAGAACAATACAGATAATCTGGGATCCCCAGGTTTCACAGAGCAGCTGCTGAAACCTGACGTTCCCCTGGTCGTGTGGATAGCCTGTGCAATGAAACCTAGACCCCTACGGGTGCGGCAAGTTACCCGCCAAAACCTGAAGCGAGGTAGTCCCCACAACATAATGAATGGAACACCCGGCACTTCACGGAATCCGGTAAATTAAGCACCCCTCCTTGGGTCAACCTGTACACCCTACGAGTGCGGCGAATAGTCTGCCAATTCTAGAGTAAGGTCCCTTTGCCTCTCAAAACCATGAGATACGGACCCGTTTCCCTCCAGAACCCGGCTATTCGTGCACTCCTTCGTGGGATAAACCTAGTACAGAAATAAAAATATGTACAACGGGTACATCGACCTCGACCCGGTTGTGCCCCAAAAGAATATTATACAACAGGCAGTGACGGCAGTCCATATGTTGGACGCTCGCCCCGCAATATCAGATGTACAAATAAATCCAGACTGCACTATCATTGCACCCTGCTATCCACCACGACATATCCGCAACATTACAGCACAACACAGAACATCAACGCGAATGTCACGTTCGCAAACCTGTCTAAAAGAACTATAGCAATCAGACGCGGTTTACCGATCAAATGACATTCCCGGTCGGAGATATAATATAAATACCGCATACTAACAAATTTAAAAATTCGATCGACTAAATTTCGCGAAGTGGGCCCCACGTACATCTGCTGTACAGTAACAAAAACTGGGCCCAAAAGAATATACCAAAAACCCACAATTTCCAAATAAAGCCTACTAGAAAAAAATGATGCACTGTTCCCTCTAAAGCGTCGCGGTTCCGCGGTGATATTGTGGGAACACGTGTCCAAATTTTTCCAGTGTGCTTTAAAAACCTGCACGCTTTTCTGTGATATGTAAAATTATTTTTAGGCCCTTTTAAAAATCGACAGAAACCCAGGTGCTTGAAAAATGTAGTTTTGCGAAATCCGTTCGATCGATATTTTAAACGTGTTAGCGCAAGTTAGTATAGCTTAATGGTTAGGCTCTGATACCACTGTAAGTCCACGGTAGCGCCCCGGCCGTCTAACAGACGCCAAATGCGGAACAAAAACTTTTTACAACTGGCGCTATCGTGTACCGTAATCCGGATCTGCCATTAAAGCTAAACTAACAAACTACAAAGTGGGTAGAAAGGTTATACCGAACGATCCGAGTCCTTCGGTCTTCAACCATCATCACACGCTTGTTGCGGCTGCTCCGATCTCCTCAATCTCCAGTCTTGTCGTCCAGGTGGCACCACATCGACGGATCTTTAAACGAGCTCCCGCCTCTGAACCGAGGCAACTAGATCGTCAAGTTTGCTAAAAGAGACGACCAAGATGAAGTAGAGAATGAGTAGAACACTTTGTCTCGTTACGTCTAAGGCTATGGACGAACGGTTAATGAAGTTGCCTTTTGGAATCGGGTGAAATGAGAAATGAGGCTTATCTAATTTCCATAAGTCCAAAACAATACCAATCTTTTTTCTAGCAACCATACTCTTCAAGCAAGAGGGGCCGGCCATCATATAAGAGTTGGGGGGTGAGTGTAGGAGAGGGGGAGGTGACATTAAGAGAAATATCTAGTGTGAACACAAAGTATGAACACAATAAATGCACCATTAATGAACAAGTGAGTCACAAGCCTAATCACCCTCTCTAGAACCTTCTAGAACACTGACTCACCTCATCAAGAAAAGATAAATCCGTATTTAACCGAATGTCAAAATACGGCTGATAGAAAACTGGAAACTGGCAACTTCCAAAAGTGATCCTGAAACAAGTTTCAGGATAACCCCGTAACAGTATAAACATACCTGCATTTGTATTACGACCGAATACAAATGCAACTGAGACAAAAATATTATATCTATACAGTATAATACTCGGATCCGGCTTAAACCAAAGCCGACCAGTATTATCTGTCCGAAAAACGACACGTGCGAAAACGCATGTGCTTTTTCCGTACCCTGCCATATCACCATACGGCCTCTACAACGTTTCGCCCGAACTTGGGAAAGTGTCTGTGGGGGACTCTAATGACTCATCAACACACTGGCACTGGGTATAACTACTGGCACGTCAGAGGTACAAGCTGTACGTAACGGTTTGCCTATGTATTGATTGGAAGGGATGCTGACGAGCGAACTCATCCATAAACCCTACTGAGCCTAACAGTGACAATATACATACAGTCTGATCCGTTCGTCTATGAGTATCGCATATCTGGCCTAGGGGGCTAGTAACGTCAGACCCCCAATAGCGGTATAAGTCGTGTCAGAGAGTAGCCCAGAACACCCTGAGATACTACTGGAGTACCTACCAGTAAATCTCATGCCTCGGCCGAGGGTTTTGTGTAATGGCTCTCCTAAACACAGCGCGATCTCACCCCAAATACCAGGAGAGACGAATCCCCTGCTGATCCGCTCACTTGCCTCCAATGTGGCTCGGGACTGAACCAAATAAAACCTGTTTGCACAACTCCTTTGAGCGTGGTAGGGTAGTAATCTAAGCACAGTGGGAACTCACATGAGACAAATGACGATCTCAGGTCGATGAACTAACCTGTACACATGTCACCAGGGAACTGCTATCTGACGATATGTATAATACCAACTAGCATGTTCTCGGCGAGTCCTGTCCGGTGTACTTATAACCAAATGAGCACCTGTATACATCTTAGGTGATCCTACTGACACCAATGGCTTGTGAGACCGGCCATCGCCCCTCGTCGGGGTCTCGACTGTATACACTAGTCTACTCTGGAGTATCGATGCCCTGTCTCGAAACTCCTACGACTAGGGATTCTTTAAGGATGTGCTTACAGACCCCAGCTCCCACATATATAATCGCCATCATACTGCTGGTAGTCAAGCAAGAATCCTATGGGCTCTATCATCATGCAATAGTGAACTAAAGCATATATACGATGATAAAGACAAACCAGATAGCATACTATCATCACGAGCAAGACTGCCATATTGGTATAGGTCATGCCTCAATCATTCCAATCACGTACCTGCGATCTAATAATTGACTTTGAGGGCACTATCTCCAACAATTACATATACACATTTCGATGTGTATATTCTATTGTCATCTAGGTTTTCGATCGAGCGGGGTTCAGATCGAATGATAATACTAGCCGGCTTAGGATTAAGCCGGATTATTAAATCAGTTATTGATTTAATAATTTACATGTATATATTTCGATATGTATATTCTAGTGTTATCCAGATTTTCGATCGGACGGTTGGTAATACTGACGGGCTTAGGATTAAGCCGGTACATTAAATCGGATATTGATTTGATACCAATATCATTTTAGTGGTATTATTCTATCTCTTGGGTATTCGTATTTTGATACGAATACGGGTATATATATACGGTAGAAAGTATTTTGTATTTATACAAAATAAGTTCTAGGATATGACAGCTCATCATGTTTATTTTTCTATTTGTTTAAAATAGAAAATAAGGTGGAAAAGGAAGAGATGGCATGAAACATGGCATGAAGAATGGTTTTAGTATTTATTGCAAATACTATTGAAATATGGTTGGTTTTTTAATGAAAAGAAAATAATTCATAAAAGAAAGACCTTAGCCATTCTCATGCTCATTCTTGACTTGCTTTTCTCTCTCGTCTTTGTGGGCTCTCTCACTCTCTTCTTCTTGAGTTCTTGTTCATCTTCAAACCCTATTATTCTCATGTGTTGAGAGACTAGGGTTTTGAGATAGGAAATTACCGCTAAACATCACCGCATCAACTAAGCAAACTAGATTAGAAAACTAGTTTGCCTAGTTTACTTCCTTTTAGAGATAGGAGCTTGGATCAGGGGCTTTCAGGTGGATCATCTAGGATCGAGAAGATTGGCCATCAAGTTTGATCAAGATCATCTAAGGAGTTCAAGAAGAGAAGTAAAGACCCAAAGGACATGAGTCTCTAGGTATAACTCCTTATCACAGTAGCTAGATTTTTTTAGCTAGCCAGTTTCGGTATATGGTAAGATTCTAGGTTGTGTTTTCTAGCGCCAGATTTCAAAAAGTGAAAGTTTTTCGTTCCACAACGGTCGCGTTAGACGGCCATGACGCTAGGAAACCCAACAGGCTCGTTATTAGGCGAATGGGGAAGGTACTCCTGGAAGGGCTCCAAAAGGTCGGATGCAATCTCGGAGATGAGCTGCCGAGAAACGTCCCCAATGCATCGTACTTAATCCAACTCCGTAGCCTCAGGAATCCAACGGGTTTAAGCGATCCGCTACGTCCCATTTACGAGTATCATCGGCTACCATTGCAGGGATAGCAATCATCACCAAAATTACTGATTACATTGATCAAAATGATATTATCTCATCATTGTATAACATTACACAACTTTGAAATAAATGACACTCAACCCAAGACAATACAGCTCACAAACACATCTGCAAGTCACATTACATCCACACCATATTCACATCATTGACGACTCTATCAACCCAAAAAATATACCAACACAACAAAATAAATTTAATCACCATCATCACTCTTTCACCATGACATTTTTCCGCCCAAAACAATTTATCAATAAATAAAAGAATCATTTATCATTTCATCTTCTTTAGTTGCCTTTTTCATCCTCTCCATCCTGGGCATTGGCTTGTTGGTCTCGTTTTCATCGTCCCCGTTTTCATCGGGCACGGGGTCTCCACGGGCGGCACCATGAAGTTGTATTGAAGGCACAAGGAGCTGCTCACTGGAATTTCTGCTGCCGGGCTAATCTCCATGCCTGTCAAAAAGTTGTGTTGCAGATATAGCACCTGTATCAATGGCGGCGGTCAAAATATTGTTAACCGTTAACTTAATAAACGACGGCTCTTAAAACTTAGGCGACAGAGTTGCATTCATAAATATTGTTATTTTGTTGGGTCGTGATGATGCTCGATATCGGCGATCTCCCAGATCGTGACACGCGGCAGATGACGTGTCCCAGAGCTCAGAAGAAAGGGCCTATAGTGCCGACCAGGCCACCCCTATGCCCGACCCGCAAGCACAAGCTGGCTCTCCTCAAAGCCCCATACACAAATTGGCTTCCTCGGACTCCCAGCTCGCCTTCGAGCTATCACAGGACCGGGATGTCTCGGCTCTCCCGCTCGCCCTCGAGCTCTCCCGCCGAGGCTATTTTTCTCGGTCTCATCGACCGACCAACGGTACCACTCGCAGGCGTAACCGCCGCTCCGCGAATCTCGTCATGCGTGGGATCTCCGCCGGCCACATCCCACGTTCCACACCATTACGTTCCCCATGAACGAGCATGTCTCGCCATTAATGGGAAGATCCGCTTATCACGCGGGCGTGACGTCGGGAGCGTAACGGCCGGTGTGATTCTCGTGCCTGCCCTGCATGCTGCCGTCGCTATATAAACCCCTCTTCCAGAGGGATCAAGTAAGCCATTTTGACCCCACTAAGACGTTACTCTGCTCGGATCTTGTTACTGACTTGATCGTCGGAGGGTCCTCGTTGGTACCAAACCATCTCGGGGCTTTCTTGCAGGTACTCGGCGCAAATCTCCTCCAACCCATTGAGCTCCACACATCGCAGAAGATCACGCTCCAGATCAAATCCTAACTGTCAATCGCAGCCATCGGCAGATCAACGGGAGACAACATCTAAAGGAGACCGGAAAGGCCTCTCCAACAGGTCGAGAGGCCAAATTCTAGAATACGAAATTAGAGTCTGAAAGAACTAAAAGTTAATGAATTAAATATCTATCACCACAATTTTATTCCAACTGATACTGTATTTCCCACAGTTAGAGAATCTTCAATTTTCATAAATTAAACTCTGTAAGCATGCCCACTCACTCCACCCACATTTCAGTTGAACTTGCATACAACTGCGTCACCAAACAAGGCCTTGTAACAAAGTCGAAATGAGTGATCAAATAGCCGCCCTTTACATTTGGGACGAAGATGTTGCCATCATCCGAATTTTGTCACCAAAAGTCATATAAAAGTTACTAATTCCAATTTCAGAGATTGAAGTTTGACTTGTGCAAACTATTAGATTTCGAGAGAGCGAGTATATATTTTATCTATGAGTGTACACATGCTTTGATATGAGTGAGTTCCAATAATAAGACTCAAGCCTTGCTAAGTTTTGACCCATTTTATATTTATACCAATATGCCTCTTATAGTTTTCGTGATGTGGACTGTTTTAATTCACATATATTAACACAAACCCTGTCTTTTTTATTTTAAACACGAGGGGTATTATATGCTCGGACCCAACTCTTAAACAAAATTATTAAATGCACATAGCACTCCTCGTCTATACCTCGTCCGATATCTATCGCCCTCAACTGGTTGTCCAAAATGGTCAATAATGGCATTATTGCTCTTTGAAGTCATATCTATAGTGGCCATACAGACATGAAGTGCTAACAAACCGGTTGAGAAATAAAAGCCTAATTACATACCTACGAAGGATGTTGTATTCAATTGACGTGAAACTACTTTTTACTGGAGTTATATCCTAAACCACCTCTGTCCATAATGCCTCAAAAGCACACAAATTTTATTCCAAAGAACACAAACAGGTTCTACGGTTAAATTGCATGATCGCCTGAGCTGTTAACAACCAATATGATTGTTTTTTAAGGGTTTTGGTTGATAAGCAAAAGTCTACCCAGCTAATAAATCTTTTGAGAGGGAAATTCTACAAGGGAAAAAATTGAAGGTTTATTTTTAGTGCAATTAGCCCTATATAAGCGGTTAAAACTCCTACAAACTTCTCATTGGAAATTTTAAGGCAGAAACAAATTATCCACTATCCACATAGTGTGATATATACGTACGTAAAGGTATCAAATTAAATAAAGAAATTATGAATTGGATTTGATCAGTGATGATGTTCACAAGTGAGAATTTCCCAGATCACGACACGTAGCGGATGACATGTCCCGGAGGCTACGGAGTTGGAATAAGTATGATGCATTGGAGACGTTCCTCGACCTTCGTCTCCGAGGATGCATCCGATCATTCGCAGACCTCCCTGAATACCTCCCATATTCACCTACCAAACAGCCAACAGCTCGCCTCCGAGCTGCGAGCTTCCTTAACCTCCTTGCTCGTCTCTGAGCTGTTGTAAGGCCGATCTTCCTCGGCTTCCTGGCTCGTGTCCGAGTCATCTCATAGGCTGAGTTTCCTCGACTTCCCAGCTTGTCTCCGAGCCATTTCACAGGCCGAGCTTTCTCGGCTTTCCTGATCAACCGAGAGCGCGGAGCCCATGCGTCCCCGCAACGGCTCCGCGTACCTTGCCAAAGTGAGATATCCGCAGCCCCACGTTCCGTTTCCCACGCTAGCGCGTTCCTCTATTAATGAGCGGATCCCGCCATCAATGCGGGCATAACGAGGGGGCGTAACTGACGGCGAGAATCTTGCCCCACGTGACCACTATATAAACCCCTCTTTCATATGACTCAGGTAACTCGAACTCATTCAAATAGGTCGCTATACTGCTCTAATTCCTCGGTACTAACTTGATCGTCGGAAGGTCCTACAGTGGCTTCCAACACCGGGGCTTTCCTTGCAGGTAGCTCGGCCCCAACAACATCCAACAGCCTATTGAGATCCACACGTTCAACAACCCTCAAAACAAACCTCAACCGCCTTAAACCGCTCGCTACCAGATCGATGGTGTCACGCTCCGCTTCCCGGTATATGGCGAAGTGGACTGGACTGGTCTGCTACGTATTTACTCTGAAGTAAATACGCTAAGCGTATCTAAGCAATATAAAAGTAAATACACAAGAGACAAGATATAATAAAAACAACAACTTTTATTTATTAACATTCTTTTGTACAATGCATGAAAAGGAAATACAACTGAAATAAGCGATGTCTAAACAATGGCATAACAGGAAATGAAAAGTACTGAATGGAAAATGTACAATGAAACTAGAGCTCTGGTTCTTCAGCAAACCGATCCAAGTCTTCTGCAGATGGCTTGATCTCTGCCGGGTCCAAATCACCTGACGACATTCAAAGAAGAAAGAAATAGAATGTCTTCAGCGAACAGGTCGCTCGGTAAGTCCCAAAGATAAGAGGAAAGTAGGATGGACAGAGAGTAAGAGAGAGAGGGTAGCTTTTACAGTTGTATTATATTGTTATATTGTTGTATTTAGTGTTAACGTTGTTGTTTGTAGTTTGGTACAGAAGGATGCCAGTGTATACGAGAGGAGTCTCTGTATGCCAGAGACTAGAGGCAAATGTAAGTACAAGGCTCCGTTGGAAGGCCCGGAACAACGGCAATTGGATTCATGTTAGGTGTCTTAAATCTTGCAGTCTCGTGCCACTTTTAACACCTTCCGTACTAGTCTACCCCTTAAACCCCGCAGTGTTTTATTTGTATTGTTTTGTACTGTATTGAGTGTATAATTGAAAGACTGACCGAAACCATGATATCAGTAAATGGATGTAACCATAGAATCATGTAAATGGATGTAAACTGGAATTCATATAAATGGAATGTATATCCATGGTTCGGTTCAGTCGAGTTATATAGATTGATAATTGGATTCATGAATTCATGTTGAATTGTAATATTGAAACTTGTAGATTATAGATTGTAAACTGTAGATTGTAGATTGTAGATTGTACTTGAATCATATTCAAGTCAGATTATACAGAGACTCAAACTGAGTCAGACAATTAATAAGTTAGATTGAAGTCCTGATTGTTTTTATTACTTTGTCTACCTTAGATAGGCAAGCACCCACTTCTCCGGCTCCCTGGGGCTCAAGAGATTGGTTCTGCTTAAACCTATGTTTACTAGGGTCCTTAGGGTAATTTATAGAACTTGAGGGGATTTTATGTAAAAATATTTTTATATACTTTTCAAAATACACCTCAAGTATTTATTATTCGTCTTTAGGGTTGTAATGAATGTAGATTTTATATTGTGATATTTCTAGTGAAAACATCCTAATTTCATAAATAAAGGTATTTATTTGTAATATTGATTTATTTGGAATTCATGGTATTTTAGTGTAAAATTTATTCTTGTGATTTTTAGAAAAAGTGGAATATTTATATCATAACAAAATATGTATTTTAATGATAAGTATATATATATATATATATATTTATACAAAAATAATTTTAATATATTTATTATATTCTAAAAATCTCATTTTCTTAAGATGTCGTACTTTAAATCTTTTGAGACCGAATGCTCCTTGCGGAGGTCTGAATCTCGCACTACTAAGCCCGAGGATATGTGATAATCCGCACCATCCCGAACGGGTTTCCCAAAATGGGTTGTAGCGGCGCTTTGCAAAGATTGTAAAATACTAAATCCTTTAGAAAACGGTTTTATGAAGTAAATGGTATTTATTTGTAAAGATGTCAATTTTCCGTATTTTATATTCTAGGGTCTCCTAAGCCAACTAGACTATTCCTAACTGGTCCAAAACGACAAGTTGTGAGATACTTCAAATCGCCTCTTCACCGCCAATTGTGGCCAGCTAAGTACAAGTGAAGAAAGGAGGGATCCGCTCACGAATCACCGTGAGACGGGCCTTTAAAGTTACCTTTCTCACTTGCCTAGCCTAGACACCAAAAAGTCAGGTTTAGATAAACGACTGATGTCCACAACTTATCCTAGTTTCATAATAAGTGGTATTTATTTAAAAAGTGTATCAATACTAAATCTTTTAGAAATGGCTTTATTTAGTAAATGGTATTTAAATGAAAATGTTTGTTTTCCGTATTCTGAGTTCTCGAGGGTATAGTGTTAGGTTGTATGTGAGTGTGTGAGGAGGTAGGTCGTTATCTCGTGATCTAGTTTAAATGTATAGCAAGTTTGATGGAGTTAAATGTATGATTGAAACAATGTGGTATTTAAGTGAAATATACGATGAATGGAAATAGCTATCATTTTATGTAATGAAACTTGATCAATTTGTTTGATTGGTGTTTAATAGTCAACATTAGAAAGTTTAAGTATGATTGTATTAGTGAGAAGTGAAATTTTATAGGAAACCGAATCGGAAATCGGATTTGTTCCGATTCCGTCGGGTTTTGTAAATCTGTATTTTTAGATAGAAGAGATAGGTAGAAATTAGGACTTACGGGTTTTAGATTACACAAGAGAGTGAGAGGGGATTAGAAGAATCGCCGATGTGTTGCGTCATCGCCTGTAGTTCCTAAAACGATCGCCAGAAGTTCCGCCGGAATTTCATCGGAGCTTCGCCCCGAGCTTGTTTTCAAAGTACACGATTCTTGGAAATTTTTTGAGAGAGTGGGTTCAGTATTTTGGGGTGAGAGGGTAGAGGGTAGGGGTGGTATTTATAGGGGTAGGCTAGGGTTAGGGTATATGAAGGGTTTTTAAATTAAAAATTGTAAAAATGTGTGAAAAATCATTAAAAATGGATTAAATAGGGTATAATTCACTCTCTGAAACTGATCCATTTAATTAGAGTGTGCAGGGGGCTAAAGGAGCTGAAAAGTCACAACTTTTCAGTTGGAGACTCTGTTGGATATAGTGCCCTCAAAGTCAATTATTGGATCACAGGCACGTGATTGCAATGATTGAGGAGGACCTATGCCGGTAGGACAGTCTTACTCAAGATGATAGTATGCTATCTGGTTTGCCTTTATCAGTCGTGTACATGTTCAGGTGACTGATTATATGTTACACGTTGATAGAGCCCTGAGGATCTTGCTTGAGTACCAACAGTATGAGAGTGATCATATACGTGAGAGTTGGGTGGTCTATAAGCACATCCTTAATAGTGGTCCCTAGTCGTGGGAGTTTCGAGACAGGGCATCGATACTCCAGAGTAGACTAGTGTATACAGTCGAGACCCCGACGAGGGGCGGTGGCCGGTCTCACAAGCCACTGGTGTCAGTTGGATCACCTAAGATGTATACAGGTGCTCATTGGGTTATGAGTACACCGGACAGGACTCGCCGGGAACCTGCTAGTTGGTATTATACATATCGTCAGATAGCAGTTCCCTGGTGACATGTGTACAGGTTAGTTCATCGACCTGAGGTCGTCATTTGTCTCGTGTGAGTTCCCACAGTGCTTTGATTTCTACCCTACCACGGCTCAAAGGAGTCGTGCAAACAGGTAGTTTTTGGGTACAGTCCCGAGCTACATGGAGGCATGTGAGCGGATCGGCAGGGGATTCGTCTCTCTCGGTATTGGGGGTGGAGATCGCGCTGTGTCTAGGAAAGCCATTACACCAAGTCCTTGGCCAAGGCAGGTGAGAATTACTGGTAGGTACTCCGGTAGTTTCTCAAGGTGTTCAGGACTTGTCTCCGACACGACTTATACCGCTATTGGAAGTCTGACGTTACTAGCCCCCTAGGCCGGATATGCGATACTCATAGACGAACGGACAGGACTGTATATACATTGTCACTGTTAGGCTCAGTAGGGTTTCCAGATGAGTTCGCTCATCGGCCTCCCTTACATGGGCAGCCGTTACGCACAGCTAGTGCCGCTGACGGCTTGTGGTTAAACCCACTGCCAGGGTACTGACGAGTCATTAGAGTCCCCCACAGATAGTTTTCCAAGTTCGGGCGAAACGTTGTAGAGGCCGTATGGTTTTATGGCAGGGTTCGGAAAATGCACGTGCGTTTACGCACGTGTCATATTTCGGGCAGATAATACTGGTGGGCTTTGGTTTAAGCCGGATCCATGTATTATACTTTGTACATATAATATCTTTGTCTCAGTTGCATTTGTATTCGGTCATAATACAAATGCGGGTATATTTATACAGTTACGGGGTTATCCTGAAATACGTTTCGGGATCGCTTTTGGAAGTTGCCAGTTTCCAGTTTTCTATCACCCGTATTTAACATTCGGTTAAATACGGATTTATCTTTTCTTGAGGGTGAGTCATGAGAGGAAGCTTCTTGGAAGGTGACTAGGTTAGTGATTCATAGTTAGCATTAAATGAGAGATGATGTGTTATTGTGACTCATGCTTTTGCATTTATGTTTTCTTGTAAAGCTTAAGATATTTTCTTCTTGATAAGCTTTGCATGTGGTCACCCCCCTTTCCTCCTACACTCACCCCACCTCTTTATAGTGGCCGGCTCATCCTTGATGGAAGAGATGGTTGTTGATTTGGAAAAAAGTATATGGTTTTGGGTTCATGGAAATTTGATAGTTCAGTTCTCATTTCATTCAATCCAAAAAGGAAACTTCATTAACCGTTCGTCCATGGCTTTGGACGTAACGAGACAAAGTGTTCTACTCATTCTCTACATCAATCTTGGTCATCTCTTTTAGCAAACTTGATGACCGAGTTGCCTCGAGTCAGAGGTGGGAGCCCGTTTAAAGATCCGATGACGTGGTGCCACCTGGACGAGCAGATCGGAGATCGACGAGATCGGAGCAGCCGCAACAGGAGCGTGGCATGATGGTTAAAGAATGAAGGACTTGGATCGTTCGGTATAACCTTTCTACCCTCTTTGTAGTTTGTTAGTTTAGCGTTAATGGCAGATCCGGGTTATAGTA
The DNA here is from genome assembly GCA_030015575.1 of Agapanthus africanus. Taxonomy (NCBI): domain Eukaryota; kingdom Viridiplantae; phylum Streptophyta; class Magnoliopsida; order Asparagales; family Amaryllidaceae; genus Agapanthus; species Agapanthus africanus. The sequence goes on along the minus strand of JASDDO010000022.1, from coordinate 694,433,654 downwards.
TGCGATAACGTCAGTTATAAATGTTTTTGTTCCGCATTTGGCGTCAGTTTGATGCCCGGGGCGCTACCGTAGACTTACATGGTATCAGAGCCACGCCATTAAGCTTTACTAACTTGTTCTAACGCGTTTAAAATATCGATCGACCGGATTTTCGAAAATCGCAATTTCCAATTCTAAAGTTTCTGTCGATTTTAAAATTGGTCTAAAAATCATTTTGAGCATCCCAGAAAATCGAGCAGGCTTTTTTAAGAATACTGGTGAAATTTGGTCAACTGTTGACTCCAAAGCGCCGCGGAACCGCCGCACAAACCCTAGTTTGGCCGCAGTTCCACCACCGTTTTAGAGCTACAGTGAACCATTTTTCTACAGTAGGTTCTACATTGAAAATTGTGGTTTCTGGAATATTTCTTTTGGGCCCATATTTTGTTACTGTACAGCTGATGTATGTGGGGCCCACTTTGGGAAGTTTTGTCGATCGAAATTTAAACGTGTTAGTTTATAGTACTTACATTATATCTCCGACCGTGAATGCCATTCGAGCGGTAAATTGCGTCTTAGCCCTTTTAGACGGATTTGCGAACGTGACATTCGCGTTGATGTTCTGTGTTGTGCTGTGTTGTTGCGGATTTGTCGTGGTGGATAGCAGTGTGCAATGGTAGTGCAGTTTGGATTTATTTGTAAATTTAATATTGCGGGGCGAGCGTCCAACATGTGGACTGCCGTCACTGCCAGTTTGTATAATATTCTTTTGGGGCACGATCGGGCTGAGGTCGATATACCCGTTGTACATATTTTTCATTTCTGTATTAAGATTTACCCCGCGATGGAGTGCACGGATAGCCGGGTTCTGGAGGGCAACGGGTCCGCATCTCATGGCTTTGAGAGGCAGATAGGCCTCACTCTGGAATTGGCAGACTATTCGCCGCACTCGTAGGGGGTACAGGTTGACCTAAGGAGGGGTGCTTAAGTTACCGGATTCCGTAAAGTGCTGGGTGGTCCATTCACTATGCTGTAGGGGGCTGCCTCGCTTCAGGTTTTGGCGGGTAACTTGTCGCACCCATAGGGGTCCAGGTTTCATTGCACAGGCTATCCACACGACCAGGGAAACGTCTGGTTTCAGTAGCGGTTATGTGAAACCCGGGGATCCCAGATTATCTGTATTGTTCAGTGATGCTTATTACTTTTCTGTAATGTTGCATATTATCACGCCTGGAGCGATTATTGTATATTGGTATATATACTAGTAGATGTTGTATATGTTTTACACCTGCGCTAGTTCAGTCCCCGCTCTGTCGTTAGTTAAGTAACCTAACGGGTGATGACGGGACCCGGTGACGAATGCGGATGGCATATACGTATATTTTATTTTCGTTCTTTTCTGGTGTGATTAATTGATGGGACTGCGTTGATTCTGATCAATGCAAAGGAAAACAAACCTGTTTGGATGTTGTTGGAACAGTTTTAAATTGTGTTATTACAAAGACGTTTTCTTTTGTTTTGCATAGTGATATTCAGTTGGAATATCCTGCACCTCATTCGACGAGGCAAGGGCCGATATCCCTTCACCGGGAGTGACCCCTTAGGCAAAAGTTTGCATCAGGGTAATAACTTCACTATAGTCGATTACATGTTGCTTTTCATCGCGGTATTCAGTGGAATATCCTGCACCTCATTCCACGAGGAAAGAGCTGAGATCCCTTCACCGGGAGTGACCTCTTTAGCAATGGTTTTCGCCACTATATTTTTATAAAAAGCTATCAGGTTCCTTAAACGAGATCAAGTTCATTACGTTAAAGGTTTTTCGCCAAAAACCAGTCGTAGCCCTCCGTCATTTCTTATGGATGGTCAGTAGTATTCAAGCTATGTTTGTTGGCTTTCGTCAAGGCATAGTGTTTGGTAGTTGCTGGGGTATTCATTTGTTGCATAGATAGATGAGTTGGTTTGGGACAGTCGTATTACCTTGTTGGCTTTCGTCAAGGGTATGTACGGGTGGGTTCGAATTAACAAGATAATGACGGGCAGAACTTGACATGTGACTTATGATTTGTTGGCTTTCGTCAAGGTCATAAGAACATGGGGTAAAAATCATATCGGGAGTTTCTAAAGAAACTGAAACTTGCCAGGTATGCGCATACCTTCTGGAGTGTGATAACGTGAGTGGATTCTGTCACGTTATCATGCGATTAGAGTTGGATCCCGATTCCCACTGATGAGTTGGTTTACTCTATGGGTGATCCCGATTGATTCTTCTTTTAGGTTTGGAGGAGAATTTGTCAGTACAGTGGGAGGTTTCCGGATTAGATAAAGTGATAACCATTCTGATCTAGGTTAGAGTGCACGCAGAGTGTTTCTTTTCTCTCTCTCTTTGGCAGCGACCTTTGACCGACCCTAGACTATGACTCAGTGACCAAGTTGATCGAACCTTCTTAAAATACTGGCTTTTGGATTGTCTCAGTTGCATAAGTCATTGCCACTCCTTCTTTTACCCTTTGAATTTCTCAGAACACCTGTATTACTACGGACATCCTCTTCCATTGGATAGATCCATCATATGGTTATATACGAACTCAAAGGGACTTCTTCGAGGATGGATCCAGGTTCAGGAGAAATGGAATTGGTTTATTCAGTTGTCTTTTATCATCACCTTCTCTCAGGTTGCGAGGGCTCCTTGGTTTAGGAGAGTACACCTATTGCGCTTATTGGATAGTCTTCTTCCAAACCATAGGCAGGTGCCGAAAGGTAGGGAATGAAGAAAACCAATTAGCCTAGGTAGGGTGTTCAGAAGGTAATATATAAAGACAAAATAAAGGGATTAGAAAGAGGACAAAGTAAGTTGCGACTGTTATCATTTACGACCAAACCGCGTACTTCATCGCCACTCCTATTTCACCTTTAAAAGAATAAGGTATTATTCAGTTGTCTTTTATCATCACCTTCTCTCAAGATGTGAGTACTCCTCGGTTGAGGAGGGTACACCTATTATGCTTACTGGATAGTCTTCTTCCAAACCATAGGCTGGTGCCGAAAGGTAGGGAAGGAAGAAAACCATTTAGCTTAACTATGGTGTACAGAAGGTAACGACTAAAGACAAATAAAGGGATTTGGAGAGATGGCAAAGAAATATACGGTTAAAGTCATGAATTGGATTATGGAAGAGGCATTACTATGAACACCAGGATACCCCTACGAAACTTTTTCATGTTTCAGTGCATTGTTAAATGGAAAACTGTTTTCCCGATTAGATACTTACTCCAGGGTGTGTATTCACCAGGTTTCATTCTCACATCTGTATGGTTTTACAGATGATGAGTGGGAGGAAGTTATTGGGGATTAGGTGATCATCCTCATTATATCGGAATTTGTTGTAATTGGTGATATTTGAGGAAATCGCCTGGGTATAGTTTTCAACCTACGACGCACAGGTTTTGAGTTATTCAACTCAGGGGACTCATACAGAGTATTGTATGTTGTCCAGTGACCATCAGGACAAAGGGGTAGGTCCTCGTACTATGTTCTGTTTACTTATGACTTCTCTAGGTTTTAGACAAGTATTTCGCAGAAATACAAGGTCTAAGTTTTGAGAAGTTGTGGGTATAAGAATAAAGTAGAGAACCAAGTGTCGCAAGTATCGGGATTCTTCAAAGAGATCGAAGATGTAGATTCTTGTGATTGGTATTCAGATGATAGTAAAAGTTTTGAGAAACTTGTTTCTCTTTCAGGTTACTCATAATTGGATGGATTCCTAAGTTGAGTAATGCTGATTAGCCTCTCTCCATTAAAGTTGATATGCACTGGAGACAGCTGCATGATTAGAATCTGGTTCCAATTAAATAAGTGCCAAAGTTTCTATATTGGATATAGAATGGTTCATATCTTAAAGATGTTAAGGTACGGGGAGTTGTCCGGCTTATGCTTAAAAACAGACTCTGGATAACTCTGGGCACGTTTCTGTAATGACTGTTTGTGGGTTGACCCAGGCTATGACGAGGGTTGACTTTCTACCATCTGGAAGATCAATAGTGATATTGTTCTTAACTCGCCACAGTTTTAGTAAAATGGATTTTTTTTCAGAAAACAGTAGTGGGAGTATGGTAGAACTGGAAGTGATTCCAGAACCGCAAACGATTATGGAAAATTTAATAGGACCTAAAGATTCAATCAGGTTTGACATTCCAATAGCCACTCCGCAGATATGGTGGGTAACCTCAGACATCCGAGAGGTATTCCGGTAGCCTCAAGGACGGTGACAGGGAGGTTCTTATCTACCCAGACTTGACACTACTGTTGTTCCAGACTATGAGACCCGGCAGGAGGTTAAGTATAGCGTTGTTCTAAACTAGCTTTAGAAGTGCACGTATATATTATTCTGCCAGAGGGTTGCTGTGGTCAGTGGGAGCAGCGGAAGCATAGTGGGCTAGTAGCTTGTGTCTATTTATAGACTTGAGCAGTTATAGCGCAGAAAGATCATCTAATTTTGATGTGACAGTCATGGGTTTAACTTCATCAGAATAGGGGATGGATCTGTTAAGAAGGTAGTAGGGTGTGATGTCCCAGTATTATGGATGTCATACACAGAGTAGGAAGTAAAATTCCTATACTACGATCGGTTGTACTGTGGTCGTCACACAGTTGTTTCTCTTGACAGGATATGGATATAATATATGACATTCTGGTTTCTAGATCTATGGTTTTAGATCTGGATTTGGGTAGTTTCCCAATGTGGGTACTTTGACAGTATTCTAATGGTTTTTAGAATAAATGACTCCTGGCATGGTGGTGTACCTGCAGGTGATGGAGTCACCCTCTCTAAAGGTGTCTTATAGACTAAAGGGGAGAGGGCTGTGCATGATTGGCAGATCACTTGCTTAGACAATTGCGTCAATCGTGAGATGTCAAGTACCACACCAGATGTTGTTTTTGCACTAGATACAATAAGTTTGTATTAATCCAATCCTGGAGAAACATAAGGAAGCAGTTTTAGAACATAAGTGAATGTTCTACGGATTTGATGACGGCAGCCTCCTTCGGGAGACGATTATCATTCCAGGCTTCAAAGGTGACATGGATGACAGAGTGATTGTCAGAGTTATAGTTTTCCCTCCGACGAGGGACAGTATTATGGACAGGTGGTCCAAGAGGATACTGTGGCAGGCATGGTGCAGGATACTGATTAAGTTCATTTATCGATACAGTCTAAGAAGTTTGGATTTGGAGTTCATTTATGAACTAGGTCCCATCAGATATCCAGACATATTCTAAGACAAGTATTACTCAATTCGGGAGATAGCTTTATCCGCGAACTTGAGATTAAAAGAGACATAGAAAGAAACATCAGGGCGGATCCACTCACTGAGGCTATTTCTCGAACACAAGAGTTTTACAAACGGGCTTTATGAAACTGATTAGTAGAGGAGTTGGATGTTCGGTATCACACGGGCTGTGAGTATGCGACATCACAATAATTAGCCTTAAGTGCAAGTGGGAGATTGTTGGATATAGTGCCCTCAAAGTCAATTATTGGATCGCAGGCACGTGATTGCAATGATTGAGGATGACCTATGCCGGTAGGACAGTCTTACTCAAGATGATAGTATGCTATTTGGTTTGCTCTTATCAGTCGTGTACATGTTCAGGTGACTGATTACATGTTACACGTTGATAGAGACCTTAGGATCTTGCTTGACTACCAACAGTATGAGGGCGATCATATACGTGAGAGTTGGGTGGTCTATAAGCACATCCTTAATAGTGGTCCCTAGTCGTGGGAGTTTCGAGACAGGGCATCGATACTCCGGAGTAGACTAGTGTATACAGTCGAGACCCTGACGAGGGGTGGTGGCCGGTCTCACAAGCCACCGGTGTCAGTTGGATCACCTAAGATGTATACAGGTGCTCATTGGGTTATGAGTACACCGGACAGGACTCGCCGGGAACCTGCTAGTTGGTATTATACATATCGTCAGATAGCAGTTCCCTGGTGACATGTGTACAGGTTAGTTCATCGACCTGAGGTCGTCATTTTTCTCGTGTGAGTTCCCACTGTGCTTTGATTTCTACCCTACCACGGCTCAAAGGAGTCGTGCAAACAGGTAGTTTTTAGGTACAGTCCCGAGCCACATGGAGGCACGTGAGCGGATCGGTAGGGGATTCGTCTCTCCCGGTATTGGGGGTGGAGATCGCGCTGTGTCTAGGAAAGCCATTACACCAAGTCCTTGGCCAAGGCAGGTGAGAATTACTGGTAGGTACTCCGGTAGTTTCTCAGGGTGTTCAGGGCTTGTCTCCGACACGACTTATACCGCTATTGGGGGTCTGACGTTACTAGCCCCCTAGGCCGGATATGCGATACTCATAGACGAACGGACCAGACTGTATATACATTATCACTGTTAGGCTCAGTAGGGTTTCCGGATGAGTTCGCTCATCGGCCTCCCTTGAGGTCAGTACATGTGCAGCCGTTACGCACAGCTAGTGCCGCTGACGGCTTGTGGTTAAACCCACTTCTAGGTTACTGACGAGTCATTAGAGTCCCCCACAGATAGTTTCCCAAGTTCGGGCGAAACGTTGTAGAGGCCGTATGGTTTTATGGCAGGGTTCGGAAAATGCACGTGCGTTTACGCACGTGTCATATTTCGGGCAGATAATACTGGTGGGCTTTGGTTTAAGCCGGATCCATGTATTATACTTTGTAGATATAATATCTTTGTCTCAGTTGCATTTGTATTGGGTCGTAATAAAAATGCGGGTATATTTATACAGTTACGGGGTTATCCTGAAATACGTTTCGGGATCGCTTTTGGAAGTTGCCAGTTTCCAGTTTTCTATCACCCGTATTTAACATTCGGTTAAATACGGATTTATCTTTTCTTGAGGGTGAGTCATGAGAGGAAGCTTCTTGGAAGGTGACTAGGTTAGTGATTCATAGTTAGCATTAAATGAGAGATGATGTGTTATTGTGACTCATGCTTTTGCATTTATGTTTTCTTGTAAAGCTTAAGATATTTTCTTCTTGATAAGCTTTGCTTGTGGTCACCCCCCTTTCCTCCTACACTCACCCCCACCTCTTTATAGTGGCCGGCCCATCCTTTATGGAAGAGATGGTTGTTGATTTGGAAAAAAAGTATATGGTTTTAGGTTCATGGAAATTTGATAGTTCATTTCTCATTTCATTCAATCCAAAAAGGAAACTTCATTAACCGTTCGTCCATGGCTTTGGACGTAACGAGACAAAGTGTTCTACTCATTCTCTACATTAATCTGGTCATCTCTTTTAGCAAACTTGATGACCGAGTTGCCTCGAGTCAGAGGCGGGAGCCCGTTTAAAGATCCGATGACGTAGTGCCACCTGGACGAGCAGATCGGAGATCGAGGATATCGGAGCAGCTGCAACAGGAGCGTGGGATGATGGTTAAAGAACGAAGGACTCGGATCGTTCGGTATAACCTTTCTACCCTCTTTGTAGTTTGTTAGTTTAGCGTTAATGGCAGATCCGGGTTATAGTATGCGATAGCGCCAGTTATAAAAGTTTTTGTTCTGCATTTGGCGTCAGTTTGACGGCCGGGGCGCTACCGTAGACTTACAGACTCGGCCGGCGGCGTCGGCCCGAGTCGGCCGGTCCGCCGGCCGACTCGGCTGAGTCGGGGGTCGGGTAAGTGGGGGGTCGCCGGGGATAGGCACTGGTGCTTTTAGTTTTTCAGGTTCAGTTCAAGTTTTGGGAGTTATTGTGTGTGGACGGTTGGGCTTCCAAAGAATTTAAAACAAAATAATATTAAAAATAATGTGGGGCATGAGATTTGAACTCTGGTGGCTTGGTTCAGCAATGCAAGGTATTACCAATGAGCTACAAGCTCTTTCTTGTAATTAAATTGCTAATTAATTACTTAAGTCTTGTGCTCAGGCAATAAATACCCCTTTAAGGATTTTTAAAAAAAATTAAAAATTTGTATGGAAAAAGTGTATAAGAAAATTAGGGTTGTTACAGATGGAGGACAACATTTGAGAGAGATCACAACCTCCATCAGTTGGCGCTATATGTGGGTAGCACAAGAAACTTCTCCACCCATAAAGTTGATCTTCCACTCTCGACCCAATGGCGAGTGACAACCGCGATGATCCCAATACGAGCTGCCCCACCCTTCATAATGAAGGCGGGAGTGGTTCTCCTCCCCCTCCTAACGTCATCGACGTCTTATCCGTCCGGATCGACAGACTCACAACTATGGTTGATGCGCTCATCCGTGTTCAAACAGCGGGCCCTCCCCATCATGCCGCAGTTCCCCATCCCCGGGATAATGACGTCCGCAGAAGAACAGATGGGCACGCTCAGGCCCTCGATCTCGCTCATGCTCATCTCAGCGTCACTAAGCGCTGGCATGCCGACCCCGGCAACCATGACCCGCATGCAGTGAATGATCCATGACCCGATGGGCGCCGGACAGCTCCATACCCCGGTCTCAGGAAGGACTAGGCCGTCGCTCTGATGCCCGCCGCGCACTCACACCCTCTTAGGAGATGTCGGTCAACTCGCCTGCTTCCAGACACGACCGACGCCCCCACTCCCGCCGAGGCCGTGCAAACGGCGAACGTCGGGACTATTCAAGAAAGGTCTCGCCCGAAGATTTAAGAAATATGATAGAGCAGAATCGAAGCCGCACCCTCGCACAGACCCAGAGCGGGGGTATCCACCACTCCGACTGTGCTGAATCCTCAGGGTACCACCACCGGATCGAAGCCCTCGAAAAGAAGATCGAAGGTATACGACGAGATGGCCATATGTCCGGCGAAAGGGCCAGGTATTCCGCCGATTCGCTCACAAAGCCCTTTACATAAGAGCTGCTGGCCTAGCACGTCTCGTCCAGGAATAAGCCGCCCAAAGTGGCCCTCTTCGACGGGAAGTCTGACTCGAAGGACCACTTGGATGCATTTACGGTGGGCATGAGCTTCCAAGATAACTCGGACGCGGCTCAATGCCGAGCTTTTCCCACCACCCTAATCCGAGCTGGCTAGGACTGGTTCCGAGGGCTCGCGCCATGCTCCATCTCGACCATTGACGAGATGGCTACCCAATTCCTCGGTCATTTTGTCGGAAACCGATGACAGAAAAGGACAGTTGACTACCTGTTCACTGTCAAGAGCGGAGACAAAGAATCCTTCAAGGGGTATGTCACTCGCTTCTACAATGCCCTACTGGAGGTTTCCGAGCACCGTGATGAAACAGTTATCACTGCACTGAGGTCGGGTCTTAGGCACAAAAAGTGGCTCTGCTATTTTGCATTAGCGCAACCTAAGTCCATGGCCAAAATGAAAGCCTGGACCGAGCATGAAATCCAACTCGAGTCAGAGGTAAACTCCAACCTGGCCAGAGGCGACCAAGCGGACCGAAAAAAAGGGACAGAGAAGAGAAAAAGAAAGTCGATCGTCCGAAACCTTACTCCCCGTGGTTCCAGGAGTACACTCCTTTGAACATTTCCCAGACCGAGCCATTGGAGGAAGCTAAGGCGAGATGTTTTTAAGCTCCCGCCAGTTATCCAAAGAGCGGGCAAGCAACTCCGCGGCCTGTACTGCGCCTTCCATAGGTCGCAGGGTCCCCCGACTGTGAACTGCAAACAACTCTGTGACTACATCGAGGAGTTGATCCGCTTCGGCCACCTGGCAAAATACCTACGGGGCGAACAACAGGCGGAGCGGGAGCAAAAGGAACAAATCTATCCCGGGGAATTAACGATCGGGCAAATCATGGTCGTTACCTCGGATCCAGCTCAGGAAAACAAGGTGCACTACCGCCTCCTTCCAGTCGAGGGTGTAAGCAATCCACCCCATAAGAAGTGCGGGAAGGACGAACCGATCATCTTCACCGATGATGACCTCCACGGCATATCGCTTCCTCACAATGACCCTCTCGTGATAACGACCCGAGTCCACCGTTATGAGGTCCAGAGATTATTGGTCGATTCAGAGAGCTCGGCGAATATCCTATTCCACGACTGTTTCCAGCGTATGGGGATAGGACCATCCGACCTTCAGCCGACCTCCCATGTCCTCTCTGGGTTCACCAACCATTCCGTCCCAGCCAAGGGATCGGTCACCCTCTTCCTCAGCAATGGGAAAGCGGGTAATACGCGAACCATACCGGTGAACTTCTTCATCGCTAAGGTCCCTTCATCCTATAACATTCTCCTGCGACGCCCTACCTTAAACTCTCTCCGGGCTCAGATCTCGACTTATCACCTTGCGATCAAATTCCCTTTGAATCAAAGGGGATAGGCCGGGCCTATGGGGACCAACAAACCGCCAAAATTTTCCTTACCTCAACGTCCCCCGCCGGAGAGCAGGATGACGATTTTGAAGACACGCAGGACTTCCAAGGGTCTTTAGATACCCTCGGCGCCCACCGAGATTCCTGCTCGGCTTATCCACAGTGGGTAAATTCTTGCCCGACAATGCTGTGGATCTAAAGCCCTCATCATGAGGCGACTGGGTAGCTTCGTTCTCGGCTCATCCACAACGGATAGCTTCCTGCCCTACAAAGAAGTGAATCCAAAGCCCTCATCATGAGGCGGCCGGGTAGCTTCCTTCTCGGATCATCCGTAACGGATAGCTTCCTGCCCTATAAAAAAGTGGATCCAAAACCCTCATCCCGAGGCCGCCGAGCAGATTCCTGCCCTCATCACGAGGCGGCCGGGTAACTTTCTGCTCGGCTCATCCACAACGGGTAGATTTCTGTCCAACAACGCTGTGGATCTAAAGCCCTCATCACGAGGCGGCCGGGTAGCTTTCTGCTCGGCTCATCCATAACGGGTAGCTTCCTGTCCTACAAAGAAGTGGATCCAAAGCTCTCATCATGAGTCCGTTGAGAAGATTCCTAGTCGGCTTATCCATAGCGGGTAGATTCCTGCCCAACAATGCTGTGGATCTAAAGCCCTCATCACGAGGCGGCCGGATAGCTTCCTGCTCGGTTCATCCACAACAAGTAGCTTCCTGCCCTACAAAGAAGTGGATCCAAAGCCCTTATCACGAGTCCGCCGAGCAGATTCCTGCTCGGTTTATCCACAGCGGGTAGATTCCTACCCAACAATGATGTGGATCTAAATCCCTTATCACGATATGAATAGGTAGCTTCCTGCTCGGCTCATCCACAACAGGTAGCTTCCTACCCTACAAAGAAGTGGATCCAAAGCCCTCATCATGATGCCGCCGAGCAAATTCCTACTTGGCTTATCCACAGCGGGTAGATTCTTGCTCAACAATGCTATGGATCTAAATCTCTCATCATGAGGCCACCGAGAAAATTCCTGCTCGGCTCATCCGCAATGGGTAGATTCCTACCCTACAAAGAAGTGGATCCAAAACCCTCATCACGAGGCCACCGAGCAGATTCCTGCTCGGTTTTTCCACAGCGGGTAGATTCCTGTCCGACAACGCTGTGGATCCAAAGCCCTTATCACGAAGCGGCCGGGTAGCTTCCTGCTTGGCTCATCCACAACGGGTAGCTACCTGCCCTACAAAGAAGTGGATCCAAAGCCTTCATCACGAGGCCGCCGAGCAGATTCCTATGCGGCTTATCCACAGTGGGTAGATTCCTGCCCAACAACACTATGGATCCAAAGCCTTCATCATAAGGCGGCCGGGTAGCTTCCTGCTCGGCTCATTCACAATGGGTAGCTTCATGCCCTATAAAAAAGTGGATCCAAAGCCCTCATCATGAGGTCGCCGAGCAGATTCATGCTCGGCTTATCCACAGCAGATAGATTCCTGTCCAACAACACTGTGGATCCAAAGCCCTCATTATGAGACGACCGGGTAGCTTCCTGCTCGGTTCATCTGTAATGGGTAGATTACAACCTTACAAAGATACAGATCCAAGACTCGCCAAACAGACTCATGCTCGGCTCTTCCAAGAGGGAATCGAGGAGCGTTGATCTATTCACACTTGGCTATCGGTCGATTCATTCTAGATGCGCAATCTTCACCTCGACTCTGAGGATACCGACCTTCTCATTCTTGGCTATCGTTCGACTCGTACTCGAGGCGCGACCGTCACCTAAAAAGGGTGGACACCGGCCTAATGAAAAGACTGACGAGGTAAAAGCACTTGCAGAATGAAAACACTTGAGCAAAGAAAAATATATGCTGAGCTCAGGTTACTTGCAAGACGAAAAGACCGACGAGCTAAAAGCACTTGCAAAATGAAGACACTTGAGCAAAGAAAAATATATGCTGAACTAAGGTTACTTGCAAGACGAAAAGACCGATGAGCTAAAAGCACTTGCAGAATGAAGACACTTGAGCAAAGAAAAATGTATGTACTTTATTTACGATCATAATTATATACAAAGTATTGTGGGCTCCTCAGCCTTACAAAAATGCCTGAAGGCTTACAAAAATTCTTAAAAAAGAAAAAGAAGAAGGGGGAATAGCTCAGGCTGCCCGCTCGGCCACCACCTCTCCTGGCTCTGCGCCTCCATTGAGGGCAACAACGGCGACCTCGGGCTCGGCGCTTCCGCCGGTCACTATGGCTTCCACGACCTGCTCGACACCGCCCTATGGCGCTTCCTCGGTGAGAGGAAACTTGGCTCAGAGCTTGTGGTCGACGAACTCGGGCATAGCTTCATTGACGGCGTCGAGGACATTATGCCACCCGAAGGCCGCGGAGTCGGCGAGATCGAGGTAAAACTGATCAGACGCCTTATACTCCTCCACGGCCCTCTCCGCCCTGCTCTCAAAGAGCTTAACCATATCTAAAACCGCCCGGGCATCCTTTTTGATGGCGTCCCTCGACCTTTTCATGGCGTTGAAAAGGTCGTTCGACTTGTCCATTTGGGCCTGGATAGCCCGGTTGGATTCGGTTAAGAGCCGATAGGACTCTTTCAGCTTGGAGACCACAAGCCCTTCGGTGACCAATCTCGAGTCAAAGAGGGCCATCTTCTCTTCCGCTTGCCGCAGTTGAAGGAGAAGCTCTTCCTCTCGCGAGGAGGATTCGCCCGCCTTCTTCATTGCCGGGGATATCTACTCGAACTCCATGGAAACAAGGAGGGCACGGTGCTGAAGGACCTGAGAAAAAATGGCAAACGTGTTAAAAACTGAAACCGAGGAAATAAAAATTAAGAATTTTTTTAAAAGAGAGCAACCGACCTAAACTGACTCCTGAGCAATTGTGGTAACTTGGGCCTTCATGGTGCCCCGGGGAATCTTATCCCCAGCCGCCTTCTTCATGTCCACCAGCAAGCTGTCGGCCATGGATAGCCCCGAGGACACCTCGATGCAGAAGTCACCCTTCTGCACTTGAATTCCGGTAGGGGGCGAGAAACCACTCGCTTCTGTCTCTTAAGGGGGGATTCGGCGAGGGGAGTTACCTCTGCCCTGACCCGAGGCGCTGGGTCTCGCGCTTGTTTGTCCCCTCGCGGCATTCCTCCACGACGGGGGGCGCTTTGGGAGTCTTGCCCGAAGGAGCCGGCCTAGGAGCAGCACTCGAGCCTGGTCGGGATGTGCCACCGGTCTTTCTTCCATGGGCCTTGGCGGCCATGGCGGCCATGATCTTTTCTCGGTCTATGGGCTCTGCAAAAAAGAACACACAGGAGAAAAAAGGTCAGCGAAACTGAAACGGCAAGGGAAATTTGGCAAAGTCTAAACAGATCGTCAAAAACCCTAACTTACCCAAAAAAGCACTGGACTGAGCGCAGCCTAGGCCAGTACCTGCTCGAAAAGTAGGACATCAGCCCGCTGGATCAGATCCAACTGGGACACCATCTTCGCCTCGAGGGCGTTTGACTGCCTCACCCTCAGACAGTCGACCCTGTGTGTCACGCCCCGCTTTCCAGTGTACGCTAAAATGGGCACGTGACATAGCCAACCATGCTACCTGTGGGTAGGAAGTATCCATCCACAGTCACATTACGGCTGTAGAGATATCAAGAACAAAATGAAACTATCTAAAACATGTCCATAATCCAAGATAACATGAGTCAAGAATAATAAAATGCGGAAGCGAAAGATCCAATACAAAATAACTGGAATGTATGTCCCATAATGCGGGCTCACATCAGGAAATAAATGCAGGAAGAAAACTAACTACTGCTGACACTCACCGCTCAGCCTGTCGGCTGAAGTACTCCTGCTCGGACTGCGACAACGGTACAGAATATGGGCCATTCAAAACCCAGACGTCATCACGTCAAGTCATCAAGTAATAACATAATAAACAGGGTAACAGGCAATGCGAATACAAGCATGAATAAAGCAAGGGTAACAATAATATAAGTCAGAGCAGTGCAATGGGTAAACTACTGTTCTATCTGGTTTTCTGTTCTAAAGTCTTTGAAATCAAATTGATGAATCATCGATGTAACTCAATAGTATCCCGTACATACCCGGGACCACGGCCCCAGATTCTCGGGCTGAAACCGAGACATGCCGCTAGGCACCAAACAGGAATGTGTACAGATGAATGATGTCAGCAGCATCATTCCAAGGCTGGCCTAGCCTCTAAAACTGATCAGAACAAGTAGCGAACTGTTGAGTTACAAGTCAGGTTTCACCTTTGATTTCCCCATACCCCCAAGTTATATGTGTATGTCAAGTCAGGTATCCCGTAATCAAGAAACTAATGCCAACACAGGATCATGTAAATAGATTTGTCTGGATAGACAACAGGAACGGTCCATGAGGACTACATGTCAGGTTTGTTGGCATTAGACACAAGATCAGGTAACGGGTCAGGTCATGATACATCAGGTCAAGTCAAGCAGTATACGGTACCATGTCGGGTCACTTAATATATATGTAGCAAGTCATGTCAAGGTGTAAATGATATCATGGGTATGCTCATAATCAGTTACAAAATCCAGCACGGTTATCAATAACATAATCTAAACAATGAATTAAACCATAAGCAGATTCAATTAATTAGCAGTACAATTAAAACATGCAAATGTGCTTATTAGGTGTAATACAGTAATTGCAACGGTAGGTTTCAAGTGTGGAAGATAAAATGATATAACACGAAATTGAACACGTAAAATGGGAAATTATAATACTAAAGTTAAATTGCAGGTTTTAGGGTGTCAACAAGTATATGTAAATATTGTTTCGCATGTAGCAAGGGGTACTTGCCTCGACGGGTCGCGAATCGGGAAAACGGAACGTTAAACGTCGGCGGGGAAAACTCGTGATGGGCGCACGGCGCACGGTTCACGGCGGGGAAAACAGTAGAACCACACAGGTCAGGATACCTCGCTGGAACGTCGGGACACATCGCCGGCACGGCCGGATTCCAGCGAGACACAAAACAGTAAGCAACTAAGAAAATACATGAAAGGAAGAAGAAGGGAAGAGGGAAAGGAGGATGGAGAGGAGGGAAGGATACTCACTGTGGATTGTGATGGGGGTCGTGATGGTCGACGGCGTCGACGGAGCTCCGGCGGACCACCTGCAGGGGACAACGACGATCAAGAATGGAAACCAACTGCAAGAAAAGAAAAGAAAAGGAAGGAAGGAGAAGAAGTGGAGGAGGGGAAGCGATGCTCACTGAGGGATGCATGAGGCCGGGGGACGGATTGAGATCGCCGGAGGCGATCCCACGAGGTGCAGGCGGCCGCGGTTGCCGGTGTAGGGTAGTGTGCAGGCGCTCGGGAATGAGGGGAAAGGAGGAAGGAGGTGGATGTGGCTGCGACGAGGGCGAGGAGGAGAGGAGGCCGGTGATGGTGGCGTCGGCGTGGGCTACTGCGGCGAAGGGAGACGGTGGCTAGGGCACGCGCGCGAGGTGGGTTCACAGAAGGAAGAAATTGAAAAGGAAGAAAAGAAATATTTATAAATAGAGGAGAGAGAGATATATAGGGAGGGGGAGAGAGAGAGACGGGGAGAGAGAGAGAGTTAGCGAGAGGAGAGAGATCGAGAGAGGAGAGAGAATTTAGGGAGGAGAGAGATCGAGAGAGGAGAGAGAATTTAGGGAGGAGAGAGAGGAGAGAGATAGAGAGAGGTAAGATGGGGCCAGGGGATTATGAGAATTGTGATTGGTTGGGATAAGGGATTTGTAAGGTTAGGGAAATTTAAATAAAAGATTTAGAATTATTAAAATATTATGAGTGTAAAATATATATATTCGATGGTTTAATAATATACTAGAAATTGGGTTTTGGCGCAAAGTAAAATATTTCCAAATTGCGTCCGGGTCGGGTCCAAAAATTTGAAATTGAAATAAGAAAATTTTAGGCGGGATCCAAAAATTAAAAATGAAGTGTTTTACAATCAAAAAGCATACCCCAAAACGGACACACGTACGTGCGCGTAGCCGTCCAAACTCGCCCGTTCCACTGAACGGGACGAGAACACGATGCTCGGACGCTACAACGGGGTTAGGGGTGTCAAGCATGCCATGACGAATATTTTTAATTTTATTTTAGATGCCTTAAAATGTTATATGCAGAAATGAATTGACGGGGTAAAATTACAATAAGTAACAATTAAGCAAGATAAATGAAATAAGTGCCACACTACGTTCAAACGGTAACTGAAATTAGTAGTATTGGGCTCGGGTGTTACACTGTTCCACTGGATGGGCATAGTCCAATCCTCGCCCTCCAGTGGCCCGATGAAAACGAACTTCTCCTTCCATTCATGGATGGAAGAAGGGATGACCACTACCCACGACCTGGCCTTCCTACCCTTGCGTTTTTTAAACGAAAAGTACACCCAGCTCGGCTCTTCCTTACTTGTAACGTGGTGATTTTTATAACAGAGAAAAGACAGAAGGAGGTTCGAATCGAAGGGGATCCGATAAAATTTCAACCGGACCAGAAACCCGAGGAGAATCCTCCACGAGTTCGGCATTAGCTGGCCCGGGACAAGATGGAAACAATGGAGCACTGCACAAACCTCGGATGAGAAGGGCAGATGCATCCCTGCCCGGAATGCTTCCAGATACAGGGCAATCTCCTTGCCCTGCACCTGGTCTGCCCGCTCACCCTCTCTGGCCAGGCGAAGTGAATAGACAGAGGGGATATGGAATCGAGTCCGGATGTCGGAAAGCTCGACTATACGATTCAATACGGAGGGCGCATCACGGGTATTCCCGATGCACACCTTAGGAGCCCTTGTCACCACCCGACGGTGAGTGACAAGGACGACCCTGACTTTGGGAGCGAGCCTGACACAGAAGATGCAGTAGAAGAAGAGTCCTCCCGGCTATCTGAAGCCAAGGAGGAGGAAGATCCGCTGCACTCGGCCCCAGCGACTGGAGCATCATCACCCGACTCTATCCCTACTGCATCTACAGACACCTCGAAGGAAGACATCTAACCTGATTCAATGGAAGGGTTTGCCGAGGAAAATTCAACAAAAGATCCGACCTAAGCGGAGGTGTGCCGAGTAATATTCAAACAATGAAAGAGAATTGAGGCAAAGTGACGGCCCTAGTATGGTCCCCCTATTTATACACTCCAAAAAAGAACATCCTACGGCCCACATCAATGAAGCGTCGCGCCTAGCAGCCGTCGAGGCTCCAGGTGGCGATCGGCCATTGGGGACATCTCTTCATTGCAGGAGTTAGAGATAGCCTGTCACACCCGCCAACTAACGATCGAGTGAAACGGTGCCCCCTCTTTAAAGCACAATTATTCACTGATCCACTGACGCCATCGGGGATACACACGAAAATTCAAGCGCACGGTGAGACGCCGCATGGACTCAAAGATCGAATAGACGCAACTACCAGATGCCCTACCGTCTCCGGACATTCCTCCACGAAGAAATCTCGGCCCTGAACTAAGCAGGGTACCGAGCAGACCACCCTCGCCCCCGACCCATAAATAGGTCGAAACGAGAGTGGAGGGCTAATGATGATGCTCACAAGTGGGAATTCCCCAGATCACGACACGTAGCGGATGATGTGTCCCGAAGGCTATGGAGCTGGAGTAAGTATGATGCATTGGAGACGTTCCTCGACCCTCGTCTCCGAGGACGCATCCGACCATTCGTGACCTCCCTGAATACCTCTCATATTTACCTAGCAAATAGCCAACAGCTCGCCTCCGAGCAGTCCAGCGAGTTTCCTTAACCTCCTTGCTCATCTCTGAGCTGTTGCAAACCCGAGCTTCCTCGGTCTCCCGGCTCATCTCCGAGCCATCTCACAAGCCGAGCTTCCTCGGCCTCCCGACTCGTCTCCGAGTCATCTCACATGCCGAGCTTCCTTGGCTTTCCCGATCAACCGAGAGCGCAGAACCCATACGCCCCCGCAACGGCTCCGCATATCTCGCCAAAGCGAGATATCCGCCGCCCCACGTTCCGCTTCCTACGCGGGTGCATTCCCCCATTAATGAGCGGGTCCCGCCATCAACGCGGGCATAAGGGGGGGCATAACCGACGGTGAGAATCTCGCACCGACTCGCCCTACGCGACCGCTATATAAATCCCTTTTTCAGACGACTCAGGTAACTCGAACTCATTCAAATAGGCTGCTACGCTGCTCTAATTACCCGGTACTAACTTGATCGTCGGAGGGTCCTACGGTGGCTTCCCACCCCGGGACTTCCCTTGCAGGTAGCCCGGCTTCAACAACATCCAACAACCCATTGAGATCCACGCGCTCAACAACCCTCAAAACAAACTTCAACCGCCCTAAACAGCTCGCTATCAGATCGACGGAAGACAACATCTGAGCGAGATCACAACCTCCATCAATCAGGATTTGACTTTTTCCTTCTTTCAATTTTATCAATGGTCTTTGATTTGATCATGGACAATGGATAATCCGCTTTTACTTCAAAATGTCAAATGTGAATTCTACAGTAACATTATCAAATATAAACCAAGCGCCAAATTTCTGTAGCTTACCTGCACCAACCTCTCCTCGAACCGCACCGGCACCTCCCCGGTAAACCTATTATTATTCAAATACAGGCTCCCGACCACCGCCAGCATCGACGATACCGACCCGGAAAGCCTATTAAAGCTCAGGTCCACCACCGGTATGCTCACCTCCCTTTCCGGCCCTACGGGCCCCACAAACATATTCCTCTGCATCTGCAAGCTCTCCAGATTAAACCCAAACACGCACCCCGGGATCAACCCCACAAGCCTATTCACCCCTAAATCTAGATAACTCAATATATCCAATTTCGGCAGCACCCAATCCACCGGCCCCGTCAACAAGTTCGACGACAGCGATAGGTGCTGCAGCGACGCTGGCAGGTTGGGGACGTGATGATGCTTATAATCAGGAACTCCCTAGATCATGACACGTGGCAAATGACGTGACCCGAGGCACACGGAAACAGGACATGAACTACGCATTGGAGGCGTCCCTCGGGCTACCGTCCCGCTACTTGGACCCGACCTCCGAGGATGCCCTGAACGTTCCGATGCTCTCCATGGAAATGACCATTGGCTCACCTCCGAGCCCTCCTACACGCCGAGCTCCTCGGCCCTTCGCCTCCGAGCCATCACGGAACCGAACTAGCTCGCCCCTCGCCCTTTTTTAGGCTTCTCGCCGAGCTAGGCTTTTTCGGTTTTGTCAAGAGACCTAGAACGTGGGTCACAGGCGCCTCTGTCACGACTCCGCGAATCTCGCCAGACGCAAGATATCGCCGCCACACGATCCCGCGTTCCATGCCATCGCATCCCCCCATTAACGTGCGTATCTCGTCATTAATGGGGGATCCCGCCATTCACGTAGGCGTAATGCCAGGGGCGTAACGGCCGGCGAGGATCCCGCGCTAGCTAGCCCATGGTAGCTGCTATGTAAACCCCCTCTCAGAAAACTCAGGTAAGGCAATTTTACCCAATAGGCCGCTACTATACTCAAATACCTTGACTAACTTGATTGTCGGAGGGTCCACGGTGGTACAACCACCCCGGGACTTCTTTGCAGGTAGCTTGGCTTCATCAAAATCAAGCCCACTGAGATCTACACACCTCAGGAGGCAACCCTCAAACCCCATCTCGGCCATCCATTAATGCTCGCAGCAGATCGACGGAAGACAACATCTGAAGGAGATCCAGACCTCCATCAGTTGGCACTGTCTGTGGGAAACGAAAATTCCACTCATCAAAAGTTGATCTTCCGATCTCAAACTGATGGCGAGTGATTATCACGATGATACTAGCACAAGTCGTCGTCCTCCCCACAATGGAGGCACGGATGGATCCTCTCCCCCTAACGCCGTTCATGCCCTGTCTGCATGGATCGACAGGCTTGCGTCCATCGTGGATGCCCTTGTCCGCATCCAAACAGTGGGACAGCCCCTCAGGTTGCCGTTTCCCTACCTCGGGATTGCGACCTCTGCAGAGGGGGAGATGAAACTACCCACGCTAGCATGAATGAACATCGTCTTGCTATCTCCGGCGGCCACAGGTCCCTCATAGCGACCAATTCAATGACCCGCTGGGTGCTTCACAGCTCCACGCCAGGGTCCCGTGGAAGAGCTCCCCGCCCTGAGGCTCGTCACGCTCTTGTCCCTCCCGAGAAGGTGTCGGTCAGCTCGCCTGCTCCCAGGCATGGACGACACCCTCTCCCTCAACAGGGTCGCGCGGACGGCGCTCACCGCGATAACTCATGAACAACCTTTCTAGGGGAACCGAGGAACCTCATAGAATGGAACCGGAGTCGCAGGCAGGCGCAGGCCGCCAGCGGGAGGGGCCGTAACTCTGAATACACCGAATCCTCGGGGTACTACGACCGCCTCGATGCCCACGAAAAGAAAATCAAGGGAATACATCGAGAGAGTCGTCCTTCAAGCGAGAGGGCCAGGTATGCCATCGACTCGCTTACGAAGCCATTCACTGAAGAACTTCTCGATGTCCATGTATCCTCCAGAAACAAGCTTCCAAAGGTGACCCTCTTTGACGGGAAGTCCGACCCGAAAGACCACCTAGACACGTTCACGGTGGGCACGAGCTTCCAGGACAACTATGACGCTGCCCAATGCCGAGCGTTCACCGCCACTCTCATCTGCACCGGATGAGATTGGTTCCGATGACTCACGCCACGCTCCATCTCTACTTTTGATGAGCTGGCCGCCCAGTTCCTCGGGAATTTCGTCGGGAACAGATGACAAAAGCGAACCGTCGATTATCTCTTTACTATAAAGAGCGGGGAAAAAGAATCCTTCAAAGGGCACGTCACTCACTTCTACAATTCTCTTTTTGAGGTTCCTGAGCACCGGGACAAGACTGTCATCATGGCTCTTAGGTCGGGTCTTAGGCACTAAGAGTGGCACCGCTCCTTTGCATTAGCGCAACCTAAGACCATGGCCAAGGTAAAGGCTTGGACCGAGCGAGAAATCCAGCTTGAGTTCGAGGTAAACGCGAACCTACCCCGGAGCGACCAGGCCGATCAAAAGAAGAGGGGTAGAGAAGAGAAGAAGAAGGTTGACCGGCCAAAGCCATAATTCCCGAAGTTCCAGGACTATACTCCGCTCAACATCACCCAGACTGAACTGTTAGAGGAGGCAAAGGGCGAGCGATTTTTCAAGCTCCCTCCGGTCACCAATAGAGCGGCCAAACGGACAAGAGGCCCTTACTGCACCTTCCACGAGAAAGATCCCAAAGTTCGAATGGTCGGAGGAGTGTCAGATCGTTTTCGAGCAATTGAAAATGCACCTGGCAACTCCCCCACTGCTCACCCGGCCAATTGAAGGAGACGAGCTATCACTGTATCTAGTTGTGTCCGATCAAGCTGTAGGCTCGGTGCTCGTCCGAGAAGTCGAAGGAGTCCAGATGCCGGTCTACTACGTAAGCCACGTCTTTAAGGACGTGGAAACAAGGTACCCAGCCATAGAAAAAATTGTCTTGGCGCTTATCGTGGCCTTAAGGAAACTACGACACTATTTCCAAGCGCACACTATCCTCTTCCTCATCGATTGTCCCTTAGGGGAAATTCTCGCCTCCCCCGATTCATCTGGTCGCTTGGAGAAATGGAGGTGGGAGTTATCTTAATTCGACATCAAATACCTCCTAAGACAGGCTACCAAAGCACAAGTCCTGGCCGACTTTATTGTCGAATGCACTACCCCAGCAAGGAGGCAGTGTTGGCGCCAGCCCCCGAGTCTCAACCCTCGATCGAGGATATGCCCGACTCCGTCCCCGATTAGGTCCTTTACGTCAATGGATCATTTACTGGGGACGGAAGCGGTGCCGGCCTCATCATTTGAGGCCCGAACGAGGCAGAGATAGAGTATTCTTTGAAGCTCGGGTTCAATGTGTTGGGTTCCTTAGCACCCTCACTTTAAAAATTCTAGAGTGGTAAGAAACCCATCACCGAGGATCTAACTAGAGAATTATGGTTAAGTTAACATGTAAACAATGTTACATTAAGTGAACAAGGAATACAATTTTTGTAGACCGGTCCCTCACTTCTAAAGCTCCGTGTAATAGTCCCTTCGCTCCAAGTAGTGGTCTCCCTGACTCTCGTTAGGCTCCACTAGTCGAAAGGAACGAGCTTGCTCAAAGATCTTCGAGACCGAAGATGGTCTATGTCGAGGAATCTCCAACTCAAGCTACCTCTTCACTAATTGAGAATTAGTGAAGTAAACAACCTATACTAAATGGCTAGTCTAGTGTAGATGATGAAGTAGGAATTTTTCTCACTTTAAAATAATTTTTCTCTCTCTTTCTTCACCTTAAGAAAACCTAGTGAGCTTAGTTGAGATGAAGAAGATGAAGTGGTGAATGAATCAAGAATAAAATGGCAATCATGGGTGAGAAAATATCATATATAACTCATATAGAGACTTAACCAAGGTTAAAGATAATGGTTAGGTTAATAAATATCTAGAGTAAAAAAAATTAGTGGACTAAGTCATTGGTTCTACATGCTTCCATAAGCATCTCAAGCCATGAATAATTTCCACATAATTTTGATTTTCCCTTAATAATTAAACCCCCACATTATCTTAAGTTTGGTGTGAGTCTCATACACTCAAGTCCAATATATCATCTAGCATGACACAAAATAAATACATTAACATATATCGCATATATATTAAATGTATAATGAGAAAAGAAATTCTTAAGTGAGCTAATATTAGTTAATGTATGTTAATATATCAAATATATAATTATACATTAAATCATTAAATAAACACTTGATTTAATAACCCGGCTGTATCGCATACAACCGACTAATATCATTTAATATCAACTAATCGAATCAACACTTGATTCAATAATCCGGATATATCATATATAACTGACCGATATCACATATCGCGAGATTAGAATACGGTATCACATACTTGTGTTAATCTCGGTCCCACACATATCACATATGTGCCCTACTTCTTTTCGCATGAGCCAGGAAACCTCTGTGTAGGACTCTAAAGGCTCGTCAATATGCCGACAGTAGGTGATGATCATATCAGTCACCCACAAGCTGTCAGCGGTACTAGCTGGACGTAACATCTATCCGGGTATTGAGCGATCAGAAGATCAACAAGCAAGCTTATTCATACTCCCGTGAATCCAATAAGTAACACTACCGTACAGTCCGGTCTTTTCGTCTGATATGTCGCATGTCTGGCTTGAGGGTGATAAATGTCAGACCCTAATAGCTTGATAAGTTATGCCGATGTGAGGCTCTTAACGATTCGAGAAACTACTGATAACACTTACCAGTAAATCTCAGCAACCCTGACCAGGGATTTTCTGTTATGGCCAATCGAGCACAGCACAATATCAACTCCCAATACCGAGAGATACGAAACCCTTCCTATCGCTCATTGCCTCCATGTGACTCGGGATTGTACTCAAAAACCACATGTTTGCACATTCTCTTGAACGTGGTAGGATGGAAATCAAAGCACAATGGAAATCACACAAGACTCTATGACAATCTCAGGTCTACAGACTAACCTGTACCAGTGTAACAACCCTAAACTTTCTGTACAAATTTTTTTCAAAAATACAGAAAGGAGTACTTGAGCCCGAGCACAAGTTATAAGTTTGATTTGCTTTTGAACGGCAAGATGGAGCTTGTAGCTCATTGGTAAGACCTTGCACTGCTGAACCAAAGCACCAGAGTTCAAATTCTATCAACCACACATTTTTTTAAATTAAATTCTTTTAATCTTTTAGAAGCCCAAGAGTCTACACGTGCATTACACGTAATAGGGTAAGTTACAGAATAAACAAATGGGTCCATAAGTCAAGACGAAGCGACGGGGACACGTAGCAAGGAGACGCGGCCCGACTCGGGGCGTTGACTTGGCCGACTCAGCCGGCGCCGCCGGGTTAACTCGGTCCGATCCCAAAATTTATTGAACTCCTTGAAACCTTTGACCTACCCCACTCCCCTGCAATGTTTAAATTCTCTGCAATTAACCAGAGAATTAAAATACCCCTTTTTAATCCTTTTTAATGCAAATTTAAATACAATTTTTATCACACCCTTTCACTACCCTAAACCCTAGATTTTTCCTATAAATACCACCCTCAAAATCACCCCCCTCACTCACAAATCCCTGCCTAAACTCTCAAGAAAATTCCCAAGACTTTTGGTGTTCAAGTGGAGTTAGCAAAGGGCGAAGCTCCGACGAACTTCCAACGACGATCCGAGAAGATTCCGACGACGAAACGACGCACCGGCACCTCCTACCTCTTCCTTCTTCTCTCTTCTAGTCTAATAACCTGTAAGTCCCTACTTCTTCCTCTTTTCTCTATTCTAAAAATATTCAAAACTAAAACCTGACGGAAGCGGAGTCAGTCCGACTTCCGATTCGTTTTTTTTAAAAACTACAATTTTTCTTAATCAAGATACCTTCATATCATCACATATTGTTCATTAAACATTAACAAACTTAATAAAATAAGTTGCACTTCAAACTAAACATTTTTGTAACTTTTATTATACTTTTTCAGAAAAATATCATATAGTTTAGTTTCGACATAAACCATCATAATTCCTTATTATACCTATATATAGTTCACGAGGTAATGACCTACCTCCACACAACACTCATATCTAACATAGCACGATGGAATTCGAGAACATAGATTTGGGAAAATACGACTTTACATATAACTACCTTCAGCTATTAAAACCATTTTCTACAAGAAGTGTATTTTAACAAATCTTTGCAAATGCGCCTCTACAACCCATTTAGGGGAACCCGTTCTGGATGGTGTGGATTATCGCACATCTTCGGGATTAGTAGAGTGAGATGCAGACTTCCGCAAGTAGCATACGATTTCGAAAGATTTAAAATACAATTTTCTTTAGAAAATGTGATTTCTATTATAAATAAAACTTATATTTTTAATAAATAAATATATATGTAATTAATATTAAAATATCTATTTTTAATATTTATAATATTCCACTTTTCCAAAATTCAAGAAAAACATTCCATTTACAAGAAAATACCATACAATTCCAATATTACAAATAAATACCATATATTATGAAATTAGGTTTTATTCACTAGAAATGTCACATTGATAAAATATACATACATGAAAACTCTAAAGACGATAATAAAATACTTGAGGTGTATTTTGAAAATTATACAAAATAATTTTACATAAAACCCCCTCAAGTTATAGTAAATTATAATAAGGACCCTAGTAAACATAGGTTTAAGTGGGACCGGTCTTTTGAGCCTCAGGGGCCGGAGATATGGGTGCTTGCCTATTTAAGGTAGACAACTTAACAGTCGGTGTTATCAACACGGTAATTGTCTTTGAAAAAGACACAAATCCTGCCGTCCATGTGCAGCAGTTACCGATAACACCAAAACCTAATTCAGGATTCAATTTCTTTTCTAATTGTCTGACTCAGACTAAGTCTCAATATAATCAATCTGACTTGAATATGATTCAAGTATGAAACTACAATTCAACATGAATCTATGAATCTATATATTCAATCTGTTTAATCTAATCAATCTATATTGACCAAACCGAACCATGGATATACATCTATCTACATGATTCTCCAGTTACATCCATTTACTGATGTCATGGTTTCGGCAAGTCATCCATCTATATACAATATACAATTCAGATAACACAATACATTCCGTACAATCAATACATTCAATACAATAAACACTACGGGGTTATTAAGGGGTAGACTAGTATGGAATATGTTAAAGGTGGCACGATGTGGTCACTTAAGACGTAATTACATCCATGCCGTTGTTCCATGGTATTATCGACGGAGCCTTGTACTCCATATACCGTAGTCTCTGGTCTAATGAGACTCCTCTCGTATACACTGGTATCTTCTGTACCAAGCTACAAACACTACGTTAACCTAACAATCAAACATCATACTAGATATACTCTCTTTTCTGTCTATTCTACTTCTCTCATTCTTTGGGACTTACCGAGCGATTTGTTTGCTGATGACATTCTCTTTTTTCTTCTTTGGAATGCCGTCAGGTGATTCGGACTCACTGGAGATCGAGCTCACCAGCGAGGATTTGGACCAGCTAGCTTTCGACCTAGAGCTTTAGATTCCTTGTACACATTTACATCCTATATTTTCCATTTTGTTTATGCCACTGTTTAGGCATTGCTTTCCATTCTATGTATGTACTTTTCAGATGTATTGTAAAAAGAATGTTAATAAATAAAGTTGATGTTCTTTAACATCTTGTCTCTTGTGTACATTTTACTTATATTACTTAGATACGCTTAGCGTGTTTACTTCAGAGTAAATATGTAACGGGCCAGTCGCGTCCCCTTCGCCGTACACCAGGAAGCGGGGCGTGACAACCAGTGTTACTAGAGAACTGCTATCTGACGATAGGTATAATACCATCTAAGAGTTCTCGGCGAGTCATGTTCGGTGTACCCAGTCTCCACTGAGCACCAGTATACAATCTTGGATGTCAAACACCAATGGATGTGGGATCATTCATCGCCCATCACATGGGTCAAGAAACATATACACTAGTCTACTCCGGAATATCGATGCCCCGTCTCGATACACCCACGACTAGGAATAATTAAAGGATGAACTTATGGACTACCCTGGCCCCACTAGTATGATCTGCATCATAATCCTGGTAGTCAAGTATATATCTTAAGGGCTTTATCAATATGTGAGAGAAAGACATTATCATAATACAAGTCTACACGTTAAGATAAAGAGCAACCAGATAGCATACTATCATGTCGAGTAAGAAAGTCCTCTCTATATATGTCCAAGCATTCACTATAATATACAATCATGTACAATAATGGCCTCTAGGGCATACATACAACTAACACAAAGCCTCAAACAACGCCGCGGAATATGAGGCATTGCTAGCTGGACTACGAATCACCTCCGGAGTAGGGCTGAGGACGATCCGAATCCGCAGTGACTCCGCCCTGGTCGTAGGCCAGGTGACCGGCCTTTTCGAGGCACGGGAGCCTCTGATGGTGAAATATTTAGCCGAGGTAAGAAGACTACGAAAAGACTTCGATGAAGTTCAGGTGGAGCAGATTCCCCAGCACCTAAACGCCCAGGCCGACGCTCTGAGCAAGCTAGCCTCCTCCTATACGGCCAACAACAAGAGAAACATCCTCTTCGAGGTCTTTCCACGGCCCAGCATGGAAGACAGGGCGATAACACTTCAAGTTTACGCTGCCCGGGAAGAAGACCGGGATTAGAGGAAGCCCCTCGTAGAATTCCTGAAGGAGGGTACGCTCCTAGAAGACCGAGGGGAAGCACGCCGCCACCGATCCAAAGCCCGCCATTTCATTTGGAGCTGTGGAAATCTCTACAAGATGTCCTTCACGCAACCTCTGCTTCGGTGCGTCGACCCCCACGAGGCTGACTACGCCCTCCGTGAGGTTCACGAAGGAGTTAATGGAGCACATCAAGGAGACCGCACGTTAGTCCAGAAGACGCTACTCTAAGGATACTATTGGCCGACCATTCATTAGGACGCTCAGAAGCTCTTCAGAAGATGCAAGAGCTACCAACTCCATAGCAGCATATCCCGTCTTCCGGCTACCGAACTAACGGCCATGACCTTCCTGTGGCCGTTTGCCCAATGGGGAATGGACATGGTAGGCTAACTCCCAACTGGTACGGGCGGGCACAAATACATCCTCGTCGCGGTAAACTACTTTATGAAGTGGATCGAGGCCGTCCCCTTTAGAAAACCGGATGCCACCACGACCATCAAATTCATGCAGAACAATATAATATCCCGGTTCAGGATCCCGAGGTATATCATTACCGACCACGGGACGAACTTCGAAAATGAAAAAGTCAAGGCATTCTGCAACGAATACCACGTACTCATGAAGTTCGTTGCGGTTGCCCATCCTCAATGCAACGAGCAGTCCGAGGTTACTAACCGGGATGTAATCCGAGGACTTCGAACTCGTCTGGAAGGAAGGCAGGGCAGTTGGGTCGACGAACTACCCCAGGTTTTATGGGCTTTGCGCACATCGAAGAAGACCCCCACTGGAGAGACCCCCTTTAGCCTCTTCTATGGCACCGAGACGATGGTCCCAACAGAGATCGGACGGCCCAGTTACAGAGTCGAGCATTTCGATGATGAAGCTAATACCTTGGCGCTCCGAACTAATTTGGACATCTTGCTAGAGAAGCGGGACCGGGCACGGATCAAAGCCGCCACTTACCAACAACAAAATGCTCGCTACTATAATGCACGAGTCAAGCATCGCACCTTCAAGACTGGAGATCTGGTCCTAAGGCGGAACGAGTTCGTATATCAAGGCAAGTTACACAAGTTTTCCCCGAAGTAGGACGGCCTATTCCTCATCTCCGAGGAATTGCCCGGCGAGGCCTATCGCTTGCAAGATGCAGCGGGTCATAAATTTCCGTGACCTTACAACGCCGAGAAGCTCAATTTATACAAGTGAATTTAAAAATTGTATCTATGAATATATGTTTCTTCTTTTCCAAAGCGATGTAAAATTTTCTAAGTCTTTTGAATTAGAAGAAACTTCTCCTATGTGTTTCCCTCTTCCTCGGTTCAAAGGTCACACGTATTTTTTCCATAAGTCTTTTGAGCTAGAAGAAACTTCTCCTATATGTTTCCCTCTTCCTTGGTTCAAAGGTAATGGGTTTCGTTTTATGAAAATACTCAAACACGCAAAGAAGGCAAAAAGGAAACAATAGTACGTCGCGAAAGGAGAATTTTATTTATCATGGGTAATATGGGCTCCTCAGCCTTACACGAAAATTAAAATTACAGCAGAGGGGGTACGGGATCGAGAAAGCACTGCTGGTGGTACTCCGTGGTGATCTCCGCCAGCCGAGCCCTGGCCTCTTCAGTCCGCTCCCTCTGATGCTGCCCACGTACCTGGGATGCCACAGAAGCACCGAACCTCCCATCCGCCGGGCAAGGGGCCACGATCTGCCTCTTTTGGAAACACTCCAAACGAAGGGCCGCCGATCAGTCGTGCATGTTCTTCGAGATGAGACCGAGGACATAGAGCGTGTGCAGCTTGTCGAGCGCCTTATCCTGCAGCTCCTTGGAGAGGGGGTTGTACAGCCCTGGGGACCTCCTCCAAATTGCATACATCAGCAATTGGAGGAGGGACGACCGACGAGGAAGTAGGCGGCCAAACTGGTCCTCGATGCACTGGACCACACCCAGGTACGTCTCTTCGGAGAGGGACTGGTTGTACAAATAGACGTTATTGGGAGCGACGATCGCTTCAATCGTGTAGATGTTCCCGGCCATCTCAGAGAAGCAACGCTGAAAGAAACCCATCTCCTTATTTATTTATAGCCTCAACAGAATCCCCAGGGGCCGAAATTTGCACGCGCATGGGCGCGAATCCTGGGATTTTTTCAACCCTTCCAATACCGAATTGCCACGTGGCGGGTATCCCGTGTCTCACGGCCAACCGAAGTCAGAACGACACGGATCTTGGAATGCCTCGCCTATGCATTTCTGCCACGTGTTACCCGCGACGGTCACTCTTCCAGATTTTCACACGCCAGGGAGATCGAACAACGCCACGCAAAACCGAGCAGCTTCCCTGCTCGGCCTATCCATGGCTAGTAGCTCACTACCTCTAACAACCCCAATTTTGTATACCAAAAATTTGCTTTAAATATAGTGTACACTTGGAGTATTGATGTTGCTGGAAACAATTTAAGTATCTAATTCCTTACAATAATTACAAGAAGGAGCTTGTAGCCCATTGGTAACACCTTGCATTGCTGAACCAAGCCACCCGAGTTCGAATCCCATACCCTACATAATTTTTATATTGTTTTGTTTTAATTTTTTTAGAAGTCAAACGGTCAAACAGCCATAACTCACAATTTATTGCGAATCAGAAAATTAGAGTATACCAAAATTCCCCCCAGACCAGACCCGATCCAACGGCGCCTGACTCGGCCGCGACTCGGCCGGCGCCGCCGGCCGGACTCGGCCGGTCGGCCGAGTCGTCAACACGAAAATTCTTCGTGTTGACCTGGTCTTTCCAACTGCATACTCTAAATTTTTTGTACGGTTACCAATTTTCCAATAAATCTCTTTTAAGACAAATTTTAATGAATTTTTAATGATTTTTACATTTTTTTAAAAATATTTTTAATCCAAACCCTAACCCTAGCCTAGCCCTATATAAAGACCCCTACCCTCTACCTTTTCCCTTCACAACTCTAAGTCCACTCTCTCAAATTCTCGAGAACTCGGTACGAAGAGCGAGAAGCGAAGCGCTGCCGAAATCGACGACGGATTCCGGCGACCGGATCAGAACCTTCGCGACGCTTTCGACAAATCGGCAACCATCACGACCTCTAGCTTCACTAGCTTGTCCAAACCGTAAGTCCCACCTTCTTCTATCTCTCTTTTCCTTAAAGTAAAAATACGACTTTTTAAAATCCGACGGAAATCGGACAAACCGATTTCCGATTCGGTTTTTCTCTAAATTTCCACTTGTCACCTAATACATATTATCTACCCATATCCATGTTGACTATTAATCACTCATAAATCAATTTAATCAAACTTTCTCACATGAAATGATAGCTTCTTTGTAAAACCGTATTCTTTTCATAAAAATACCATGAAGTTCATTTTTCTTAGTTTAATCAATTACCTCACTCATAAATATGTTTATCTTGATTACAAAACTTGTATAACTCAATTTGAATGAAATTTCACACATAAAATGATAACGTTTTCGAATACCGTATTCTTGCGCTATAATACCTTTAAGTTTAACATAGCATGTTTTACCTTTAAACTTCACCAAAACTTAAAATAAGTCACGGGGTAATGACCTACCCCTACACACACTCAACCCTAATTGATAAACATCAAAATACAGAATACGAAATTACAGGACTTTTCACTAAAATACCATAATCTTTATAACTTTTATTTAAAGATTTAAGTTGTAAACTTTTCAAGATAAAATCTTTTAATAAAATGAAAACACGATTGGTCATGGACATCGATCGTTTATCTAAACTGTCTTGTGGTATCTAGGCTAGGCAAGTGGGCTTGGGTAACTTTAAAAGGTCCGTCTCACGATTCGTGAGCGGATCCCTCCCTCCTCACTTGTACTTACCTGGCCGCAATTGACGGTGAAGAGGCGATTTGAGGCTTCTAATGACTCATCGTTTATACCTTAGAAATAGGCTAGTTGGTTTAGGAAACCCTAATAACTAAAATACGGAAAACTATACTCTTTTGCAAATAAATATCCTATATTAATAAAACCGTTTTCCTAAATGAAAAGTATTTATAAAACCTAAGCAAAGTGCCGCTACAACCCACTTTTAGGGAACCTGTTAAGGAAAGTACGGTTCATCGTGCACCCGCAGGCTAGTAGTGCGAGATTCAGACCTCCGCAAGGAGCATTCGGTCTCGAAAGATTTAAAATACGATATTTAAGGGAAATGAGATTTTTGAAAATAAAATATTCATTTAAAAATTATTCATGTGTTAATATATATATATATAATTATCATTTTAACACCTATTTTATCCTAATATAAAGTTTCCACATTTTTCTAAAAATTACAAGATTAAAAGTTACACTAAAATACCATGAACTTCAGATAAAACAATTAATACTTTTATTAGGATATATTCACTAGAATAACACAAATAAAATTCACATTCATTATAACAATTAAAGATGGATATTAAATACTTGAGGTGTATTTTGAAAACTATACAAAAGTATTTTTACATAAAACCCCCTCAAGTTTCACAAATTACAATAAGGCCCCTAGCTAATATTGAACTTCAAATTCTCTTCTTTTAGTCTGACTCGGGTTAGAGTCTGACTATTCTTGACTCGAATATGATTCAAGTCAATCTATATTCTTTTATATTCCAACACACTTTGAATACATGAATCCATGAACCCAGTTAACAATATATTCATTTTGACTGAATCAAACCATGGATATTCATCCATTATCCTGATATTCCATTTACCTGATTATACAGTTGCAACATATTTACTGATATCATGGTTTTGGTTAGTCAACCAACTTACATATTCCAATACTACACTACTGTTAAAACATTACGGGGTTTAAGGGGTAGATTGGTACGGAAGATGTTAAAAGTGGCACGAGGTGGTCAGATTAAGAAACCTAACCTGAATCCTGTTGCTGTTGTACCGTGGCATAACGGTTCCTTGTACTTTCCGTTTGCCCTGATCTCTAGCATATAGAGATCCCCCTCGTATACACTGGCATCCTTCTGTACCAAGCTACAAACAACAGCGTTACACAATGTTCCATAATATTCAACATTATAATACTTTAGAAAATACTGTTACTCTATCATTCTCATTCTTCTTATTCTTTTGGGACTTACCGAGCGACCTGTTCGCTGACGACATTCTATCTTTTCTTCTTTGAATGTCGTCAGGTGCGTTGGACCAAGCTGAGATCGAGCACACCGGTGAAGATTTGGAGCAGTTCCAGGCAGACCCAGAGCTCTAGATAATTGTACCTTGTTCTTTCCAGTTTATTTCATTTCCTGTTATGCCACTGTTTAGGCATTGCTTTTCATTCCAGTTGTATTTTCTTTTCCTGCATTGTAAAAAGAATGTTATTAATAAAAGTTGCTGTTATTTCTATATTATTCGTCTCTTGTGATTTACTTTATATTGCTTAGTTACGCTTAGCGTATATACTTCTGAGTA
The DNA here is from genome assembly GCA_030015575.1 of Agapanthus africanus. Taxonomy (NCBI): domain Eukaryota; kingdom Viridiplantae; phylum Streptophyta; class Magnoliopsida; order Asparagales; family Amaryllidaceae; genus Agapanthus; species Agapanthus africanus. The sequence goes on along the minus strand of JASDDO010000022.1, from coordinate 694,400,573 downwards.
TATACGTAGCGGGCCTCATCGCGTCCACTTCGCCGTACACTGGGAAGCGGGGCGTGACAGGTTTTGTTGGTGGCCCATGCAGGTCAGAGCTGTATGAATCCCTGTCATGCAGTTCTGGTCTGCGTGAACAACCTAAGCAATGTAACACAAGAACCAGCAACTAAAACATTCTTTACAATTCATGTTCTTTGAATCTTGCAAATTTCTATTCCTTGAATCTTATCATTTGAATCTGTCCTAATCCAAATTTTTCTTCAGGATCATGGATTCCCCGAACAACACCAGCACCAACGTCAACAACACCCCATCAGCACTACCTCTCACACCAGCTGTTCCCGCACCACCCACTGAGCAAACGATGCTATTCGATGCGATCCGCAGTCTTCTCAAGGGACAGCAATAACTTCTGAGCTGTCCTGATAACGATGCACCGGGAGTAAAGCAATTCCGGGCTTTGCACCCAAAGCAGTTCTCTGGTAAAGGAAGCCCTCTCAAAGCAGAAGAATGGGCACAAAGCATCGAAGACGATCTGGCAGCAGCTCAAGTGCCAGATAACGCTTGGGTCCGTGTAGCGAAGCTACAGCTCACGGATAATGCTCGCAATTGGTGGAAGGCGAAAGAAACCCGTCTAACGCAGCCGATTGAATGGAAGACATTTCGCGAGAAGTTTGACACGAAATATTTCCCTGTGACTGCCAGGTTCGCTATGGAGCAGCAGTTTATTCATCTACAGCAAGGATCAATGTGGGAGAAATCGGTAGATGAATACGATGCTGAGTTCACTATGTTGAGCCGGTAAGATATGTCACAATAGTTCAATTTTTAAAATATCACATATTACACAGCTAACACAATCTTTAAACAGATTCGCGGCACACCTGATACCGACGGACGATATCAGAGCCCGTCGTTTTCAGCAAGGTTTGGACACAGAGATCAAGGCTGCTCTAGCCACAGGAAAGTTTTTGACTCATGAGGAAGCCCTAGAAGCTGCTCGCAGTTATGAGGCAGTCATAAAAGAGAGGGGCAGACCTCAGTCTGCAGGAGTCAAACGCCCTGCCAACCAGATGGCAGGTGGAGCCACGTCCAGACCATCTTTTGTACCGAGGCGACCCGGAGTACCAACTCATCGTCCTAGCCCAGCCTTTTGCTCTTACTGCAAGAGAACTGGACATATGATGAAGGACTGCCGTCGAGCCAACCGCCTCTGTTTAATCTGCGGTTCAGCCACTCATGATATTGGATCTTGTCCCCAAAGGAAGAACTCAGTTGCTGCGCCCAGGCCAGCAAATACTTATCAGCAGCGACCAGCTCTTCCGGCACCTGCTCCCAGACTTGCATTGCCTGCACCATCTAGGGGACCACAAGCTGCACCACCTCCTCGACAGTTCCATCAAGCTCAAAGGAACGTTCAGAGGAATGCTCCTCAGGCCAGGAGGAATATGCCGAAGCGCCAGGCTTTCATGATGTCTGTGGAAGAAGCTAAGGCCACTGGCCAAGTCATTACTGGTAAACTTTCCTTCTCAAACTTATCTTTTAGTTTGTTTACCTACACACTTTCCCTATACCTAAACCTATCCCATATACCTTAGGTACAATCCTAGTAGCTTCACTACCTGCACTTGCACTGTTTGATACTGGAGCATCCCACTGCTTTATGTCGCAACGGTTTGTCCGAACCCATGCGATTCCAGTCTCACCGCTTGTATCCAGCTGGAACTTCAGTTCTGGAAATGGTGTTCTAAAGGCAACTATGGGATACAGCATCTGTCCAGTCATCGTCTGCAGTCGAGAGTTTTACGCCGACTTCAAAGTACTGGACATACCAAACTTCGATGTGGTTCTAGGAATGGACTGGCTTGGAACCTTTTATGCTACCATCGACTGTCGTCAAAGGAGGGTAGTATTTGAGATTCCAGATCATCCGGTCTTCTATTTCAAGAGTGGAGATCGTACATTGGAGCCAAGTACTTACAAAGCAAAGTCAAGGGAAGCAGTAGTTGCAGCAGCTCATGCAGAGGAAGAATCAAGACCGGAGGTAGTTCGAGAGTTCGACGATGTATTCCCTGATGATATATCAGGTTTGCCTCCCGATCGAGCTCATGAATTCAGTATTGACTTAGTACCAGGAGCACAACCAGTGATCAAAGCACCGTATAGACTAAGTCCAGAAGGTTTGAAAGAAGTTCAAACACAGTTGGACGAATTACTGGAGAAAGGATGGATTCGTCCCAGCAATTCAAGTTGGGGAGCACCTGTACTATTGGTGAAGAAGAAGGAAGGTTCATACAGAATGTGCATCGACTATAGGGCCTTGAACGAAGTTACTATAAAGAACAAGTATCCACTCCCGCGCATCGACGATTTATTCGATCAGCTAAGTGGATCTTGTGTCTTCTCTAAACTAGATCTTCGTTCAGGTTATCATCAAGTGAAGGTCAAGGAGGCTGATATTCATAAAACAGCTTTCAGAACTCGCTATGGACATTACGAATTTCTAGTAATGCCATTTGGAGTGACCAATGCACCAGCAATCTTCATGAACCTTATGAACCAAGTTTTCCGGGAGTATTTAGATAGGTTCGTTGTCATCTTCATCGACGACATCCTGGTATATTCTAAGAATCGGAAGGAGCATGCGGAGCACTTACGAATTGTCCTGGAAACACTTCGACAACATAAGCTTTATGCCAAGTACAGCAAGTGCGAGTTTTGGCTAAAACAAGTTGGTTTTCTTGGACACATCGTATCAGGAGAAGGGATTTCTGTAGATCCAGCAAAGGTTTCAGCAGTCAGCGAATGGCCTACACCAAAATTAGTGAAGGATATTCGGAGTTTCTTGGGCTTAGCTGGATATTACAGAAGATTCATTGAAGGCTTTTCGAAGATAGCAACACCCCTGACCAAGCTCACAAGAAAAGATGAAGAATTTGTGTGGTGAGAAGCATGCGAGCAAGTTTTCGTAGAACTCAAGTCAAGACTGACATCTGCACCTATTCTCGTCATACCGGATCAATCTGGAGGATTCGAGGTGCATTGTGATGCATCCGGTAAGGGACTAGGATGTGTTCTACATCAGCACGGTAAGGTTGTGGCTTATGCTTCAAGACAACTAAAAACTCATGAGCGCAATTATCCGACGCATGATCTAGAGTTGGCAGCCGTTATTTTTGCTCTCAAAATTTGGCGCCACTACTTACTTGGTGAACGAGTGAACATCTACACTGATCATAAAAGTCTGAAGTACGTGTTTACTCAGAAGGAGCTGAATATGCGGCAGAGAAGATGGTTAGAACTTATGGCGGACTTTGACATCAACTTGCAATATCATCCAGGAAAGGTGAACGTAGTACCTGATGCTCTTAGTCGCCAACCATTAGCAATGAATCTCACCGCCCAGTGGAAGCTTCAGTAAGACTTACATCAGATGGAGATTGAACTAGTCATGCCAGGTGATGTTTCAAATTTGATGAATCTACAAGTTCAATCAACTATTGTCAATCAGATCAAAGCAGCTCAATCCAGCGATGCTAAGTTGCAAAAGATCAGAGAACAAGTGGAGAATGGACTCAGAACAGATTTCATCATCCATGAAGACGGATCTTTGAGATACGACAGCAGATTGTGTGTACCAAAGGGTCCTGTTCGGGAAGAGTTAATGAAAGAAGCTCACAGCTCTCCCTATTCAGTACATCCTGGAGGTACCAAAATGTACAAAGATCTACGTCAGAATTATTGGTGGCATGGAATGAAGCGTGAAGTAGCCAGAAGCGTCGCAAAATGCTTGGTGTGTCAGCAAGTAAAGGCTGAACATCACAGGACAGCTGGACTACTTCAACCGTTACCAATCCCAGAATGGAAGTGGCAGCACATCACGATGGACTTTGTAACTGCTCTTCCTCGCAGCACAAAGGGTAACGATGCGATTTGGGTCATTGTGGATCGACTCACAAAGTCGGCTCACTTCATCCCATTTCGAGTTGGCCAATCAACTGAGACATTAGCGAAGAAGTACATGGAGGTAATAATCTAAATTAAGATTTAAACTCTTCATAACGTACTATCTCTGATACCCATGAACTCATACAGGAAATTGTGAGACTTCATGGAGTACCGGTCTGCATTGTCTCCGATCGTGACACCAGGTTCTGATCGCAATTTTGGCAAAGTCTGCAAGCTAGCTTGGGAACAAGTCTGAACTTCAGCACGGCTTATCATCCACAAACAGATGGTCAGTCGGAACGAACTATTCAGATCTTGGAGGATATGCTCAGAGCATGTATGCTCGACTTCAAAGGATCGTGGGATGATCACCTACATCTTGTGGAGTTTGCGTACAACAACAGCTACCAAGCAAGCATAGGAATGGCACCTTTTGCAGCATTATATGGAAGGATGTGTCGATCGCCATTAAGTTGGGACGACATCGGAGATAGAGAACTCCTTAGACCAGAAATGATAGTAGCAACTGTTGATGTGGTTCGTACTATCAGGGAAAGAATGCGCATAGCCCAAGATAGACAGAAACACTGGGCTGATGCGAAGAGACGACACTTGGAGTTCCAGCCAGGAGATCATGTATTCCTGAAAATCTCTCCGAACCGCGGAGTGATCAGATTTGGAAGACGGGGAAAGTTAAGTCCGAGATACATTGGACCGTTCGATATACTCGAACGAGTCGGTGAAGTGGCATATCGTTTAGCGCTTCCACCCTCATTGGAAGGAGTGCATAACGTGTTCCACATATCCCAACTCAGAAGGTATGTGAGTGACCCCAGCCATGTACTTGATCATTCCGAGCTCACGATACAGCCCGATTTGTCTTGTGAGCAACAACCTGTGGAGATCCTGGACAGGAAAGTGAAGACCTTCGGAACAAAGAAGTTAATTTGGTCCGGGTAATGTGGAGGAAAGACACTCCAGGAGAATCCACGTGGGAAAGGGAGGATGAGATGCTTGCAAGATATCCGCACCTTTTTGTAAATTAGTCCTTAAATAAAAGTTGTAAATTTCGAGGACGAAATTTTTTGTAAGGAGGGTAGATTGTAACAACTCCAATTTTGTATACCAAAAATTTTCTTTAAATATAGTGTACACTTGGAGTATTGATGTTGCTGGAAACAATTTAAGTATCTAATTCTTTACAATAATTACAAGAAGGAGCTTGTAGCTCATTGGTAACACCTTGCATTGCTGAACCAAGCCACCCGAGTTCGAATCCCATACCCTACATAATTTTTATATCCTTTTGTTTTAATTTTTTTAGAAGTCAAACGGTCAAACAGCCATAACTCACAATTTATTGCGAATCAGAAAATTAGAGTATACCAAAATTCCCCCCAGACCAGACCCGATCCAACGGCGCCTGACTCGGCCGTGACTCGGCCGGCGCCGCCGGCCGGACTCGGCCGGTCGGCCGAGTCGTCAACACGAAAATTCTTCGTGTTGACCTGGTCTTTCCAACTGCATACTCTAAATTTTTTGTACGGTTACCAATTTTCCAATAAATCTCTTTTAAGACAAATTTTAATGAATTTTTAATGATTTTTACATTTTTTTTAAAAATATTTTTAATCCAAACCCTAACCCTAGCCTAGCCCTATATAAAGACCCCTACCCTCTACCTTTTTCCTTCACAACTCTAAGTCCACTCTCTCAAATTCTCAAGAACTCGGTACGAAGAGCGAGAAGCGAAGCGCTGCCGAAATCGATGACGGATTCCGGCGACCGGATCAGAACCTTCGCGACGCTTTCGACAAATCGGCAACCATCACGACCTCTAGCTTCACTAGCTTGTCCAAACCGTAAGTCCCACCTTCTTCTATCTCTCTTTTCCTTAAAGTAAAAATACGACTTTTTGAAATCCGACGGAAATTGGAAAAACCGATTTCCGATTCGATTTTTCTCTAAATTTCCACTTGTCACCTAATACATATTATCTACCCATATCCATTTTGACTATTAATCACTCATAAACCAATTTAATCAAACTTTCTCACATGAAATGATAGCTTCTTTGCAAAACCGTATTTTTTTCATAAAAATACCATGAAGTTCATTTTTCTTAGTTTAATCAATTACCTCACTCATAAATATGTTTATCTTGATTACAAAACTTGTATAACTCAATTTGAATGAAATTTCACACATAAAATGATAACGTTTTCGAATACCGTATTCTTGCGCTATAATACCTTTAAGTTTAACATAGCATGTTTTACCTTTAAACTTCACCAACACTTAAAATAAGTCACGGGGTAATGATCTACCCCTACACACACTCAACCCTAATTGATAAACATCAAAATACAGAATACGAAATTACAGGACTTTTCACTAAAATACCATAATCTTTATAACTTTTATTTAAAGATTTAAGTTGTAAACTTTTCTAGATAAAATCTTTTAATAAAATGAAAACACGATTGGTCATGGACATCGATCGTTTATCTAAACTGTCTTGTGGTGTCTAGGCTAGGCAAGTGGGTTTGGGTAACTTTAAAAGGCCCGTCTCACGATTCGTGAGCGGATCCCTCCCTCCTCACTTGTACTTACCTGGCCGCAATTGACGGTGAAGAGGCGATTTGAGGCTTCTAATGACTCATCGTTTATACCTTAGAAATAGGCTAGTTGGTTTAGGAAACCCTAATAACTAAAATACGGAAAACTATACTCTTTTGCAAATAAATACCCTATATTAATAAAACCGTTTTGCTAAATGAAAAGTATTTATAAAACCTAAGCAAAGTGCCGCTACAACCCATTTTTGGGGAACCTGTTAGGGAAAGTACGGTTCATCGTGCACCCGCAGGCTAGTAGTGCGAGATTCAGACCTCCGCAAGGAGCATTCGGTCTCGAAAGGTTTAAAATACGATATTTAAGGGAAATGAGATTTTTGAAAATAAAATATTCATTTAAAAATTATTCATGTGTTAATATATATATATAATTATTATTTTAACACCTATTTTATCCTAATATAAAGTTTCCACATTTTTAAAAAAATTACAAGATTAAAAGTTAACTAAAATACCATGAACTTCAGATAAAACAATTAATACTTTTATTAGGATATATTCACTAGAATAACACAAATAAAATTCACATTCATTATAACAATTAAAGATGAATATTAAATACTTGAGGTGTATTTTGAAAACTATACAAAAGTATTTTTACATAAAACCCCCTCAAGTTTCACAAATTACAATAAGGCCCCTAGCTAATATTGAACTTCAAATTTTCTTCTTTTAGTCTGATTCGGGTTAGAGTCTGACTATTCTTGACTCGAATATGATTCAAGTCAATCTATATTCTTTTATATTCCAACACACTTTGAATACATGAATCCATGAACCCAGTTAACAATATATTCATTTTGACTGAATCAAACCATGAATATTCATCCATTATCCTGATATTCCATTTACCTGATTATACAGTTGCAACATATTTACTGATATCATGGTTTTGGTCAGTCAACCAACTTACATATTCCAATACTACACTACTGTTAAAACATTACGGGGTTTAAGGGGTAGATTGGTACGGAAGATGTTAAAAGTGGCACGAGGTGGTCAGATTAAGACACCTAACCTGAATCCTGTTGCTGTTGTACCGTGGCATAACGGTTCCTTGTACTTTCCGTTTGCCCTGATCTCTAGCATATAGAGATCCCCCTCGTATACACTGGCATCCTTCTGTACCAAGCTACAAACAACAGCGTTACACAATGTTCCATAATATTCAACATTATAATACTTTAGAAAATACTGTTACTCTATCATTCTCATTCTTCTTATTCTTTTGGGACTTACCGAGCGACCTGTTCGCTGATTACATTCTATCTTTTCTTCTTTGAATGTCGTCAGATGCGTTGGACCAAGCTGAGATCGAGCACACCGGTGAAGATTTGGAGCAGTTCCAGGCAGACCCAGAGCTCTAGATAATTGTACCTTGTTCTTTCCAGTTTATTTCATTTCCTGTTATGCCACTGTTTAGGCATTGCTTTTCATTCCAGTTGTATTTTCTTTTCCTGCATTGTAAAAAGAATGTTATTAATAAAAGTTGCTATTATTTCTATATTATTCGTCTCTTGTGATTTACTTTATATTGCTTAGTTACGCTTAGCGTATATACTTCTGAGTATATATATAGCGGGCCTCGTCGCGTCTACTTCGCCGTATACTGGGAAGCGGGGCGTGACACTACCCACCGACGCCAAGGATCAAAAGCCCTCATCAAGATGCCACCGAACAGCTCCCTGCTCGGTCCATCCTTAGCGGGTAGCTCCTACCTATCTACGCTACGGATCAAAGCCCTCATCAAGAGGCCACCGAGCAGCTTCCCTGCTCGGTCCATCCGTAGCGGGTAGCTCCTACCCATCTACGCTAAGGATCGAAGCCCTTATCAAGAGTCCACCGAGCCGCTTACCTGCTCAGTCAATCCTTAGCGGGTAGCTCCTACCCATCTGCGTTAAGGATCAAAGCCCTCATCAAGAGGCCGCCGAGCAGCTTCCCTGCTCGGTCCATCCCTGGATGGTAGTCTACTACCCACCGATGCCAAGGATCAGAAGCCCTCATTAAGAGGCCACCGACAAGCTTCCCTGCTCGGTCAATCCTTAGTGGGTAGCTCCTACCTAGCAGCGCTAAGGATCAAAGCCCTTATCAAGAGGCCACCAAGCAGCTTCCCTGCTCGGTCCATCCCTGGCTGGTAGTCTACTACCCACCGTTGCCAAGGATCAAAAGCCCTCATCAAGAGGCCACGGAGCAGCTTCCCTGCTCGGTCAATCCTTAGCGGGTAGCTCCCACCTATCTACGCTAAGGATCGAAGCCCTCATCAAGAGGCCACCGAGCAGCTTCCTTGCTCGGTCAATCCCTGGCTGGTAGTCTACTACCCACCGACACCGAAGATCAAAAGCCCTCATCAAAAGGTCATCGAGCAGCTTCACTGCTCGGTCAATCCCTGGCTGGTAGTTTACTACCCACCAACGCCAAGGATCAAATCCCTCACCAAGAGGCCACCGAGCAGCTTTCCTGCTCGGTTGACCCTTAGCGGGTAACTCCCTACCTATCTACACTAGGGGTCTGAGGCCTTCATGAAACCACCGAATAGCTTTGTTTCTCGGCCGACGCCGGCCAATTCAAACTTGGCTATTGCCTAACTTACTCTTAAAGAAGTGGTCGCCGGTCCAACTCAAAGGAATAGGCAAATCTACACCTTTCTACTCGAAAGAGCCAACCGACGTATCTTAAGTGAGCGATCGTCACCTCGACTCCGGGGGCATAAGGACACCGGCCTGACACCGACCTTTGTATACTTGATAAATAATTGGCTTTCACTCGACACGCGATCACCATCTAAAGGACCAGTCATCGACCTACGATCTGACTCGTGATACGAGGAAAATGCTAACAGGCTCACACAAGAAAACATAAAATCAAAACGACTTTATTCAAAAGCTGAGAGTCTTTACAAAAGGTATTATAGACACCTTAGCCTTACAAAATTCCCCGAAAGCTTACAAGATTCAAAAAAAAAAAGAAGAAGGCAGAAAGGTTCAGGCCTTAGGACCGGGGAGGACCTCGATCTGCTCAACGCTAGCATCGGTAGCCGGGGTGGTGGTTTTAGGGTCGACGCCCCCACCAAGAGCTTCAGCGCTGGGAGCCGGGGTGATTGCTTTATCTCTAGCACTCCCACCGGGAGCCTCTCCCCCGACGGCACTTCCAGCGGCATCCCCTGCGTCTCATCCTCGAGGGGGTATTCGAGCCGGAGCTCACCATCGGCGAACCCCGGCATCAATGCCTTGACGACATCGAGAGCCTGATACCAGACAATGGCCGAGGCATCGGCAAGGTCAACGTAGAATCATTCCGACGTATTGTACCTCTCCACCACCTTTGCGGCCCGAAGGTCGACGATCTTCATCCCCTCCTTCGCCGCCTCGGTTTCCCTCTTACGGGTGTCCCGCGTCTTCTTCATCGTGGCCTCCTCCAACTTAGCCTCAACGGCCTTGTTAGACTCCTTCAAAATTCGGATGGACTCCTTGCATTTGGAGTTCACCACCTCCTCGGCGGCCACCCGATTTTCGAGGGCGGCGATCCTCTCTCTCGCCTGACGCAGCTCCCGGCACAGGCCCTCCTCCAGTGAGGAAGACTCGCCCGCCATCTGCATCGCCGGGGCAATTTCCTCATGCTCCATGTTGGCGATGAAGGCACAGTGCTGGAGGACCTGAGGAAGATAAAAGAAAAGCATCCAATCTGATGAAAAGAATGATTAGCGAAAACCTAAACGGAAAACGAATACTGACCTGTACAACCTCCTGAGCAATGGCGACGACTTGGGCCTTGAGGGTCCCCCGAGGGATTTTTCCCTCGGCCGATCGTTCCATATCCGAAAGCAAGCTATCGGCGACAGAAAGCCCCGAGGGCACCTCGAAATAAACGCCCCCTTAGATCGGGGAGGACGGAGATCGTGATACCTTCCTCTTGTACCTCTTGAGGAGGACCTCGGGGGGGTCGGCCTCATCCTCCACATCCAAAACCCGGGGCTCCGGCTCCCGAGCATGCTTACGGCTATCCCTGCGGCTGGTCTCCAAAGCCCGGGGCATGGTGGAAGGCCTAGCCGGTGTGGCCGCCTTTGAGGCCGGGCTCGGAGCGGGGCGGGAAGAGCCAGCGCCCTCGGCCTTCTTCCCCTTCTTCACGGCTATGGCAGCCAGGAACTTGGATCGGTCCATCTGTTCTGCAAAAAGAAAAATACACAAAGGCGGTTAGTGACGCCAGAAAGAACAAAAGAAAAATATGCCAGTCTAGACACGTCGGCTAGGCTCCTAACTTACTCGTGAATCGAGCGGGGCTGAGCCCGGCCCAACTGAGGTCCTGCTCGGAAAGCAAAACGTCGGCCCGTTGGATAGGCTCCCACATCAACACCGCCCTTGCCTCAGGAGAGGACGACCGCTTCACCCGCGGGCAGTCGGGCCTGCGCCACTGTACAGGCATAGGCCAATCCTCACCCTCGGGTGGTCCGACGAATACGAACTTCTCCTTCCATTCATGGATGGAAGAAGGAACTACTATGACCCCTGACCCGGTCGCCCCTCCCATGCGTTTTCTAAAGGAAACGTATACCCAGCTCGGCTCGTCCTTACGGGTGCCGGGATGATTTTTATAACAAAGAAAGGAAAGGAGAAGGGTCAAGCTGAAAAGGATTTCTTCAAGTCTCAACCGGACCAGGAACCCGAGGAGAATTCTCCATGAGTTCGGCACTAGTTGGCCTGGGGCTAGTTGAAAACAACGTAGCGTCCCGCATACCTCGAGGGAAAAGGGCAGACGCGGTCTAGCCCAGAAAGCATCCAGGTACAAGGCAATCTCCTTGCCCTGCACCTGATCCGCCCTCTCGTCCTCCCTAACCAAACGAAGCGAATAGCTAGGGGAATGTGGAAGCAAGCCTGGATCGTGTTGAGCTCGTCCACATTCCTCAGGAGGGGGGCGCATCACTAGCATTCCTGATGCGCGCTTTAGGGACCCTTCCCGTCGCCTGACCACGGGCGGCATGGGTAACCCTAACTCTATAAGGAGAATCCGACTCGGATGGGGCAGGGGAAGAAGCAGCAGAAGACTCCCTAGACTCTACCCTAACTATCTCAACAGACTTATCAGAGGAAGACATCTAATCTGATTCAAAGAAGGAGTCCTCCGAGGAAAGAGCGCGGGAGATCCGACCTAAAGGAAAAAACGCCGAGCTATCTCTCGCAGCAATAAAGAAATGATGGAGAAGTGTGGACCTTGGAGGGATCCTACCTCTATTTATATCGTTTTAGCAAAAGCATCTGATAGCTTAGATCGTTTCCCTCCAAAGCGATGCTTCATGCTCGCCAGCCATCGACATTCCACGTATCGCGCAGCCATTGAAGACGTCCCTTCGAGCGCAGAAGACGGTGATGACCCATCGCGTCCGCCAATCGGAGTCGGACACGTGGCCTATGCCCCAACATACGTACGATCTTATTGGCGCTCACTCTTTAATGCACGATCTCCTCTCTGATCCGCTGACGTCATCGGGGATATGCCTAACCGCCTCGGAAATCCGCCCTGACGATGTCCTTAACTACGAATTGAGCCCGGGGAACAAATCAGACCACTCTCGACCCGAACCATAAATAGACCGGGATGAAAGTGGGGGGCTAATGATGATGTTCATAATTAGGAACTCCCCAGATCATGACACGTGGCAGATGACGTGTCCCGAAGCACACGGAAACAGGGCATGAACCACGCATTGGAGGCATCCCCTGGGATATCGTCCCGCTACTTGGACCCAACCTCCGAGGATGCCCTGAACATTCCGGTGCTCGCCATGGAAATGACCATTGGCTCTCTTCCGAGCCCTCCTACACGCCGAGCTCCTCGGCTCTTCGCCTCCGAGCTATCACGGAACCGAACAAGCTCGGCCCCCCACCCTTTTTTAGGCCTCTCGCCGAGCTGGGCTTCTTCGGTTCTGTCAGACGATGATTGGTTCGAAAGAGTGTGTTTGTAGAATAACCGCAATCAGAACGGTGTCGCGCGTAGCTAGACCGAGGTGAGTACGGGTCGTCCTCAGGGAAACGTGGAACCTTTTACTTTTACTTTAGATGTGTTGAGAAAGAAAGAAGAGATAAAGAATTTTATAGAATGGTTTCTAGATCTACGTTAAACAAGAATATAAAATATAGATCTAGATTATATTAAAGATGTAGTAAATATAATAAGAGGGCTTATAGGGTTCGTTAGGATTTAGTAGTTATGGACGATTAATTAAAAGTTACCCTTTTTATCCATTAATAGATTTAGAACTAGAACGACGGTGATGCGTGTAGATTAGGGTTTCTGGAGGGAAAAGGAATCCCACTCTTAACCCTTATCTCGACACGGAACTCCGTTCATATCTAGCCTTTACCAAAACAATCATTAATCTAATCTCTAATTGCGGTCGGAACTAGCAAAGAATTGCTAGCGCGCCCGGTTAGGATGTTAATGATTCTTTTGATAAAGTTCCTAAACTTTATAGGACTTAAACAGGGTTTAATTATTTTCATCGTCCATTAGCCTACCCTAATCCTACGAACCCTAACAAGCGGAGAATTACTCGCGCATGTTGGGAGAAGAAGATGAAAAGACAGAGAGGGAAAACATAATGCAAAAAACAATTAAAAAGAACTACCTTTATTAATCGACTTGAACAAACTACACTTTTAATCCATAGAAAATGATTACAACTAGTTGCTTCTCGATCTTTCCTAAGGAGGTAGTCGAACAGTCGATGATCAGCCTGGATGCGTGAGCGTCTGGAGCTTCGTGATCGCGTCGGCTTGATAACTTTTCCAAAAGGCTCTCGGTGCCATTTTATAGTGCAAAACCGGAATCTTCTTGTTGAAAACTTGGTAAAATATAGCTTTGATTCACCCCAAAAAATCTTGTCTTCCAACTCCTTAAGATTGCGGCGGATCCGCGGCCCAAGTGGTGGTTTGGCCGTGGATCCGCGCTCAATGGTGAGGATCTTTTCATCAAAATTCTTGGGCTTGCTTCTTGTGACATGTGGCAATCCTAGGCACCTTTAGAATTCAGAAATCTTCTCTCGGTTGCTTCCAGACTTGGTCTCCAAGTTTTGCTTCTTAATTTGGCAAGTTTTCTTCAACAAATTGATTTGTTTGATAAATTCTGCATAACAACTTGGAAAATTCTGCACAATAATCTCAAATAATATTTAGTAGGCTTATTTCTACTAAGATTTGGTCAATAGATTTATTTGCATACATTTTCCTACCAAATACTAATTAAAATATATTAACACATGGAAAATGGTGCTTTTACACATAAACCCTCATATGTATAATATATTACAATAAAGTCCTTTTTTAATATGAAAATGGTAGGAAAATTGTAATACAAATGTGCAGTTTTATCAACTGAACAAATACCCCCAAATTTATCTTTGATCGTCCCGAGCAAACTAGTTTATTCAAGAGGAGAAAAAGAAATAAGAAAACTAAGCACACTTTCGTAGGCAAACACGATTGCACTGAGCACGTGCAACAAGCCGTTAAACCTCTAGGTGTCCCTAGTAGGAGGAGTGTTGTCTCCTGAGAGTTTTCAGTGGATTACACCCACAAAATCCAATAACAAAAGAAAGATGGTGAAATTTACATATAAAGATAAGAACCATAAAAGAAAGGCCTTGAAAAGAAGAGTTTCCAACTATACTAGCTTTTCAGTTGTCATGAGCCCTATCTTAATAGTCATGAAAAAAAATGTTAGAAATCATATTATCCCTCAATAAAACATCGTCTTTATTCTTCATTCCTACCTTTCTTCCAAACATTGATCATATAACCCCACGTGTGTGAAATGGACATCCCTACATTCGGAGAATTCAATTCAAGCTATAATACTCTTGTCCATCTACCTTAGTACTTTTTAATTTAATGAATATTAAAGATTTGCTCACACATTTTCATGCGACCGTTAATACTTCTTGAGGTACTAACCGACCGATTACTTATGTACTTGCAGATTCGATGATAATATTTTCCTCATCTTGCACCACCTAAGGCTTAGCAGTGACTCCCAGACCAGTTGGCTTTAGGGCACTAGGTGAAGAGGCACCCTCGCTATATTTTTTTATTGCTGCCTTGGCGATACAAAACCAGTGTTCATTTTTTTCTTTTCACCATTTTTATATTTTCTTCATTTTTTTCACTTCCTTCATACTTTGGCTTTTAGACAAGAGCATTTCAAGGTATCCTCTACTATCCCGAATTTCAAGACGTGTGTATGTGCATTTAGTAGGGTATCAACATTCAAATGTTTGGCTTACAGAATAGGAATTATTTTTCAGACTTATTTTTATCCTCAGATTAGTGACTTCCTTCATTTTACTAACCCTTGGGACAACAGCTCATAACTACTTATTACTAGTTCGTTTAAGAAAACTTCCAATTTTCTTGGTTTTCTTAAATTATTCATATCTTTTGGATGTAATTTTTCACTTTCTACTCTTTTGTTATAAAAAAATTTTAATGCCCGGTGTCAAAGATAATTCAATGAATACAAACCTCCCCCCCAAACCTGTTTTCAGCAGTGTCCTCACTGATGTAGCCTTTTGAGAATATGGACCTGTATACTAAGGGAGAGATACAAGGGGTAAAATAATAGTTAAATGAAAAATTCCCCCAAACTTATTCTTTGACACGCACAGATATTCAATCAAATCATTTTTCACTCACCTCCATTCTTAAAATGTGAGAAAGTTATCAAAACATGGAGGTGAGGCGGAGGAATTTTAGTTTTGATAAAGCGGCTCCTGTAAAAACAGGAGCTCCTCCGCGGGGTCAGCAGAAAAATACGGTTTTAATCTATGCCCATTCACTTTAAAAATCGAACATTTTTTCAAATTTTCGACTTCAACTGCCCCGTGCGGGTGTACATACCGCACCACAAAAGGTCCTTTCCAGCGAGATTTAAGCTTACCCGGATGAAGATGGAGACGGGAATCGTAAAGAAGGACTTGTTGCCCCGATGTGAAGGTTTTTCTAGAAAGATTTTTATCGTGGAACACTTTAGTCCTGTTCTTTACTATCACCGCATTATCGTAAGCTTCATCGCGGAGTTCGCTTAGCTCATTCAATTGCAGCTTCCGATAGCTGCCTGCATGATCAAGAACAAAATTAAGCTCTTTAATAGCCCACATTGCCTTATGTTCGATCTCGACAGGAAGGTGGCATGCCTTCCCAAACACAAGGCGGTATGGAGACATACCAAGATCGGTCTTATAAGCGGTGCGGAATGCACAAAGAGCATCCGTCAATTTGGTTGACCAATCTTTACGGTTCTTAGAAACCGTCTTCTTCAATATCTGTTTGATCTGCCTATTTGAGATCTCAGCCTGCCCGCTTGTTTGGGGATGATAGGGCGTAGAAAGCTTGTGAGTGATTGAATATTTCCGCATCAAGGCCTCGAAAGACCTATTGCAGAAATGTGTCCCGTTGTCGCTAATGATAGCGCGAGGGTGTTCGAATCGCGAAAAGATATTTTCTTTAAGGAACTTAATGACAACTTTGTTGTCATTAGTGCGACACGGTATAGCTTCCACCCACTTCGAGACATAATCAACCGCTAACAAGATATATAGATTCCCAAAGGAGTTGGGAAAAGGGCCCATAAAATCAATACCCCAAACATCAAATATTTCCACAACCAATATAGGTTGGAGCGGCATCTCGTTCCTTCGTGAAATCCGACCCAAATGCTGACATCGCGGACAAGTTTTGCAATGTTCAAATGCATCTTTAAATAATGTTGGCCAATAAAAGCCACATTGCAAAACTTTCTCCGCCGTTTTTCGAGGTCCAAAGTGACCGCCGCATGCCTGATCGTGACAAAATGATAACACGCTCTTGAATTCATCGTTAGGGACACACCTGCGAATGATTTGATCGGAACAATACTTGAATAGATATGGTTCATCCCAGTAAAAATATTTTACTTGGGATAAAAATCGAAGTTTTTCTTGTTTCGACCAATCGCTAGGTATAAGTCCCGTCACAAGATAGTTCACGATATCCACGAACCAAGGTTCGTAGGATACATTCAAGAGCTGTTCGTCGGGAAATGAGTCATTTATCGGCACGGTCACAGTTGGCGAAGAAGTGATGCGTGAAAGATGGTCGGCTACAACGTTTTCACATCCACTCTTGTCTTTGATGACAAGATCAAATTCTTGTAACAATAGGATCCAACGTATTAGCCTGGCCTTCGCATCCTTCTTCGATAAAAGATGTCGTAGGGCGGAGTGATCTGTGTAAACCACAATAGGCGAACCAATCAAGTAGGGCCTAAATTTCTCTAATGCAAATACAACTGCCAAGAGTTCTTTCTCGGTAGTTGTGTAATTTATTTGTGCATCATTCAAGGCCCTACTTGCATAGTAAATTACATGTGGTATCTTATCAATATGCTGTCCTAAGGCAGCACCAATAGCAAAATCTGATACGTCACACATAAGCTCGAACGGGTGGTTCCAATCCGGAGATGATAGAACTGGGGCTGTAGTGAGTGATTCTTTAAGCGATTCAAAAGTAGCCTCACAATCCGAATCAAAGTGAAAAGTAGTGTCCTTGGCCAATAGAAGGGTTAAGGGTCTAGCAATTTTGCTAAAGTCCTTAATAAATCTCCTATAAAATCCTGCATGACCAAGGAAGGATCGTATATCTTTGACGCAATTGGGACGAGGGAGGTTTTGAATGACATCTATTTAGCTCTGTCAACCTCAATACCTTTATGTGAAATTATATGTCTAAGTACAATACCTTCTTGGACCATAAAATGACATTTTTCCCAATTCAAATTCAAGTTCTTATCCTTACAGCGGGTAAGAACAGCGTCAAGATTACGAAGGCAGTCCTCAAAGGAGTCCCCAAAAATGGAGAAATCGTCCATAAAAATTTCTAGAAATTTTTACACCATATCAAGGCACTTGACGATTTCTTTCTTTACCGCCTCCTTCATAACGGGATTTAACCGTCTTTGTGGGTCTCGGGTTGGTTTGGCTTCATCCATCAGATGTATGTAATGTTCAACAATTAAGGGACTAATCCCTTTGATGTCAGCCATTGTCCAACCAAATGCTTCCCGATTCGATCTCAACACTGCTAAAAATGCATTCTCTTGCTCTAAGACTAGAGAAGCGGAAATAATTACTGGTAAAGTCTCATTCTCTCCTAAATATGCATATTTAAGATGAGAAGGTAGCGGTTTGAGATCAAGAATTGGTGGAGAGACAATAGAAGGTGGGGTAAGCGAATGATATTCGGACTCCCGAAGAGGTTTAAAACTTGCATAAGATATTGACTCGGAAAGTGCTGCTGACTTTTGCAAAGAGTCAACGGGTCCAATCTCAAGGTCGGACTCATTGAACATATCCTTACTATAAAGTGGTGCAAGATCAAACGATGTCTCATTAGTGTTGTCGAGAACATCAAAGCAAAGCTCCTCATCCATGCAGCTTTCGGAAGCTATCTCGTGGATGGAACAAACATCCAGCAATTGAGCAGAAGGTTCTGATGGCTGACTTCCTAGCTTGTAAATATTAAGCTCAATTGTCATTTTCCCGAAGGATAAGTTCATAGAACCGTTACGACAATTAATTACAGCGTTAGAAGTTGCTAGGAAGGGTCGACCAAGTATCACCGGGATTTGATTGCGTGGGTTTGCTACAGGTTGTGTATCTAAAACAATAAAGTCCACGGGAAATATGAATTCCCCGACTTTAATTAACACATCCTCTAGTTCGTCCCGAGGTTTGGTGATAGATCGGTCTGCCATTTGGAGAGTACAATGGGCGGGTTTTAACTCTCCAATTCCTAACTGCTCGTATACTGAATAAGGAAGCAAGTTGACGCTAGCGCCTAGATCGAGTAAAGCACGATTTATATTTTTACCCCCAATAGAAATAGAGATTGTAGGACAGCCGGGGTCCTTACGTTTCTTTGGTATTTGTTGGGCAAAAGCTGTGCTAACATTACTCGTCATGAAAACCTTTTTAGGCACTTGAGTTTTTCTCTTCCTAGTGCACAAGTCTTTAAGGATTCTTGCATAAGATGGGACTTGTTGAATGGCATCTAGGAGAGGAATATTCACGCTAACTTACTTAAACATTTCCACAATCTTCTCCATTTGCGGGTTAGGTCGGTTGGCCCTCAATCGGTTTGGAAATGGAGCTCGATCAATAAGTTTTGGGTCCAACGTTTGTGGAGAAGACTGTGGCGATGGATTCGATCCCCAAATTGGAGTGGGAGTCGACTTAGATAGATTTGGCGAAATGTTCGAGCCTTAGGGAAAACGGAGAATAGGCTCGGATGAAGGTGGAAGACTAGACGAATTAGGGGAAGAAGAAGAAGAAGCTGGGGTATCAAATGTGTCACTAATATCAAACCGCTCACCCACACGGTTATTCAGCTCTCTCCCCGATCTCAACGTAGTAACGGCATTCACATTATGACTTTGTGAATGGCCAGGATTCGGTAGGGTTGAGATGGGAGTTTCCCTTTCTCTCTCGCACTCATTGCGGCGTTTAACTGTGCGATTTAGTTTTCTATTGATTTAATACTCTCACCATGGGAGGAGGAGTTTTTCGTTAGGGTATCAATAGAAGACCTCATCTCAGCCGAAATTTGCATGGATTGTTTCATGAACATATCCAAAGTTTGTGCAAGTGAGTTGTCAGTACCGGCCACTTGTGGTGTAGAAATGTTGGCCGGATTTTGGAAATTTTGTGACTGAAAGGGGGGCTGATTCTGTGGTTGTGGTTGCTGTGGAGGAGGTCTTTGATAATTACTTTGTTGGTTTTGATTCCAAGCAAAGTTAGGATGATTCCTCCATCCTTGATTATATGTGGAAGAATAAGGATCATTTCTAGGTCGCTGCTGAAAAGCAGCATTAGCTTGAAACGATGCATTCATAGGACATTCTTCCGTTAAGTGTGAAGGATCCGAACAGCAACCACAGACGGTCTTAGGAAGCGTGACCTGATTTAGGGAGAATGTTGAGAACTTGTTTTCAATAGCATCGAGTTTCTTCTGAATCGCTGCCATTTCGGCTTTTACTGCGATAGAAACATCGAGCTGGTGAATACCTCCCTTAGTTGAAGGTGGTCTTACGCTTTCCCACTGCAACGTGTGTTCAGCAAGGTCTTCCAGATATTTCCAAGCTTCACCGTCATCTTTAGACATGAAATTGCATTGACACATTGTTTCAAGCATCTGCTTTGTCGCTTGATTAATGCCCTCATATATAATCCGACATAAATCCCATCTTTGTATTCCGTGATGGGGGCATTGGACAAGCAGATCTTTGAAACGTTCAAAGCACTTCCAAAATGGTTCATTGGGAAGCTGGGTGAACTGGTTGATCTTGCTCCTAATATGTGCAGTCTTATGATTTGGGTAAAACTTCTTAAGAAATGCTACGACGAATTCATCCCAATTAGTGATAGAGTGTGCGGCAGTATTATAAAGCCATTTTTCTGCCGAGTCGCACAGTATGAATGGGAGAAGACGTAAGCGCATAGCATCTAAAGTCAATTGTGAAGTACCCATCATTGCGCATACATTTTCGAATTTGGTGATGAAAACGTACGCGTCTTCCGACTCAAGCCTGTGAAATTTGGGCAGCAGATTGATGTAGTGGGATTTAATTTCGAAATTATCCCCGTTAGGTGGTGGAAGAGATAGACAAGTAGGAAGAGGACCACGAATAGGATAGCATCTCTCTTGGAGAGAGATGCGCGGTGAATTCTGCTCACCTGCGGGCGGTGGCAGCGTGGTATTATAATTAGATGGAGTGTCGTCCATCACGGTCGATGTGGTGTGTGGTGGGGGAAAAGAAGATGAAGAAGTACCGACTTCGGCGTCGATAACAGGAACGCGGACAAGACGGGCACTAGGATCCCGTGTCCAGCCGAGCATGCACTAAGCAGGTTTAGTGCAAGTGGCAGCGTGTGTGTGATTTTAAAATTGGCTTGTTTTTGAAAAAGTGGGACTCAAGACAAATCACCCTAAGATGCACAAGCAACCCTAGAACTAAGGTTACCTAGGTCCAGTCTCTAGACCGCTCCTAGACTTCCAAAGGACAAGCCGCAGGATCAATCCTCTACCACCTCCGCACTACCCTTGTTGCCAGGTAAGTGCCAGGTAAGTGGGAAAGAACCACGTCGTGGGCCTAATTAAAAACCACTAGCCTTTGTCACACTTTCCTAGGCACTACAAAAGTAATGCGGATAAACGATAGATTACCCACGACCTTCCTCTGTCCTTATTGAGCGCGACAGTCCTTAGAGTCTGGTCTAGATATTTTTTAAATTAATGAAGGGTTGATCTATATGCTCGGTTTATAATTTGTGGGGCTTAGGAAGGGTGATGAAATCCCCACCTAATCTTGATTTGGTCTTTGCCCCTTAGAGTCCGTATTAAATATGCAAAACAGAACCAATTACAAAACTTTTACAAAAAGATTTTTTAGCGGCGCAATTTTGCAAAGAATCCTGCAGAAAATAGATTTTATTGGATTTGGGGAGAGAGAGAAGGAGTTAAGAAAGATATCAGAGAAGATTGAAGCCCTAATTCCTCCAACCTGCCGCGATTCCGCCGCAGAAGGGGTACTTTTGCCGCGGTTCCGCCGCGTGGCAGAGGGATCACTTGATGAATTTTTTTATAGCCTTCTGTGCTCCTCTGGATCTCTAAAAATGTCTATGTTCCTGTTCTCCTTAATTCTGTGACTCCAGATCTCCTTGCAAAAATTCACGCACAAATCGTTAAATATGCAATTTGCAGTTTTGTGTTAATAATGATATGACTCGTCTAAGAATTCAGCACAAATAGTAAAAATAAAAAATTACGCACGTATCCCCGGCAACGGCGCCATTTGATTGGTTCGAAAGAGTGTGTTTGTAGAATAACCACAATCAGAACGGTGTCGCGCGTAGCTAGACCGAGGTGAGTATGGGTCGTCCTCAGGGAAACGTGGAACCTTTTACTTTTACTTTAGATGTGTTGAGAAAGAAAGAAGAGATAAAGAATTTTATAGAATGGTTTCTAGATCTACGTTAAACAATAATGTAAAATATAGATCTAGATTATTTTAAAGATGTAGTAAATATAATAAAAGGCTTGTAGGGTTCGTTAGGATTTAGTAGTTATGGACGATTAATTAAAAGTTACCATTTTTATCCATTAATAGATTTAGAACTAGAACGACGGTGATGCGTGTAGATTAGGGTTTCTGGAGGGAAAAAGAATCCCACTCTTAACCTTTATCTAGACACGGAACTCCGTTCATATCTAGCCTTTACCAAAACAATCATTAATCTAATCTCTAATCGCGGTCGGAACTAGCAAAGAATTGCTAGCGCGCCCGATTAGGATGTTAATAATTCTTTTGATAAAGTTCCTAAACTTTATAGGACTTAAAAAGGGTTTAATTATTTCCATCGTCCATTAGTCTACCCTAACCCTACGAACCCTAACAAGCGGAGAATTACTCGCGCATGTTGGGAGAAGAAGATGAAAAGACAGAGAGGGAAAACATAATGCAAAAAATAATTAAAAAGAACTACCTTTATTAATCGACTTGAACAAACTACACTTTTAATCCATAGAAAATGATTACAACTAGTTGCTTCTCGATCTTTCCTAAGGAGGTAGTCGAACAGTCGATGATCAGCCTGGATGCGTGAGCGTCTGGAGCTTCGTGATCGCGTCGACTTGATAACTTTTCCAAGAGGCTCTCGGTGCCATTTTATAGTGCAAAGCCAGAATCTTCTTGTTGAAAACTTGGTAAAATATAGCTTTGATTCACCCCAAAAAATCTTGTCTTCCAACTCCTTAAGATTGCGGCGGATACGCGGCCCAAGTGGTGGTTTGGCCGCGGATCCGCGCTCAATGGTGAGGATCTCTTCATCAAAATTCTTGGGCTTGCTTCTTGTGACATGTGGCAATCCTAGGCACCTTTAGAATTCAGAAATCTTCTCTCGGTTGCTTCCAGACTTGGTCTCCAAGTTTTGCTTCTTAATTTGGCAAGTTTTCTTCAACAAATTGATTTATTTGATAAATTCTGCATAACAACTTGGAAAATTCTGCACAATAATCTCAAATAATATTTAGTAGGCTTATTTCTACTAGGATTTGGTCAATAGATTTATTTGCATACATTTTCCTACCAAATACTAATTAAAATATATTAACACATGGAAAATGGTGCTTTTACACATAAACCCTCATATGTATAATATATTATAATAAAGTCCTTTTTTAATATGAAAATGGTAGGAAAATTGTAATACAAATGTGCAGTTTTATCAACTAGGATTATTTCTTTTTGTTTGGCATCTGCATTGCTGCACTGGAATAATGCCAGGAGCAACTCATCATTTGCCCCGAGAGGATTTGGGGATGGGTTTTTTTTGTTTGGCATCTGCATTGCTACACTGGAATAATGCCAGGAGCAACTCATCATTTGCCCCGAGAGGATTTGGGAATTGATGGCTTAGAAGGTAGGTTTAGATCTCTATCACCTAAGACTTTTCAATTTTATGGGCCGTAAAGGTCCCATAAAAGCATTTTCTCCCTACGAGTCGAAAGGATCTCGTAGGTGTATTTTCTCCTTAGGAGTCGTAAGGATTCCTAAGTGTGTTTTTCCTTTATGAGTCGTAAAGATCCCGCAAAGGTTTGTTCTCCTCATGTATCGTGAGGACACACGAGTGGGTCTTCTCGATGGAGCATAATTCCAAAGGCGGAGACCGGCCGCGTAACTGGTAATTACGGTGGGGCACGGGTATGACGAGAATTATTTGAGCCCGTGGATTGTATACGGTACTCAACTTGGGGACCAACCGTAGGGCTGGGAGAATTTTGAGAAATTGGATTTTGGTTGGCGTCTGCATCGCTGCACTGGAATGTGGTACCAGGAGCGACTCATCATTCGCGATTTGGGGACTTGGAATTTGGATCTTGTTTGGCATCAGCATTGCTGCACTGGAATAATGCCAGGAGCAACTCATCATTTGCCTTGGGAGGACTTGGGATTTGGGTTTTTGGTCGGCACCGGCACCGCTAACACTGAAGCGAAATGCCAGGAGCGACTCATCATTTGCTGTTGCCCGTTGGGGAACGATGGCTTAGGAGACAGGTTTGGGTCCCTATCACCTAAGGCTTTTCAATTTTATGGGCCGTGAGGGTCCTATAAAAGCATTTTCTCCCGACGAGTCGTAAGGATCCCGCAGGTGTATTTTCTCCTTAGGAATCGTGAGGATTCCTAAGTGTGTTGCTCCTTTGTGAGTCGTAAGGATCTCATGCAGGGTTTTCTCCTCACAAGGTCGAGAGGACTTTGCGAGTGTATTTCATCTCTTTTCACGAGTTTGCGCCCTTTCGGGTTTTCACAGACTCGCCGGTAGTCCTGCTGTTTTTACTCACGGAGCCCTTTCGGGTTTTCATCCGTGCCCGTTTTGCTTGTGGACATACCGTTTATTTTTTTTATTTCTTTTTTCTTTTTTTTTACCGCTGGTGGGACTTTAAAAGTAGTCTCACCGGCAGGATTTGGGAGAGATAGGGGTCATTTACGCCCGTGGATTGTATACGATTTTGCAGGATGTATGATCCAGACCGTAGGGCTGATGTGCTCAATTCGCCTGCGACTTGGAGCATTCACGTGTAGTATTTCTTGAGATATCGGCCATTGATGGGTGGCATGGGCCTTTCTCCCTCGGCACTTATTAGTTGGTAGGATCCTCCTTCGAACACTTTCTCGATGACGTATGGTCCTTCCCAGTTTGGCTCGAATTTTCCCTTGGCATGTCGATTGGGGATGATCGGTCTTTTGAGGACCAACACCAATTCTCCTTTCTTGAAAGCGCAGAGACGGGTTATCTTGTCATAGGCCCATGCCATTTGGGCCCGGTATAGCTCCAGATTTTGCTGCACCGCGAGCCTCTTTTC
The DNA here is from genome assembly GCA_030015575.1 of Agapanthus africanus. NCBI lineage: Eukaryota > Viridiplantae > Streptophyta > Magnoliopsida > Asparagales > Amaryllidaceae > Agapanthus > Agapanthus africanus. Next base: position 694,376,053 of record JASDDO010000022.1, on the reverse strand, counting down.
TTCGAGGGTATCGAGTTCTTCAAATCGAAGGAGCACGTTTTCCTCCTCCGTCAACTCGTGCTGAACGGCCATTCTTAAGCTTGGAACTTCGACTTCGAGGGGGAGGACCGCCTCCACTCCGAAGAGCAATGAGTATGGAGTAGACTGAGTTGGAGTACGGTGCGTGGTACGATATGCCCACAACGCCTCATGAAGTTTGAGATTCCAGTCTCTCTTGTTGGCTGAAGCATTTTTCCTCAGGAGCTTGCATAGAGTCTTATTGAAGGCTTCGGCTAGCCCATTGGCTCTTGGATTATAGATGGAGGAATATCTCCAGTCTATCTTGTGCTGTGTAGTGAACCTTGAGACATTGAAGCTCTTGAAAGAAGGCCCGTTGTCAGAAATGATTCTTCTTAGTGTACCGAAACGGTATAGAATATTATGCTGGAAGAATGTCAGAATATCTTTTTTCTTGGCTTCTTTTAGCGGGACAGCTTCAACCCATCTGGAGAAGTAGTCTGTCGTGGCCAGTATAAACCGAAGGCCTTTAGATAACGGAGGATCAATTGGGCCAACAATGTCGGTGCCCCAGACTTCGAAAGGCCACGACGCCACCGTAGGATGCAACGGATTGGGATGCTTGTGAATGAAATCACCATAGATTTGGCAGATCTGACATTTCTTTGCATGTTCTCCGCAATCCCGTATCATGGTGGGCCAGTAATACCCAAGCCGTTTGATTTGAAGTCGCATCTTGGGGCCAGATTGGTGAGCACCGCAAACTCCCGAGCGAACATCTTTCATGATCTTTTGGGCTTCGTCCAATGACAAACACTTGAGCCAGAGTTGGTTATATGACCTGCGGTATAACGTATCATTTCCAAACACATATCAGAGAGCTCTTTTCTTCAGCTGAATTCTCGCAGATTTTTCTTCGGGCAGCTTGTCGTATCGGAGGTACTCTATGAAGGGTTCTCTCCAATCGGGCTCGTCTTGGATGATCGAAGCTTCTTCGGCAGGACTGCTCTTCTGTTCCGTGCTTTCCTCTTCTCGTAGAGAGACTGGGGGTAGAATTTGTCGGCTCCTGGCTGTGATCAGAATTTCGTCCATGTCAGGATCAGCCAGCTCCTTGGCTAAGCGAGCGAGTACGTCAGCCTTTCCATTCAACGCTCTAGGGACTCTCATTAGTTCAATGTGAGTGAACCGTTTCATGAGTTCCACCACTCGGCCTCTGTACCGAGCTAATTCGGGTTTGTATATCTTATAATTGCGGCTTGCTTGTTTGACGACAAGCTGGGAGTCACCGTAAACCCGTAGCCGAAGGATTTCTATTTCTATGGCGAGCTCCAAACCAGCTATCAGAGCTTCATACTCAGCTTCATTGTTTGTCCGAGGCTCGGTGAGAGCGAAAGAACGTCGTAAGGTTCCCATTGATGGCGTGATGAACACCAATCCTATCCCCGCTTTTACCTCCGGGATGCTTGATCTGCTGGAGCTCCTTATTGATGAGGCCCAATTGAAGTAGAGCTCCCAATATGGCGCGTCTTTCTCGAGGTGCAGCACTTGTTCGTCGGGTAACTCACAATTTAGCGGCGACCCTTCTGGTATGGGATGAGCAGCGAGAAAGTCTGCAAGAGCTTGCTCTTTTACTGCTTTCTGAGGGGTATAAACTATGTCAAACTCAAGTAGCATGACAGCCCATCTTGCCATTCTGCCGGCTAGGCTTGCTTTAGTCATCAAGTGTTTGAGCGGGTCGACCTTGGAGATCAGCATAACCCGATGAGCGAGCAAATAGTGCCTCAGCTTCTTCACAGCAAATATTAGAGCCAGGCATTGCTTTTCGATTGGGGAGTAGTTGTGTTCCGCCCCGACTAGAGTTCTACTGAGGTAGTAGAGGGAATTTTCTTTTCCCTCCTCGTTATTCTGGGCAAGGAGCGCACCGAGTGACTCGTCCAGCGCGGCAGTGTAGAGAATCAGCGGTTTATTTGGAATGGAAGCGACCAGCACTGGAGGGTGCAACAAGTATTGTTTGATGCTTTCGAACGCTGCTTGACATTCGGCATCCCAGATAAAAGGAGCTCCTTTCTTCATGAGCTTTGAGAAGGGCCTACATCTCCCCGATAAATTTGAGATAAACCTCCGTATATAAGCAAGCTTGCCTTGAAAAGATCTTAGCTGCGTCAGACTCTTCGGAGGGGGCATCTCCATGATGGCCTTTATCTTTGATGGGTCAACTTCGATCCCTCGATGTCGGACTATGAAGCCCGGAAATTTTCCCGATGACACGCCAAAAGCGTATTTTAGAGGATTCATCTTCAGGTCAAATTCCTTTAGTCTGGTGAGAACGGTCCTAAGATCCTGGATATGATCGGCCTTGGTTTTAGTCTTAACGACCAGATCATCAACATAACATTCGACTACTTTATGAATTAGGTCATCAAAGATACTGGTCATTGCCCTTTGATATGTAGCAGCTGCGTTCTTCAATCCGAACGGCATCACCTTGTAGCAATATATTCCGATCGGGGTTCGAAATGCTGTGTGCTTCTCATCCTCAGGTGACATCTTGATCTGATTGTATCCAGACGAGCCGTCCATAAAGGTGAACAACTCGTAATTTGAGGTGTCATTGACCATCATTTCCATGACCGGTAGCGGGAAGTCCTCTTTAGGACATGCCTTGTTGAGGTCCCTGAAATCGACACAAACTCGGATCTGCCCATTTTTCTTCTTCACTGGGACTATGCATGCGATCCAGTCCGCATATTTCTCTTCCCTGATGAAGCCAGCATCGATGAGCTTCTTAGTTTCCTCGATGACCTTTTCTTCTAGTTCCCTTCTCATTCTTCGAGGAGCTTGTTTGACTGGCTTAGCATCAGGAGATATAGCCAACATATGTACGGCCACTTCAGGGGAAAGGCCAGGAATTTCTTTGTATGTCCACGCGAAGCAGTCGACGAACTCATGCAGCAGGGCAATTATCTGCGCTTTCATTTCCTCTGACAAAAGCAAGCTGATGTAGGTCGGCCTTGGATTATCGGGCGTTCCTAAGTCAATCTCGGTTAGCTCGTCAAAGGTTGCTTGTCCGCCATCTTCGAGCTTTTGAGGAGCTTCTTCTGGCTCGGCTATCTCGTCATTATCATTTGATCTTTCACTGGCCTCACCCACATGGATCATGTAGCACGCTTTGGAATCAGGTTGAATGTAGCCTATGCCCCGTCTATCTGGAATTCGTCCATCGATGAGTGCTCGGACCTGGGGCGGATACCATAGCCCTTCGTAAAACTTTGCTTCGGACTCCGTTTGATATAACCGGCATCCGCACTTCTTAAAGTATTCCCGCATCTAGGGCGCATAGTATCTGGGATTGAGGACGGCTCTTATGCCTCTCTCATAGGGAAGGCACGCGACAGAAAGATCGTCCGGGTACACAACGGGGTTTGACCTGTAAAACAAGATGCCCTTCTGTCCATTTTTCCTCCCGGGCACATAGAAAGTTTTCAGCTGGTCCACGGTAGAGACTGACAATGCGTCGAGCTCTTTGCACATCCGTTCCGGCACCCTTGTGATGGCCAGGGACCCTTTTGCGACTTCGAAGGTCTCTCGTAGTTTTGCTTGCTGCATGGGGGGCCAACCTGCACAGCTGTTGCACGGCAGGTCCTCTTCTTCTGACTCTTCAATGTCACTGCCAAGATGAGGGCGGACTTTGCTGCTAGATGGGCCTTCAGTAATAGATTCGTCCGTATCGCTGTCGAAATGAGGGTGAGTTTTACGGAAGGACGGGCTTCCAGCGTCGGACTCATCAGTGTCGCTGCCGAAATGCGGGCGCACTTGGGTATTTTTGCTTTTGAAAGTGACAGCCGACGCAGATTTGCTTTTGAGTCTTGGGGCCGGTCTATCCTCAGTTAGTTGTGGCTTAGCATTTTGGTGGTTCATAAAGTACCGAGAATCTTCATATCGGACTTCATGCACACCGAACGGCTGGATGTCTCCGTCAATGCGTCTTTCTTCGCCATTTTTAGTATACTTCATGCATTGATGGAGAGTTGACGGAATGATGCCGTAATCGTGGAGCCACGGCAGCCCCAAAAGAATCTTATAAGCTGTGTCGGCGTCGATTACGTATATCTTTGCTTCAGTTTGCAGATCCCCGAATTTGATTGGCAAAGCTATAGACCCCAGAACTTGCTGGCAATTTTGGTTGAAGCCTTGAATGACAATCATTTCCCTTGACAGGTGTCGGACGTCCATTGACAAACTCTTCAGAGTTTGCAAGTTCATGATGTTCACTGAGGACCTCGGATCAATCAATATGCGATTAATTCGATCTCCGTCGCTGTACCCGGTCACGTAAAGCGGCCAATTATGCTCAGCCGTTCCCAGTAGCAAGTCTTCATCCTTAAATGTGACTGCGGCGGCATGCAAAGCGTGCTGGGCTTCTTTCATATTAATTTCCGGAAAGTGAGCCTGATACCGCTCGGGGTTTTGTAGAGCGTGAATGAGAACATCTCTAAGCTCCTTAGATAGGACCAAGGCGTCGTAGATGCTCAGGAGAGACAGAAGCTTCCGGAGATGTGCCAAGACATTATGGTCCACCGAGGAAGGACTTATGTTTTCATCAGCTGGTTCTCTGCCATCTTCTTCATTAGCGACTTGTTTTTCCTTCCCTTTTGGGGCGTTGCCCTGATTTTGCGGTAGAGCCCTGCCGCTTCTGAGATGGATTTGATTGGCCTTTGTGGTGAGCTCCTAGTCCTCTTCGGGAAAACAGAGCTCATCCTCGGAGTCGCTGCCAAGATGGATGGCATAGCAGGTCACTACTGGGATCTCTTCATTGGAGTCTTCTTTTAACTCCTCCAAAATTCCAGCCGCTTGTACAGGGAAGAACTTCTTCAATTGAATCAATGTTCTTTCCTTTTGTTCATACTCTTCGAGGGAATCGATATATTTTTGAATGGTCGATCTCACTGCAGGCTCTTTTTCGCGCCGAGCTGCACTTTTCTTCTTCTTGAGCTTCTTGGATTTTGAGCCGGATGGAGCCGCATTGGCAGCTGGACTGGTAGGCTTCTTCTGCCCTTTCCATTCCGTCCTGGGTTCTTTCCGAAGTAGCTTTATCATCTTCTTCGTCTTATTAGATATGTGTGTACTCCACGGAGGCCGCGATGAGTCAGTTTCGTTTGTCAGGGCAGCAGGTTCAGCTGTCTGCTCCCAGAAGGCTTCAGTTTCTGTCTGTATAAAGTTGGTGGTTGCAACTTGATTGTTCACCAACACACTTTTGGACAGCTCGATCTCTCCAGCCTTGTACTGCTTCTCAACCCAGTCTGTGAAGATATAGCAATCCTCGATCGCACGGCTCACTACTCGGTGGTACGGGCAATACAGAGGATTGTCAGTCATTTTTGCTTCTTGGGGTCTTTTCGACTCTGGCAATTGTAGGCCGTTGTTCAAGGCATCTTTAAATATCTTGCGGACCTTGTCCCTTCTGAAAGAGTAAACCTTGTTCTTTTTCTCCTCTAGGGAAGGCCCATCTCCTCCCAGCAATGGCTTTCAAGACCGGTTGGTTTTGGATTCGCCCGCCCTTCGCTTTTCTTCACCGTCGGACGCATTGAAGACATTGGTACTGCTGGAACTTCCGCTTCTACGGTTGTCGTCCCGCTTGCTTTTCCAAGTTTTGTCTCTCTGAGAATCCGGCGGGGACTCTTGCTTCGACCGTTCCAGCATTTGGACTTTCTTGGTTAGCTCCTGGAATGTCTTGAGGCCCGTTGTACACAAGAATGGGACCATCCAATTGCTGAGGTTCCCAATGAGAAGGCTGACGGACTGGTCCTGCTCCAGCGGCGGTTCGCACTTGACCGTGAGATTACGCCATCGGGTGATAAAGTCAGTGTTGCTTTCATTCTTCCCCGGCTTGGTCCTCACAAGGTCGGAAATGGAGATTTTATCACTGACGCTCATGAACCTTTGCCGGAACAGAGACTCCATTTGGGCAAAGGTAATGATGGACCCATCTGGTATGCTCGCGTACCAGTCGAAAGCGACACCGGTCAGGCTGTTGACAAACTGATGAAGAAGGAGCGCGTCATTGCCCCCTGCATTTCCGCATGATGCTTTGAAGTGGGCGACGTGCTGATTTGCATTCCCCGTTCCATCAAATCTTCCAAACTTAGGAATGACGTAGCCGCTTGGGAACTCAATCAGATCGTACTGCGCGGGATATGGCCGCCCACTACTGCCGATTTCTTTCTGAGCTTCGGCTTCGGCCACCAATGTTTTAACCTTGCTGGTGACCAAATCCATTATCCGATCCTGTGTTAGCGGGATAGTGCTATCTGGGGCCAAGGCGTCCCCAGAAGCGGAGTGTGGCCGGCTTTCATATGGCTCGACCAGTCTTGGACCCGAAGGAACAGGCATTGGCTGCCTCGGATTGTCATCACCCGGCTGATTAGTAGCGGCTTGTGCTTGATTGGGAGGCGCTCGAGCAATTTGAGCCGTAAGCTGCATCACCACGTTCGTTAAGTCGTCAATCTTCGAATAGAGCTTGGCCATCTCTTTATCTTTGCTCCTGAGCTGTTTTCGATGATCTTGAAGCAGCTCTTGCTCCGCGGTCCTGGGGCGGAAAGTCGGCTCTTCCTCGCTGTCCGAGCTTGACTCTGCATGGACCGAGGGGTCTTTCTGCCTATCATCCTCATCGAGAGGGTTTTCTTCATCCAGCGGGGGCGGCTGTTCTTGGGCAGCGGCAACCACATTCAGGCTAGATTGGGCTTGGGATGTGGTGGCCCCATCCTTGCTTTTGCTGCGAAGGTTGTCGCTGGGGCGCCCGCCCGCCATATAGACCGTATGGATGATATATCTGACCGTCTTTCTATCATTGGCAGCTGATTTCACGGATCGCTGTCTTAACCCCCTTGTTTCGGTAGCTGGTAGTCGATTGAAGGCGGCTGGCCTAACCAGGTTCTTGAATGGTGCTGGCGCTTCTTTTCTGGGTTTGCCCCGCTGCTTTCGTGCGGCACAGAGTGCTTGATAGACTCTTGAAGAGACAGTGTCATACTTTTTCTGTTGGGGCCGGGGCACATCTCTTTGTGGCACTGTTCGAACCGCTGAATTCTTGATTCTGGCGGTCATGGCATTTTTCTGAACCCACTTCAGAGGCTTGAAGGAATTGCTGATTCTTACGTCCGACTCAGCCGTCGTCGCCGGGCAACCCTGCACTTGGAACTTCACACGATTCCATTTGGCCGAAGCCTTAGCCCTCTTGTTGGCTCGATACCTGAGCCGCTTCTGCCTTAACTTTTCTGTTCTAAGCGTCTGGCAGACTTCGGCTCTTTGGGAAGACGCCGCAGACCGGGTGATGAAGGGCCTTGGAGATACGCTCGATTGCGCATTTGTTGGAGTCATCGCCTGAGCTCGTCCGCAATATTTGATGTTTCCCTTCGCACCGGAAGTCTTGCCCCTAGCTAGAGCGCCAGGGAGTCGTTCAGACACCATCTTAAGTTTCGGTTGTGGTGCCTTAGCAATCACAACATTCGGCCTCTTGCCCCTTGGGACCGGCTTGACCACCTGTTCCGCCGGGATTTCCGCCGGATGAGCGCTTCCGGCAGGGTAGATGATGACGGAGCCAAACTGGCGGGGCGGTTCCTCCCACTGTCGACTGAGGCTTGCGGGGAGAACCACACGAGCGTTGATCTTGACCACGTACGGAATCGGGGTAACGTTGGAAGCTGAATTCGTCTGGGGAGACATTGTCGTCGATGGTTGATTGCTGCACGGGAAAGGAAAAAAACATCATTTCAGTATAGGCAATCTATATGTATATTGATTGAGTTCGCATGAACGTTTAACCCGAAATATAGGAGGAGAGATTGGTCCCACCGGGCGTGCCAAAATCTGTAGGGTGTTTTTCGTTACCCTATTGAGATGGGAATACGCGCGCGCTTGTCAGGCATACTACAGATTCCCTCTGCCTAGGGTAGGCCAGGATTTAATGATTGTGGGGATCCGAATCTCCGGCAGCCGCGAACTAAGCTGCCGTTAATTACCCCTCACCTTTGGAGCGAGGGAACCTCCGATTGACGGGTTAAACTGGTCATGCGAACTCAATGTGCAGTGTACGTGTGTTGTGTTTTGAAAAGGGGGTTTTGGATATATCGGGAGCCACGCAGAGTTTTTACGGGGGTCCCGCTACCCGGATAGCGGGCTGGGGGTCAAGGGGGAGAGCAGCCCCCTTACGGGGTGCGGGGCAGCGCCCTGTTAGAAATTTTTTTCAACGAGGGCAGTGTCACCGAGTATGTGTATGTGTACATATGTATACATATGTATATATATATATATATACATGTATATATAAATAAAGGGGAAAAAGACATCCAAAGGATGCGTGGGGCCAGCGCAAGCGCGCCACGTGTCGGCACATGGGCGCTTTGCGCTCGGACGCTGGGCGCTTGAGCGCAAGCGCGCCACGCGTCGGCACGTGGGCGCTTTGCGCTCGAGCGCAGAGCGCTGGAGCGCAACGCGCCACGCGTCGGCACGTGGGCGCTTTGCGCTCGGACGCTGGGCGCTCGAGCGCAAGCGCGCCACGTGTCGGCACGTGGGCGCTTTGCCCTCGGACGCTGAGCGCTGGAGCGCAAGCGCGCCACGTGTCGGCACGTGGGCGCTTTGCGCTCGGACGCTGAGCGCTGGAGCGCAAGCGCGCCACGTGGGCGCTTTGCGCTCGAGCGCGAAGCGCTGGAGCGCAACGCGCCACGTGTCGGCACGTGGGCGTTTTGCGCTCGAGCGCAGGGCGCCGGAGCGCAAGCGTGCCACGTGTCGGCACGTGGGCGCTTTGCGCTCGAGCGCTAGCGCACAGGCGAGGAAAAGGAGGCTTTTAGCCCCGGAAATTCTCTAAAGAGAAAATAGGGTGGAGTTAAACTCCTAAGATGCTTTGGGTTAAGGAAATGAGTTCTTCTTCTGCCTTTGCTGGACGGATCTTGGAGATAAAGAGATGTGAGATTTTAAAAAAATTCTTTTTGAGATCTGATGGCAGATCTGAGTTCCCCTTAGTGGGTTTTGTGGTGGAAAACTATTTAGTTTTGAAAAAGGAAGAGTAAAACTCTTGATTTAATTCAAAAGAAAGAAGAAGGTTTTGGAACCTTGAAGAAGGAGGAAAGATCTCAGATCTAAAACTTTTTTTTTTGGAGAGAGAAAAGTTGTTAGGATTTTTTCATTATCTTTGCCTTTATAGGCCATACACTTTACAAATAGCCCCTTGGGCCTCACAAAATGGCATTTTGCCTATCCCATGGCTCATGTGCCATTTCTTTTTGCACATAAGCCATGGGCTTTACAAAAATTTGGCTTTATGCCTATTTTCTTTACATTTATCCATAAAATAAAATAAAATAAATACAACAAAATTATTTATTACAAAATTTTTATCTTGGCATGGGGGAGGCCGGCCGCTTCATGTTCGGGCTCGACCCGGGCATGGGCCCACTGGATCTGGGCTTGGGCCCACTTGGCTTGGGGTTGACTTTGATTTTAACTTGGTCAACCGGGATCTCAGATCTAAAACTTTTTTTTTTGGAGAGAGAAAAGTTGTTAGGATTTTTTCATTATCTTTACCTTTATAGGCCATACACTTTACAAATAGCCCCTTGGGCCTCACAAAATGGCATTTTGCCTATCCCATGGCTCATGTGCCATTTCTTTTTGCACATAAGCCATGGGCTTTACAAAAATTTGGCTTTATGCCTATTTTCTTTACATTTATCCATAAAATAAAATAAAATAAATACAACAAAATTATTTATTACAAAATTTTTATCTTGGTATGGGGGAGGCCGGCCGCTTCATGTTCGGGCTCGACCCGGGCATGGGCCCACTGGATCTGGGCTTGGGCCCACTTGGCTTGGGGTTGACTTTGATTTTAACTTGGTCAACCGGGGTGTAAATTTTTACCCTAACAATAGGCTCCGTCGGGGAGTACCTTAGAGACGAGGAAAGGATCGTCCCACTTTGGGGAGAATTTGTGTAGCCTGCCTTGATCGATGAACTCGTTCCGCCGTAGGACCAGATCTCCGGTCTTGAAGGAGCGGCGCTTGACCCAAGCGTTGTAGTATCGGGCCGTTTGTTGTTGATAAACGGCGGCCCTGATCTGAGCCCGGTCGCTATTCTCTAAAAGGATGTCCAGGTTGGTCCGTAGTACCGAGGTGTTCGCAATGTCGTCGAAGTGCTCGACCCGATAACTGGGTAGCCCAATCTCCGCTGGGACCATTTCCTCGGTCTCGTAGCAGAGGCTGAAAGGGGTTTCCCCGGTGGAGGTCTTCTTTGACGTGCGCAGGGCCCATAAGACCCGGGGCAGTTCTTCGACCCAACTGCCTTGTCACCCTTCTAGGCGGGTCCGGAGACCTCGGAGGACGTCTCGGTTAGCGACTTCGGCCTGCCCGTTGCATTGGGGATGCGCGACCGCGGCGAACTTCAAGAGGATATGGCATTCCTTGCAGAATTCCTTCACTTTCTCGTTCTCGAAGTTCATCTCGTGGTCGGTGATGATACACCTCGGGATGTCGAACCGGAGTATCAGATTGTTTTGCAGGAACCTGATGGTCGTGGCAGCATCCGGTTTCCTGATGGGGACGGCCTCGATCCACTTGGTGAAGTAGTCTACCGCGACGAGGATATATTTGTGCCCACCCGTACCGGTAGGGAACTGGACGATCATGTCCAATCCCCACTGGGCGAACGGCCATGGGGATGTTAGGGCGGTCAGCTCGGTAGCTGGGAGGCGAGGGATGCTGCCGTGGAGTTGGCAACTCTTGCATCTTCTGACTAGCTTCTGGGCGTCCTCGTGAACAGTGGGCCAGTAGTACCCCTGGAGCAACGCCTTTTGGATGAAGGTTCGGGCCCCTTGGTGTGCACCGCCAACCCTTTCATGGATTTTACGGAGGACGCAGTCGGCTTCGTGGGGGTCGATGCACCGGAGCAGGGGCTGAGTGAAGGATTTCTTGTAGAGGTTCCCATTGCTCCAGATGAAATGACGGGCTTTGGCTCTTAGACGGCGGGCGGCTCCCCGATCTTTTGGGAGCGTACCGTCCTTCAGGAATTCCACGAGGGGCTTCCTCCAATCTTGGTCGCCTTCCTGCACCGCATATACGTGGAGTGTCGTCATTCCGTCTTCCACGCTGGGCTGAGGCAAGGACGGTACGCTCTGTCACACCCCGATTCCTAGAGTACGCTAAAATGGGCATGTGACATAGCCAACCATGCTACCTGTGGATAGGAAGTATCCATCCACAGTCACATTACGGCTGTAGAGATATCAAGAACAAAATAAAACTATCTAAACATGTCCATAAACCAAGATAAATCATGAGTCAAGAATAATAAGGTGCGGAAGCGAAAGATCCAATACAAAATAACTGAAAAGTATGTCCCATAATGCGGGCTCACATCAGGAATAAAATGCAGTAAAGAAAGCTAACTACTGCTAACACTCACAGCTAAGCCTGTCGGCTGAAGTACTCCTGCTCGGGCTGTGACAGCGGTACAGAATCTGGGCCATGCAAAACCCAGACGTCAGCGCGTCAAGTCATCAAGTAATAACATAATAGACAGGCAATGCGAATATAAACATGAAATAAGCAAGAGTAACAATAATATGAATCAGAGCAGCGCAGGGTAGTGTGCAGTGGGTAAACTAAACTGTGCTATCAGGTTCTCTGTTCTAAAGTCCTTGAAATCAAATTGATGAATCATCGATGTAACTCAATAGTATCCCGTACATACCCGGGACCACGGCCACAATATTCTCGGCTGCAGCCGAGACATGCCGCTAGGCACAAACAGGAATGTGTACACTCGATAGTATCCCGTACATACCCGGGACCACGGCCACAATATTCTCGGCTGAAACCGAGACATGCCGCTAGGCACAAACAGGAATGTGTACACTCAGGACATGTAGTGAACTGTCGAGTTACAAGTCAGGCTACACCTTTGATTTCCCCATACCCCCAAGTTATATGTGTATGTCAAGTCAGGTATCCCGAAATCAAG